>OX377201.1:96473279-96689729 GCA_947396885.1 Heligmosomoides polygyrus polygyrus | reverse complement strand
TATGTCTACGCTAACGATACACAATGTATGGACTCCATTTATGAAATATCGAGAAGCCAGGTGATAAGATGGCAGAATTTCAACTGGTTAAAGTGAAGGCCTCTTTCAAAATTGCGGCTGAGTGTCTAGTGTCAGCGTTTCATGCTCAGCCTTCGCAGAATGTATGCTGGAAAGCCCAGTATCGTAATTATGCAATTTTTCGCTAAAAATCTCCAACGAGTTCGAACGCCAATATTTGGACGCACCAGTTAGAGCGCTGATGTAGAGGCCTTCTTGGATCATAATTGCGCTGACCTGGCATGCCCTAGAGAGGCATTGCATTCGGCTGCATGACCAACGAGTTCCTCGTTTCTCTTTCACGTAATTATGGTATTGACTTTATGCAGCCCACCGCTATCTATCCATGCTGTCAAATCTCGATGAGTTTTTGGGTTTTCCGGTTTGTGTAGATCATAATAGGTTATTCGGAAAGTTCTCAGTGCTTTGAGTGCTTCACTTTGAACTACCATAACTTTCCCAAGTCTTGTCGTATTTGGTCGAAATTAGCACCGTTCGAATCAGTACACCTCTGCCAATGGGCCACCAGTCGACTCGATTCCATCAGCGAAAAAATTGGGAGGACGAGATTCGACAAAATCCGCGAAAGCTGTTTTGGCTTGGTCCCGATTGGTAAAGGTTATGCCAGCGAGAAGGTTTTGAAAGTGGTTGAAAAGGTGGTAGTGGTTGGTTAGAGGTCTGAAGAATATGGCGGCCTAAGCCTTTAATTCGTTCAATTTTGGAATAGTGATTGTGAAACGTGCGGGCGGGCGTTATCATGCAAAAGAATCGGGCCTCTTCTGTTGACCAATGCTGACTGAAGTTGGCGCAATTTTCGGTGCATTTCGTCCATTTCCTTACAGTAGGACTCTGCTGTGGTTGTTTGGCCTGGCGCCAAAAAGCTGTACAGCTGCCGAACACCGCACAGTGACCATTATCTTCTTTCGTGGAAAAAACTTCTGTACAGAAAGTAGCATTAATGCGCAATGCAAGTTGAGTTTTTGCCTAATAATAGACATGAAAAATAGTAACGCAAAGCTATTAAAACTTTCCGGACAAACTAATAGCATGAAAATTTTCGCAATTTTTTTGTTTACATTTCACACAAAAGAAATTTCAGCAGTTGTTGCTAAGCCCAATCAACCCTATTTTATTTCTCTATTTAAAAATTAAAATTGTGGGGAAACAGTTTTACTACGAGTCATCATCATTTTCATTAGCGTCTGTCCCGCTTGGTGGCGGGGTCCGCTCTTCTGGTGTGGTGACGCCAATTCTCCCGATCAAATGCTTGATCAGGGTGCACACCAGCCATCTCTAAGTCCAAGCGCAACGTATCTAGCCAACGTTGCTTCGGGCGTCCTCTGGGCCGCTTTCCAGGGACCACAAGATTCAGGCCAATCTTACACACGGTGTCGTCGTTAGCGCGAAGGACGTGGCCGTACCATCGAAGACGAGCTTCGCGCAGCTTCTCGCCTATCGGGGCGACACCGAACCTCTGTCGTATGGTGTCGTTGCGAACGCGGTCCAAACGCGTAGCTCCAGCCGTCCACCGTAGCATCTTCGTCTCCATTACACTGAGGCGGCTTCAACTTCCTTCGTCACGGGCCAGCACTCAGCACCGTACGTCGCTACTGGGCGGACTACTGTTCTATAAACCTTCGATTTGAGGTGCTCAGGTATTGTCCCGTCGCAAAGCACCCCAGTCAGCGAGCGCCATTTGGACCAGGCTGCACTCACACGCGCATTCACCTCCATCTTTAAGCTGCCATCGGACGTGACTGTTGACCCAAGATACTTGAAAGATGTCACTCGTGAGAGCTCCGTATCATCGATCTTAATAGATCCGTGCTCATTCACATCCGTCGTCAAGTATTCCGTCTTTTTGACGTTTAGCTTGAAACCGAACAATGCCAAACGATCGCACCACGCCTGTGCCTGTCGCTCGAGTTCGGTTTTGTCTTCACATGCAAGCATGACGTCGTCAGCATACAGCAGCGTCCAAGGTGCCGCCATTTGGAGATCTCGTGAGATTGCATCCATCACGACCACGAAGAGCAGTGGGGATAGCGCAGATCCCTGATGCACCCCTACAGAGATGGGAAACTGATCGAGGTGCCCGCTGGCGCTCGCACTCGACTCCTTAGGCAAGAGTATAGAATGCGCACCCACTCAATAAGCTCTTCAGGGATACCATGTTGTCGCAACGCGTACCATATAACATCTCGCGGAACGCGGTCGAAGGCCTTCTGCAAGTCCAGAAAGGCAAAATGCACCGGTTTCTGTTTCTCGCGGTGCTTCTCTAGCAGGAGACGAACGGCGTGAATGGCATCAACGGTGCCACAGCCAGATACGAAACCACACTGATTCGTGGAAAGCTGCACGACATCCCGGATACGTCCGTCGACAATTCGCTCAAAGATTTTCATGGTGTGCGAAAGAAGACGAATTGGACGGTAACTGGCGCAGTCTGCAGGACTGCCCTTCTTCTTCCAAATCGGGATGGTCGTGCTTTGCTGCCAACCCTCAGGCACTTTCTTCTCAGCAACAACCTGATTGAAAAACGCAGTCAGCCAGTCAGCAGGGCACCAGCCCTTCGACTTCCACAGGTCAGCTGGCAGGTCATCGGGACCAGTGGCTTTGCCTGACTTCATCTTCCTCAGGGCTGCTTCAGTTTCGCTCACTGTGATCTTCTGAACGGGACCGTATACAGGTGATGCAAAAGGAACAGCAGGATGTTCAAATTCTACATTCGAGATCTCCTCGAAGTAGTCGTGCCATCGCTTCACAGCCCTCTTACGATCCATCAGAAGATGACCGCTCTCGTCGTTAATGCCAAAGAACTTCTCAATGTCTTCTGCTTGGCGACAGCGAGCTTTGGCGAGTCGGTAAATATAACGCTCACCATCGCGCGTTTCCAATTTTTTGCTGACATCAGCGTAGTATGCGGCTTTAGCAGCGGCCACTGCCTTCTTCGCCACTTTCTTTGCTTCTCGATAGTTCCGCCAATTATGGACTGTTTTATCACCGATAAACACGTGATAGAGCCGTTTCTTTTCTCGGAGTTTCTCTCTGACATCATCAGTCCACAGCCATGCCTGCTTGTCGACCCAGCGTCGTCCAGGCTTCGTTGTGCCAAGTTCAAGGCGTGCAGCCCGAGTTATCGCATCGGTAGCGTCCTTCCAGGTTTCGTCGACAGTTGTCACTGTCGACAACCGAATGCGAGAAATAACTGCCGCTTCCTTCTCTTTCAGTCGCCACCATTTGATTCTAGCCGACCCACATCGCTCGACATGTTTACACCTCGAAGGTGTGATCTTCAGCGAGCAGATCAGTGGACGGTGTTGCGTGGCAACCGTCTCATACGGCACGGTCTTCGCGTCTGTGACAAGGCCTTGGTCGCGCCGCCTAACAAGGACATAGTCAATCTGCGTTTTAGCATTCCCGCTATAAAACGAGATGAGGTGGGAGTCACGCTTTCGAAATTTGGTGTTCACGATGGTGAGGTCATGTGAGTCTGCATACTCAAGTATACGCTCACCATCGGTGTTGCGCGACCCATTTCCAAAACCACCATGACAGTTGTAGCCGTCCTTCGTTGCTCCGACGTGACCATTAAGGTCACCTGCCACAACAACCATATCTTGTGACGGTACTTCCGCTGTCTTCTCATCAAGCAGGAACCAGAACTCGTCCTTGGTTTGCTCGGAACAGCCTGTCCGCGGAGCATACGCAGAAAAGAATGGCATCGTCGCTCTTCTACGGCGACAACAATCTTCATCAAGCGGTCATCGAAACGTTCTACGCTTGCAATCGCGTCACGGAAACGCTCGGAGACGATCACACCGACACCACTAGTGGTCCTGGGACTTCCACATAGAACGGCCTTGAAGCCACGTCCTATGTCCCTTGACTTGCTGCAGGACCACCTCGTCTCCTGCACCGCACAGAAATCAACTCTTTTTCGCTTCAGCGCCTCTACCAACTCGCACGAGCGGCCCGTCAACGTACCCACATTCAACGTTGCTACGCGGGTCTTGCCTACGTTACGGGACTTTCGGACTAGCTCAGTTGCCCCCCGATGCCGTCCTCGCATCAGGGACCCTCGCACACTTTTCACACTCGCCGGGCTTTGCGAGTGCGCGTCGGCTCCCGCGGACGCCGTTCGAGAAGTCTGAAACGCCATCAACCATATGATGTGACAAAATGTTCGTAGGCCGGCCTGTCACTAGGGCCTGTCGCCTGCATTCGAATGTCCGTGTTTGGCTCGGCTTGCAAAAGCAAGCAGTTTCCAGTGGCACCACGTGGAGGAACGGACATCGCCACCAAACAGTTTTACTACGAGTGGTAGGGCTAATTAGCATAGAAGCTGACTTTAATATACCATTTCACCCATTTTCATTCAAATTTGAAAAGGGCACTTTTCAGTTCAAATTGGACACTCTTCTAAGCTAGCTTAAGACTTTTGATACCAAAGCGAACTCTTCCAAATTAAAATGAGCTTCTTCTACACTAAACTAAACACTCTCCAAAAGATTAGAATAATTTTTTGTTTAAGGAAATTTCAGTATGGTTTCTTTCAAGTTTTAACAAGTTTTAATTCACTTACACAAAATCTAAACACTTTGTTTGAACCTTTACAAAATTCTCATTTTGTAAAAAATAATGGTATATATCCTGCTTTAAAAAGCAAAAAGCGGTAGTTTTTAGCGTGAAAAGGAGATTGCGCCATTCACTTGTCCATGACGTCGCGATTTTTAATTGATTGATAGAAAAATTGCTGTTTACATGGAGTTTTACGCCTGTAAACATTATAAAGGGCGCGTGTAGCGCAGTCGGAGGAAGCGCCGACAATCGCCTGCACCCGATACCAGGTTCCTGGTTTGGATTTCCAGCCCAGGCCAACCAAGCCTTCCATCCCTCCGGGATCGGTGAATTGATACCAGATTTATCTGGGAAGGATGAAGCGCTGACTTGTTCATCGGATGGCCACCGCAAGTCATTGTATCGCCAGATATGTACGCATTCAAATCGACTCCACGACATCCCGTAGAAGTAGAATCCCAAAAGGGGTTGAGTAACGCCGCCCTTTATACTTATCCTTTAAACAACATAACAAAGAAAATTGTAAAAACACACATATTCTCACTTTGATACTTTATGTAGGCAGCGTTCACACTATCAATCAAATAAAAATCGCGACGAGCTTTTCAAGTGCTTTGTTGCTTTAAGACAAAATTTAGTTTATTATTTTCTCTAATAAAACAAAACTTGCATACAATTATTACACTCGTTCAGGCAGCTGAACTAAACAGAATTCCAAAAAGTTACAGCAAGTTTTTCTTGGACAAAAAATTATTCTACCCTACTTGAAGGGTTCGTAGTTTAACTTGTAAGAAGTTCTTTTCAATTAGGAAGACGTTTAATTTGATTTTAAATTTCTGAGCCTAGCTTACAATTAGAAGTGCCCAATTTGAAGTGAAGTGAAAAGTCTCAAAGTCAGGTCAGCGCAATTATGATCCAAGAAGGCCTCTGCATCAGCGCTCTATCTGGTGCGTCCAAATATTGGCGTCCGAACTCGTTGGAGATTTTTAGCGAAAAATTGTATAATTACTATACTGGGCTTTCCAGCATACATTCTGCGAAGGCTGAGCATGAAACGCTGACACTAGACACTCAGCCGCACTTTTGAAAGAGGCCTTCACTTTAACCAGTTGAAATTCTGCCATCTTATCACCTGGCTTCTCGATATTTCATAAATGGAGTCCATACATTGTGTATCGTTAGCGTAGACATATTCTTGGACTAACTCATTTCTTAGGACATAGATATTCGAAGCCAAACTCGGCGACAGAGAATATTGTTTACCAAGGTTCACTTGCAATTTTGACGAATCGCAACCAGCACGCAAATGCCGAAAATAAACTCGAAACGTACATTTTCTATGTCATTTTCCCTCCTTGAAGATGAGTAGTTTGTAAGCTACAATAACAAGCTTTAGACTGAACCTTCCCTTGAAATAAAAGGAATCGTTTGAGCAGCTGCAGGCTTCGTGCACATTTTCCTGCCAAACTTGGTGTCAAATGAATTCCCATATCCAGAGGAATGTCATAAATGAAATGAAAATAAAATTCAATTAGGTTAAGAATTTTAAAATTCAACTGGGCAGCACTATTTGTGCCTTGGGACATAATTAAGCGAGACTCGGCGACGGTGTTGGGTCGGGTCACAGCAATTAGTACTCTCCTTAATTGTGGCACTGGTTTTCAGGCTACCATCGACTTTTTAATGGCGGTTGCATGCCCATTGGTAGGTAGGGTGATGTTGGGAGTCCTTGTAAATTTCGGTGAGAAAACCTTTAGTTTGAACAAAGTTATCATGATGCGACGCAAAAAACGCGTTTTTGCGTCGCAAACGTCGTTTGTTTGAATGTTTAGCGGCGGTACTGTACTCGATGTTGCCGTTCCGGCGTACCGTTCAGACAGTTCCCTTATTAGAGAGTACCAGATAGTACCCGCTGCGCGACACCCGCATTCAAGAGCTCTGCCAACTGGAGAGAGTTTCAAGAAAAGACGCTCGCTAACTTCAAAGGTATTCAACAACTTCTGCATCAACATCGATCGACAGTATCAATCTAGGCGGTAGCTACCGAATAGGACGTGGACCAGCGAAAGTTCATCTCCCTTTCCCTTGAGAACTGCCTCGAATGTCTTTTTTTTGGGCTGTACAGAACGACCTTCGACAGTAGGAATGCGACGTATCATGCTAGCGCTCGGCTGTAAAGCGAGTAACCCAATATTCTAGCCAGGTTCTTTTTTAAATAATGTATTGTCCTCGATTCTCCTTGAGAACAGGTTAGGTACCAAACTGCAGCCCCAACAATGTTAAAGAGACGGAAAAGTAAGCCAAACAAAGATCGGAGTCGAACTCGAGAGGCCTGCACACAGAACGTTGTCTTCTGCCACGATGCAGTATCAGTACGTGGAAAACAACGCCAAAAACGCCGAACGAAGTTGGAATGAGCCAGAAGGCGAGACCCTTAAGGAAGCACATCATTTTACATTATCTGGGCTACATCTCATCTTTGGGAAGCCAGTTATTTCGTAAAATAGAGATAATATTTACGAAAATTTACGACCTAGGACCCAAAACGCCGTAAATCTGAAATCGTAATAAAATTGCTAAAAGTGCCGTAAATCGTAAAATCGTAATCGTAATTACGCACACCCCTGGTTAGTACATCTTTCACTCATTCATGAGAAGAATATTCTTTTTTTTTTTCATGCGCAGCGCCTTTCTATCCTGGTAAAGCTTGGCTGTTGGAAGATCAAAAGGCACATGCACCACTATCGAGGTCGAAATAATTATTTTGCTTATACTTCGACTAATAGTATTATTTCGGGTGCTGGTCACGAGATAGGCGTCGGTTTCCGGACTTCCGATCTCTTATCTGGCATAAGCTTTTGGCTTTCTTTAGGTCGAAGACGAAATTTATCACCTTTTTACCCTCAAAGAGCTTGAACCACATAAATGACAGGTGCTACCAAGCGTTTATTCGTGAATATGGAAGAGATGAGGGCAAACAGCCTGCCGATGACAAATCTCAAAATGCAAAAAGAGCTGCCTCGCCAGGAGTCGAACCCGTGACTCCACAGTTTTGAACGTTACCATTGTGCCGCGCTGCCGCTGCCGCCGACGTCTGGCCGGCCAGAACTTGCTTAGGAGATGCATTTAGCAAATGGGGTCTTTATAACTGTAATCAGCGTTTCAAGCTCTCTAGCGTGGCTTAGCTGGTCTCAGTCCGAAATGTCATGGGAGGCTGACGAGGAACAGCAGCATAGTAGATCGACCCAGCTGTGGATCTTTAGATGGCCTCAACTGCCATGCTGCTGAAAAAGGCGACGAAAAGATTGGATAAAGGGCGTTACTCAATTCCTTATGGGAAGCGCCACGCATTCTACTTCGCATGGGACGCCGTGGAGGTGATTAGAGTGCGTATTTGGTCTATAGATACAATGACTTACGTTGGCCAGCTGGTGAACAAGTAAGCGCTTTATCCTTCCCGACAACTCTGGTACCAGCCCACCGAGTTCGGAGGGATGGAAGGCTTGTTTGGCCTGAGCGGTGGATCCGAACCAAGGGACCGGCATCGGGTGCTGCAGCAGGCACTTTCTCCGGCTGTGCTTTGAAAAGACCACCTGTAGGTGATCCCAGTCTAAATGTTCGCCCATGATTTTATGTGTCCGCTCCTCGTCAGAGGTTACAGCTTGTTGAAGAAGCGACGCCACGTGTTTCTTCCTGAGCTCTGAAGCCCTGCCGCTGCCCTCTCATGCCGCCGTCTCTTGAGGAGTTAACTCGGCTCCCGACTGCCAGGGCTTTGACAGTCGATGGGAGTCTTAAGAAAATAGAAAATTTCTGACATATGATAGGCATGGATTGCGCTATGACATATCTGAAACCTTGCGTTTTATACTCGATTGATTGTTTTTCGCTTGAATACTGGTTATCATTTCCTCACAAAGTGGATGTATTGATTGATTTGTGCTTCTTTTAAAGTTTAAAACTTACAACACACAATGTCTCACAAAAAGTGCGGGGCATCCTAAAAAATGCAGGTCCTGTTTGGAAGGATCTAACATTGCTGCTGGTGAACCTTTTGAAGATGGTTGAGACTCATACGAAAGCACATGGAAACGAGACTTCTGTGGCATGTAGATAGTCAAGATTACGCCATGTCCCGGCCCGAAACATTGAATTTCCGACTCGACTGAATGTTCAGGGGCTGGATGCTTATTACAATTCCTGTCCAGATTAACCTGTGCTGTGCTTCTTTTAACATTTTCCTTTGCCCAGTAGCTATAATTATGCTATAATTAATTATAATTATTAATTATAAATTTGCCGATTAACCTCTTCATTCAGCTTGAATGTGGCTTCATCACTCCACAGAATCCGTCTCTGAAAATGAGGCTCCAACTCACATTTAAAATCAATAAACTGTAAACTCGCACGTCATGTGTCTTTCACGCAATTGCCAGGTCCTAAACGTTAAAAGAAGCACAACACAGGTTAATCTGGCCAAGTATTAGCAAGGTTGCAACAAGCATTCAGCCCATGCACAAACGATCGAGTCTGAAATGCAAGGTTTCAGACGGGGCGTGGCGCAATCTTGAATATTTGTACGCCAGAGAAATCTCGTTACGTTGCGCTTTCGTATGAGTTTCAAGCATCTTCAAAAGGTTCACCAGCAGCAATGATAGAACCTTTCAAACCATACTTACATTTTTAGGACACCCTGCATTTTTTGCAAGACATTGTATGTTTTTAAGTTTTAAACTTTAAAAGGAACACAAATCATCCAATACTGTGAAGAAGTCATAACAATTATTCAAGCAAAACACAATCAATCGAGTGTAAAATGCAAAATATCAGACGAGTGCATGGCGCATTCCATACTGCTCATATATTCGAAAATTTCTATTTTCTTAAGCTTTCATATGAACACCTAACTTCTTTAGCACCTCCACTGTAAGCAAAGTTATCATCTTTCAAACAGTGTATAAATTTTTTAAAGACACGCTGTATAATACTACAGCTAATACACACTAATGTGCGATGTCGTTAGATTTATTTATTTATCCAAGGTATAAACTAGAGTCTAGCGTAAGCAGTTCCCCTTGATCTTCATGGTGACCAAACAATATGCAGAATGAATTCTTTAATTCTGAATTCTTTTTCTATATTTCAGAAAGTCTCATCTGAAGCGCGATTTATCAACCAAGACCCCTAGTTTCAGCTTAGCTCATATCTATCTTGTCAGTGTACCATTGAAGAAATCCGTTAGATTTATGGATAGCTTTTGAGCGAAAATTCTATAAATCATAACAACATCAGCACTCTTGCTTTCTTTTCGTTTTCAGTGAAGGGAGACCAAAAATCCCTGCTCGCTGCGAACCCCTTGGAGAACATACATGGTGCTGTACCCAATTGAAAATCATCTCATCATGAGCTTTCTAGTGGAACCATTTCGAATGCTTTCCAGAAGGTCTATATTCTGTTTCATTTTCATATCGGCTAGAAGGGGAATGCGTGGCACATCCTGTAAAGGTAATGACTAACGCTGACCTTTATCCTTTATCTTTTAATTTTTGTTGGTTTCGTATGTGCGACAGTTGCAGCCAGCCCCTGAATAGAGAGATAAATTACGCTTGACGAGCGGTTTGGGTATTTTACTTACTTAGAAGGGTGCATAGGGAGCGTATTGCAGGAGCAGCTCGCCTGGGAGACATCGGAACTGAAATCGGATCACTAGAAGTTTTCTTCTGCCAAAGCTGCAGGAAGGTGATTTCTTCACTTGCACATCTGGAATCTCACGTCCAGACTAATTGGCTTTAAATTCCATCAGTGGTATAGAAGTGACACCCCATAACTGGTTCGTTCGCAGTTTCAGTCTCCCAACAATCAGGCCTCTGGGTTGCCGCCAAGTACCGACACCCGTTACCTGATCGCAGTGCATTTCCTGCTCTGTTCTTCGCGTTGCGTGAGTGCCAGCTAGCTGAAGTTGTGCGGGATACTCTCGGTCTTCCTTATCCTCTTCTGTGAGCGTACATTAGGTGCAGCAGTAAGCAGACGGACACATAAACAATACGCTGACTGGTCAACGAGCCATTCAAGTTTGCAGCGCACCACTCGAGAACTCCGACGCGTCGTGGGCTATGCGATGTGACGCAGGATCTCTGTAGGCCAGCCTGTCACGGGCGCCTGTCGTCTGCATTCTACTACCGACGATCAGCTCGTGTTTAGTAGCAGGGATGCACACAAATTTCTGTGCGTTAAATTTTTCAACGAAAATTTTCAACGGAAAATTTTCGTTAAATTTCCGGTAAATCGTTAAATCTCGTTAAAAATACGGTTAGCTGCAAACTGTTATTTCAAGTGTAAAAAAATCAAGGAGAATGTCAATCGTTTAAACCTTAACAGGTCAAGAGCTAAAATTCAGGAAAGAGAGTATTAAAAATAGTCACACAAGCTGGAGAAAGAGGGTCTAAAAGATTCACTACCTTTCATTCAGCTAGGGTGATGGGGACTATTCTGACCACGTCATAAGGCTCTAAAGAAAAAAACGTAGCCGAAACGTAAACCGCAATAAAGGAGTGCACAACTGCAGCGTAAAATAAACAATTCAATATCAACAAAGTGCGGGTAGCAGAATAAATAAGCCTTACTCTGACAAATCTCGGCGAGTTGCGCCACCCCATGTGTTTTGGTGCCGCCGAACAGCGGCGCGTCAAGAGCGTTTTGGCGGGCGGTCTAAGGATTGAAGTCGGGCTAGGTGGAGCTGGCACCTATGCGGGCGAGCTTCGCTCCAGACTACGCCCAGAGTAATCGGATGTCGGGTCATTCGGAACATAGTGGGGAAATAATCGGGAGGAAGGCCGGGGCAACTCGCGAGTTGTGACGTCACACCCCGTATCTAGGGGTCGCCGCGTGCCGCGGCACCCGCCGCGCAACGCGGCGATCAAAGCTACCTAGGGTCCATCAAGATTTCTTCCTGTGGTATGTATAGAACAATGGTGTACCGAATAAAATTTATTAGGATAAAAACCTGTACAATACTACACAGCATAAATCCTACACTATACCACACTGCATAAATCCTACACTATTAAATATAGTAATATTATTACAAAACGACTAGTTACACTACTATATTGTATATACATATATAATTAACAGGAAAACTACAGAAATCTATTACTACACATATAGCTATATTACTACATAGAACACATTACTACCTACGCAATGGAAATTTGTCTAGAAGTGTAACATTTAAAAGAGGAGCGGAATTTAATAAACACAAGATTTCAGATGAAGTTGGGAGTAAATGCGTCGTAGTCAGGGTTAAAAGTCGATTCAGAGATTCAGCTTAAGTTTCAGGTCTAAGTGGTCAAAATGAGAATGGAGGTTATATCTAGTCTAGATCTTGATACTGGGTGAGTGGAAAACGTTTTTGAGCTCTCTCTCGAGGGCACGGCACTTGAAGTAAAATAAATGCGTTCAGTGATTAATATATCTAGACTAGATATGAAGCACGTAAAACAACTAAAGCAACTGAAGACACGCGGAGGGACGACATTTGGTGACTGAAGAGGTGAGGTCACAAGTCTGCGAGGCCACAAGTCAGGAAGAACCCGAAACGAAACTCGTATCGTATAACATAGTGGACATGAGTGAAAATGAGGATCAAGTCCAGACAGAAGGCAAATTTCGAAACCGTATCCTATACTCGAAATCATCTCGGTCATGAAGTGAGTAACAACTCTTATCATCGGTCGTGAAGTGAGTTTGGAAAGACTGCGGCAATGTAAATGAGGTTGAGGCGTGGCCGCGATGCACTTATACACTTCCTTAAACATTTAGTGGGAGCAGAGTCGAGTGAAACATATAAATAGGAGAATCCTCAGTGATGTCTGACTAAGTATAAGTAATGGGTGAATGGAAGAACCCGAACAAGCGAAGAAGCCGAGGAGCATGGAGAGGGCAAAGCACGGTGCGTGCGAAGATAATAAGGTTTCCATCTGCGCGTTAGTGGATATGTTACATTGAGGGAAAATCCGTTATCCATGACAAAATGAAGCCCTGTGAAGCGTGAGATTTCGAGGAGCTCGGAGCTGAAGGAATGTAGAAACGTGTAACGCATAAAATATTAGTTAAAATTACATAAAGAGGTGCAGTGTAAGGTTTAGTGTGCTTCGAAGCGCATTGGAAAACGATTGCGGGGACAGAAACGAGACAACGAGCAAAGGAAGCGTTTGGAGGGGACTACTTTGAAGTTTTAGATCAAATTACAGCGGTGTGACTGTAGATGGGGTATGGCGAAATGGCGATTTTAAAGCAATAATTAACGCATAATTCGTTGGAGCATTGAAGAGGTTTGGAGCGCTCCTTGAAATCTCACGCTTCGCAGGGCTTAATTTTCTCGCTGACAAAGGCTTTCCTGTCATCGTAAAATTCACCCACGTGCAGATAGAAATGTTAGAACCGTCGCAGAGGCCCCGTTTCACCCTCTTCATGGTCGTTTGGAACCGTAGAACATTCAAAACATTGTAAAGCAACATAGATGTCGAAGGTTTTATGATGTTTCATGTTCAGGAAATTGAATGGACTTGAAATTTAGATCAGTTCTTCAACGCTTCTACGAGTTTTTTTGCGGCACCCCCATCAGCAAACGCGTCATGAAGAGGGAAAAACGTCTATCGAAACAAACAAGAAACAGTTAACGTCGGGTTGGGAGCTAGGGGCTAGGGGCTTAGGGGTCAAAGTGCATCGCGACCACCAAGAGAACGACGGCAAACAACAACAATAGAACGAGATAGATGGAGTAACAATAATGACATGGATGGCACTCACGGGGTGGAGGGATCCTGGCATCATGGCTACGAATGTTGTGATCCTTGGTGGCATTCTCCGGCCTCGAGACTGCTTTCAATGGTGGTGCCTGTCAGCGCTGCAGGAGGGGCGGTCTTCAAGAGTGGGGCGCCTCTGAAAAGAAAAATAAGATATTTGGCGATGGACATGACACGTGGAAGGGCTGACACACCTTACGTTCGACCAGTTCGCCGCTGACGCACGGCCATTGGCGGACTTCTGCGCTGAAAATCACAAAGAACATTCACAATGAAGTGGATGTCACAACGAAGCAGAACTCACAGTGCGTCGCCAAGATTCTGCCTAAAGCGCGATCCCCACGCTGCTCGACAGTCCTGCAGGTGCCGAAACTGCTCCTCCCTTTCGTAGTCGTTGCAGCCGAGGTTGATCCACCATCTGAAAGTAATCCGGTTTGCTATCTAGAAGGGACTCAAAAAGCTAAGAAGCGCTTGTGAAGCCATACGGTTGCTGAGCGGTCCTCAGTTCGTCCACAGTCTTGTCGAGGTTTGCCGATCCCAAGCCGATCGTGTCGAGCAGGAAGTCTAAAACAGACGGAGTGTCTGCAGCCTAGAAATGGGAGGAGGGCAACGCCTACCTACAAGTGTGGTTGCCACAGCCTCAGGAATGTCCTTCAGTTTCCTATTTCTGCCCGCATTCCCGGCCATGCGGCAGCTGTATTGCTTTATTTCGCTCACGGGTGAGCATGCCTAAGATTGATTCGCATTTGTGCGAGCGAATAAGAATTGCAGTCGGAGAAGTGGTTGAGGACACCGAACGAAGGTAATGTCTGAAAAAGGCCGTCGACTTCCTTGTGAAGCTCTCATCGTGGGTGGTGTGCCATTTCCATGTCCGGAGAAGCTGCCGCAGGTCCACTGCCTAGAAACGCTAGCAATTAGGGACGAGGCTCTCCTTCATAAGACATCGTTTTCCCTCACCTCGAAAGGAGGTTGCTTCTCGATGAACCATTCGCGCGTCGTGTTCGACACGCACATCTTCGTCCCCTCTTGCGGAAGTGGCGGCTCCGTACCTCGAGGGGCTTTCGACGCAGCGCTCATCAGGTCTTTTTTGAGCACGGGCAGTGATGCCAAGACGTGGTCCAGCTTAAACGGTACTATGTAGAAGAAACTTCTCTCAACAAATTAGAAGGAGAATCGGGTAGTATTCACTGCACTGGCGATTCCTACGATGACGTCGCCTTGGAACCTCACAATCGCCACCAGTTCGCGGACCACGCTGTCGGATGACGTCGCCAAGTTCGACAGTGAGCGCTGAATTTGTTTTAGGCCATGGACGTCGAGCCGCATGCCTTTCATGGTGTTCGAGACGAGACGCTGAAGAATAGAGAAGTACGACAGTGGTCAACGGAAGGCACGTCGAAATCCTGTAGTACCTCGTAATTAGTTCCGTATTCCGTCGATCCAATCAGCTGGCCAAGAGACTGGAGAGGGACGTGATCGTGGGCCATGAGGTTCTGAGCTCTGATGGAGAGCATTGTGGCCGTTGGAGAGTCTCGCGACGAGGCCGCGGCATCGCTGGAGGCGGCGGGAGGCATTTCAATGGAGGCTCGCTTTCGCAGAGCCATCACGTCGCGTGGAGCGGGTCCCGCTACTTCCACTGCTCTTTCGGCTCGTTGCTGTCCAGCAGCAACACGTGGGCTGTCGTCGAGGTCGTACACCTGGTAGGGATCGTAGACACTTCCTTCGCTGCAGCTTTGGTGGCTTGACTGCGACGTGACGATGCTCCCCGACATATCGAAACACGACATTTCGGCGTATTCAGCAGCGGTGTAGCCTGTGTCGGGAACCTCCATGTCAGCATATGGGACCGTCGATCCTTGTGAGCCGGCGGCTCCCTCTCGGATTGGGGCAGCTGCCCCTTCTTCAACGGAAGCAGGTGGAGATACTTCCTGATGATCCGCGTCCTGACGATCGACGCTGCTGGCCTTATCCATGACCTCCTCCATTGCAACGTACGAGTGGTCCATTGGGGCGGTAGTCGTGATAACTGAGTGAATTGCTTGGTTGAACGTTGGCCCGCCGTTGCTTGATTCGAGCAACGGCGGGCAAACGTTCAACCAAGCGATTCGCGTTACATGACATTCTTGAAAGATAACGATAACGTGCGGGAAGAGCCCACCGACTTTCCAGCAACTTATTATTTTCCAATCATTTATTAACATTACGCTTCAAAGCACCGACATGTACGTTGCGCCATTAATAGTTAGGGACGTAGACCTACCCTGGATTTCAAAACCATTTCGCATTCTAAGTTCACAACCTGAGACCTGCATGAAAAATTTGTTGAAGCGCTGAACCGTGTGGACGGCCGAAAGAGCGCGTAGTGTGGCGGGATGATCGCAGTTTCTCAAGGATTGAGCGAGGTCACGAAATGGGTCGTCTGTTTGCATTTCCTCTACGAGAACAAGAAGGTTGTCGTAGATGGTGTCGTGCACGAAGAGAACAATATTAGCGAACACGATGTCGTGCTCTTCATTGGCGAACGCCACGCAACTGGCTGAAGTGTCCGAAGATTGACTCCAATAGTACTTTGATACGAACACCTCATTCTTATGAACCGCGCGAGAACTGAAACATTTCTCTTTTGATTTTGTTTTTTCTTTTACCTTCTTTGTAACAATGAAAGCAAGTACCTGAAATTGTAGCGTGACATATAACGTTCGAGAAAGGACTTGTGTTCAGGCAGCAATGAGGTGAAGAGGACCTCTGACGAACGCGGGATGTACCACCCGTTCCGCAACAGCACGCTGGGGGGGGGGGAACCTAAAGCGAACAAGCTCGCCTAGGGATAGCGCTAGCGCAGTTATTGCACATCTACTATCAACTAATTAACTAACCTTGCCTTCGCACCCGAAGACATTCTTTCAAGCAGCCTCCGAAAACAGGGATTGTTAGTTCTCCTCGTCTCCCCTTTCAGGGAGTTAAGGAGCTCGATTCGCGCAAAGAATCTAGAATGGAGTTCAGATGGGAGCCGCGACCTCTGTTTGTCCATATTTAAAGTGGACCTCTGAATGATTCCATCAGCACAGTTCGTAGTGCACTGATCTACTCGCAATTGCAACCGTCGATGAAGGCTTTCGAAGCCGGCTGATGACCAGTGAGTTGGTGACCCTTTCTTCAGGAGATCCTCTAATATGGCGTGGTCGAGGAGAACCTGAGTTTATACTTTACCAGCTACAAGCTGACAGGAGGACTGCTAAGCTCAGGTGATGATCACACCCAGAACTCACATGGACCTTCAGGGTGAAGAGCAGCTGCGAGACTTCGACCCACAAATACTTCATGTTCGTCGCTATGTCCCGGATCGCAGCGAGATCAGTATCATAGCGGTGTGTGATGCCCAGCATCCTCATTAGAATCCAGTAAATCAGAATTGCCGAACACGCAACCAGCTCTCTGCACATTTTCTGCGCGGCCACAATGGGAAGCAAGACTTCCATGAGCTGAAGTTTAGTGCGTGACTAAAATACATTAATGGGAAGACTAAACACTAAGGCCTTCCAGTTCCTACCCCTCTTTTTTCAGATCCCGTGATCATAGAGAAATCCTCAATTCCGAGTATCATTTTCGATGCATACGTGTAGTTCTTCAGACGCTCCAGGCAACAGGTTATGCTATTGAGGTCTTCTCTTCGTACCCGGAACTTTTGTGGTGAAGAGCTCTGAATAAATAAGCTCTGAGTATGGTAACGATAGAGGGCTAGAGGTCTGAGCTGAACAGAATAGAGCCTTGAATTTTCGCTCCATTCCTCTGGCGAAGGAAACCACCTTTGAATAGATCAGTGGTGATCCCCTCATCGAGAAGATGGAGCGACTCGGGATGGCAGAGCTCCAGTCCTATGATTTCCATCATCGCCGTACGCCCTTAATGTAAACGAGTTCAATCACCTCCGCAATCAACCTCATCGTCAGCCGCTATTTCAGATCTGTTCCCAAATGGGTGCAGATATGTCTACCCTCTACTTCACCAAAGACTTTTGTGTAATAGACATGGATTTTTATACAGAATAAAACTCAACACTACTTCAGTATTGCAGAACAATAGTTTTTGTGTTAAAATACAGGAAAATGTGCTTAAGGGAAAACTGTTCAGGAGCTAGCACCTAAAGAAGGATATGCGGATATGGAGTCAGGAAGGACAGGAGATAGGACAGGAGATAGATAGATAAGAGGTAAAGCAGCGCTTATCAATTCAAGCGAAATGACGGCTTCAAAAAACTACTCCAAAAAAATCTCGGTTGTTCCCATCCTTCACAAGTAAAGTAAAGCAACGCGAGATATTTGTGGAAGTGAAATAACAGGGGAACAGCCCTTCTCCCCCACCCCTCCGCATTCCATCTCCTCTTCTGCGACTCCGCCCGAGGAGTCGTCACAGGATCCAGATTCAGGAAACCAAAAGGAACGCAGAGGACAGCGATTCTTAAAGGACAGATGACACCGAAAAATAGAGAACGTTCCCGAAGTCCCTTTCCCTTCGAAGGGGTCCGCTCCAACCAAAATTTAAAGTGCGCGGAGACCCGCAGCTCACCACGCGGCGCGCATGACGCCCCATCTGCTGATCTTCCTTGATCTGGAGCAAGGAAGCTCCGCAGCAGGGAAGATCGGCAGATGGGAAGGCAAAACGACACTACGACAACAAGGCAAAAAGGGGAAGGAATAGAGACATGAAGAGATCGAGAGGCTCACTTTCTTTACACTGTTTTTCCTTAGTAAACAAACATTTAACGGACAGAAATGCTGACCTGAAAGACCGTTCCTTCTGGCATCAGCGTCAGCCAGAATACTTTCCCTCGTGCGGCGATCATCCGGATTGGCGAAGCGTTGGAACCATACCATTCTTCGGCCTTCCCTCTGTCCTGGAAACGTGCACTGATGGCAGCCGTAGTTCGAGAACCAGTTTGGCGACTTATACAGCGCTCTGATTGCCTGTAAAAAGAGTAGTGAACAGTTTATATGTATTACATATAGAAGGGAACTTTGTCAGAATAGTTCACCGCGAAATCCATGACGGCATTGCGCAGCTTGGGGCGGCATGTCCACTTCCTTCCGTCTTTGTCGCGCACGACGATTGGGAATCTCTCCATGTCATCGAGCTCCGACTTGAGACTTAATAAACCGATGACCCCCTCGTTACAGTGATAGACCGAAATCGTCGGTGAACTTACAAGTTGACCATTTCACCAAGGATTGCTTCGGTCGGCGATTTTCGTATGATTAGAAGGGCTCCGATTAAGACGTTCTCGAATTTGTGTTTTTCGACGAAAGGCAGTCCTTCAAGGCGCAAGTAAAATGGCCATGCCTCGCTTCTAAAAATTTACCAAACGGAACACGTTGCAGTGAAATGCCCAACGTACTACTACAACTAACTGCGGCTGCGTTTCCAACTCCCCCACCTTTTCAGCTTCTTCAAGCGAACTCCATCGAAGCTTGCGGTGAGGATGACATTGATATGGAGCTGACGAAAATCTTCCAGGCTTTCGATGTCCCCTTTGTAGAGTTCGAATCCGGACAACTCGCGTGTTGTGGGGGAGGAGGGAAGTTGGCAATGAATATTTTCGTGCACTTTAGCCAGCGTGTCAATTGTCGTCCTCAGTACCTCCACAAGCTGTGGGTATATCTTCACGGTCGCCAGTTGAGTTCTCGCCTGCCTTCGAGACCTCTTGCAGGGTACGCTAAATTCACCTAGTCGTTATCAAACATCGCATAAGCAGTTGAAAGGTTCTATTGATAGCGTACCCTTGTAGACGACAGCCCCTTTGAAGCAGAGAGCACTTTTAGAGGGGAGAATGCTGTCGCAGCAGTTGCAATAGTAAAACTTCTTCACATCGTATTTGGCACAAATATCGGATACCGTTTGACGCACTCCAGATCCCAGCTGAACACGCAAGTTCAGAACCGAAATAGTGCCGATCACCATTGCCCTGTACTCTTAAGAATTGTATATCCTCTTAACCCCACCTTCACGTTGTTTCGCTCTCCGCCTTGCACTTCAAGCAAGTCGTCCATGGCTGCGATCATGGTCTTGGACACGCCGAAGTGAAGCACGAAATTAGAGTAATAGAGGAGTTTCAGTTTTTCATCTAAAGCAACTTCGGTCGCGAAAATCTGATCCCAGGTTATCGCTCGCAGAACAAACCAAGATGGGGCTATAAACACACCGAGCTGGTGACCACTCGACTGCTCCGTTGGCTGCGTGCGCTGGTTCTGCTCCGTTGGCTGCGTGCGCTGGTTGGTGTCCTCCACCTCCTCTCTGACCGCTCCGCTCGGACCTTCATGCCCACCCCCTTGCTGGGTTATAAGCCTAAGCCTCGGCAATGGTGGCGGTACTGGAGGGAGTCTGGCTGAATGTGGAATCCTATTATTTTGATGGTGATTCCACATCGGTATTAGAAGCAAGATGGACATACCATCACGTATCTCTCTCCTGCTTCTTTTTGGCGGAGGAGGCTGGATCAGCATTGCTCACGCAATATCCTAAGACGTCCGGGTTGGATCCCAGCTATGTGATTACAAGGCATAGAAAATGGAGTGAGAAATAAATACGAGGAAGTCGCCGACTTCTAAGGCTATATCGATAAATCGAAGCGGGTATACAAAAAATTTCTTCATTTTCATTCATGCCGTTCAAATCTATTGCTTTTTCACATATTCTTTACACAACACAGAAATGCTTCCGCGGAAGTCGCTCAGTGGCGATTCATAGTCGGAGTCGCCGAAACCGACAATGAGGAACGCGCACGCCTCTGCAACGAAGCTATTTGAATGTCTTACACCGCCAAAATATGCTTGCACGTTAGAGCAGCCATACCTTTCGCGGCGTTACAACGTCATTCTCACACGGACTCACCCGCACCTCCGCCCTAAAATGAAAACCCATCCTATGGGGACCTCAGCCATACCCGTTTATGCAACATCTAACGTCTGGACTTACAGCGCACTTCCCACGCATCCCCTCAAATGGGCCTTCCATCCCGCTCGGCAGTCCCGCAACTTTCGCAGCTGCTCTTCCCGATCATTGTCATTCTCGCCTAAGCTTCTCCAGAAGCTAAAACTGACGCCACGCATCACGCTTCGACTGTACAAGTGAAAACGTTACTCCACTCACTCAGTCGGAGCAGCTTTTAGCTCCTCCGCCGTCATGTCGAGCTCAGCCTTTCCTAAGCCAACCGAATCGAGAACAACTCCTGGAAAGCAGAGAGTCGAAGTAACGCACTAACGCACTATTTCAGGAGGAAGGAGGGCGCACCTATTAAATTGTGAAGGATGCCTTCCGGAAGATCCTTTAAATTCTTGTCCTTCCCGCGATTCCTGCCCTGACGGCAGGAGTAGCTCTGGATCATTGTCGCCGGACGACACGCCTAGGAAAACCTCTCCTCCGTTGCGATCTACGTCTCCTCTCAGGGCCGAGGACCGTGTAAAGGATCACATACCGATCGAAAGTACTGCCTATAAAAGGCAGTGGCTATTCCTTTCAAGCCGCCGCCATATCCACTCACATCGCGTCCTTCCCACAATTTCAACATCTCTTTCAAGCCGGTTTCCTTAACGCAGCGACGACTATTTCACATAAGCACCAGACGCAAAAGACTTATATCTCACCACAAACGGTCCCTGCCTCTCCACTTTCCATTCGGTACTCATGTTGGCGGTCGAAATCTTTGTCTTAGCCGGTATGTCGGCTAAACAGTCCGCGAAAACGTTCAAATGAAGACCGTTCAGCTGCCTTCTCATGACAGGCAAAGAGGTCAACACCGCATCCAACTTCAATGCAATCTTCAACGACACTCCTTCGACAAGCTAATCCAACGTAAATGTTTACCGTGCTGGCGACCCCAATTAGCACATTTCCTTGAAACTCGACTATCGGCGTAAGGTCGCAGACCACGTTGTCGGTCGACCTCCCGACGCACGCCATCGACCGCTGCATTTCATCCTTAAGCCCGTGGACGTCCAGATGCATGCCTTCCATTTTTTCGGTCACAATGCGCTGAAGAACAACCGGTATGGAAGCATAACTCAACTTTCACACCTTTGAGCTTCCTTCCACCACATCGCACCTCATAATCCATGCCGTTTTCCGTCGAGGTTATGAGCTCTCCCAAATCCTTCAGCGATACCTGCTTCTTTCCAAGTACGGCTTCAACTCTTCCCTTGCTGTCGCAGTCGGCTGATCCATCGTCGTCGGTGGCTCACTGAAGCCCTTACCACTATGTAGCGTTCCCGCTTCAAAGAAATTGGGTCATGGGTTCGGTTCCCGTCGACGTTTTGATGGTTGAAAGGTCACAATTTGGTTTCCATGTAATATGAGTCGAAACGGTTGCCTGTGCCTGGCTGGTTCGTGATCCCCACATTCAATAACCATCATTCATGAAGTTTGAGGAAACTGGTAACTTCTCACCCAAGCACTCATACATAACTTACGTTAATTCTGCAATAACAGGTCGGGGATTCAGTAAATGGTGCCAGATTCGTGATAAGGGCAAATACTAATAACGCCTCTAGTCCGAGTACGTAGCAATTTTTTACCTCTGTACTCGTACAGTAGCGCATGTGCTTTTCCATTTTCGAACAGTCGAGCAAGACCCATTTCAAGCATTTCAAGATGAAGAGGTCATTTCAAGATGAGAACAAATTTTATTATTTTCATGAATGAAGTCGAAAAGGTGCTAACAAACGGGTAAACATAATAATATGCTGGTGCTGATCCCAAATCAGGCAACCGTTTCGACTCATATGATAGCTGTTTTCTTCGATCCCCCTCTTCCCAATTCCTCCCCCCTCCCCCTCCACCACTCCACCCCTCCCCCTCTCCGCAACAGCTGAAGCTGATGTCCACAACAGCTTGAAGCTAATGAGATGATGCAGATGAAATGATGATGGCATGTAAAAGCAATCGATTGGGTCAGGCCTTCGCGATGGCGCGCGCTTGCGCACCGTGTAGTGGAGCCGACGGCGCGGGATCGTACGCTGGTTTAGCAGCCTCGAGGGGAACAGAAATATAGATTACGTCAGAACAGTGCCCATTGAACGCAATCTGAAATTAGGCGTGCGGCGTACTTGACAAGCCGTATTTCGCGGTATACGCTAAGGAAAACCACTTTGCAACAGATGTTTTGAAATTGGGACAATGTAAAAGAATCTGAATCTTAATGATCACTAGAGCAATCTGCATGCTCTGAATTGATTCTTAATCTCCTAAGAAATGTAGCAAATGTAGAAGGAATAGGAATATCTGTATTTGCTTATCGCAATAGCGCGTTAATGAAGAAGTCGGACGGCTGTTAGCTCATCCCTGATGACATACAAGACGGATCGAAACACGAACACAACAAAACTAAATAACAGACAAGATGGCACTATAGTACTTTATGGACTCCAGAGGTCTAGGAGAAGTCGATGGCACGTAAACCCCCCCCCCCCTCATATAGCCCTCTTAGGATGCACATTTTTAAAAGGATCGCATCCATTTCGTCGTTGCTATTCTATGAGCTTGGCCATCGCGAAGGCCTGACCCACTCGATTGCATATAGGGGTGTTTTTATGTGCCATCTGACATGATGCAATACAATTTCTTCGACAATTTCTTCCAATTTCTTCGACAACTTCGAAGAAATTGTAAAAGCTTCCAATTTCTTCGACAACTTCGAAGAAATTGTAAAAGAAATTGCATTTGGGTCTCCTTTTGCCTTCTCTTTTCTTATTCTTATCGGTGCCAGAAGGCAAGGTAGACACGCGAACACAATAGAATTCGGAGCGAAAAGTGAAATAGTGAAATTAGCGAATAAAGACGAGAAGCATGCAACATCAGCACACTGGCTGACCGACCGCGCGGCACCCAGCCTCCGCTGAGACTGCGGGCCGCGCCGGCCGATTCAAACTCCGCCGCGCGCCGCCCCGTGACCGCAGCGCGTGCGACGGCGCTCGGGGGAGCACGCCATACATCGAGCGCCGTCGCACGCGGCCGCCGCGAGCCCGCGCGCGACGTCTCCAGCCCGCAATCCACGACCGACAATGAGGATTGCGGGCTTTTCACACAGAAACACAACAACGTACCGTCTGGTACTGCCTCGACTGCCTCCCTGCGTCCCTCCCGTCCTTCGGAGTCCGCCTACACCACTCCATTCACCTGAAAATACTTCTACACCTTTCAAAAACTACCACAACCCAACAAAAGTGCTCCTCTACAAAACCGAACCTTCGAAGAAAAGGCGGCCTTCGTCGCCTGAGCTCCTTACTGGCTCAAAGCACCACGCGTACGTGATGCTTTGAGCCAGTCGCCTTTGCGCCTGCAAAAAACCTTATATCTCCCGCTGCTAAACACAGCTGATCGCCTTCATTTACCAATGAAAAAGACACTTTAAAAAATAAACAGGCGACTTCGACGCCAACCAACACTTCGTCTCGAGACGAAAAAAACCATACAGCATTTATCCACTTTCACATCAAATATCAAATAACCATCTCCAAGACGACATGTCATCCGATGCCTCCGACCATCATCCAAAGCCATCGTCCGACCCGCTCCATTCGCAGCTTCCTTCGGAATTCTTGTCGTCCTATAAGGAAAACCAGTCCAACTCAAAAACCGCTTCCTACCCATACCAAAATACCCTACTCCGGTACCCCGCAACGCACCTCTGAGTCGGACACATCCTCATCCTCCAGCGTAGTTGCCGCCTCAGCAGGGAAGACAGGAATCGCGCCCACATGCGTTAAGCCGGGACAGTAGTCCTTCAAACTTTTCATCCACCTAAATCTACAATTCACGTAGCCTTCAAACACCATTGCTAGTAAGCGAACCCCTTACCTCTCATCGTCTAGGTCAACGTCGACCCTGCAAAAACTCGTTGCACGATTTCCTTGCACGGGAACCGGATACACAATTCTGCAAGAACTACCTGCATCAAATGGTGCGTAAAAAGTCCTCACACCAAGTTTGCTTCACGTCACTAACCTATTTCGCCTCAGATCCAAATGGATGACCGACGGGAACTTCTCCCTTATCGCCTCCCAGGGATTCCGTAGAGCGTTCCCTTGAAGGCACAAATACTTCACCGTCTTCGACGGCATCGGCATGCTGCGAATATCTTCATCCCTCAACTCACACTTGACCAACATCAATGACTGAAAATGAACATACATAGAAAACTTCTAATCGAACCACATCTGGATACTGCTGAGTCTCACCTGCAGTTTGCCGAACATGTGGATGTTCTTCAGCACTTCCATCGACTCCTCTCTGCGATCGCACAGCTCGATATCCAATCGACTGCAGAATTCTTCTCCAACCACATCATCGGGGACGCGCCACATGTGCAACTATCTGAAAATCACGACTTCATGCAGAAAATACGCCGAAAAGACGAACTCGAACGGTAGTCCAACGAAAATATCGCTCCATGATTTCGCAATCGACTTCTCGTCGATTGTGAAGCAATTCTCTTCGACTACGGCCAGTGCGTAGGGGCTCACGCGCAAGCCACTTGACGGGCATGCTAGGCTCCATCTCGGGCGATTCTAGAGTACAAAGCTACAGTATCCAAGAGGCGTGGGATTCAACGCGTCCCGCCGGCTACGGCCAGTGCGCAGGAGCTCACGCGCAAGCCACTTGACGGGCATGCTAGGCTCCATCTCGGGCGATTCAAGAGTACCGTCGTTCTAAATGCAGTCCGCAGCTCACGTCCGTTGCGCGAATTTTTTCCCGCCTAAAACTCACGCGGGCCGGGCCGGCCGAATCTCGCCCATGACTATTCCCAAAGCACTCGATAAGCCCCGCCCCCCGTTTTGGCGGGCTACCTGGGCGCCTTCTCGAGATGAACAAAATCTTGGGCGTGCCAGGCTCCTCCCTGCAGCGCGTCTAGCCCCGTGTCCGCCAGAGTAAGCTACAAATTATCTACAGGGTGTGGAAGGAGAACAGGTACGGAATCGCAATTCAAGATAACGGTACTTAGTGGGTAGCATCTCACCGGCAAGTCATCTTAAAATGGGCGACAAGGCAGAATCAGGAATTTCCTCTTATCTAGTTCTTTGCGAAAGAGTTTTGAGTGACTATTCTACGAGGATATACAGCCTCGATAGGGCACCAGCCTACTGGGAACAGAAAGAATTAATAAAAATAGCTAGGGTGACGGTGAACTATTCTGCCCGCATTATAAGGCAATCAAAAGCCCATCAGTGGAATGTCAGCCCATCAGTGGCACAATTTTCGCGTATCTATAAAACAATTCATTTTTTGCAACGTCGGGATAGTGACACGACACGTGTCACACGATCCCACACCGCCGAAAATGTGAAACACGTCGTTAACTTTTAGAGGTGGAGGAAAAGTAGCTCTCCATGTTTTTGTTGTTAGCGGTTTTCTGAAACTGTTCGAGACACACCCAGCGGTCGAAAACATTCTCTTCGACTGCTCCAGGTGGCAAGCAGAAGTGTTCTGGGATAAGCAGCGCCAAGCGAGGATAGGCATATCTGGGAGGTTGGATCAGTACCTTTGTGGATTCGTTGATGTGCTTGGGTGCTCGGCGAAGAAACTTTTAGCTCCAAAATGCATTATTTCCAAAAATTCAAAATTCAAAGATATGAGAATAGTTTGAAAACATAAAAATTTTCTTGCTGATTTCAATAGTTCTTCAGGATCAGTCCTATTTGGGAGGATGAGGCTTGTAACATTAGTGAAGATTAAGGGTAAAAGGGATAAATTTACGTAGAAAAACGTCCGCTAAAAATTCCTTTAAATTCCTAATAATTTCCTTTAAGTCGTTAAACCAAATTTTAACACGTTGACGACCGTGCCTCGTTCGCGTGTCTGGCGCGTGGGACCAACGATTTTTTGCGACGGCGACAGCGTGGCATGACATCATGTCGTACGGTCCTATGCGACCGCAAAATTCGTCCCTTGATGGAAAGCAATCATGAGGATGACGAGGTGCTCCAGGACGACGTTGATGCTGAGGACGATATCCTTGTACTACCAACTGATGGCGATGATGGCTCGGAAAATGAAGCAATAGAATCCGAAGCAAAAGATGAGGATAAGGAAGCTTGGAAGAGCGATTTTGAAGCCCTAATCGGTGGAACTTTGCGACGGAGTCCGGCTTTCATGAGATGTGTTCGACTGCGATAGGCCGATCGATTATTATCGATTATTTTTCAGTTTTTTTGTTAATTGAAGCCATTACTTGATGAGAAGCTCAATAAATCAGTAACCGAAACTTGTTTTTGTGGACCACGCGTTTTACAACAATGTCTAAAGATGAAGCACACATAACACAAAAACATCATCATTTTCAATAGCGTTTGTCCCGCTTGGTGGCGGGGTCCGCTCTTCTGGTCTGGTGACGCCACTTCTCCCGATCAAACGCTTGGTCGGGATGGACACCAGCTAACTTCAAGTCCATACGCAACGTATCTAGCCAACGTTGTTTCGGGCGTCCTCTGGGCCGTTTTGCAGGGACTTCAAGATTCAGGCTAATCTTACACACGGTGTCGTCCTTAGCGCGAAGAACGTGACCATCCCATCGTAGACGTGCTTCGCGCAACTTGTCAGCTATCGAGGCGACACCAAGCCTTTGTCGCATGGTTTCATTGCGAACGCGATCCAATCGCGTTATTCCAGCCGTCCACCTTAGCATTTTCGTCTCCATTACACTGAGGCGGCTTTCAATTACATATTCATTACACATAACGCAAAAACGTTCTTCGGAAAGATCTGAATCCAACTAGAAAAATAAATTACAAGGGTGTGGCCTGACATCAGGCCGTTAATTCGTTGAATTCGTTAAATCGTTAAACGTTAAATGTGCACCTCTGTTTGGAAGGGAAGGTGCCGTCCGTTTGCTAAGGCGCGAATACTGACGGAACCTTCCCAGCAACCTTACATTTTTGCTCGCTGCTGTGCACCGGTACCTAAAGAAGTTGGTATGAAAGTTTCTCCAAGCTTCATTTCCTAATTCAGCACCCGAGTCCAGAATCTAGTGATTCCCTACACCGAGGTAGGTAACAGATTTGTTACAAAAAGTGGACTGAAATTGGTTTGTTCAATGACTTTGGTAAGTAACCATAAATGTATGCTGTACATCACAGGTAGCAGTAGTATGTGTAGTATGTAGGAGGGGGAGGAGAGGGCATCTTAAGCGTATCATTCAACGCCGAACATTATTCCGTCTTCTTGAGGGATTAAAATTTGAGAATCCAAGAAGGAAATCAGAGTGCAGTACACCCTAACATGTTGGCCGGTGCGGTACTTCTTCAAGGTGTACCAGACCAGAATGCCAAGGGCCGGATTCATCAAAGTTACTGCAGTAACTTTAACGGAGAATTGTAAGCGAAAGCTCAGATAACGCGGCCTATCAAGCGATATGGTGAGCGATAAGCCGCGTTATCTGAGCTTTCGCTTACAATTCTCCGTCAAAGTTACTGCAGTAACTTTGATGAATCCGGCCCCAATTCGTCATGTGTTCGTTGGAACAAGCGAAGTGTCCGCTGACGCAAGGAGGAAGAAGCTCCGTAACGAGTGCCTCCACAAGCGCCGCGGTCTGACTCACTCGCTTCACCCACAGCTCCATCGCCCTGTCAACAGAGCATTGACCGAAGCTCCGACGGAGGCCTCCGCACAATCGATTCTTGTCAACAGGGAGAGCGTTTCAAGTTTGCAAACAGTACAGTCCTTCGTGGTAGAGATGGATATCGACCTGGCCTGCGCACGAACGATGAGTTTTCTAGTTCTGTGTCCCAAACGAACTCAAAGCCTGCTAGAGAAGGTGTGAAGCTGTGACGAATCTGCGCATATTGAACGGCAGAAGAAGATGCCTGAATTGTTGTGAGGATGGTTGCCCGAAAACTGCTTCAGCTTCACCATCTGTCGGCCTCGATGAAGGCAAGCCACTGCGTCTGGCTCGGCAAGGAAGTTGTCCTACATCAGGGTAGAATCAAAATTGAAGTACTGCATGAGTCTGAAATGAAACATCCGGCACTCTTTATTGGTTCATAAGAGTTTGAGCCGGAGCTTTTTCAAACGGAATTCGCAAGAAGTGCTCCCGAACTATCAGCGCTGCCGTTTCCTGAACAGGTTTTGTCAGTTACTAAACGCAAATATTTCTTGAGGACCGATGGACGGACAGACGATTCGTTGCATTGCCCTTCGCTCGAGTGCCATCGCCATGCCGCTCCTCAGCAAAAATAGATCCCCTGAGAGAGCGCAAACACCGTGCGACGTCATCGGCGAAACCGTTTGCAGCGGCACCGGGAAGGACCCAGCATTGAACTGGATCCGTGCCCACCCAAGGATGCAGCACCCAAGGAAAGGAAGGCGTGGCTCGGCCGAACATGGTTGAGCAGAGGGTGAAACGAGTCCCGGATGGGTTCAGGAGCACGCGGGATTGCCGAACACTCTTCATTGCGCACCACACGTTCGCAGTCAAAATATGGCGATACGAATAGCTGGACGCAGAATTGCAGTGCGGGATACATATGGAAACGTGGGGGTAAAAATTGACGACGCTATTTCAAAGGGAATGCCTCTTTCTTGGCATGTGAAACCTGGTGACCGACCTACTTCTTTTCAGTGGATCACATGAAATCAACACCTACAAGTAGCTAGTAATAAGGCACCACCACCATATATCTCAGACGCACGACGGAAGAATAGGCATGCGCTCGGGGACAAAATCGTTGTCTTTTCCATGCTCTTTCTAACCCATAGCGGTTGATGAAGATTTCGAGTAATTCTGGGATATTACTCGACCTCAGCGTCTGAGAGGGATGCTGTGCCTCGGATTGTTCGCTTTTTCGCAGCATGTTGCCCATGATGTTCGCACTGCAGTAGTATCTCCCTCCTTCTGCTCTGACTTTCTACGTTGGCGTCTAGCGCTCTCGCCAGCTCCGCGGAGAGTGTTCTCAAGCAACGCACTTCGACCGCTTCCGCTCAGTTTCGAAGCACCCCTTCGCTCTCGAGGAGTACATGTCGAAACGACTCGCTGCACCAGATCATGTGCGACCCCCTGCCGAAGTGGCCGGTCCCGCGGAGGTTGGGGGACTCCGTCAGCTCCACTGCAACCCAAACATCCGCTCGATCCCGCCCATAGCGCGGACTGCGGATAAATAGCCGATCAGCGCAACTCCGCATCTCTCGTGGACCACCCGCACTGTCGCAATGGAGCAGCACTATCACCGACCCAGACCTGGCGGCCTGGCAGGTGAGCTCGCTTCAGTCATTGGTGCCCAACCCGCGACGACGAGTTCAGAGCGAGGAGTCAGCTGCACGTTCGGCCGTCCAGCGACGCTTTTCTTCACTCCAAAAAAGTTTCGCCTTCCATTAGTCCCGGAACGAACGCCTAGATAAATGCGATCTTCAGTAATCCTCCTCATCGGTGCTCAACATCCTCGTTTAATCTCCGTCCTCGTCATGAATTTATTGAAGGCACCTTTCGGTTGACAAGACGAGCTTGTGCACCGGCCGCGCTGCGCCCATTAGCTGGATGGTGTGGTAGCAAGCAAGATCCAAGGCGTGAAGTTACGCAAGCGGTCGTGCTACTTCGTCCGCCAACTATCGAATCAGTGATCCGAGTGATTCCTGAAGAAGTGGCTCGATCTGGATGCACTTTCTCCTGCGTCATTTCCCCCGCACGTGACTCACCCTCGCTGTACATATAGCCTTCGGGCGCTGTTTCCCCCACGTTTCATTCGAGCGCTTCCGCCTGACCCTGACCCGCAATGAAGCCAGCACCTAGAGCGCCTCCATCCGGAATCGCAAGTGAATCCTAGTCTTCCACTCATCGCATCTGCACATTGAACATGCTTTCTGAGTCAGAAACGGCGTGTCTGTTTAGGAAAGGTCCTCGACAAGCAAGCCAACAAATTCAACACTGAGGAAGGCGAAAATCTGCTGGAATGGATTAAGGTGAGCGTTTTGTGACCAACATTAACGTACAACGTTTCCTGTTTGAAGCGTAACGATGTGTCTTTAGTTTAGAACCGGCAATTCTGTAAATATTCTTACAAAAACGTTTGATCTGGCGCCCTTGATTGAAAACAACTTCGGAGAAGTGGGTTAAAGACGACGAAGGATGGCGTCTATCAAGCCCTTTCTGCGACGTCTTAGTCGCAGAGTTTATCGCCACATGGGCTGCGTTGACACAAGGTTACTGACAGATATTTCGTTCCTCGAGAATCTCGGTTGAGACCTTGCGGTGCGCTGATTCATAGCGCGTGAAAGAATGCCATAGTAGGCAGCTGGAGGTAGGATTCAGAGAGAACTCCACGAACAGCCGCTGGGTGCGAAGCCTACTGCTTCTCCAACGTGAATCTGTTGTGCCAACTTCGTTGTCTAAAACAAAGGCCTGCAGGAACAAAATGAAAATATTGGGAGCAATTGCGGCATCGTCTTCTTCTGGCACTTTGTGTATATTGAAGTCCAACCCGGTCTCATACTTGGAATCAAAATTCCTTAGGATTGGTCTGACGATAAGTTGTTTTCTAGTATACACTGACTTCTAGCTTAGTTCCACATTCCTAAGCCGAGTGGAATTTCTGCTAGACTCCCTTAATACCAGAAACACTCGCCAAAGACCCTTGAAGCAACCCGACCTTTGCCTGAACAAAGCGACTTGAAGACTGCACAACCTCTTCTAGGATCTTCACGAATTGCAAGCCCAAACCACCCTGTATCCGATTTTGTTCTGTGTTTGGGTGCGTTTATCTTTACGATAGGCACTAAACATTCGAGTCAGAGTCAGTCTTTAGGATGAAAGGACGATTCATTCTCGCCGCTGAACTAAGGACAGGGTTTTTGATTCTTTCTTGCAACACAGCCACACTTGATCCTTGGTTACAATTCAAAAAGGGTTTCGATCTGTGCTATTTTCTAGTGGACACCGACTGCTCGTTCACCGTAGAACGGCCTCATGGCGCATCTCTCTCATTCCTTTGTTCAATGATTTCGCCTTTACCTTGTAAAACTTTCACTCGTGAAGGCAGTTGTTGCATGGCGCGGCTTGACGCCGTTGGCTCGAGCCGCTTGTTTTAAATTTCGTACGACTCTGAGGTGGAGTGCAATAGATTGCCGGCTGCCGAGGTACCCAGGATAATGCTTATCAAAGCGATGCATAAGCATTCTATGAGCCTACGAGCAGTGGAGTTGAAAGCATCTCCGAAGGAGCATTTGGAGTCATGTGGTCATTGAAAAAAATCCGCAACAATTTGTCGACGCTCGCAAAAAGGAATGAATATTAATGACGTTCCGCGAGATAACGAGACATAGAGAAAGATGAAGATCTCATAAATCTCGCGGCATCTCACACCCTGTCTCAGAAAACCAAGCGAATACTATTACTCCAAGAAGTACTAGTCGCTTAAGATAAGACCTCGTCTGATCCGCTGGGCTCGTAAGCCTTGATTGCGATCAGCCAACTAGGATGCTTTCCACAGCGACAGGGCAGGACACCGCCGTCCAGCGATCTCTTAGTTCTTCAGTGCTAATACCCGACAAAGGCTTCCTGGTGGTTACACAACTTTTCCACATGGCGCGTCGTCCACTTTCCATGTTCTTTGTTATAAATCTGATCTCGAACTAAATCTAATCCCCTAGTGAGCTGTATTAGCGCCATCATTTACAATCGAATGACTGACCTGGCTACTCTAATTCTGATGGGTAACCAAAGGTCGAGATACGGCGCTGAAGCCGGTTTCCGGGTGTGACTGAGACTAGGATTCGAACGGTGACACCTTTGACGAGAACGAAGCCCCTGTCCATATCTCCACACACGGGCATCGCTTCGCCTTCGCTTTTTCGCTCTCCACTTTCGTGCTCCATATTTTAACCCTGTCTGCCCACCTGTAATTCAGCTGTCTTAGCCGAATAGTGAACCATGCCACCCTACTTGCTTACTGAGTCTCTCCGAAAGAAAGTGGTTCTATAAGCTTGAGCAAAGTCGTTGCATTTGTACCTCCAGGTAGGCGCTATTTCTCTCGCGATGAAGCGCTTTGAGCACGCTAGTGCTGTGCCCAGATTTAGGCGTCTCCAAGGTATTCAAAATGCAGGATTTCCTGCCGACTCATTCTGCGTATGTTGAGAGTGGGAGTGGAACATGAAACAGTTGTGCTCTGACCTGGCGGTAGACGTGAACATCTCAAAGTGTTCCGTTATTTTCGTCCAGCAATTAGACTCGTTGATGAATCCATCAGACAGAAGACACGCGTGACAGCAGCCCGCCAGGGCAGCACGAGGGCTTTGCAGTGCACGCAGACGATGACTGATGCAGCCGTCTAGCCTTCGATTCAGTAATGGAGTGCACCTGCTAGAGCGACACCCTGACGCCATCAGCGTTACGTTGTTGTCAACAATTTCACGCGGAAGTCGAGATCATACCCAGTGTCTAGCTAGGCTTCTGCGGTCACCACTTCAGTACCAATCAACTTCTAGCTGTCTTCCCTTACCAGATTACAGCCAACTTCCTTTGAGCAGCTACAACCGTAGTAGAAAGGCAAGGTGGGCTGCTACACGAGAGCAAAAACTTACTACTTTCTAACTTACTACCATTTGTGCTTGTGAACTTTCGCTGAAGAAAAGTCAGTCTCAGAGCGATGCGACGAGACGCTTCAAAGGATATGACATTGCTCTCCGTTGATAGACTGAAGCTTTCGGGGTCTCGAGACACGCTGCTCTGAACCCAGCTTGCACTGCAAGCACTGGGAGCATGTGACAGAGCCCTGCATGATTTCTGGAACTCTCGCGTTCTCAGAGCACCGTGGATTCCCCCCGTCGCTACTCGGGTCTGCTCTTGAGTGCGTCTGTTTTTTTTTCTGTTAGCGGCTCATCGACATCTTCGAAAAACCGCTGGAACACAAGTGTTGTACCTAGGGGAGGGGTTCATTTCTTCTTCTGCAGGTGTTTTCACTGGGCTGTAAAGAATCAATTGGGATGATGTTGCAGGGGCTTTCCGCCTAGAATGAAATATGTTTGTCCAAATGGAAAAGATCCACTCCAAGGAGACCGGGACCTTGCCAATACCTTTCAAAAGTATGCTTACCACTTCATGGAAACTCCGCACAGCAGAAGAATTTAAACCATTCATCTTAATGGCTTTTATTCGGCTCACGTTTTCGAGACTTCGCTTTCTTCAGAGCCTGGAAATGTTGAAAACATTTATAACAGTATCCGTCCCATCATCATTTAATTCTATAGAATATAGGGCGAAAGTGCAGAAACTCAAATCGAATTAAGGCTGATAGAAATCTTGGTCGACAGCCCAGAATGACGATTTTGATAGACAAGCACGTCATTTCAATGTCTGATTTATGTGTAGTCAAACATGCACAAAAGTAAATTCCCATTCACGTTTCGGATTTTGATTTTGATTTTTAAAGCTAGGCGGACTGCTTAGCTTTAACAAAATCAAAATCAAAATCCGAAACGTGGATGTGAATGTGAATAAATGAAATCATGAAACAGTGGCAGTTTCGAGAAGGCAACGTCGTGTAAGAAGGCTGAAGCGTTATGAAAATTCCTAGCGGTGTCACACTTTCTGACTGCCTGACGCGGCGAAATGCTGTGCTTGGGCTAAGGATCGTATTTCGTTTCACTGCGCTGTTGTGGAGTTGTTCAAGCATTTGCAACTTTCCGGCGAAACGCCAAGCAGGCACAGTTAGCCGTAGTGGATTTCCCCTGTTTTCAATGCCAAGGGTGGCTCAGGATGGCGAAGCCCAAACTAACCGTGGTAGCGAATTCATTCATTCATTACGCCGTTGAAGACAGACGTTATGCAGAGCTTAAACTACACCAATACAACAAGAACGGCAACAGGGTAATAGAGCGTCTGTAAACATGGAGGACCAATAGAGGAGTTAAATGGTTGAATGACTGGAAACGTGGAAAACACACCACAGGATTTCCTATTTTGCACTGAGTATAGTCCCTTTTGCCATATGTTTGAACGAAGGAAGAAAAGTCGGCACATCCATCCTTAAGGCATTCATGTTCCGGTATGTGAATCTAAACATCCTCTCAGAAAAAAAACTTGCCATCGTTCTCTCCAGATCCTACTAAACTAAGGGCTTTTTTAGATTCTTTCCTGATTATGTACAATACCGCTCGCGCCGCACGGTCAAAAGTGAGCGAAAAAACGCAAAAATAGCGTCGCATGATCATAACTCCTTCAGTTTTAGGTTTTTTGAAAAAAGGTTGGAAACGTTCGATTCGCCTCTTCGAGATCTACACAAACATGTGTAAAACGTTACCGGAACACCCATATTTTCGCCGTGGGTGGTCCAAAATTGACTGGACGGGCGGTTAGAGCAGCTTATTTCCCAGGATATGCGTGCTTTCGGAGTATCTCAAAGATGGCGTACGTCGCCAGTGCTCTGTCATGCCAGGAGTGCGCCGTGCACAATGCACACAGAACCTAACCTATCATTCGAGTGGGCGAGCGCATGTCCTTTGCGCTTCTGTCTTCTCTCACTGGGAAATGCGAAATCCTCAAGACTATTTCGAACCGTTTGGAGAAGGTTCTCAGAAATTTCCGGCCACCACACTCAGGATTAGTTCCAATCTGTCCCAGCGAAACTTTGATATGCGCCGTGTACAATGCGTACAAAGAAGAACCTTTCAATCGAGGGTACGCAGCTTGTAAACTGAGCGTTTGGAGAGTTTTGTCAGAAATTTGCAGTCGCCCTAGTCAGGAGTTGCTCTAAGGCTCTCCAGCGTGCCTTTGGAGTGCGCCATGAACAATGCATACAGATTCGCATCTTTTAATCAAGAGGGCGCAAATTGCACGCGCGGGCGTGTTCGGAGCGCAACAGCTTTGTCAAGTTCGAATCGTTTGCAACTTGTGGGTCTTGTAGGCAGCAGAACGGTCTTCTAGTACATTAAAGTAGAATGGCTTAGCTTAGGAGGGGCAATGTTAGAGCGGTGCGAAAATGCAGGTGAGGCTTGCGTGTCGCATTTTTTTCCAATTTCGGTGGACCACTGCGAGAAGACGCGGGGAGCTAACGGCATCAGAATGCGTATGCGAACAGAGCACTTAAAGTGCTTTACGGGATCAGAAATTCTCAGCTGCCTAAACTGCCTTAGCCCCACCTGCCGTTTTAGGGCGGCGGACTTAGCGGTTGAAGTTTCCTGCCCTCTTACTCGCCCATGTTTGAGTTTCCGACACTCCCGGTAACACCTTCCTGTTCTGCTTGAACATCTCTATCGAATGCTATCAGTTTCGACCGATTTTGGCAATATCGATTTTTTGACAATATCCCATCGAGGACGTGGGCGCGCTAGACCGAGCTGCGCGGATGATGACGTCATCGAAAACCGATATTTTCGAAATTGGCCAAATTTCCTCGTGCAAACTGCGTCCAAAATCGTCTAGGGGTTATTTGGGGCGGTGATTACGAATCCGACGTCCGTTTTTGAAAATTCCGTCGACTTCGGTAAGTTTTAGATTTTTTTTCTGGATAACTGATGGTGGTCGGGTCAGGATCATCGATTTTGCTCGAAATTCGTATAGGGTCAGGAAACTTATTCGGGGTACCGAACACGATGCCGAAGTACATTTGGACGATTACGGGAGGGGACCGCTCATACCGATAACTGAGGGTGATCGGTGATCCTGACCTGACCACCTTCAAACGGGAAGTAACCTGCTCAAGTGCGCGGAATTTTCAAAAACGAACGTCGGATTCGTGGTCAGCGCCCCAAATAACCCCTAGATTTTGGACGAAGTTTGCACGAGGAAATTTGGCCAATTTCGAAAATACCGGTTTTCGATGACGTCATCGTCCGCGCAGCTCGGCCCAAAGCACCCACGTCCTCGATATTGTCGAAAAATCAGTTTTTTTTTTGAAATTGGTCGAGAGTGACACCATTCGATAGAGCTTTTCGTTATAAACAAAACGGTGTTACCCGGAGTGCCGGAAACCCAAATATGGACGAGTAAGAGGGCAGGAAACTTCAACCGCTAAGTCCGCCGCCCTAAAACGGCAGACGGAGCTAAGTATCAAGCATGGCCCAACTCGAAGACATCGATTTTTCGATGACGTCATCGTCCTTCCGCCGCGGCCTCGTCCTCGATGCGAAGCAGCCAAAAAAAATTGATGTTTCCACAATCGGTCGAAATTGATACGTTCGATAGCGCTTTCCATGCTGAACGGAACGGTGCCATTGCGAGTGTCGAAGACTCAAATCTGAGCGAGTAGGAGCGCAAGAAACTCTAACCGCTAGCTTTCGCCACTCTAAAACGGCAGCTGAGGCTAAGGCAGTTTAGGCAGCTGAGGAGCTATGAGCACGTCATCAGTAGTAAAAAACCTTAGGCTCTCTGTTCTCGTACGCATTTTAAGGCCGTTAGCTCGCCGCGTCTTCCTGCAGTGGTCCACCGAAATCGGAAAAAAATGCGTCACGCAAGCCTCACCTGCATTTTCGTACCGCTCTAACATTGCCCCTCCTAAGCTAAGCCATTCTACTTTAATGTACTAGAAGACCGTTCTGCTGCCTACGAAACCAACAAGCTGCAACCTGAAAGGTTCCAACTTGACAGAGCTATTGCGCTCCGAACACGCCCGTGAGGGCAATTTGCGAGCGGTCGCCCCCTCGATTGAAAGGTTCGAATCTGTATGCATTATTCACAGCGCACTCCAAATGCTCTCCGTACAGCCTTAGAGCAACTCCTGACTAGGACGGCTGCAAATTTCTGACAAAACTCCCCAAACGCTCAGTCTACAAGCTGCCCCCCCCCCTCGATTGAAAGGTTCGAATCTGTATGCATTGTTCACGGCGCACTGCAAAGGCTCACTGAACAGCCTTAGAGTAACTCCTGACTAGGGCAGCAAGACATTTCTGATAAAGGAGGTGCTCTAATGCTGTTCATTTCTGGTAAAACTCCCAAACGCTCAGTTTACAAACTGCCCCCCCCCCCCCTCCCCCTCGATTGTAGTGTTCTTCTTTGTACGCATTGTACACGGCGCACACCAAAGTTTCGCTGGGACAGATTGGAACTAGTCCTGAGTGTGGTGACTGGAAATTTCTGAGAACCTTCTCCAAACGGTTCGAAATAGTCTTGAGGATTTCGCATTTCCCAGTGAGAAAAGATAGAGGCGCAGGGGACATGCGCTCGCCCACTCGATTGATAGGTTAGATTCTGTGTGCGTTGTGCACGGCGCACTCTCGGGGCATTCCTGGCATGACAGAGCAGTGGCGACGTACGCCATGATTGAGATACTTCGAAAGCACGCATATCCTGGGAAATAAGCTGCTCTAACCGCCCGTCCAGTCAATTTTGGACCACGCACGGCGAAAATATGGGTGTTCCGGCAAAGTTTTTTTTTGTGTAGATCTCGAAGAGACGAATCGAATGGTGCCAACCTTTATTCAAGAAACCTAAAACTGAAGGAGTTATAATCATGCGACGCTTTGCGACGCTATTTTTGCGTTTTTTCGCCCACTTTTGACCGTGGGCCGCGAGCGGTATTGTAAGCCATGACGGCGGAGGGTAGGCTACCCTTGAAGACTTATACTTCTGCGATGGTAGAGGGAGCTAATGATAGCATGACCAGGGCCCTAGCCAGTGACCATTGAATGTTGCTGGCAAGCACAGCTTTCCACCGACTGCGCCTGTCCTTCATCGAAGACCCGGTCTCGCACAGAAATGCACTAAATGACTGTGACGACATCCGTGGCGAGATCGCAGGACCGTCCAAACATTCGGCCCAACGTGTCTTTTCGTCCTTGCACGCCTATTCCGAAGAGTTTCTTCTCCAGTTCAGTGGTTAATTTTGGCGTATAGTCAAAGAGCTTCGTGACTGTGCACTTTCTTATCTCTTACAGGGCCTCACTGGCGAGGATTTTGATACTTCCGGCTCTCCCGAAAATTTCCGAGAACAGCTGCGAGACGGACAGAAGCTCTGCAAGTGAGTACTCCATTCGCTTTTAGTTACCGAATACGCGTTCCACTTCTCAAAGCGAAATCCTCTCACGAGACGGAAGGTTTGGGAAAGGCCTTCCGACAGCTCACATGCTTTGAAGACTCAGGAAGGGGAAGAGAAACCACGTGCACGAGCTTTTGTGACAGAAGTGCACAGAATCCTAGATTTCATAGTTGCGCTCAATTGGCTGCGTGAGAAGTATGAAATCAGATGGGAACACCTTCCCAGCAGAACAGACAGGCCGATGCTGGAGTCCTTCAAATCGCCACATTTTTGAGGCGTCGACGTCTGCTTGGCCTTGCGTTTTTGCCTCCGACCATCTGGCTTCTCGTCGTAGCGAGATCGCGTAACGAAGATTTTACGGAGGACTTACCAGATGTATTATAGAAGCAGCCCTCTCCGACTTGATTTTTTGCTCCAGGTGAACGTTTCTTACACGACAGCCAGATGATGGAGTAGAGCTACCTCACCGAGTTTCAGCCGTGGTCGGGGTAGAGGGCAGTGCCTCTGTTGCCTCTGTTCCATCAGTCTGATCGTACTCGAAGTGGATGTAGATTTGGACACAAAGGAGCTTTCCATCTTTTCAATTCAACCACATTTCACTTTGTACTCTTCGAAAGTCACGAGCCACACGCTAATGCCCAGCATTTGCGAGGTGTTTAGACCAAATTTGTGCATTGCCTTCTAATGATAGGACAAAACGAGAAGTTACAAGAGAAAGGAAATTAAATCAAACACAGTCCTCTTGAAAATCGCATTTTCATGCGATAAACAAGCTTCTTCATCTGGAGATGCAAAGAGGCTTCTGAACGCAGAAGGGAGCAAGAAATGTCTGGGCTTTCTCAGCCGAAGACAATTTTTCTCCGACTCTTCATGGCGCTGCACTTCGCTGCATTGCCCCACGATGTGTCGCAGCGTTTCAACCTTACCACACTCCAACCAGGGCAAAGATTTCCAATTCATAATGAGTTTTAGGTTGGTGAACGCCATACAGGAAGGCACAGTGAAGAAGGTCATGAAGCCGATCTCCAATTTCAACTGTTTGGAAAATCTCAACCAGTTCACGGGAGCGTGCAGAAAGCTGGGAGTGAAGGACGAAGAGGTTTGTGGGACGGAAGTGGCGGTTGACCTCTGATTATGATGACCCCCGTTTGCTCAACTGGTGCTTCTGTGTGCTTCTTGCAGACGTTCCAATCAGTGGATCTGTTCGACGGTCGCGATCTCTTTTCCGTGTGCGTCACACTGCAAAGTCTCGCTCGCAAGGTTGGTGCTTTAGTCCTCCAGAAGATAGAGAACTTCGTGCAGTTCCTGTTTGTCCTCTGCCGAGAACGAGATACCGTAAGTCGCAATGAAAAGTGCAGGGATTCTATTTTTACGTTATGTGAAGGAGATTTGGTGCTCGCATGCTGCCTCTATTGGAACTATCCTTAATTTTACTCTTCTTCAATATTCACAGATACTGCAGAATAGGACTATCCCAGAGCCTCGGGTGTGTAGTAGGCGCTGCTCAGCTAGATTTTCTTCACTTTGCCGGCCTTCACTTCTACCACACTAGACACCATGCAGCATTTCTCGCTACCCTGCGTAGGTAGCACGAAAGGGAATGCTCACAGAAATGGCCCTCTCCCGAAACCTTACTGATTAGGGGGAGATTCGAAGTAAGAAAGGAGCGTAAGCAGGAAGCCTTGGAATACTTGAGAATTCGATACTTTTTGCACTACACTTGCAGACTCGATTGCTCATCTCCGGCTTTCATACATGCTACTAACAGAGCCTCGTTCTTACGCCACAGTTATGCCCAGAAGGGTGCCTCACTAACCATGTTTTGTACCCACTAGGAGCATATTAACACTATATCGAGTCAGCTGTCGGCTACAGTTCGGCGACAGCAAGCTTGAGGCCGTAATGCAAACTAAAACGTTAAAACTCACCAATACAGAGGAAAAGGTTGTCTTTCTCGAAGCCCTTCCACTTCTGAATTGATGGTCAGATGTAGTGTCTTTCGTATCAGCTGGCTTTATTAGTACTTGGCCTCGTAGGAACTCATCCGCTGATCGTAGTAACATTACTCGAGGTCTTCCATGAAGTCGCTCCACTTGCCTCATATTCTGCCGTGCTCTTATTCTTATCCCACAAAAAGGCAACAGTAGGAAGCCGCCGAAGTCAAATGGTTATGACTAAGTACGAGCGTCATCTTCAAGTGAATGCTTCCACGGCTTTTCGGATCTCCTGAGAAGCGCGTCTCATTCAAATCTCATGATAGTTTTGAGGCACTCGAGTTTAAAAGATATTTGATTTCAGGTTGAGAAATCGCACAAGCTGAGTCCTCCCAAGCCGGTCCGCAGAGATAGCATTCTGAACACCTGATTAGCGGCTCAGCCGACTTATTCGGAAGAAGCAACCCACTTGTTCGTTTTTTCGTGTCGACTTGCACTTGGAACGAGCTAAGTTAAGCATGTATTTTTGTAAAAATGCTGATCTGTAATAAATGAACTTTCCCTCCTCTACTTCGCCTGCACAGACCGTTGGAAACCTGGCGTCATAGCCATTCGAGGACGGGAGCGACGATAGGCGCACGAGTATCTATCGAGGAGAGCACCATAAGCTCCAGCACGCCACCTATAGGCGACCGTCTAATGAACGCTTTGCTTTGACAGCCTTCTGCTGCAATCCTGGGAAGGCGGGGGAGGTACTGAGGCACCTTTGGTTCTTCCGTAGGAATGCTGTCCGATTCACAGGTGAATCGTCGAGGCGCTGTGGAGCAACCACACAGAGGTGTGCATGCGAACTAGAAATGTAAATACCATTGATCACCCTTCGGTAACAGGTGTCCCATTTGAGCAGGTCATCGACAATTCAAGACCATTCCTCACTCATGTTCGGACTGCAGCTCTAATTCATCGACGACTGGATTTTTCAAGCTTTTTCAAAAGGGGCTCTCTCCGCTGTTCGCGAACGTCTTCTGGCATGGGACTTCAATAAAGTGCCCAATAAGAAACATAGAAGGCCTTACACTGACACGCATGAGGTTCTGATTCCTACACGAAGAGAAAAGCCCCGCCAATTCTAGTGGCATGCGAATGCTGTTGATAGAGTTCTACACGTCACAGCATCTATATACTGCTCCATTAACGATCGACACCGGATCCGATTTCATACAGCTGGCGAGAGTCGAGGACTGGACGACAGAACTTCAGTAGCTCGAAACTGACAAGATAGTGAACGAGGAAGATATGTTCGGAGAGCGTATGTCCAGCTGATATCCACTCTGTTACACCAGATTCACCACCACTTTACCGTGGAGTCAGAGGAGGCAGCCTGGGAAGCGCAAGCGGAGAAGAAATGATGGAGTCGCTGCTTAGCCGCGACAACTACCTACATATCCTCATCATTCGAGCACCGAAGGCGCTCGGCGCCTACGATCGAATTGTAAAAACGTTCCGAGGCGACGGTTCTGACACCGCTGGTGCTCCTGGGATTTCCACATAGCAGGGTCTGAAAGCCTCGTCATCTCGTCTCCCGCACCGCACAGAAACCTTTCCTCGCTGCAGTGCTTCTACAAACTTACCAAAACGACGCGATAACTCACTTAGTGAATTTCCTGGTCCTGGAAGCAGACAGCTTGCAAAATTTCGTCGATCTTACTGTAGTAGCCCACACGATATTTTGAATACAAGGCACAACATTTCTGTAAACCTCGTGCGTGTAGGAACTACAGTACCGCGCATGTCTTTTGGTCAATTCCCGAAAAAAGCCGCTTTGGAGCGTTCCAAAGCGGCTTTTTTATATAACTTTCTTTAAAATCAAGCACTTGTGAAAAGAAACGTATATTTGAGCTCAGCAGGCCGAGCTCTATCTTTCGACATATAAATCAATAGAGTTGAACAATGCATATAGGCCGGACATAATCAATCGAGTGAGCGCGAGAGCCTGTAGAGTGACAGTTTAGGGAACTTTATTGGAATTTCCAGCCGCTCTGCTCAGAAATTGCCTCAAGACTGTCCAGCTTGCCTTTGGAGTGCGTCGTAAACAATGCATACAGAATCGAACCTATCAATCGAGTGGGCGCTACCATTCGCAGAGTGAGGACGAGTGGTCCCGAGAGTTTGTAGAGTGACCGTTTCGGGAGTTTTATCGAAATTCCCAGCCGCTCTGCTCAGAAATTGCCTCAAGACTGTCCAGCTTGCCTTTGGAGTGCGTCGTAAACAATGCATATAGAATCGAACCTAACAATCGAGTGGGCGCGAGAGCCTGTAGAGTGACCGTTTCGGGAGTTTTATCAGAAATTCCCAGCCGCCCTACTCAGAAATTGCCTTAGGACTGTGAAGCTTGCCTTTGGAGTGCGTCGTAAACAATGCATACAGAATCGAACCTATCAATCGAGTGGGCGCTACCATTCGCAGAGTGAGGACGAGTGGTCCCGAGAGTTTGTAGAGTGACCGTTTCGGGAGTTTTATCGAAATTCCCAGCCGCTCTGCTCAGAAATTGCCTCAAGACTGTCCAGCTTGCCTTTGGAGTGCGTCGTAAACAATGCATATAGAATCGAACCTAACAATCGAGTGGTCCCGAGAGTTTGTAGAGTGACCGTTTCGGGAGTTTTATCGAAATTCCCAGTTGATCTACTTAGGAAATGCTCTTAGCCTGTCTAGCTTGCCTTTGGAGTGCGCCGTAAACAATGCATATAGAATCGAACCTAACAATCGAGTGGGCGCGACCACCCGCAAATTGCACGCGCGATTGTGTTCGGAGCGCAATAACTCTGTTAAGATCGAATCGTTCCGGCTGCGGCTTGTGGATTTTGTAGGTAGTAGAAAGCTTTAGTAGTCCGCTAATGAGCAGCTTTATAGCTTGTAAACAAGCGAAATTATAGCGGCGCGAAAATGCAGGTTAGCCGTGTAGGACACGATTTTTTCCGACTTCAGTCGACCCCTGCAGGAAGACGCGGCGTGCTAACGGCATGCAAACGCGTATGCTAGCAGGACATTGAAGGCACTTTGCGATGACGTGCTCGCAAGTCCTCAGTTTCCTGAACTGCCTTGGCCTCATCTGCCAGTTTAGAGCGTCGGAAAATAGCGGTTAGAGTTTCTTGCGCTCTTACTCACCCAGATTTGAGCTTTCGACTCCCGCAACGCTACCGTTCCCTTCAGCTCCAAGAGCTCTATCGAACAGTGTTACTCTCGACCAATTTCGGAAAAATGGATTTTTCGACGATTTCCCATCGAGGACGTGGGCCCCGAGCCGAGCCTGCGCGGACGATGACGTCATAGAAAATCGATATCTAACTATTGGGCCATGCTAGATACCATTCGGGCCAGCTTTTCATGCTGAATTGAATGGTGTTATTGGGAGTAGGGAAAACTGTAATCTGGGCGAGTAAGAGCGAGGAGAACATGGACCGTTGTTGTATTGCATTGCACGCGCGGCCGTGTTCTGAGCGCGATAACTCTGCCATGTGTGAACTTTTTCCGCAGCAGCTTGTGGCTTTTGTAGGCAGTAAAATGTTCTAATAGTGGGCTGGAACAGAACAATGTAGCTTATGATTGGACTAAGATACGGCGCTGCGAAAATGCAGGTTAGTTTTGTGTGGCACGATTTCTTCCAAATTCAGTCGATCCCCGCGGGAAGACGCGGAGAGTTCTCGGCCTACAAATGCATGGGCAAGCAGAACGCTTAAGGTACTTAACGATGACATGCTCACAACTCCTCAGCTGCCTGAACTGCCTTGGCCTCATCTGCCAGTTTAGAGCGGCGTAAGATAGCGGTTAGAGTTTCTTGCGCTCTTACTCACCCGCATTTGAGTTTTCGACACTCGCAATAACACCGTTAGCTTCAACACGCAAAGCTCTATCGAATGGTGTCACTCTCGTCCAATTCTGGAAAAAGCGATTTTTCGACGATTTCCCATCGAGGACGTGGGCCCCGAGCCGAGCCTGCGCGGACGATGACGTCATAGAAAATCGATATCTAACTATTGGGCCATGCTAGATACCATTCGGGCCAGCTTTTCATGCTGAATTGAATGGTGTTATTGGGAGTAGGGAAAACTGTAATCTGGGCGAGTAAGAGCGAGGAGAACATGGACCGTTGTTGTATTGCATTGCACGCGCGGCCGTGTTCTGAGCGCGATAACTCTGCCATGTGTGAACTTTTTCCGCAGCAGCTTGTGGCTTTTGTAGGCAGTAAAATGTTCTAATAGTGGGCTGGAACAGAACAATGTAGCTTATGATTGGACTAAGATACGGCGCTGCGAAAATGCAGGTTAGTTTTGTGTGGCACGATTTCTTCCAAATTCAGTCGATCCCCGCGGGAAGACGCGGAGAGTTCTCGGCCTACAAATGCATGGGCAAGCAGAACGCTTAAGGTACTTAACGATGACATGCTCACAACTCCTCAGCTGCCTGAACTGCCTTGGCCTCATCTGCCAGTTTAGAGCGGCGTAAGATAGCGGTTAGAGTTTCTTGCGCTCTTACTCACCCGCATTTGAGTTTTCGACACTCGCAATAACACCGTTAGCTTCAACACGTAAAGCTCTATCGAATGGTGTCACTCTCGTCCAATTCTGGAAAAAGCGATTTTTTGACAATTTCCCATCGAGGACATGGGCCGAGCCTGCGCGGACGATGACGTCATAGAATATCGATTTTTTCGAAAATGGCCAACTCTTCTCGTTCAAAATCATCTAGTGGTTATTTTGTGCGCTGATTACGAATCCGACGTCGGTTTTTGAAAATTTCGCCGATTTCGGTAGGTAACCTGCCGTTTGAGGGTGGTCGGGTCAGGATGACCGATCACCCTCAGTCATCAGTATAGGTGCCTTCTGCCATAATCAGCAAAATGGACTTCTTCATCGTGTTAGACATTCCGAATAACCCCTGCCCTTAGATGAAGTTTGAGCAAAATTGGTGACCATGACACGACCACCCTCAGTTATCCAGAAGAAAATCCAAAACTTACCGAAGTCGACGATTTTTTCAAAAACGAACTTCGGATTCGTAATCAGCGCACAAAATAACCACTAGATGATTTTGAACGAGAAAATTTGGCCAATTTCGAAAATATCGATTTTCTATGACGTCATCGTCCGCGCAGGCTCGGGGCCCACGTCCTCGATGGGAAATCGTCGAAAAATCCATTTTTCCGAAATTGGTCGAGAGTGCCACCGTTCGATAGAGCTCTTCGAGCTGAAGATAACGGTACCATTGCGAGATTCGAAAGCTGAAATCTGGGTGAGTAAGAGCGCAAGAAACTCTAACCGCTTTCTTGCGCCGCTCTAAACTGGCAGATGAGGCCAAGGCAGTTCATGCAGCTGAGGAGTGGTGAGCATGTCATCGTAAAGTGCCTTCAGTATTCTGCTAGCATACGCGTCTGCATGCCTTTAGCACGCCGCGTCTTCCTGCAGGGGTCAACTGAAGTCGGAAAAAATCGTGTCCTACACGGCTAACCTGCATTTTCGCGCCGCTATAATTTCGCTTGCTTACAAGCTATAAAGCTGCTCATTAGCGGACTACTAAAGCTTTCTACTACCTACAAAATCCACAAGCCGCAGCCGGAACGATTCGATCTTAACAGAGTTATTGCGCTCCGAACACAGTCGCGCGTGCAATTTGCAAGTGGTCGCGCCTACTCGATTGGTAGGTTCGATTCTGTATGCATTGTTCACGGCGCATCCAAAGGCAAGCTGGACAGGCTTAGAACACTTGCTAAGTAGGACGGCTGGGAATTTCGATAAAACTTCCCAAACGGTCACTCTACGGGTTCTCGCGCTTACTCGACCTCACTCTGCGAGTGGGCGCGCCCACTCGATTGATAGGTTCGATTCTATATGCATTGTTCACGCCGCACTCCAAAGGCAGGCTGGACAGTCTGAAGTCAATTTCTGAGCAGGGCGGCTGGGAATTTCAATAAAGTTCCCCAAACTGTCACTCTACAGGCTCTCGCGCCCACTCGATTGATTATGTCCGGCCTATATGCATTGTTCAACTCTATTGATTTATACGTCAGAAGATAGAGCTCGGCCTGCTGAGCTCAAATATATGTTTCTTTTCACAAGTGCTTGATTTTAAAGAAAGTTATATAAAAAAGCCGCTTTGGAACGCTCCAAAGCGGCTTTTTCGGGAATTGACCAAAAGACATGCGCGGTACTGTATGTATTTTAAGAGTAGTTGATTTGCTTATAATAAAAGATGTATTACTTGTTATGTCACAAACTTTACATTGCGTACCACATTTATTTGTAATGAATTCATTACCGAAATCCATTAACGTGTAAGAGCCCCCAACCTTACTCTTGTTAAAGCAGACACGCTGATAGTAACTACCCCAATTTTGAACTGTTAGGTTACGTGCAGACCAAAGTTAAGGTATAAGGTGGTCTAGTCCTTATACCCGGAGGGAAAATGTTTTGCAGGACTGCTGCAAGGCCATTGCTGCCTGTAATATTTCCTAAAGATTGTATGAAGGCTTGAAAAGGAAATGGATGGCTTTAATGGGTGGCGTAGGAGGCATTCCCTCCAAATTGCAACCCCCTACTTATAACCCCATCAAAAAAGCCCCTGTTTTTTTAGAACAAGAGGGCAGGTCCTCTTATCAAAGAATGATTAAGAGTATGTAAAGGAGTAAAGAGGAAGGGAAGAAAGCAACGAAAGACAAGAATAACATTTTTAAAAGCACATAAGGTTGAGGTTCAAAAAATCAATACATTGCGAATTTCAAATAGTCTACTTGGGTGGTCCTGAGTGGAAGATCTAGCTGAATATTATATCGGTACGCAGCAAAATGACGTGAGAGACATCTTTTGCCATATCTTTAGTTATCGCTGTGCTCTTCGTGGGTGTTGTGTCCTATATTAACTTACCTAATCCGTCTATATCAAGGTTGTCTTGTATCTTAAGTGATAGGGATTCTACTACGTGTATTCTGCCTATCCCATATAACAACTTGACGCAATAAAAACAATAAAATCACAAAAAAGTAGACTCTCCAAATAGGACGAGATCAAATTGCTTGCGCATATGTTGTCGCCACAATTTTGGCACATTCTGCATTTTCCACTGTCTGTGAGCCCAGGTTGATATTGCATTCCTTAGAAGAGGGGCTTGTTCATATGAGAAACCAAGGCTACGAGTCATTACTTTTCTTGTAAAAATATTCTGGACTGATTCAATCTTCCTGATTAGCTTTCTCTTGTGAGGGTTAGAGAGAGCTATTCCGTATTCAAGCAATGGTCTAACATAGGTCTTAGAAGCGCGACTTAGGACAAAAGAATCCTTATTTTATCCTTATTCTTTTCTTCTACTATGTTATATCCTGTGTAGGGCTTAGAGGTGAAACAAGATATAATAGGTTGTTGAGATAATGTTAATAACTATTAGGGGGGGGGGGCAAAAGTAATGAGACAAAATGAAAAAAATCTTTATCTCTTTATAACTCAATTACAACTCAACGATGCTGAGGAATGTATTTGCCATTAAGGGCAAGGACCTTGCTGCCATCGCTCAGCCAACTTTCTGATCTCATCCTTCCAGAACTGCTTGGGCCTGGTGTTGATCAACTGCTCGATATGGTTGTCAAGGACTGCTTACGTTCATGTGTCCCTTCCGATTAGGAAGTCCTGTAGGCTCAAGTAGTAGTGGTAGTCGCATGGAGAGATTTCCGGCGAATCCGTGGATGGGGCATGTGAACGTAGCCCAGCTGGCCAAGCTTATCCGTGGTTACTTGTTCCCAATGGGGTGCGGCGCTGGCGAAGATGAGGACCTTCTTGAAGCGCTGCGAATGAATAAGAACGAGTCGCCGGCCCATCTCCTCTATTTCGTTCACCATGGCCTTGAAGTTCATCGCGGTGCTCTTGGGAAACAGCCTCCGGTAAACCGATCCATGGGCGCAGACCCAAAAGCTCCAAAGATGCTTCTCGCCGTGAACATCTCGCCGAGCGAAGGTCGGTAACAGGTCACCAGGCCTCACCCAGACTCGCTGCTTGGCAGGGTTAAGGTAGAAGACGTGCTTCTCACCTTGCGTGAATATTGAGCCCAGGCTGTTCGGGGTTGGGAATTGGACGAGATTTGCGCGACACAGGTCGACTCGTCAGACTGGGGTTTCGGCATGAGACAGACTGGGGTTTTGGCATGCTTCTGAAAAGGGCGGAAGTGGTAACTTCTCAGATGGGCTTCAGTAAGTAGCAGACAAACATACAAATACGACAAGCATGAAACCGGACTCCAGCCACGAGATATATGGACACGGCATGGGGTGTCTCATTACTTTTGCCTCCCCTCCTAATACGTGTTAACTGAGTAGCAAAGTGCATGGCACATTCTGGAAAATGTCGTGCTGGCTTTATCAGTCTAAAATCAGTAGCCAAGCAGCACGTTCGTCTCGTCTAATTCGTGTCTCCAGTTCCACGGATCGTATCGCAGTTCACTTCCTTCTCGAGCCGCCGATTCCCGTCTGTATCTCTTCGTTTACGGCTCTGAAGGCGGGAATTTAACGATCCTGGGAAAATCCGAAGAGCAAGATGGGAAAAGTCCCACAAGTCCCGAAACAGGCTCTGCTTTCCCACCATAACGAAGAACGGTGACGCGATCAAAGCTCGCGCTGCATCGTTCCCCGCTTCGCAATCGTGGGGGAGAGAGATAGTGGACGTTCACTGCGGTGTGGCGCCGTTCGCTCACTTTCGCTCGGCGTCGACACCTGCGGTTGTCGCCGGCGCTTGAAACTGGAACTCGTCGAGAAGTGACGGTGATTAAGATTTCGCCGAATCTCGACTCGGACACATTTGGTCACGGATGCGTCCTTAAAGGACTGCGGTGTTGTTGAAGAGGACTACTGTAGCCCCGGAGTGCAGTAACGAACAAAATTAAGTGTGTTCTTCGTCTCTTTAACACAATTCTACCTAATACACGTTGAACAATAATAGAGCGAACCGACTGGACTCCGCGGGACATCAAGAAAACTCTAAGACGCCCGCCAACACGTTGGTCGGAATTCTTAGTGAATACCCTGAAAGAGTGACATGGCGCTTCCCTCGAGCGAGGAGGATCCATTGGAGCGCTTTGGCACGCGACAGGGACGAATGGAGACGCTGTTGGCTCTCCTTGAGCAACTCGATGATTAACGAGAACGACAGATGATATAGCAGATATGTCGAATCCTAATGATGAACTTCATGGTATCTGTTGCGAAAAGATTCGAATGTACTCAATAGACAATCGTCCTCCGTCTCCAAGCCCTCAGCTACCGAAAACTGCTGACTCGATGGATCCCTCATGTCTTGATAGCATGCTACTCACCCGCATATCCACCTACCAGTCTCTTCGTCTTCACTCGCATCGCAAGGAGATTCTGGAAGGCCTGATTACCGTACATGAGGATTGGGTCCTTTACGAATCCACGCCGACCGTGCAGTTTGGCTACCTCGAGGAGAAGAGCCGCTCACGTGAGCAACGTCGAGAGTGCACCACCAGAAGGTTCTTCTGTGCTGCTGCTGGCACTCGAAGGGAATTCTGTAATACGAGGTGCTCCCGCACGGGTACCGCTATCGTTTGTCAGGTCGAGAAACTCGCGGAAGCTGTTCGGGAAAAGCCACCGAAACGGCATTCAGTGCACCTTCTTCACGATAATGCAAAACCCTGTGTAGCTAAAGCGACCCACCAAAGGACAAGGAGCTGGTCAGGGAGACCGCACCCCATCCGCCATATTCTTCTGTCATGGTCCCCTCAGATTACCACTTGTTCCGCACCCTAAACGGTTCCTTGGCTAATAAAAGTTTCACAAAGTTTCAGGGCTTAAGTCGGGTGGTGGCCGACTTCTACGACTCCTGGTCTCAGGTTCAGGTAAAAGTTCAGAGGAAAGGAGATCGCTGAGCTGCTTGGTAGGTGGATTACTGTGGTGACTAACAGTGGTGCTTAAATTGTTGATTGATTAGCATTAAATGCTGAATAAAGAAATGAAGACGAAAAATGAAAACCCCATTAGAACCTTGATCAATCTATGTAATAGATGAACATTCATCAACATCAGTATTTTTCCTCTGAAATGCATTTTTAAGAGAGCTGGCTGCTGTCGTTGAATATTATGCTTTCCCGAAATTATTCTCCGTTTGGAGGTTTTTACGTAAATACGTTTTTACCCTAAATCATTCCCTTTCAGGAAAGCCACACATACTGTTCTGCAGGTTTTTCCTGCTCTTTTAAAAAACATATGTGGATCTAATTGTCGCTCTGATTTTTCTAGCCGAACTTTTCCAGGGCTCCGTAAAATCATGAACCGACGCGACTATCGAGTCATCGTGCTTTACGGATTTAGATTGGGACATTCTGCGGCAGAGGCATCCCGTAACCTTAGCAGCGCTTTTGGAACGGACAGTCGCTGCGAACGAACGGTGAGGCTCTGCTTCGAAAAATTCGCTTCTGGCGGTTTTGATCTCGATGAATAGCCGGGTTGCGGGCGCAGGTCGTAGCTTGACGATGAAGTTTTGAGAAGAGCCGTCGAAGCAAATCCGGAGACGGATAGAAAGACATTTGGCGAGAATCGGCAGGGTGAAGATGATGTCGAAGTGGGTGTCTCATGAGCTGACCGATGAGCAGAGCGTCTGGCAGGTTTCGACACTTGCCCCAACCTGCCAGTTCGCTTTAAAAATGAGGCATTTGTAAGCCGTATTGTAACTGCAAGTGGGTATCTAAGGATGCTACTCCAACCCGATCTTTACCCTGTAAAGGTTATGCTTAGTTTGTTGTGGTGTTGTGAAGGCTAATTCACTGCAGCTTCTGCAACCTGGTCAGGCAGTCATAGCAGAGTATTGTTGCAGTGATTTAGACCAAATGTATGAGAAGTTGCAAAAATTGTGGCCGGCGTTGGTGAATAGAGGAGGGCCGGTCCTATTGCAGGGCAAGGCAAGGCCACACACCTCACAAATCATTCGGAGAAAATTGACCCATTTAGGTGTCGAAGTTCTCCCTCACCCACCATGTTTTGACGACCTTTCCCTTACTGAGTATCACTTTTTCCGATTCTTGACTCTCATTTGCGTCAGAAACAATTCACTAATTTGACCGAGCCTCTTTGATTTCGTTAATTCCTGTTATCTCAGTTTTGCTGTAAAGGATTAGATTCATAACCTTTTCGTTGGTAAGAATGTATCGATTCTGGTGATTTTTACTTTACTTACCTCTTATTTTTACTGATAACGATGTGTTTAAGCTGAGTTAGAGCAGTGTGAAGTAAGCGATCTACTTCGGTGATCAATTTTGCGACAACCTAATATTAGGAGGGGGGGGGGGCAAAAGTAATGAGATAAAATGAAAAAACCTTTATCTCTTTATAACTCAATTACTGAGTTGAGGAATGTATTTGCTATTAAGGGCAAGGACCTTGCTGCCATCGCTCAGCCAACTCCCTGATCCTATCCTTCTAGAACTGCTTGGGCCTGGTGTTGATCAACTACTCAATATGGTTGTCAAGCACTGCTTGGGTTCTTGTGTCCCTTCCGACCAGGAAGTCCTGTAGGCTCAAGAAGTAGTGGTAGTCGCATAGAGAGATGTCCGGCGAATACGGTGGGTGAGGCATGTAGCCTAGCTGGCCAATCTTATCCGTGCTTACTTGTTCCCGATGGGGTGCGGCGTTGTCGAAGAGGAGAACCTTCTTGAAGCGCTGCGAATGAATAAGAGCGAGTCGCCGGCCCATCTCCTCTATTTCGTTCACAATGCCCTTGGAGTTCATCGTAGTGCTCTTGGAACACTGCTTCCGGTAATCCGGTACATGGGCGCAGATCCAAAAGCTCCAAAGGTGCTTCTCGCCGTGAGCATCTCGCCGAACGAAGGTCGGTATCAGGTCACCAGGCCTCACCCAGACTGCTTGGCAAGGTTAAGGTAGAAGACGTACTTCTCATCTTGCGTGAATATGGAGCCCAGGCTGCTCGAGGTTGGGAATTGGGCGAGATTTGCGCGACACAGGTCGACGCGTCAGACCGGGGCTTCGGCATGAGACAGGCTGCGGTTTTGGCATGCTTCTGGAACGGACGAAAGTGGTAACTTCTCAGGTGGTCTTCAGTAAGTAGCATACAAACATACAAATACGACAAGCACGAAACCAGACTACAGCCACGAGATATATGGACATGGCATGGGGTGTCTCATTACTTTTGCCCCCCCCCTTGTATCTCAAAGCGTTCTGTTTTTCAACATGTTTCTTTTTTTTGCGTTTTCTACACTTTCTGTTTTTTTTTTCAAGATGCCCACTCTTGACCCTGAACAGTCGCCCGAGAGGTCTGCTAATCCTCCCGAGGAGGAGGATGACAGAGATGACCAACATTGAACCTAACCCTTTTTATAACTGCTAAGCTCCGCTAATAGACCCAAATAATCGGTCGTCGGTAGTTGTTGACTCGTCACTCGCTGGTGGACAGCACGGGCATGGTGGAACCAGGTGTCAGGGGTGAGGAAGGACACAGTGAGTGGCTTTCAGCAGCAAGCTCCGAGATAATGGCCCACTTAACGTGAGGAAGTGAGTACACCTGACGAACAGGTCGCGAGTCTTTCAAAGGTACGCAAGCATGCAGCAAACCCTGTAGAATACGTCGCTGGCATTCGCCCGCTTCGGAGCTTGGGTTCGATCTCGCACCCAGGTATGCAAGGTGTTACCCTGACAAGGGAGTGGTCTAAAGCTTAGTCTAAAAGCGAGTCATATAGGAAGAACCTCCACCCCTCAGCCAGTATAAAATTTTGCCTCCACTTTCTCAAATCGCTGAACCCAAGGAGTAGGGTGTCCTTAAAGTCACTGTTGAACCAGCGGCGCAGTGCCCTCACGAGCGCTGGGGGGTCACTTGTATTCCAGCGATGCAGCAGCATGTTTCCCTGAACCAATGATTTGGGAAAAAACCATCCTGCTCAGATTTCCAAAGAAACCACAATTAAACCCGTGGATATAAGGGTTAGAGTGAGGGCATAAGAGTTAGGTAGACAAGTCAAGAGTCAGAGACGCGGGCTTCATCCCCTCCACCCTCTACCCTCTATATCCCGTGGGTTAGTCATCGATGAATCCGGCCCCAGGACGCGTTTGAGTTTATGCAATCACCACACAGCAAAGCTGTCTAACCTAGCAAAGGGCTGCAAGCTTGTGAAACAAGTAGTACATGAATCCAAGTCTGGACAGCACCCTGTGAAAGTATGGAAAATAAGACTTCAGAGCTCGCTATTAAACTCAGCATGTGTTAAGTGACAAAATAGGAATAGACTGTGACGTCAGAGGTGGTTAAAAGGTGAGACGACGTTTGTGGGTCCGGCAGATTGACCCAAACAGCAACCGATGCACTCTTTCCCTCATCTTTGCCTATCACCTGAAACTAGGCAGTGTGGCAAGCAGGCTACATGCGTTCCAAACAGCTTCAGGAGAAAGTGGTCGATTTCCACAGAGTGGTATCCTCCAGGCGAACCATCTTTTCGTCGTGGCAGGTCACTCTCATGACATGACGACTCAAACTATGCTCTAGTTATCCTGATTTTGTTCCTAGTGTACACCTGCGATCTTCCTTCTTGTCTAGTTACTGACCCTCTTGTCAAAGTACAAATGTATGCTGACGATATAAAGATTTACGGAACCTACAATGATAAAAATAAGGCGCAAGTTTGCTAAGCTTTATCACAATCCATCAACAATATGATGGAGTGGGCTAACACTACCTGTAAATCTTCCGAAGACATCAGTTTTCCATATTGGGAACTCAGATAATAACGAATACAGTTTCAACAGCTGCGTTATTACATCCGTATTCGAGGTTCGAGATCTTGAAGTCTTTCTAGATCGTATGTTAACCTTCGAGTATCACATCGATACCATTGTACGGAAAGCTTTTAGCACTCTTTTCATGATTTGCAGAAACATCAAGTGTAATGACAGCACTATACTTGTTAGTTTATATAAGACATATGTCATTGCAATACTAGAGTACTGTTCTCATGTTTGGAGTCCATTCACAAAAAAAATCACAATCCAAAATTGAAAAGGTGCAGAAAACTTTTGCAAAAATTCTATTCTACAGGTGTAATCGTATTCCAGGTGAAACAAGAGGAACTCCTAGTTACGAGGAAAGGCTTAGACTTTTCAACCTCAACAGCCTTTTCTATAGACGTGTATTCTCTGACCTCGTTGTTTTAAAATTCTAAAAGGCGAATCAAAACTTGCAGCTAGCAAATATTGGATTTTCTTGCCAACGACAGGTCACCGTAATCATTTTCGATTCCACTATCCTAAAGTGAAGAAGAAAAATCACGAGAGAGTTTTCAATTCCTTATTTTATCGTGGAGCTCGCTGGTTGCAAATGCTACCTGCAAGTTTACTAGAAGCTCCAAACGCCAATGTTTTTCGTAGAAGGTTGAGGAAAATAAACTTACTCTCAATGCACTTAGATGACATTACATGAGTTCATTCAGCATTGGTTTACCTACTTTTTGGCATGCTTTACGCCGTCGTTTCTTTCTTGTTTAGCTTAGTATTATGCTCTATGTTAATGTTCCATACTCAACATTGTTGTTCGCTTGTTCGCCTAACAATCCAACTTTTTCCCTTGTTTTCTTAATTTTTGTTGTTGTTTGTTCGATTTGCTGCCACTTGTAAACTTTTCTTTCGCCTCTTTCCTACAACATCCCATAGCTGCTGTCATGTGGACTTTAATGGGAGCGGCGGACCTACTAAGATGGTATCCGTAGCCGTTACTTCTCACGACTTGCAGTGTTGGCGGGCCACTGCTCGTTTCCCATTAAATTATCTACTTCACCAATCCCCCATAAACCCTCAGGCTTCTAGTTCTTCCTTCGTTTTTTTAAATCGTTCTTCTTGTTGTTAAATTAATTTTGCTCACACCAACTCTTATCACGAATCACTAAGTTGTGTTGTTGAGGAGTTTAGCTTTTTAGCCTTTTTTCTTTTTTTAGTCATCTCTACTGTTTGTTAACGCCGTGTCCATGTTGCTTATTTACTGCTCATTGCGCACAGTATTGTGCGAATAAATAAATAATTGATCTATGCTGAAGTTTGGTTGGCTTACCCCACTAGTTTTACGTTCTACCTACTTTCTTCAAAAACTAGACACCTTGCCGTGGTTCTACATTGAAGTCTGGAGCACGAGAATTTCCTAGACATTCACTTACTCACTACTACATCCCTCCAGTGCCTCAGGCTGGCTATCAAAAGCACCACCATTTCAGACAACTTGCCGTATGCTACTATCGGGTGCATATTCTGTCTCACAAACAAGCAACTGGCATGTGATAGTCATCTTCGTTGGCACTAAGTAGCAGTATTGCGCATTCCTTCAGGTATCTTCGTGCAGTTTGACTTCATACAAGCCATGGGGAGGTTAATATGAAACATTTCACATTTTATGGGAACATTTTTCTTGTGGTTGCCGCGCAGCCTCACATATAGTTCTTTTTCTAAATGCCCCCGTTTTGTTAAATCTGACTATTAAGCTTTTTCTCTTGTTTTTCTTAGCATTTTCAGAGTTTTACAAGAATCATTGAATTGGCACATCCATATGGGTGTATTTATAGTAAATAAATAAATAAATAAATAAATAAATAAATCTTCGAGCATGTCTTCGTCCCACAGATGACCGATAGCTGCACTTATTCTGGACTCTTGGGCCGCCTTCTCAAATCACGTGGCGATTTAAGCTACTATTATATGTATGTAAGAACTTGAGCATTCGTACTGTATCTACGGCTGCCATCGGCCAGATTCAGCCAGCCGACGTGGGCTTCTTCAGTTACATGGAGTCGCTAATGACGCTAATGAAGAACGTCATTGTGCAGGACCTTCGTTCTAATTTGCAAAAAAGGGACAGAATCCTGGAGTCAAAGCTGTGGATAGCCGAAGGAGAACGGATTTGTTACTATGCCATTGAAAGTCGCGTTGCTTCTCATCTATCTCAACCATTTAGTTCAAATACAAAGATTAGAAGCCCCGAATTTCTCACCTCCCTCGAAGCAACACCACTATCCACTGCGCCCCGAGCCGCTTCCCAGCAGTCACTTCACGGGCGTACAAGAGACCGTAGAACTCGTGAGGCTCCGATTCCATTGTAACTTCAAGGAATCGGAACTTTTTGGGTTCAGCTACTTGATGGAAAAGAAACGCATTTTAAACTAATTGAGGGGTGGGGATTCTTCCCATATGACTTGCTTTCTCCGCATAAACATACGCTTTAGATCCTTTCTTGTGAGTTCCTGCTTTCATATCGTCATTAATCGTTGCCCCCTTTCATATTAACGGCTGGCTTGTACAAGTTATGACAGAGGAAGGTGGGTAGTCCAACCGTCTTACCAATATCACGAGGAATTTGAATGCATGGCGCATCCTGAGTGTATCGATTGACGGGGACTGTATCTTCACTAGTCTATTAGCTGAAAGCTAGATTTGAAGTCTCCAGTCAACTAAAAAAAGGATGTGAAGAAAGTGAGGGATAAAGGATGAAGTCGGTCCGTTTTAGGATGCGCCATGCATTCTACTACTACGAAATGTTGTGGCGCTCACTTGAACGCCTTGTCCTATACATGACTTGTGGTGGGCAACCGATGAACAACACTCTATCATTCCCAGACGAGTCTGGTACCAACTCACAGACCTCGAAGGCTCCGTTGCCCTCAGCGGAAAATCCAAGCCAAGAGCCTGGAGTCGAGTGCACGCGACAGCCGTCGCCGCCTCCGACTGCGCTACCATGTGCCCGTTCAGGAAAATGAATAACTGGACTATTTCCTAAAGTTTTGTGAAGAAGTCTGGTTGGAAGGCTTCTTCTGAAGAGGGCATTCCACAGTTCCCTTGCTGTGTGAGCGATTGAAGCATCAGCTGGCGAGGCGCTAAGCGACTCACCACTTCAGATCGCTTCGATAGTGCTCGCGTGTCATAGACTCGTATCAGATAACAGCAACAGGATTCATCCCTCTGAAATGTTGATGACGAACGCAGCACTGGTTACGCTGCGTCGAAAACAAAGCGAGGTCACAGAGAGTCTGGACACCTCTGGCACTTACCGTAGCACTCGCGTAAGGAAGTCACGGTGCAGTCCCCATTCAAACTGGAAAACTTTTGACGGCGACCTCATGACCTGCCTTTAATGAAAGATCCTCAAAACTTCCTGGATGTTCGATGTTCGGACAACATTTCTCAATCCGATGCCTGTTTCGAACACCCTGCATATGAAGGCGGCCCCGTCTTCTTGACGACGGGAGATCTCACTTGAACGCTTAAGGTAGCCTAACAACTATCGCCTTACTTATTCTTGGAGGGCTAACGACAACCTAGTCTATATTGGGTCTTAGCTATATTGGAATACCAGTCCACAAGGAGAAATAGCTAGGAACTGGTTACGCGTAGATCTTTTCAACAGATAAATAGAACTTCAAAAACATTCACAAAGTGTGAAGGATAGCGCTAGTTGAAAGGCCTTACTGCCTATACTTCTGCTGGACACGAGTTGCCTAGTCGGGTGAGGAGCCGACTCTGGCGTGGACCTCGAATCGATCCACGGCACGCCGATCTCCGCCCAGACCAACGAACCCTTTAAATTCGCAGCCAAATACGCATTCAAATGGCAACCATGAGATCCCGTAAAAGTAGAGTGCGTGGCGCATCCCAAAAGAATAACGCCGTTTTCTATCCGTTTACCCTCTATTTTCAAATTCTACCTAAAGTAGGGTTCAGATAGAAATTGCGACTAAAAACTAGGAGGACGAAAGTGATTAGCGAGGAAATGGATGAAATGTTAAGGAAAACAACCTAAGAAAAAAGTCAGGAATTGGAAAATATGTAAGAGACGAGAGTAATACAGTTGAATGAGTCAATGAAGAAAGAAGGGATAAAGAATGGAGATGATAAATCTCTTTTTGGATGCTCCTCGCTTTCTATCTCTACGGGATGCGGTGGAGGCGATTTGAATTGGCATTATTGGGGCATTATTTGGCCTAAACCTGCGAGAAACTGCGGTGATCAACACATGGAAGCATCTTATTCTTTCCAGACAAATATATTAGGTTGTAGCGAATTAAATGGCACTGGCTCGCGCCATTTTTTGGCGCGTCTTTACGCGTTTGATCAAGAACAAACCGTAACATGTGGCATATCATTTAGAAGCGCAAACTTTGCTCTACCGGTGAGTACCAAATTTTCTATGTAAAAGTGGGAAAACTTTAGAGTTTTATTGACTTTTTTGCGGATGGACAAAAGGGTAATCCGAGGCATTTACTTGTATGAATTCAAGCTGGGCACTACAGCTAAGGAGGCGGACGAGAAGATCAACGCCGCATTTAGTCAAAGATGTTCCACAATTCGGACGGCGTATCGTTGGTATCAGAAGTTCCGGAATGGAGGTGAGAGCTTGGAAGAACATGAAGGTCGTGGGAGGCATAGTGATGTTGATGAGGACAAGCTGAGAGATGTGGTAGAGGAGGATCCACACAAAGGTACCAGGGAGATGGCGAAGGTTCTTGGCGTCAGTCTCAACACAGCTGCCCGGCATCTGAAGAAAAATGGAAAGACCAAAAAGCTGGAAAGATGGGTGCCTCACGAGCTGTCGAGGAGCAAAGAAACCGACGATCTGAGATCTCGTCCGCACTGCTTCTACGGAACGAAACGAACCCATTCCTTGATCGCATCGTAACCTGTGACGAGAAATGGATAATGTACGACAACGGGCGACGATCGGCACAGTGGGTGGACAGCGATGAGAGCCCCAAGGTTTTTGCGAAGCCGGAATTGCACCAAAAGAAAGTAATGGTGACAGTATGGTGGTGTTCGCTGGGAATTATTCACCACAGCTTCCTCCCTCCCGGTGAATCCATCACGGCAGAGAAGTACTGCATTGAAATTGAAGAAATGATGAAAAAGTTGAAGGATATCCGGCCGGCCTTGGTAAACCGAAGGCGAGTTTTCCTTCTGCACGACAATGATCGCCCCCATGTAGCACGAATGACGTTGCAGAAATTGAATGAGCTGAGCATTGAAACTCTACCACATCCTCCGTTTTCTCCCGACCTCTCCCCAACAGACTACCATTTCTTCAAGCATCTTGGCAATTTCTTGGTAGGGAAAATATTCAAATACCAACAGGATGCCGAAAGTGCCTTCGAAGATTTCGTCAATTCCAGAACTTCTGATTTTTATGCTACTGGGATAAAAAAGCTTGTGTCACGTTGGCAAAGATGTGTAGAATCAGAAGGTTTTTAGTTCGATTAATAAACTTGCCTACAAGCCGAGATATTAACTGTTTAAATTTACAGTGATTCAGTGCCATTTATTTCGTTACAACCTAATAGTATCAATTCACCTGCCTCGGAAAAATGGAAAGATTGGCTGACCTATGCGAGAAACCTGAAGCACGAACCTTTATTCGAGGTACATTCGACAACCGGCGCCTTCTCCGACTGCGCTATCACACGTACCACGATGTCCCGGAGAACTGCAGTGTTGTGCGCATCTCATATAGAGGTTAATTATTTGTTTGCTTGTTTTTTACATAGACACACCATGTGAGGCAACTCACAAATCAGGAATCGAGCAGCAATAAAACTGTGAACTGTGCCACTCCATGAACAAGGAAATGAACATGAACATGACAATCATAAAGTAAGGTAAGATATAGCATTAGGTTGTTGCAGGAGTTCTCGCCATTTTCAAGACACCATATCTTTTTAGTTTTACAAAAAAAAGTGAAACACGTCAGGAAACGAAGTAATCGCCATTATGTTTATCCACTCTTCTCCTCCTTTCGGCAAACTCCCGATCCCGTCAGCGTAGAATTTTCCTGCTTTGATTCGAAGAGGCCAGCCAGCCAGCGCTCCATGTCGTCCTCGTCATCGAGCGTTTTTCCTTGCATGGCATTGTAGAGAGACAGGAAAAGGTGGTAGTCTGTTGGTGCGATATCTGGACTGTACGGTGGGTGAGGCAGCACTTCCTATCCAAGGTCGAGAAGCTTTGGCGAGTCATCCTTGCAATGTGTGGTTGAGCATTGTCGTGCAAGAATCGGATTGTGCCATGATTCGGACGCTTTTCTGCGATCTTGGCGGCCAGTCCATCCAGCTGCTGACAGTAGAAATCCGCTGTTAGAGTTTCGTTACGGGCCAGCAGCTCGTAGTAGATGACACCTTCGTAATTCCACCAAACAGGAAGCATGATCTTCGACGGGTGAGGACCCTCCTTTGGCTGTGGCTCAGGCTGCTCACCATTGTCAACCCAGGATCTGCTCCACTTGATGTTGACGTACAGGCACCACTTCTCATCTCCTGTGATGACGCACTTCAGCCAACTATCTGTGTGCTTGTACGAGAGCAATTGAGATTGAGGTCATCAGGAACCCACCATGCCAACTCGTGCGCCTTACCCAGTTGATGTAAGTGCCTGACGATGGCGGCATATGCACACCGAAGTCCTGCGCAAGTTCACGAGTAGTCCGCCGTGCGTCCGATTCCACCAGCTGTCGCAATCGAGCGTTGTCGACGTCGGATTCACTTCCTGACGTGAACGAATCTTGAAGGTTAAACTCACCTTTGCGAAAGCGTGGAAACCATTCTCGTGCAGTGCGGTCGGACACTGTGCCCTCCTCAAATGCACCATTGATGCGACGACAGGAAGCGGCTGCCGACTGTCCAAATTTGAAATCGTGCAACAAAGACCTCGGATGTACTCCTTTAAAAGCTCCATTGCGTTAGTGAGAAAAAAGCACATTCAAAAAATGGCGGGGACTTTCGCAATATCCTAATAGAAAGTGAAAAACAACTAATATAAGTATTATATTAGTTCTTTTACACTAATTAATACAACTAGTATAAGTATTAGGGCGCGTGTAGCGCAGTCGGAGGAGGCGCCGACTGTCGCCTGCACCCGATACTATGTTCCTGGTTCGGATTTCCCGCCCAGGCCAACCAAGCCTTCCATCCCTTCGGGGTCGGTGAATTGGTACCAGAGTTGTCTGGGGAGGATAAAGCGCTGACTTGTTCATCGGCTGGCCACCGCAAGTCATTGTATGGCCAAATACGCATTCATATCGCCTCCACGACATCCCGTAAAAGTAGAATGCGCTGGCGCATCCCAGAAAGGGTTGAGTAACGCCGTCCTTTATCCTTTATAAGTATTAAGGAAAGTGAAGTGAAGAAGAACAGGAGAAACAAGAACATGGCTCCAGTATTTTGTCCCAATAGTGCCACTTGCAATTTTTTCGAGCCCACATGGCAATTTTCGACGTTCCTGCTCTAATTATAAATGACCTCTCTGTACAAAACTGATTTACGCGAAGGCCGTCCGGCCATGAATTATAATGTGGAACGCAATGAGGTCAAATTTTTTCCTTCTGCAAGTCTGTGACAGGAGACCAAAGTCCTGTCGTGGGCGGGTGGGATGCAAAAAACCCACTGTCCTGATCATAGGCTGATTAATGCCAACCTCTGTTTTAATCGTTCATGTGGTCTGCGGCTGAGTAGTTCCATCGTGCTATGAAGGATTGCTTTAACTAACCCGTTCATAAAATTCTGGACTGGATTCCGCGGGATGTCAAGAGAACACCAGGACGCCCACCAACGCGTTGGTCGGACTCCTTCGTGAAAGCCCTGAACGACCGTTATGACGCTCTTCGTGTTCCTCGAGCGAGGAGGATCCATTGGATCACTCTGGCACGCGACAGGGACGAATGGAGACGCTGCTGGCGCCCGCTCGAGCAAGTCGATGATCAACGTGACAGGTGACATTGAGTCCCTTCATCGGACACATCACGCATGCCACTCCTGCACGACAATGTCTTTCGTTGTTTAGAAGGAGGAATAAATTTTTCATTTTTTTAAACATTTTTTACATGAAAAATTAATTTCCTATTAATTTTTACTCTATTTTTTTTATAAAATTTAATGGCGACCTACGAGTCAGTTCCAGTGCCCTCCGGCTCAAATGGTCTAGCTAGCAGAGACTGCGATTCTGAAAGGTGGCCAACCCTCAAGGTAGTCTACTCCTAAACAGGACGGCCACCTAGCTCACTAACCCACTGTCATTTGCTCACATTATGCTTTTCCTTACGTTGTCGACCGCGTGTCTCATTACCACTCATTTTGGTTACGAAATGACTGGTTTAATTACCCAAGTTTGAGGTAATCATATAATCTGTTCGGAAATTGAATCCCCGCCGTTTTCCCACCAATGAATTCACAATGCCTTAGATAGCAGTCGATCCAAACCAAAACCTGATAGGATGCAATGCAGACACGTGGTCTTGCGGCGCCTATTAGCCACCAGTTCCCCGCTGTCTGCCGACTGGGTCAGTCCAAATGCTAACGTTCCGCGTCTGACCCCACTAAGTGCCGCTCCAGAAGTGCTCCTTCGTCCGGCGCTGTTGTGCTTGCAGCCCTCACGGGCAAATCGAGGAGGAGTCAGTTCGCCTTCGGCTGTTGTTATCTCAATTACGAGGCACTTGATGCGCCCAGCTAACTCTGCATTACCAGTTCTTCGCCGTCGGCCAGCCGGTTTTGGCCGCTTCCTTAAAAGCGGAGGCGACGTCCTCGTGAGCAGTCGCTCTTCGCTTCAACATGATGGACCTCCAGTCGAGGGTCAAGGCCTACCGCTTCGTCGCCTACTCGGCGGCCACATTCTCGATCGTCGCTGTGCTTTCCGTCTGTGTCACACTGCCACTCGTCTACAAATACGTCCACCATGTCAAGGCTCACATGCAGAGCGAGATCGTCTTCTGCCGGGTCAGTCACCCTCTTCTGCGCTTTCACTCACTGTTTCAATGATTCCGCTGTCGTTTTCAGGGTGAGGCGAAGGACATCTGGTCCGAAGTCCACAGTCTGAAGATCGCCTCCGCTCCGCCGTCCAACAGAACGGCTCGTGACGCCGCTGGCTACGCGGATGCGGCCGTCGTCGGCGGCAAGCAGGGTGGCGGTGCTGGCGGCTGCGAGGCCTGCTGCGTGGCCGGCCAGGCCGGTCCAGGCGGAGTTCCTGGAAAACCTGGAAAGCCTGGACTACCCGGTGCACCAGGAACAGCAGGAACTGCCGGCAAACCGCCGGTCCAACCATGCGAACAGGTCACGCCACCACCATGCAAGCCCTGCCCACAAGGACCGGCAGGAGCTCCAGGACCTCAAGGAGAGACCGGTGACGCGGGAGCAGCAGGAAAGCCAGGCCAAGCAGGAAGCGATTCGGCTTCCGGAGAACCTGGGCCGAAGGGACCTCCCGGACCACCAGGAGGAGACGGCGCACCGGGAGCCCCTGGTGAGCCAGGAGCAGACGCCAAGTCCGAGCCACTCGTGCCCGGAGAGCCAGGTCCGGCTGGAAATGCTGGTCCACCGGGACCAGCGGGATCTAATGGAGAGGCTGGAGCACCAGGAGGAGCCGGAGAACCCGGACCGAAGGGGCCAACTGGTCCTGCCGGAGCACCCGGAAGTGACGGCCACCCTGGAGCTCCTGGCAGCTCGGGTCCAGCGGGAACGAAGGGAGAGAAGGGCATCTGCCCGAAGTATTGTGCCATCGATGGAGGAGTTTTCTTCGAAGACGGCTCTCGTCGCTAGACATGACTTTAGAAATAAACATTACCGTGTTGTTGTTGTTGTTTACTTACTTTTTTACTCTATTGGAACCACTTTTTCAATAGTTTCTGAACCATGAAACTTGCCGTGAAACTTAGTGTTAGAACACGCTTGTAAGTGAAGCGCTATGAGGAGTTAGCTCATGAACATTGCCTTGCCTGCATTTCGAGATTGCGCCATGCATTTCACTTCCTTCAAGAACTGTTACCTTGACCTTGAAAGAATAGACTTAATAAAGGAAACTTGAGGGTTTCTCTAAGACAGATCAATACTGAATCCAAACCTTCCTTGGAAAGGAAATTTTAGGGATTTTTTCAGTGAAGGTCATCAAAATGAAGAAAAAAGCAGAGTGTGTACAGCGACAAAAAATGGTTCCTTTCCGTGATGCGCCATGTACATCTCTGGGAGTATTAAATGTGGTGCAAACGACATGTAGGCGCAATGTGAAATATAAATCAAAGGAAGAAGTATTAGCTTAAAGAAGTAAAGAAATGAGTAGAGAAGGTTTAAAAATGAATTAATTAGGATATAGGCAAGTCAAACTCTATGTAAAACCTCCTTCACAGACAGAGTCCAGCTGTCCAGTCAGTGTTGGACTTGCTCCTGTCTATCTACTGCTGTCCCGTTGGTCATCGACTTGCTCGAGCGGGCGCCAGCAGCGTCTCCATTCGTCCCTGTCGCGTGCCAGAGTGCTCCAATGGATCCTCATCGCTCGAGGGACACAAAGTGCGTCATATAGGTCGTTCAGGGCTTTCACGAAGAAGTCCGACCAACGCGTTGGTGGGCGTCCTGGTGTTGTCTTAACGTCCCGCGGAATCCAGTCGGTGACGCCTCTTGTTCAGCTGGTGTGTGCGTTGACGCATTGCATAGGCGGCCCACCTAATTTTCGACAACTTGGCCCACGCCACAGCGTCTCTGATCTTCGAACGTCGCGATGCTCAGAACTTTGGAGGCCTTCTCTCACTTGCGAGATTCGAGTCATACCGAGCATCGTCCTCTCGATTCCACGCTACGCGGCGCTGATAGCCCGTTCATCGTGCTATTTCAATAAATAAATAGATAGAATCTTTACAACAAACAAATCTGTTAATTATTTGTTAGATGTGTAATTTCTTGCTGAAAGTGGAGAGCAAGCGCTATAAAGAAAGGAACCAAAAAATAGCCGGAAATCATAAAAGGAAACAGAAAACAAGAGTATTAGGGGGGGGGGGGCAAAAGTAATGAGACACCCCATGCCGTGTCCATATATCTCGTGGCTGAAGTCTGGTTTCGTGCTTATCGTATTTGTATGTTTGAATGCTACTTACTGAAGGCCACCTGAGAAGTTAGCACTTCCGCCCTTTCCAGAAGCATGCCAAAACCCCAGTCTGTCTCACGCCGAAACCCCAGCCTGACGAGTCAACCTGTGTCGCGCAAATCTCTCCCGATTCCCAACCCCTAGCAGCCTGGACTTAATCTTAACGCAGGATGAGAAGTACGTCTTCTATCTTAACTCTGCCAAGCAACGAGTCTGGGTGAGGCCTTGTGACCTGTTACCGACCTTCGTTCGACGAGATGCTCACGGCGAGAAGCACCTTTGGAGCTTTTGAATCTGCGTCCATGGATCGGTTTAACGGAAGCTGTTTCCCAAGAGCACTACGATGAACTCCAAGGCCATGGTGAACGAAATTGAAGAGATGGGCCGGCGACTCGCTCTTACTCATTCGCAGCGCTTCAAGAAGACAACGCCGCACCCCATCGGGAACAAGTAACCACGGATAAGCTTGGCCAGCTGGGCTACGTTCACATTCCTCACCCACCGTATTCGCTGGACATCTCTCCATGCAACTACCACTACTACTTGGGCCTACAGGACTTCCTGGTCGGAAGGGACACAAGAACCTAAGCAGTGCTTGACAACCATATCGAGCAGTTGATCAACACCAGGCCTAAGCAGTTGTGGAAGGATGGGATCGGGAAGTTGGCTGATCGATGGCAGCAAGGTCATTGACCCTAATGGCAAATACATTCCTCAGCATGGTTGAGTTGTAAATGAGTTATAGAGAGATAAACCTTTTTTTCAATTTGTCTCATTAATTTTGGCCCTCCCCCCTAATAACACAGGAACTTTATACCCTTTGCTTCTCAGAGCGTTTGAAGTGGTTTCTGAAACCATTTGTAGGGATTACTCTACATCTACTCTACATTATACTTTATCCGGAACCTTTATTCCCAACGATCTCGAGTAAGGTTCGCAGTCATTTTTCCTCAATCTGACCGAAGCCTGAACAAAGATGAAACACGTGGAATTTTTATTTTATGAGCCCTACATGTAGAAGCCCTCATATATTCGCCGCCGCGCAAAATCCAACCAGTTGGATTTTCACGTCGAATTGGGCACTTTTCAAATTAAATTGGACACTTCACGTCAGATTGATTGGACACTTTTAAGCTACCCTAAGACTTTCGAAATCAAAAGGAACTCTTCCAAATCGAAATGAGCTTCTTCTACATTAAACTACACAGAGGCTCTTTAAAAAACACTAGAATAATTCTTTGTCTTTGATGTCCTAATTCACTACTCAGTGAGAAAACACATAGTTTGAAATTTTATAAAATTTTTATTTTTTGAGCAAAAACAATTGTTTACAGCTTGTTTTAAAGAGCAAAAAGATGGCCACTTCTAGTGTGCGCCGCGCTATGCCCTCGTCCGAAACGTTTCCATTCGATTGATAGCAAAATTTTTCTTCGCATGGAGTTTCACACCTGCAAATGGTGCAACATAAATAATTGTGAAGAAACGCACATATCCTCACAACGATGGCTTACGTAAGCAGTATCTGCACTATCAATCAGATAAAAATGGCGACGAATTTTCGAGCGCACGGCGCGTTCTGATCTTTCAATGCACTACATGCTTACTCTTTTCTGAGCTTTAAGACAAATTTTAATTGATTGTTGTTTCTAAAAATAAAATTTTTATAAAATTATTGTACTCATTACGGCACCTGAACTAAAAAAACATAAAAGAAAGTAACACCAAATTTTCACTGAACAAACTGTTATTCTAACCATTTTATTGAGTATGTTTAATCTGCGTGGATGTCATTTTGATTCGGAAGAGTTTGCTGTGATTTCAAAGGTCTTATGTTAGCTTAGAAGAGTGAATTTAATATAAAAAGTGCTCGATTTGATTTGAAAATTGTCCGCCTGGACGCGAAAATGGTATATATTGCACCTGCTGCCATTGCGCCACATGCACTCATGCCTTCCATCAAGATAAACCAGTTTAAACGGCAAGAGAAGGAAAATAACCCTCAGTCTATGTAACTTTTTTAGAATGCGCCACGCGCTTCACTTCCACGAAATATCGGCAAGAATTAAGCCTTTTTGGAATGCCCCAAGCATTCTACTTTTGCATAACATCGCACAAATAGCTTGAAACTGTATTTGGCTTCTACATTTGAGTTGAGATAAAATTGCCTAAGCAGTGCACCTAGATTGGCGCCTTACCTTCTTTCGGCTCACGTTTCAAGTCTCTTCTTTCAAATAAGGGTGACCAGTAAATTTTTCCTGAGCTTGAATTGGACATTTAACTACAAGTTGGAAATTTTTCTTGAACAGAAAGGATATTTGTGACGTTTAACTACAAAATAGTTTTTTGCAGGAGTAAACAATATTTTGTTTGAATATGTAGTAGCTTTTTCAGTGAATAAAATACAAAATCGCTTTGAGAAATGAGTGCATTCTACATTATGCAAATCTTCTTTTGCGACAAATCACTATCACCGATATTCTAGATGTCAAATTGTAATGTAATCTTTGTGTGGAACTAATTTTCTGCCAGTCTTGGCTCAATAAGCTGTCCAGTTCCGAATTCTGGTTGCTGAAAGGTTAATCACTACAATTACTTCTAATCACTACTGCTAAGATTAGCTTCTGTCCGCTTTTCCTCTTTTTATTGCAAAGTGAAGAAATGGTTTTGAGCGAGTAGCTCCCGGATAAACTTTTAACCTTTCTAGACCATGAAGAAAGGGACAACATCGGAACATAACCGAGAATAAAACTACATATTGTACCGCTCTTGTAGAACATCTCGTAGCAACCTCGTGTCATGAGAAGCAGAGATCCAAGATTTGCAGAAGGTCGAAAATTGACAGTGCAGCAACTTGAAGTGGAATGCCGATAAACAATTCGGCGCTTCATCCCGTCCCAGACGAAACCTCGCATCGATTCGGAGTGCAGGCGAAAAGTGGCACCTTGTCCGACTGCGCTGTAGACACATTTGTTTTACCGCTATTCTCCAAAAGCCGCGACTGAACGGAGCAAAAAGACCTCCGATTGTCAGCTCGAAGCTTCGATCTCTCCGCCACAGCACAGACCGTTCACTCGCACGTTTGTTCTTCGTCTATCGACCGGCATTCGCATACATTCGAGCTCGCATTCGCCCCCGTCATTTCCAGCTGGTCCGTATCGGCACCCTTGTTGCGTCATGCTTAGGAAATTTGAACAGCACAGCTCTGACTCGCCTGGGAAGCATAGCAGACCGGCGGCTCTTAAATCTCGAACGGTATCGTGCTCAGGTTTTCTTCATCTCGAGCACAACAATGGTTCGTCTGAAGCCATTGGCAGAGACTCCCCACGATTCTCCCTTTTTTATAGCTCTCACAGATCTATCCTAATCGAAGGGAGCCACACAGTGTTTTGTATTCAATTCTTTATCAATTCTTCAATTCTTTTATTTCAATTCAGTGGATGTCGTACTGTTGCATGTTATGACTTACGAAAATGACATTTTACAGCCGACCCCTCCCGACTAGGATAGATCCGGTCTCTCTCCTTTTCTTTTCCCCATTCTTCTTTCGCCACTCTACCGTTTCTGTAGTTCTCTTTTCCCTTCCCGATGTATAACTTTTCATTTTCCTTCCTTTTTTCCTTCATTTTGCGAATACATATTTTCATCATTTTAAGCATCCTAGAAGGATAAGCGAGCCTTTACAATACTTAATTCCATGCACAAGACAGGTAGAACAGTGATAAGGTTAGCTGGATTGCGCGCAAACCAACGCGCGTGACTTCGAAGACAGTCTAATCAGGATCGGTGCATTTTTCTATGACTAAATAGACGAAAGGATAAAGGTCGGTGTTACTCAACTTCTTTGAGGGATGCGCCACGCATTCAACTTCTACGGGATGTCGTGAGGCGATTCGAATGCGAATTTGGTCTTACAATGACTTGTGGTGACCGGCCGATGAGCAAGTCAGCGCTTTATGCTTCCCAGACAAGTCCGGTACCAATTCACCAGCCCCGGAGAGATGGAAGGCTTGGTTGGCCTGGCGGGAAATCCGAACCAAGAACCCGGTAATGGATTCACGCGACGGCCGACACTTCCTGCGAATGCGCCAAATGCGCCTAGGCGAAGCGTTAGTCGCAATTAATAAAAATTTTGGTTCAGTTAATCAACCACTCCATTCAAATACAATCTCAAAATGCCAAAATTCATTCAGAGACGAATATATATTCGCCGACCACAGAAATGTGGACAGCTTGGTTAGCCTGGACTCCCAGAACTTGGATTTTTTCGGGGTTCTCAAATGAGTCAGCGCCTTCACAGAATGCTACCCATGCCCATTGGTTGTTGTACTATCTGTTGTATCTATTTAACCATAACTGCATATCAGCCGCCCTTCCTTCCCTGTTCCGAGTAGTGGGAGTCGTTGTGCTTATCTGTGGCCATTAAAAGAGTGTCGTCATTCTTGTGCATCTGGCGAACACATGGTAGCCTTGATTCAGACCTTCACCTATCATTCCATATTTCTTGCCATTTCCAAGAAAGGATTTCAGTTATTATCGTCTTCAACGTAATTCTCGAAGAAATTCTTGTAAGGATTTTCCCACCTCTTAAGTAATGTGGCATGTGAATGCTGCTCATCATGATCAAAGCACTGTTCGTGCTGTCTGGAATATGCCGCACCGTATACTTCTTCGAGATGTCGCGGTGGAACATCAAGTGACTTTCGGTTGGGAACCATAATGCCATGAAGACATTGGCCAACGGGAGGAGAGTAAAACCCAGGAACTCTGCACCTATTCATCGCCGTGTGCGACGTTAACCGCGACGATGGCACGAATCGCCTTGGACCAGTATCTGTCCCTCGGCCTCAGCCCTCGTTAAGCCGTGAATGGAGTACGGACTTTTCGATTTGGAAGAGTTCGCTTTGATTTCAAAAGTCTTAGGCTTGGGGCATAGAAGAGGGTCCAATTTGATTTCAAAAGTGTTCAATTCGACATGAAAATGGTAAAATTGGCTGGTTTCGCCACCTTCTTTCAGACCAATCACAGGACTTTAATATTCTCTCGTTCGCTCTTCAGTAAAAGGGGAAGCATTTTTCAGAAATTTTATAATGTTGCCAAAGAGATGTTTAAAATTAAAATTAGTAGTCTAAAATTAACATTTGAATTATTAGATTTAGCTATTATTTAATGTATAACCAAGTGTTCACACCTTTTTTGGGGGTGTAGTAGCGCAGTCGAAAGAGATGCCGGCTGTCGCGTGCACCCGATGCCAGGTTATTGGTTCGGATCTCTCGCACGGTCCAACCAAGATCTTCATCACCCTGGGGTGGCGAATTGGTAGCAGACTTCTCTGGGAAGAGATAAAGCGCTGACTTGTTCAAAGGGTAGACCACCGCAGGTCAGGCGGTTGTATAGGCCAGTGCCGCACTCAACCTGTCTACACGATACTCCGTAGAAGTAGAATGCGTGGCGCAGCCCGCCAACGGATCGACTACCGCCCACGTCTATCGTTTTACCCTTTCAACCTGCCCTATAATGGAGTATGAACTTGGGGGCCACTCTGTATGCCGCGCTCCTTCGCCCTGTTACCAATAATTTACGCCTAACAGCGCTCTCGTCGCAATTGCACACGAGACACGGATGACGAAGAAGTGATACGGGTGAAAGTTAAAACTTTTTGGTTCTGCTTCGTTTTTCCCTATTTGGATGTGTTTGCTGAATGTTTTCCAGCTTTCGCTTTTTTCGTTATTCGCAGTGAATTTCGTTATAACGTACTTTTCAGGAGCGGAGAGGTTCCACGTATTGAATATTAAAGGACAGTGATCGAAAGCATAAGATTATAAATTTTACCTTCTCTAAAGTTTTAGGTTTCACTAACTCTCCCCAGACGAACCTTTTTTGGTAAAAGACCTTCCCGGTGGCGTCAGTGAAGAGGAAGGTCCTATAACATTTTTGAATGTGTTGAACATTTGAGTGAAAGTTGTAATAAATCGTTGGTCCAGGTTTTCCCCCTGGAAGAAGCGTTCGTCTGCTTCCTTTAGAGGTGTTCCGCTTCGGAATCTGTGCCGTTCGGTGCATTACACCTGTACGCATTTCGGTCCATTACGTGTAGTGGTGTGAGTTTTTGATCGATCACCGCCGTCGACACGAGTAGTCTTTTTCAGGCCCCGATTCGCCATTCTGCTCGTGTCTGGAGTTTGTGTCACCGTCCGTAGTGCGGCTAGGTCCCTCTCTTCAATGGCTTCCAATTCTGTTTCTTCGTCAGGTTCGTTGTCTTTCGAAAAATTTGTTTGCTTTGTTAGAAAGCCGATCAATGGCGGTCGAAACTCTTGCGCTAATCGTGATTCGAACCCACAACCTCTGCTTTCCGGGCAGGCTGCTAACCCCTCAAACCACCACCGTTGTTCCACTGCACTGAACTTTCACAGTATATTCCTAGCACGATCTAACATAACTCACCCATAATATCGAGACGAGTCGGCTGTTGATATCAATATGAAACCAATTAAGCTGAAGGCTTTGGTAGAAATGATGTTTTGCTTTTTGCCTGAGCCTGGAGTGGCTGCTATATAAGATAGAAAGATGTTTAGTGACGATCAAAACTTTAGTGCCAGCGGGACTCGAACCCACACCCTCTGCTTTCCGGGCAGGATGCTAACCCATCACAGCACCAGAGCTGTTTCACCGCACGGAACATCCACGAGATCTTCCTAGCAAAACGACCTATCAGAACTCACCCGTGATATCACGATGAAACCTGTCAAGCTAAATCTATCACTATATAATTGAGTTAGTTGCCCGCGCTGTATAGTTAGAAACCTGCGTGAGATACGCCACATCGAATCCCGCGCGGACAAAATGTGCCTTTCAACATGGGACGCTACTATAGTCGAGGAAGCGCAGCCTCCTCCTGCTTGACACAGCGGCGATTGCGCACGTTTCTGAGCGTCCTGACTCAAAATACGTGTCACCGACGTCTAGCGTGAGCATGGGAGGACCACTAAGGGATGGTGGAGACGGGCAGTAAGAAGGGGGATCTCTATGGTGGACCAGGAGAGCGACCAGGAAGGGAAAGAACAATCTGGAGGAGGGACCAGGACGGGGAAACCACCAAGAAGAGACCAGTAGGTGGTCAATGGTGGAAACAAGGAAGTGGGCTAGCAGTTGGAACCAGGGGGCCGGTCCCTGATAGCGCAGCTTATCAAGCGATATGGTGAGCGATAAGCCGCGTTATTTTAGTATTCCACTGTGAATTCTCTGTTATACATAGTTATGTAAGTAGTTGATGAATCCGACCCCAGGTAGCTGGGGAGGGGGACACCAGTAAATTCGGACCAGCAATTAAATCCAGTAAGAAGAAACGAGTGAGGAGGTACCTGGATTCGGAAGTCATGCCAACGAGATATCCAGTAACGCAAGCTGTTGATCATGAGGACGGCTGTGGAAGACAACTTGAGGGACAGAAGTACTGCACAGCTTAAACTAATGACGTTACTGGACGGTCCGGAGAGAATGTCTATCATGAAGGTGCCAAAGTGGTGAAGAGCTTGATGCCAATAAAGTACGCAGCAGATCCTAGATGTTAGCGAATTTTAAATTTTATAAAAACTGCTTTCTCTAGGTCAGTGATGTTGCAAGGTCGCACGAAGCGCGCAAGGTTGCGAGACACGCCGTTAGGCGTGTCGGAGCACTTGCAAAGGATAAAAGACGGCGTTACTCAATCCCTTTTGGGTGCGCTACGCATTCTACTTCTATGGGGTGTCGTGGAAGCGATTTGAGCGCGCATTTAGCCATACAATGACTTGCTCTGGCCAAGAAGTCAGCGCTTTATTTTTCCCAGACAAACCAGATACCAATTTACCGACAACGGAGGGATGGAAGAATTGGTTGGCCAGGGCGGAAATTCCGAACCGGGAACCTGGTATCGGGTGCGCGCGACAGCCGGCACCTCCGACTGCGCTACTTGCGCCCTCTAAGCTAAATACCTTCGTGGAAATGATGATCTATATTCTTTTTCTATATAAAAGTCTAGCGTCTGTTCGTCTGCATCTCTGTCTGTCCTTCTCTTCGAGGCGTTTCTAAGATGTCGCTTGCCCTCAGACGTGAAGAGAAGAGTGTCATTAGTGTTGTACAACGGGTGTCCGGATTCACAAGAGGTGTCACAGACGTCGTGCCATGTGCGTCAGAATTCAGAGAACTTGGTGGCACCTTCGTGCCACCTTGCGTCGCGATTCAGAAGACGTGTCATAGACGTCGTGCCACGTGCGTTTGAACTCAAAAGACGTGTTACCGACGTCGATAAACAGATATCGATATCGAATCTTTGGTAGAAGATAGGAGCTGTTAGAAATATGTTTGGCTACGATCGAAACTCTTTCGTCTGGCGGGTCGAACCTCCCACCCTCTGCTCACTGGAAAGGATGCTACGCCGTTACTCCATTGCAAAGAAAATGACATTGAACCGCCGATGGTCATTGGGAGAACGCTCTTTTGTCCACAGTATGTTTGTTCGGTACTAAACGGGCTGTTGCCCGCTCCATTATGAGACCATGGTCATGGAACACTCATATAAACATGGTTTTTGTGCTCTTGCCGCTGACGCGGAGGAGAGTACAGAACTAGGCAAGGGAAGGAACTCCGGGGTGTGGCTGATCAAACTTAGCCGTTTTGTGGTACCTTGCTGGTGTACAGCGGGCACCAGCCCGCTTAGTACCGTTTGTTCTTACTGAATCGCAGTTCCATCCACATGTCTTGGTTTTTATAGCCTTCGGATCCGCTAGTGCTATTTTTAGTTTGAGAGAGGGGAGGGCAATCGCAGATGCGTAATTAATCACTCCCTCAGATGCTTCACCTGGAACAATGAAGTGCCACTAATTGTACGTTTTCGAGGAGATTCTGGGTATGAATGGTGGGTCAAAATCACCTCCTGATCCTCCGAACCAGGATTGCACCTTTACTACCCCTTTTTGAACAGTTTGCCTCCTCGCGTCACATTCCCTTCCAGCATAACTATTTCAGGTGTAACTAAACGGTCTCAAAAAGAATGGACTGTGCCGACCAACTCGCAACCCAATCCACAGCTCTACCTCTACAATAGCTTAACTCGACGAAAAGATCTGTTCGTTCCCAACCAGGGCAATGTGGTAAGCCTTTTTCTGGATCATCCCAAGCCTTCTGGCGTGTTATAGGCCTTTCCAACACCGTCTTTCTAGGTGAAATGGTATATTTGCGGACCTACAGTCTACGACAGCTCGCATATGGGACATGCTCGAGCCTATCTGTCCATGGACATTCTGCGAAGGGTGATGACGTCGTATTTCGGCTACGATGTTCAGTTTATCATGAACATCACCGACATTGACGACAAAATTATCAAACGGTATCCATTCCTTCTTTCTTTTCAGTTCTTCATCGATGTTTTCAGTTTTCAAAGCTCTTATTTCTCATTGCAGAGCTCGCCAGCATCACTTGCTAACTCGCTACCTCGAAATAGACATGCAGAAAGCACCAGTCGAGGTCATCGTCAAGGATGTAGTCGCGGCGCTGGAGCACTTTAGGGTCAGTGCATTTTCAATTTCCATTTTCTTGCCATCGTCGTTGGTTTTTCTCGCCACTTTACGGCCTGAACTCACAGTGCCGCTGGGAGATAAAAGCTATACACGTTCCTCAGCGAACATTCCGTTTCTATGTCGTTATCAATAGCTAGGGAGAGCACGTAGTCGTACTGTTGTGACTCTCCGAGTCGTGATGGCGCTGTGAGGTTATCCGGGATGTTCTTTTCTCTTCATTTTTTATATTGGTCTGTTTCACTGTCGCAGTTTTTTTTGCAATGTAGAGTTTGATTCACCTTTTCTTGGGTATGCAACATTGTGGGCGCGTATGGCGCAGTCGGAGAAGGCTCCTGCAGTCGTGTGGACTCTATTCCAAGTTCCTGCTTCCGGTTTTGAGACCCGATCAAGCAAGCCTCCCATCCCTCCGGGGTTGACGAACTGGTGCCACACTTGTCCGCAAAGGATAAAACGCTGACTGCTCCATCGGCTGGCTACATAACCCGCTATATAGGCCAAATACCCATCCATGTCGACCCCACGATATCTCGTAGAAGTAGAATGCGTAGCGAATCCCAAAGGCGGATTGATTGGCGCCGTCCTTTATCCCTTATTTGGCCTTCACATTGATTTAAGGCGGTCTACCAATGAAAAGCCTGTGGTACATCGTTTCCAGGCAAGTTTGGTAGCAGCTTGGGGCCTGCTACCAAACCTGTTCATACTTCGCGACAGCAGCGAAGAAAGCGCACTGTGCGCGACGGGCGCAGCACGCGGAAGCATGAACAGGCGACTGGAGCGACTAGAGCGACAGCGCGGGCGCTCGAGTATGAACACTTTTCGGCAGCCCGGTTTTAATCGATATGCATGTTTTGCGGGCGACGAGTCGCTCTTGTCGCGAAGTATGAACAGGCTCTTTGACCTCGGTGTGGATCCGAACCTCGATTGAGGTACCATTGACAGTCGGCGATCTTTGATCTGCGTTGTCAAACCCACAAGTTTTGGTTTTGGTCACGACCTGTCGTTCTTAGCCTATACAAGGTGCGCCATAAATATGGTCACTCAATAAAAAGCGAATTACTCACGGGGAATTTGTCAGGGAATAGCGAAACTTCCTCAACAATTCGCTAACAATCTAGTTAACACGCAAAACGGATATCATCTAATATGATCCTTTCTGGCACGAATGACAACCTTCAGACGCATAGGGTAGGACTCAACGGCGGCACGCAAGGTTGCTTGCGGAATTTCCTTCCATGCTTTTTCCCGTGAAGATTTCAATCCTCGAATCGTAGTGCGCCTTTTAGCGCAGGCTTCACCCTCTAGAATGAACCAACGCAGTAATCCATAACACTCAAATCTTACGAGTTTTTCGGCCATTCAGAAACAGGGATGAAATTGGGAAGATTCCTTGCGCACCACTCCTGAGTCTTCTTGGACTTATGAGCGGGTGCGCCGTTCTGTTGAAAGGTCCATGTTGTATTTCCAGAGTGTTCTTGAGGCCAGGGAAACAGCTCCTTCTTCAAAATGTCGTTCACGTGGACATCGTTGTTGATCTTGGCTCGTTTCTCAACAAAAACCAATGGTGTACGTCCGGTGGCGCAAACTCCGGCGCAAACCATCGCGGAAGCTGCAAGAGAGTTTCTGTTAACGGTGTCTGCATCCTCACCACTTTCAGCCAATAACCGCAAGTTTTGGCGGTCGAAAGGCTGCTCAATTGAGAAAAGTTTCTCATCGGTGAAGAGCGTCGTGTAGTGGTCGTGCCGCTCGAGGGGTCTTGGACATTTTTTTCTTCTTCCTTCCATCTCTGCAGGCGTTTGTCCGTGCAGTTGACGGAACTTGTAGGGGTATAGTCCAAGTTCATTCTTAGCAACTCGCTTCATCGTCGTAGCCGATACGTTGAGCTCGGACGCCATCTTTCTCATGCTGCCGCCTGGATTCCAGTTGAATTGTTCTTTCACGATTTTTCGAAGACTGCTCGTAGCTACGGATACCGGGAAGCCAGGTCGGAAACGATCAACGAGAGAGTTACGTTCCACACAGCGATAGACTGTCATCTTGTGCAGCTTAAGCAGACGAGCGATGTTGGAAACAGAAAGTCCTGCCCTTCTCGGATCCAAGGTTGTGCCTCTTTGACAACAAGGCTTTACCATTTCTGATAGAAGCAGTGTTGAGATGCAAAAAAACACTATATACGGTCAAGATGACACGTAGAATCCGAAGAAACAATGGAAACATAAAAACGTTCACAAACAAATGCAAAAAATGATGCGCGAAAAAGTGACCATATTTATGGCGCACCCTGTATAGGGTATATGGTGTAAGGTTTTGGTGCAATCCCAGTTGGTGGCGGCCGCTCTTAAACGATTTCATAAAAACTGGATGCGTTCAGTATTGAAATATGTTGAACTAGCTCGTCCCATAGAAAACAACTGCACTAGCGAAGTCAAAACAAATAACAGAAAACGTGAGAATATACAACATTTGAAGGCTAGGTCGGGACGTTTGTAAATGATTAGGAAGTGCATTGCCTTGTCAAAAGGTTAAATGATTAATGGTGTCTTAGATTCAAAATGTTTATTTTACTGACGTTATATTTCATCTGGGCGTGTGTAGCGCAGTCGGAGGAGGTGCCGACTGTCGCGTGAACCCGGTGTTAAGTTCCTGGTTAGTATTTCCCCGCCTAGGCCAACCAAGCCTTCTCTCCTTTCGTGGTCTTTGAACTGGTACCAGACGCGCCTGGGAAGGCTAATGCACTGGCTTGTTCATCGGCTGGCCACCGCAAGTCATTGTATGTCCAAATACGCATTCAAATCGCCTCCACGACATCCCGTAGAAGTAGAATGCGTGGCGCATCCCAAAGGGGTTTGAGCAACCGCGTCCTTCTTCCTTCTTTACCCTTTATGCCTTATCTCCTAGATGATCCGTCCTCGGTGCAAATGGAGTAAGAATGTCTTTTCCTTCTAGATTCGCATTAAGAGTGATTTTTTTAAAATTTCCCCCTCCCGACTAGCAACGCTTAAACTATCACTGCGCCAGATACGGTTGGTATTTTCTATATGTTGCTGTCTATTTATCCATTCGTTATGTCGGGAAATTGGTTAAGAGCGGCCACTACCAAGCAGGATTGCACCAATATTTTTTTCATGAAACTATTATTGAGTTATGTCCAGTGTTGTCTTCTGGGGCCGGATTCATGAACGCGGCCGGAAGTAAATTCTACCCCCACTTACCTCGACGGCCATTTACCCGTCACTTTTCTTGATCTTACCTCCGTTTTCTGATTCATGACGGCCAAGGCGAGGGTTTTGCTCCGCGGCCAATTTCTGACCCAATGTGCATGCCTACGCTGGCCCGCTGGCATCAGCTAACAGCGAAACCAAGCAGTCACACTTGCTGCTGGGACATCGCTGGCACCGACACTAGCAGCATCGTGTTTAGGGGAAATAAAATGTGAAATGTGGGGTTGGGCGAGGGGCGGGAGGGAGGAAGGAGGTGGAAACTGGTAGCATAGCAGGAAGTAGAGAAACAATGGTAAATGTGGGCCTACATGACTAATAATGGGTGCCATCCACCACAGTGGCCTCCGTAGACAACATATGCCAAGGAAGGCTAAGGTGGTGAACTGGGCTCATGGTGGCCCAAGCGGACCCACAATGCCACTAAAGGAATCAATTCACTTAAAAATAAGTGGCAATGTGAGCCGCCATGGTCCACAGAGCCCAAAAAATCATGGAATGCAAGCCTAATAGAGAAAAACAAAAGGTAAAACAACTCACCAAAGTGCGGCGAAAGACGTGCTCATGTCGACGGCAACTAGGCGCCCCTGCCAGGCATTGAATTTGCGGCTGACGGCCAGCTCAGAGCTGGCTAAGGGCCAGCGGAGGCATGCAGCTAAGGGCCAACGGAGGCCTGGGTCAGAAGTTAGCCCCAGAGCAAAACCCTCGCCTTGGAGGTAAATGTTCCCCGACGCGCTGACAGGGTAGCATTTACCTCGACACTTACCTCGGATTTTTCCCGCCGCGCGTTCATGAATCGCGCGTAAGTGGGGAGTGGGAGTAAATTTTGCACTTACCCGCCGGTAAATCGTTCATGAATCCGGGCCCTGCTGGTTGAAACGAGGTTTACCTTAGGCGAAGTGAAGTAGCCTTAATACATATGTTTACAGAAAAAGTACGACAATGAGACGGATATGGACAAGAAGAAGATGTACGAGGCATTGGTAAGGGCTATTAAATTGCTAATGCTGCTCGATTACAGCTGAAAGTTCCTATTTCAGATTGGGAAAGTAGACGAGTCAGCTAATCTTCTCGAAAAGGCTTTGCGAAGCCATAATAAGGAAGGTGTTGAGAAGGCTAAGGTGCGCTGGTGCTGATAATTCCTTTCTCTATAACAACTTCCAGTTCAAGATTATCAGTTAGCCTAGTTTTTAGGTCCAACTTCTGAATGAGGCGCGTGATGTGCTTTCGGAATGGCTAGACGCGCAGTTCGGTGGCGAGGTGAATGATCACAGTGTGTTCGACAATCTCGCCAAGACGTAGGGATACGTGCATTATTCGCTTTTGGTTGATGGCTCTTTACCATTATCATTAATTTGCTGTTAGAGTGGTTCTTCAGATACGAGAGCGAATTCCTGTCTGATATGGCTCGTTTAAACGTTCTGCCAGCCGATATAGTTACTAGGGTCTCTGAATACGTCCCAGAGATTGTCGCCTACGTGGAGAAGATCATAGATAATGGATATGCGTACACTACGAGTGATGGCTCTGTGAGTGTCCAGCATGATGCCTAACTCTCCAGCTCATTCAGAGAGCAATCAAATCAATTCCCTTGCAGGTCTACTTCGATACCAAGGCGTTCGAAGGAAATCCGAAGCACTTCTATGCGAAACTGGTCCCTGAAGCTTACGGAGATTCAGAGCTGCTCGAGAAGAACATGCGAGAAGGGGAGGGAGAGCTCAGTATGACCGCTGACAGGCTTATGGTATGAGAACTGGGATAATTGTCGTGGTACTTGCTGTCGTTAGCGGTATATCGTAATTTCAGCAAAAACGGAACGCGTCTGATTTCGCATTGTGGAAATCCTCCAAGCAAGGGGAGCCGTACTGGGACAGTCCGTGGGGTAAAGGTAAGTCAATTTTTGGTAGATCATCTCTCGAGGAAAGCCTTTTTTCGTTGCTACACATAGTTTTTCGACTTAAAAATTGCAGAATGTGCAAATTTTCTGGTCTGCATCCCTAAGGTGCTTTCCTAATTGGGTGGGATCAGTACGAATGTGTGTAACACTACGTCGCTCTTCTCGTGGCGTCTGTTAAAGGTGTTTGACAGTGTCATCGCTTCTCATGAATGTTTTAAAGAGTCCCACTGCATGTAAATATAACACTCGGTTGTGAACTTTATGCAGTCCCATCTGAAGGGTGCAGATGTTGCTACAACACGACGTCGCGTTCTTGCCGCGCTCAACATCCCTCCCTTTCCGCGTGGCTCCACTATTCTTGGGGTTGGAATAATGCCGTGGTCAATGGTTCACATTTGACGGTTATCGATTTAACGGATTAACCGCATTTATTCGTTAAAATCTGCTGGCTTAACGACTTAACGGAAATTTCTAGAAATTTAAAGGTAATTTTCAACGGACTTTCCGTCAATCAAAGTATCATTTTTGCCATTAGCCGTCACTAATGGTTCACGCACCCCCCCCCCCCCTCCACCACCACCACGACTCGATTAGGAGTGCTCCTGAAAAACTGCTTTCTGCGCTCTCTTACTCTTTTGGCGCGAAAGAGAGCACAGATACCGTGTTGTGTGGCTGTTTGACGAACATGTGCAATCTCAATGCGGTCACTAGCCCACAAAGTACCGTTCTCTTGGACGCTGATTCCGTACCTGTTCTGCTGCTATATTCTGAAGATAACTTGTTGCTGACCTGTTGAAATTGAAACATAAACATTCTTCCTGACTTTTGTTTCATTTGAAATAGTAGTTCTCAGCTTATTATTTTTTTATGAAATTTAACAATTTACCGAAAATTCCGGTTAAAAATCCGTTCGAAAAAAATTCAACGCCCTGAACTCTGTGTCCACCACTGGTGGTGGTGACACTCTGGAGAGGAAGGAAGAGTTGGAAGAGGAGCGAGGATCTCGAATGCAATTGTGCGTGCTACTGTACTCATTCGTACTATTTCCATCGAACAGAGAAAGGATCCTATTCATTCAAAGGCGTGCTCTTAGTGGTTCATTTGCAGCTTGTTCTGTGTTGTAGTCTAGCCAATTCTTAACACTATAGGTCGTCCTGGCTGGCACATCGAGTGCTCCGTAATGTCGACAGCAATCTGTGGCGACAAGCTGGACATTCATGCTGGAGGATTTGATCTGAAGTTCCCTCATCATGACAACGAGATAGCACAGGTGAGGCCCTTACGTGGATGCAGTGGTAGCCGCATGTTTAAGAAAATCGCGAAGCCACGAGGCTCCTGGATACTGTGACTAGCGTGTGTTCAGTGCAGTGTTGTATGCGACGATTTTGCGCGAATCACTCATCGAATTTATTTCTTCGCTTGCCTTACAAGGGAAGCCCATGACCTTCCCTCGAAGGTTCTCAACGAGACCTATATGGTCTTGTAGGGCATCGGACGAGGACCACAGAATTGTGCTTCGTTTTTGCTGCCACTGGGTGGTCCGGAAATGGCAAAATTCGTATTACTTCAGAGCGGGTTGAGAAGGGATAAATGACATCTGGAATGGACCTGTCGGGATCTATTAAAGCTGCTGGCCACGAATCTGTCACTCTTTTTCGAAATAATCACTTTGCTTGTACTACTTTCCATCAAGGGTTGAAGTCGAAGGTTGGAAAATAAGTGTCTGACATCATTGGAGAAGGAAGCGATCCCACTAACGTGCACAGCTTTAGTCATCCATATCTACCGTAAGGCCGGAGTTATACTCCCGCGCAAGCATCTGCGGAAGGGCGGGAATCGCGCCGAGACTCCTCACCTGGCCAATCGCCGCGCCCCGCCACGCCCGCCTCCGCCGTGCACCATTGGTCCGCGGACGTTCCGCGGATGCTCCCGCGGGAGTATAACAGAGGCCTAACCTACTGTAATCGACCGAAATTTTAAACATAGATGTCATATCCGTGATCAGCATCCCAAGTTACCCCCTGAGCTATGTTTGAGCGAAAAATTTTCTTTCGAGCTCTCCTTGGCCTCTGGAGTCGTGAAAGGCAGCAGAGCCGGTTATTCTGCGTATACTCCATAGTAACCTTCTGTAATCTATCGTTTCAACGAAATTGGTTGCAAAATTGGTGCTCTGCATCCCAAATAACTCTATAGATGAATTTGGGACGAAAAATCTTTTTCGATCTCCAGAGTTGAGGGAGTGAGTACAAGTGCTTGCTCCTATCTGCAATGCCCCGACCCGTCTCTTGTATGTGTATAGGAGAATGATCAGAAAAAAAAAACACACAGCAAGGCGACCAATCTCACGAGGTGGATAAAATACGCCATACTTGGGAACAGTTGGCTGAAATAGTGAAAGTTGCGAGAAGAATAAAAAGCAGTCTATGAGGGAATCCGAAGAACAATGAGCTTGTCTTGATGATGGGTCAAATCAGTGCTTGTTCATGAATGATCATGAATGAGATGACAGTGAGAAACACTGCCAAAAGTAATTGAGAACATACCAAAGAGGTTTCATGGGGATAGCATCAAAGGGAACCTTCCTCAACGAGACAAGCATCGTTTAATTGATGCGCGATATAGCTCCACGCAACAAAACCAGCTTCTTCCACATCTGACAACAGGTTGAAAGCGTGGTTAGGACGCGGAGATGATACCCTACCGGAGCCAAAATGTAATCTTCATTTGCAAAAATGCTAACAGTCCAGCTGCGGACGCAGAAACCCCAACCCCGGAATCGAACCCTCGACCCCTTCCCGCAAGTCCGCCTCGCTATCCACTCGGCCACCCAGTCGCTGCCACATGCGTCGGCGAATGGCTCACTTGAATGTACATTGCAGCCTCGTCTGGGAAACGTAAGAAATTACTATAATCAGACTTTAATTTGAGCTCTAAACCTTTTGTAAGCTAAGTTCAGAGCACGATAGGGCCATTCCAGGTGTCACTTATCCCTTATCAACCCGCTCTGAAGTGATACCAATTTTGCCATTTCCGGACCACCCAGTGGCCGGCATCAAAAACGAAGCACAGTTGTGTGATCCTCGCCCGATGCTCTACAAGACCATATAGGTGACGTTGAGAATTTTTGGGGGAAGTTCATAGGGCCTCCTTTGTTAGATGAAAATCACCTCAGATTTTCAAGAAAATTATACTAATTTTTCGTTAAACAAAAAAATATTCTATCCACGCTGGAGAATCTTGAATCAGGAAGACGCTTATTTTAATTTGGAAGGTGTTCAATTCCATTTAAAGGGATCAATTTCCTTAGAAGTGTCCGATTTGACCTGAAAGATGTCCAGTTTGATTAGGAAAAGTGAGATCTATCGTAGTCGGGGGCGGGGTGAGGGCACATAACCAAAAATTATGCAACCAATTAATTTGAGTTTCACCAGAGCGGTTTCAAGAGCATCCAAAAACAAACAAATCGCCGCGGTTGTAAAGACGTCTCAACGGGTAAAGCGTAATCAAGCACAGCACACAGCTGACCGCCGCCTGACATGTTATAAAGGATAAGGATATAGGGCGGCGTTACTCAATCCCTTTTGGGATGCGCCACGCATTCTACTTTTATGGGATGTCATGGAGGAGATTTGAATGCGTATTTGGCCATACAATGACTTGCGGTGGCCAGCCGATGAACAAGTCAGGCGTTTATCCTTCCCAGACACGTCTGGTACCAATTCACCGACCCCGGAAGGATGGAAGGCTTGGTTGGCCTAGGCGGGAAATCCGAACCAGGAACCTGGTATCGGGTGCACGCGACAGTCTGCGCCTCCTGCGACTGCGCTACACGCGCCCGACATGTTATAACTCGGATCTGTCATGGTGCCAGGGGCACATAACTACGTCTGTTTACAACCATGGCAAAACCGTGTGTAATTTTTTGTGAATTTCGACAGCTTAGGGCCTATTTTGTCCTCTAAAAGCCGCTACTTGACCCTCAAGTCAATTTATTACGTAACGTTCAGTTATGTGCCCCCCCCCCCAACGATTAGGACAGATCCGAAAAGTGTCCAATTTGACGTAGAAATGGTATATGTGGCATGCAGCAGCGGTCTATGTTTTGTTACGTGACCTACCGCCACCACATCATTTCGTTAGAAGTTCACTGGTATATTTAGGTTGAAGCGTACTACGATAAACCTCACTGGGTAAACTACTTCATTCACTGCGGCACGCTTCGGATAGCAGGCATGAAGATGAGCAAGTCGCTCAAGAACTTCATCACCATTCGAGAAGCACTTCGAACATACTCGGCCAGACAGCTTCGGCTACTGTTTCTCATGCACAACTGGAATGACGTTCTCGATTACAGGTGCTTTCCTAGTGGTTTTCTTTTAGATCTAACCGCTTCATGAAGCTATTCTGCGGTTTTCAGCACAGCCACAATGGAACGAGCGCTGCAGTTCGAGAAGATTACGAACGAGTTCTTTCTGCTTGTGAAGGATCTGTTGAGAAAGCACTACAAGCCGGATTGTCCTCAGGTTGCTCTTAGTCTCCGCATTTTTGAACCATAGGTCTGAATGCCTCTTCTTAGCTCTGTAGGGAATTTTTTTTCAGGGCTACGTGAAGTACACGGCGCGAGAGCTAAGGGTTGTTGACGAGTTTCTGAAGATCAAGAGGGAGGTGAGAACTTTCTATTTACTTTGCTCACATTTTCCTCACTAATCCTTTGCCTTTATAGGTTCACGAGGCTATGTGCGATTCTGTCGACACGAGGACGGTCATCGAAAAGCTTCGAGAACTAATTGGTGTCGGAAACGCCTATATAAACGATAAGGTAAAAGCAACATAGATAGCTGTCAAATATTCTTCTCGTAACGTGTTGTTCTGGAATTACTAATAGGGAGTCAGTATTGGTCGATTCTGTCTACGCGTTATGAGAAACATCGGTTCATGTCGTGAAAATGGGCAGCATTGGGAGGTGGTGGCGAGCCAGCCAATCATAGCCAAGCAGAGCACCTGCCGAGAACACGTCAGCCAATCAGAAAACTGACCGTATAAGCCATCTCTGGATGGCACGCCAACTTGATGGGATCTGAGTAGCTGGAGCGTTCACGCCTTCCAATGCTGCTCCTCTTCGCGACTAGTCGAAATACCTTACGGCCTTCTCAAGACCACAGCCGGCGACGGCAGCGGCGGGGCGACTGAGTCGCCCGTCCAGATACGAATCGATTAATGTTTAGTGCGCTCCCGCAAAAAATCGATAGGTAAAAATCCATAAACGAGTCGATTTTCCACCAGTCGATGCTATTGCTTTTGACGTAGACTACGATTAGGTCGTCATCCGTTTTATTCTCCCACGTGAGGTTGAACATGGGAAAAATTAATATTATTGATCGAGTTGTGTATCCTTTATCCCTCATACTCAGACTGTGACCTGAAACGGAATACTAATCAACGCTGATGGTATGCACGCTTTGTGAAACGTGGCCAGTGGCCATTAATTTTGCGCGGACTAACGCACAGACCGTTGAAATTTTCTGCAGTTTGTATATATTTTCTATAATATCACGTTGTTTCAGGAGAAAGAAGGACAGATTCCCAACAGTCTTCTGCTTCGAAACATTGCTGCGTACATGACGGATCTCTTCGCGGTGTTCGGAGTTATTCCCAAAGCGGTGGAAATCGGATTTCCAATGGAGAGGTGCTGCTTTATTTCGTTCATTTTAAATAGAGAACAGCGGAAGCGTCTTCGCCTGTCGCATGCACACCCAGTCGCAGTCGCCCCATGGTTCGAGATCCGTTATACCATCGGATTTTTTCATCACTCACGATTGGTAGGTTGGCACAGTCTTTTCGGGGAAGTATAAAACGCTGCATTGCCCATCGACTGTCTACCGCAAGAAGTTGTTAGGACAAATGAAAGTTAAGGATAAAGATCGGCGTCAGTCTGGAATTGGGTGCATACGACAGCCGGCGCTTTCTTCGACCGCGTCCGTATGTGTCAAATAAGGATAAAAAGGATAAAGGACGGCGTTACTCAATCCCCTTTGGGATGCGCCACGCACTCTACTTCTACGGGATGTCGTGGAGGCGAGTTGAATGCGTATTTGGCCATACAATGACTTGCGGTGGCCAGCCGATGTACAAGTCAGTGCTTTATCCTTCCCAGACAAGTCTGGTACCAATTCACCGACCCCGGAGGGATGGAAGGCTTGGTTGGCCTCGGCGGGAAATCCGAACCAGGAACCTGGTATCGGGTGCACGCGACAGTCGCGCCTCCTCCGACTGCGCTACACGCGCCCTATGTGTCAAATACATGTATAAATTGCTTTCACGACTTCACGTCCCCTTGAAGCTCCTCCATAGGGAGGCCCGCATTCAAAGTTGTTCCCATATAGAAGTCGATCGTGGTAAAAGTCCACTTTGTGCCCGATAACCGGTACCGTCTGTCGCTATGGTTGGATTTTCTGGTTCTCTGTCTGAGCTACCCATGGATTCTTGACCAGCTGACGTTTTCCCCCTTCCTCATGTGTTGGGCAAAAATCGAAAACTTGTATCTCGATCGCGATCCTCTCTCCTTCGACCGGATTTCGTGGAGGATGTTTTAATGCGTACTCGTCCTAATATACCATTTTCAAATCAAATTGGACACTTTTCAAATCGAATTGGACACTGTTCACGTCAAATCGGCCACCCTTATAAACAAGTCTAAGGGCCTGTTCATACTTCGCGGCAAGAGCGACTGGGGCGACGGATGTAGTGTGGTGTATGTAAATAACTGCGTACTCCACACCCCGTCCGCGACGAATGTAGTGTGAAATGCGTAATTATTTACGTACGCTACACTACATCCGTCGCCTCAGTCGCTCTAGTCGCTCTTGTCGCCTTTTGCGCTCTTGTCGCGAAGTACGAACAGGCCCTAACGCTTTTGAGCTCAAACTGAACATCTTCTGAGCCAAACGAGCTCCTTCCTCAATAAACCAATCTTCCTAAAAAGATTAGAATCATTTTTTGTTCGAGGAAAATTTTGGTATAACTTTCTTCGAAGATTCAATTCAATTTTCTAATAAGTGAGCACCTTATGAGGAAAAATAATGGTTTAAAGCTTGTTTCAAAGAGCGGGAAGGCGGCCTTTTTTATTTCCAAAAGAAGAAAATGAGCCGTGCCCTCGCCCAAAGTGTCGCGATTTTTATTGATTGATAGCAAAATTTCTGTTTGTATGAAGTTTTACGCCTGTATACGACAAAAAACATTTGTAAAGAACACACATATCCTCACTTTGATGCTTTATGTTAGCAGTATTTACACCATCAACAAAATAAATATTCTTGAATAATATGGAGAAATAATAGTGAAAGTAAACTCTAGTGGTCCGCTTCACCACCCCCGTCAGACGAGCAAAGTTCCAGTCCCAGTTCCAATAACACCTTCCTTGGTGTCACGTAAATAAAGACCGCGTTTTTGAGTGCATGGCGCGATCTCATACTCTAATGCACTGTCTGATTGCTGTTTTGTTGCTCTTTAAAATAAAACAAAATGTATTTATTTTGAAAGAATAAAAAATTTATAAAATTATTACGTTCATTCGGGCAGCTGAACCAGAAAATTTCAAAGAATACCGATTTAGTTTAACCTTTAAGAATCTCGCTTCGACTTGGAAGACGCTCACTTCGCTCGATATCAGAAGCATTAGAAAATGTTGAAAAGTTATTAGATGAGTGTCCAATTTTACGCGAAAATGGGATAGCTTGCGGTGGCCAGCCGGTGAACAAATCAGCGGCCCTTCCTTGGGCAAGTCGACTGCGAGGGTAAAAGGTTATGTTGACCCTGTGTGGCATTAAACCCACATGGTTAAATCATGTAATCCGCTCCTGCCATCTCACTGTACCTAGAGCACCACTTTCGTTTTGGCGTCACAGGCCGGTGTCCAGCAGGTCCACAGCTTGATCTACCTTCAGGGAAGCGGGTATGGGAACGGAAGAGATGTTGATGCCCTATCTGACCGCTCTGGCCAATTTCCGTGAGAGAGTGAGGAACATCGCCAAAGACAACAAAGTGGTCGCCATATTGGAGGTGAGTATCTCTGGCACCACCAGAATCATCGTCTGTTTATAATCCGCGACATCAGCGACTTTTCATCCGCGCACAGCGTACATAGCGATATTTGCCGAGCGATCGCTTAGTAGAAGTCGACATGTGTACTTTACTCTCGCGACCGGTCACTCTTGTCGTGGACTGTGAAGATGCTCCTATTGTTGTCTACCAATAAATCGTTGTTTAGGAGTGTGACAGGTTACGTGATGATATCCTTCCTGAGCTGGGTGTACGGTTAGAGGATCGCCTTCAAGAGACCACCGTGAAGCTCTGTGACCGAGACATTTTGCTGCGTGAACGTGAGCAGAAGCAAGCAATCGAAGCGGCGAGACTGGCCGTGAGTCTTCTGGTCACCAGTATTTTTCTTCTGAAATCGCTTTTCTAACGCTAACTGTACAGGAGAAGGAGCGAAAGGCGGCCGAGAAGGCAGAGAAGGACGCGTTGAAGCGAATTCCACCTCAGGAGATGTTCTCTAGAGGTGACGAGGCGTCAAAGTACAGCAAGTGGGATGAGAACGGCATTCCGACGCATACGGCCGAAGGAGAGGAGGTTTGTGTCTGCATAGCTCTCACGTAGTAAAGCGCGGGTTATGAGCAAAACTTTGGCCTCAGATGGGACTTGAACCCGCATCGAATGAATTGAATGATTTCTAACAAGACCTTCAGCTTAGCTGGTTCTATTATGATATCAGCGGCCGGCTCATCGCGATACACGGGTAGGTGCTGATCGCTCTCAGGAGGTGCGGATGTTGCGTTCGATCAAACAGCTTTGGTGGTGTAATGGCGTAGAGCGCACCTGCCTGGTCAGGGACGTGCTTGTTCGAGTAGAGCTTGAACTTTGATTGCAGCAAAATACTGTTATGAGAACGCCTGAGACGTCGTTTTGCTATATATTTTGAAGGAAAGACGCCTCCCGCGATGTAGGAGCAAGTGTGACGAGTCTTGAACACCCGACAAAGCTTTCTAGTTGAGTAATACAGGCTCGCATCACCTCATTTGATCTGTTCGAATATGTGCTATACTTCAGCCGCTAGGGGAACACGGTAGAAAATCTGTGGATATCGATTCTCTGCGCGAACTAATCGATATTAATGGGCTAATGTGGCGCCGCGTTTTGCGAGTTACGTATAAACTAGGCCTTAGGTGAGGCTCTACGAAGTTGTTTCTTCACGTATTCTGTTTAGATTTCAAAGAAACAACGGAAGAAGCTCGAGAAACTATGGGAGACGCAGAAGAAGAACTATCAGCAAGCTACGGCCACTGAGAATTAGGGTCTTTACAATGAACTTCGTCCATCCATTCGAAATTGTTTCTACGTTCCCCGTTCTCAGCTGAAATTGACTCTCTTGAAGCTCTCCATTTTCTTTAGAGCTAGAGAGTTACGTTCCGAGCATTCTTGTGTCCTGTGTCGAGTTTCCTTCTTCATCTTTCGGCTTTATGATCCTGGGGTCCTTCGAGAACAGAGCTACTAAGGCAATTTCTGTCCGAAAGTACGCTATGCTTCGAAAAGGAATAGACTAGTCCACTGTTCCGTTGTTCTTGTTTTTTGTTGATGGATTTAATGGTTTGGAGTAAATTGTTCAAAAAAATTCTTAGAAAATGAGATGTTTTTGCGAATTGTTGAATTGATAGGAATATTTATTGGTTTTCGTTGTGTTGACACCTATAAGAATTTTGGTTTGTTATGTATTCACAGGTGTTGGCTTTTATTGAAGGGCGGCTTGCATTGGTCGTATTTCTTTCTTTGTAGCTTATCGAAAAATGAATGTTTATTTATTTATTATTATTAATACATCCATAGGGATGCGCCAGCAATGATCGAGAACAGGCCGCGAAAAAATTGCCCGGAAAGAATAGGAAAACTCAGAACTCAACTTACAAACAGCGAAAGCACTAAAAAAGCTATCGAGAACATTGAGGAACGGCCACCATCTATGAACCTGCGCATCTATTAGGGGGGGGGGGGGGCAAAAGTAATGAGACACCCCATGCCGTGTCCATATATCTCGTGGCTGGAGTCTGGATTCGTACTTGTCGTATTTGTATGTTTGTATGCTACTTACTGAAGCCCATCTGAAAAGTTACCACTTCCGCCCTTTCCAGAAGCATGCCAAAACCCCAGTCTGTCTCACGCCGAAACCCCAGCCTGACGAGTCGACCTGTGTCGCGCAAATCTCTCCCGATTCCCAACCCCTAGCAGCCTGGACTTAATCTTAACGCAGGATGAGAAGTACGTCTTCTATCTTAACCCTGCCAAGCAACGAGTCTGGGTGAGGCCCTGTGACCTGTTACCGACCTTCGTTCGACGGGATGTTCACGGGAGAAGCACCTATTCTCGACTCGAAGGCCATGGTGAACGAAATAGAAGAGATGGGCCGGCTACTCAAGAAGGTTCTCCTCTTCGACAACGCCGCACCCCATCGGGAACAAGTAAGCACGGATAAGCTTGGCCAGCCGGGCTACGTTCACATGCCTCACCCACCGTATTCGCTGGACATCTCTCCATACCACTACTACTTGAGCTTACAGGACTTCCTAGTCGGAAGGGACACAAGAACCCAAGCAGTCCTTGACAACCATATCGAGCAGTTGATCAACACCAGGCTCAAGTAGTTCTGGAAGGATGGGATCAGGAAGTTGGCTGAGCGATGGCAGCAAGGTCCTTGCCCTTAATGGCAAATACACTCCTCAACATCGTTGAGTTGTAATTGAGTTATAAGAAGATAAAGATTTTTTTCATTTTGTCTCATTACTTTTGCCCCCCCCCCCCCCCCCTAATATGAAGGAGAAAATAACCAGAGAAGGGTAGGACAGCCAACCCACAAGTAACATGATCACTGCAGAAAATCAGACGAGCTTGCCCACGGTATACTATGGTGTCATTGTGCACCTCAATAAGGAAAAGCAACAGCGTAAAAAGTGCTATATATGTAGTGCCTACGAAGATGACTATCCATAGGCCAGTTGTATGTGCATAAGAGACAGCACTTCTGCCTGTTGCCTGTAACAAGCTGTCAAAAGCTTCTCTCTTCTTGAAACCTCGACATTGTAAGTTGTTACTGTTAGTATATTTGTGCCACAAGAGATCTTAGGTGGACAACTTTATTCAGCAGGGCCTGACGTTTCGACGTTCCGTCGTCTTCAGAGGCCAATGTCCACCGTTGAGGGCATGTGTTCGCCCTGTGACCAGTAGAGGCGAAATAGGTCCGTGAAGACGACGGAACGTCGAAACGTCAGGCCCTGCTGAATAAAGTTGTCCACCTAAGAACCTCGTGTGGCACAAATATACTAACAGTAACAACTTACAATGCCGAGGTTTCAAGAAGAGAGAAGTTGATAGCTACTGACAGTATTGTTATGTTAGTGATCCTGAGGCACATGAAGATCTGGCAGTAAATAAACCATTTCAAAGTGATGGTGCTCCAGGCCCCCATAGTATTGGAAGCACGGCAAGGTGCCTGATGGGAAAACGTAGTGAAACATGAAAACCAATAGGTGGTTAACAAACCCAACCCTGACACCTCACATCGCACTCATTCACCGACAGTATCACCATCTCACAGCCCCTACGAACAAAAACACGAAGAGGGGCACCAAGAAATGCAGAGCATATGGAGAAGGAAGCTCCACTCTTTCAAGGTAGAGAAAACAATCGTTGTCAAGTTGAGAGTACACATATGGCAGTTCATCTTGAATCAAAAAAGGCAGAAGTAATCATGACTATCAAGCTGTAATGATAAATAGATCTGGAGTACTAAGCCTTCGAGAGTTCAGCCTTAAGAATAATCAGTCATCCCTGAGCAACTTAGATACATTGAGCCCATAACACTGCCGCAACTTGAATCGTAGCTCTCATCAAATACTTAGAAATATTAAGAAATGGAACCAAGACAACTATCCTCATTTTTCGCCAAAAAAAGCAGTGTAACAGAGAAGTAGGGTAGGCTAGTAAGTATAAGCCAACTGGCAGCTCAAAAAGAGAAAAAATTGTAAGCTTTCGGCCAAGGAAAACTGATCCCACAGTATTGTATAGCCACAAGACACGTCGATCGAGACTGTAAAAAATGCTGAAATCCTTTAAAAAGTCTAAAAATCTTGGACATCAATAATGAAAGGATATTAATTGTTTTCAGTCTGCTTTTAAATATCGAGAGATTCGGAGACATCAGCACATCATTGGGCAACATTTGCAACCAGCGCGCAGTTCGATAGGAAAACGAGTTATAAATTTTGAACCGACACTTATTTTTAAGAGATTTGTGGTCAATTACAAAACTCCTTGTCCGACCGCAAGTGGGTCTACACACCTAATACTTGCTGGTTTTGATCTTTATTTCCATGCGTAAGATGCGAAAACAAAGGACTATATCATGATGCACTCTCCTATACAAAAGGCTTTTTAGTCCAAACATTCTCAATCTAGACGCATAGTTGGGTAAAGGACTATAACCATTCAAGTTATATGTTATCGATTTTTCCTTCTGTTTCCTTGCTATTGTTTGCAATTCCAAGGCAAACCCAAAAGAAAATAAAGTCTAAAGGAAGATATTGCATGATTCCCAGGAAGTCAACTATAGCTTATGTTGGTGCGAGCGACAGGCATTTCAACCGAGAGGCTGTCAACTCACTGAGACGTCGTTCTATGTGTACCTCGGACGTTCGATGAACATGGAGACCGGCAGGAAGGCGAGCTTAACAGAAGGCGAAGAGCTGCATGGGCCTTTATCGAACTTCAGAAGGAGGCTGCGAACCATCTGACGACTCGGACCTTCGAGCAAACCTGATCGGCTCGGCTGTTCTGGGTGTGTACGTTAGGTGTCCCTCTGAGTTACGGTAGCGCGCTGCCACCACCCGCGATTACGGTAGCTTGGCGGGTTGTTGAGCCCACCTCGAACAAGGTATAGCGGATGAACAGAGCAGACCATACGCCTCGAAGCTGAATTTCTGTAGGTGGAGAGTGAAGACTTTACTCGTTTTTGCTTTTCATTCTCTTTGTTCTTCTAGTTTTCGTATGCTTTGGGACGCTGACTCGGACAAATTTTGGCTAGTAACCGACCATGAGCTGGATTGAAACTCGTTGGTTAGTAACCGACCATGAAAGATGGAACAGAGCACGAAAGGAGGCCACGTCCCCTGCAGCACGTGTTGCTGTTGCGCAGCGAGGGGCGTGGCCTCCTTTCGTGCTCTGTTCCAATCCCTTTCATGGTCGGTTACTAACCAACGGGTTTCAAACTAGCTCATGGTGGGTTAGTAACCAAACTTTGACTCCTGGTGCGGGTTCGCCTTTGTAATACACTTTGACGAAGGCATTAGACATCGAACTAACCACATCCACATGCTATTTAGTAAAGTCTGCACTCAACTGACAAACTATAAAACAAGCAAAGGAAAGCACATAGGAAAGTTGAAAAGAGGGCATGGTCTGGGCGAAACCTATGAAGCTGTCGAAGACTAAGGAAGATCATTTCTTCTTCGTAATCTCAGAGGCGATCGAACCCAAAACATGCACAAAAGAATTGAGGAATTGCGTATTCTGCTCAACTCGCCCCATTTCGTAGCGAAATCTCGTCCGAGTCGGACGCGGCACCTGGTCAGCCTACGGTAATCAGGTCGATCCGCCCTCTAAAGTAGTGTGAGACATCTAATGTAATGCTCCCGGCTTTCAAACTTTTAAAAATTTGTAAGGTTGAGGAGATGTTTGTTGGGCTAACTCCTAATTGATTTGACCCTTTCAGGCTCTGAAGAAGGCAATCCAGCCGAGAGCTAACAAAGCCGTTTAACAACCTCGAGGCGACCCTAAATAGGCTCGACTACAAGTTGAGCAGAACTAATCCAATTAATATAAAAAACAACGAAAATGGAGCAATTAGAAGGAATACTAAATAGAACAAAGCAAATAATGCTGTGAAGTGGTTCTGCCTCAGAGCAGAATGCGGGAAACTAAGAACTTTTCAAAAACGAATTTATGATTGTTTTATAAGCCGAAAGTTTAAAAGGTATCTGAAAACGCTTGCAGAGCTTGACATATTCGCTCCCCGCCCTGCAGATGAAGTACCGCTTTGACGATCGATTGATGAAGATCGTTCTCGCCGCTAAGGAGCGATTCTTCCACTTCTTCTCTGCGTATGCTCCGCAGACTGGCTGTTCCGATCAAGCCAAGGATGAGTTTTGGAGCCTGCTTGATGAGAAGACAGCAGAGGTACCGTCGAAGGACGTCATCATCGTCGCTGGTGACCTCAGTGGGCACGTAGGGCGCTACGAAAGACGGGTACAGCTGTCATGGTGGATTCGGCTATGGGTTGCGTAACACAGATGGTGAGCGTATCCTTGAATATGCGGATTCGCATAACCTCACCATAATGAACACCGTGTTTCGCAAACGCAACTCCCACCTTATCTCGTTCTATAGTGGGAACACCAAGACGCAGACAGACTTCGTCCTTGTGAGAGATCATGACCGAAATCTCGTCACAGACGCGAAGATCGTGCCGTATGAAACGGTCGCCCCACAGCATCGTCCGCTGATCTGTACTTTAAAGATCGCTCCTCCGAGGCTGCAGCAGGTTGAGCGATGCGGTGCTGCAAGAATCAAGTGGTGGCGAATGAAAGAGAAAGAAGCAGCTGTGATTTCTCGCGTACGGTTACCGACAGTCACGACTGTCGATGAAACTTGGAATAGAGCAACCGACGCGATACGCCAAGCTGCGAGGTCAGAACTTGGCACTACGAAGCCTGGACGACGAAAGGTCGACATGCAGGCATGGCTGTGGACGAACGATGTGAAAGAAAAAGTTCGAGAGAAGAAAGCGCTTTATCATGTGTTTCTCGGCGACAAGACCGCCAATAATTGGCAAAAGTACCACGAAGCGAAAAAAGCTGCCAAGAACGCTGTGGCCGTAGCGAAAGCCACTCATTACAATGATGTCTACGAAAAGCTTGAGTCGCGCGATGGCGAGCGGTATTTGTACCGACTTGCGAAAAACCGTCATCGCCAATCCGAGGATATAGAGAAGTTCCTTGGCATCAATGATGAGAACGGCCATCTTCTGACAGAGTGCAAAAAGGCCTTGAAGCGATGGTGCTATTATTTCGAGGGAATTTCGACTGAAGAGTTCCCTCATCCGGCCGTCCCTTCTGTGGCTCCTATCCACGGTCCCGTCCACAAAATCACTGTGGGGGAATGACGCGGCTCTGAGGATGATGAGACCGGGCAAAGCGACTGGTCCAGATGACTTGCCAGCTGACTTATGGAAGTCGAAGTTCTGGTACTCTGCTACTCTGCTGAGTGGTTGGCCAAGTTTTTCAACCAGGTTGTAGCGGAGAAAAAGGTGCCTGATGTTTGGCAGGAAAGTACGACGATCCCGATTTGGAAGAAGAAGGGCAGCCCTGCAGACTGCTCAAATTACCGTCCGATTCGGTTGCTCTCGCACACCATGAAGATCTTCGAGCGAATCCTCGATAGCCGAATTCGCGAAATCATCAAGCTTTCCAGCAATCAGTGCGGCTTCGTGGCTGGTTGTGGCACTATCGATGCCATACATGCCGCCCGTCTTCTGGTAGAGAAGCATCGCGAAAAACAGAAGGCAGTGCACATCGCCTTCCTCGACTTGGAGAAGGCCTTTGACCGCGCACCGCGGGAAGTGATATGGTACGCCTTGCGACATCATGGAGTTCCAGAAGAACTCATAGAGTGGGTGCAAATTCTCTACTCTTGTCCAAAGAGTCGAGTTCAAGCTGCAGCTGGAACCTCGATGGAGTTCCCCATCTCTGTCGGGGTACATCAGGGTTCTGCGCTTTCCCCACTCCTCTTTGTTGTCGTAATGGATGCCATTACGCGAGATCTTCAGAAGCCTGTCCCTTGGACGTTGCTATATGCTGATGACGTGATGCTCGCCTGCGAAGACAAAGCTGAGCTCGAGCGAGAGGTGCAAGCTTGGTGCGACCGCCTGGCCATGTTCGGACTCAAATTGAACGTCAAGAAGACCGAGTATTTCACGACTGACGGAAATGAGTCCGGCTCCATTAAGATTAGCGGTACTGAGCTTGCGCGCACTTCGGTGTTTAAATACTTGGGATCAGCAATAGCCTCAGATGGCAGTCTGATGGTTGAAGTGAACTCACGCGTGAGTGCAGCTTGGTCGAAGTGGTGCTCGTTGACTGGAGTACTCTGCGACAAGAAGATGCCAGAGCGCTTAAAGTCGAAGATCTACAAAATCGTCGTCCGACCGGTAGTGATGTACGGAGCTGAGTGTTGGCCTGCGACAAAGGAAACGGAAAGTCGCCTCAGCGTAATGGAAACGAAGATGCTGCGCTGAACGGCTGGAGTCACGCGCATGGACCGCACCCGAAACGATGCTATTCGGCAGAAGTTCGGTGTCGCGCCGATAGCAGACAAGATGCGCGAAGCTCGCTTACGATGGTACGGCCACGTTCTGCGTGGAGAAGAAGACAGCGTCCGCAAGATAGGCCTTAGGTTCGAGGTAATTGGAAAGCGGCCTAGAGGGCGCCCAAAGCAGCGCTGGTTAGAGACGTTACATACGGACTTAAAAGTAGCTGGTGTCCACCCTGATCTAGCACGGGATCGGGAAAGATGGCGACATGGCACCAGAAAAGCGAACCCCGTCATGAAGCGCGACAAACGCTGAAGAAGAAGAAAAAGAACTGTTTTGCACCCTTTCTAAAAGTTTCTTGGATTTGATTTTGCTTGCACAAATTATAGGGGTGCCATATCCTGTAACTAAGTTATTCAGTGCACTCTGAAATGGTAGTAAGGAGTCGTGGTAACACAGCCACTGGCAGGCGCGTGATAACGCACTTGGAGGAGGTGCCGGATGTCGCGTGCAGCCGATTCGAGGTTCTTGATTCTGGTCCCGTCCAGGCCAACCAAGCCTTCTTTCTCACGGGTTTGTGAATTGGTACTAGACTTGTCTGGAAAAGATAAAACAAAGACCTTTTCACCACCATAAGTCATGGTATAGGCCGGATCATCACCTTCAATATTTGTCCCGCTTGGTAGCGGGGACCGTTGTTCTGGTGTGGTGACGCCATTTCTCCCGATCAAACGCTTGGTCGGATGGAGACCAGCTACAAGGTGCGACAAAATTACCCATGCACTGAAAATTCAATGGCATCTTGAAATCAAACTTCGCAGATCAATTCTAACCATCAATTTGATCTACTACAATCATGGCAATTCAAGGCACGCTACAGTTTTCGAAATGATCGCCTTCAGACGTTCGACAAAGGCTTCGCATGTGGCACTCAGGTACGGTTCATCAACTTCGTCCCAGGATTTTAAAATCGCTTCTTTAGGAGAATCCAAATTTGAGTACCCGGTAGAGCAGACTTTTTTCTCTAAGGCGGCTCACACAGAATAATCCATCGGGTTAAGGTCTGGAGAACTGGAGGGTCATTCATCGTGTGTGATGAAGTCAGGCAGCTGCTCGGCGCACCACTCCTGGACCACCTTCGCTTTGTGTGCTGGAGCAGAATCTTGTTGAAAGCGCCAGTAGGCTTCTCCGAAGTGGGAATCGGCCCATGGCTTGGGAACTTTATCCAGGATATCCTTGTGAACCGCTGCGTTGATCTTCACGTCAGCTTCGACGAAAACAAATGGAGTTTTTCCTGAAGGTGTGACTCCTCCCCAAACCATAATGGATTGAGGCTTTTTCGCACTTTCCTGAAGCATAAGCAAGCAAGTCTCCAATAAGCCTCTCATTTTGGGAGTTTAAGACTGGATTCAACGTGAGAATCTTTTCATCGCTAAAGAGGATGTCTCGGGCGCGTGCCACCGTGAATCCTTGCTGCAACCTTTTACATCTCTCCATTCCCCTCTTCTTCATCCGCCGATGCCTAACCCTTTTGTATTGAAATTCGTATGGATTCCACAATGTTCAGTCAACATATCTCAGGCGAGTAAAGCAGAATTTTTTTAAAGCGAAGAAATTTGAAATGTTTAGGTGCACGGGTAATTTTGCCGCACCCTTTTGGGCGTTCCCTGGGCCGCTTTCCAGGGACCTCAATGTTCAGGCCGATCTTCCGGACGGTGTCGTCGTTAGAGCAAAGGACGTGGCTGTACCTCAAAGAAGATTTTTTTCAAATTGTCTCCATGATATCCCGTAGTACTGAGATGCGTGGTGAGTTCCAAAAGGACTGATTTTAACGCCATCCTTTCTTCTTCCTTATTTTTTATACAATTTTAACGTCAAATTTGACACTCTTTCAAGCAAGCTTAAAACTTTAGAAACCAAATCAAACTCTCTCAAATCGAAATGAGCTTCCTCTACATTGAACTAGACACTCTCCAAAATGGTTAGAATAAATTTATATTTTTCTCCAAAAAAATTTGGTATAGTTTCTGTGTTTCAAGTCAGCTACCCAATAAGTGAACCCATGTTTGAAATTTTATAAAATTCCAGTATTTTAAGGAAAGTGAGGGTTTAAAGCTTGTTTAAAAGCGCAGGAAGGCGGCCATTGTTTAGTGCCAAAAAGAGATTGCGCCATGCCCTGGTCACGGCCATTTTTATTCGATTGATGGTAAAACTGTTTGCAGAAGTTTACACTTGTAAACACTACAACAAAAAGAATGTAACAAATGCAATGTTTATGCTCTGCTTTAGGCAGCATTTACACTAATAAAGATAAAAAATCGCGACGAGCTTCTAGAGTGCATGGCGCGATCTGGTATTTCAATGAACTAAGTGATTGCGGCTTTGTTCTTCTTTAGAACAAAACTTAGTAAACGCTTTTTAAAAATTAAATTTTTTACACTCATTTGAGCTGCTCGATTGAAAGATTTCTAAGAAAGTTTTAAGAATATTTTCCTTGAGCAAAAAATTATTCTTTCCTTCAAAATTGTAAATGTAGAGAGCACACACGTCCTCACTTTTATGCTTCAGGTAAGCAGCATTTACACTATCAAATACAAAAAATCGCGGTGAGCCTTTACACAGCATGGCGTGATCCGGTCTTTTAATGCATTACATAACTGCTGCTTTGTTACGCTTTAGAACAAAATTTAATGAATTTTTCTTCAAAAATTAATTTTTACGCTCATTTTGGCAACTTAACTAAAAGATTTTTAAGAAAGTTACAAAATGCATTCCTTGACAAAAAATTATTCCTTCTTTCAAAATTTTAAAATTCTGACCAAATCGTTGCAGTTGACCCACTCTCCGCTGTCTAGAAACAGAAAAGGGCAACTTAGAATCTATGTCTCTGTTTGCAGGGACACAGGCTAGATCACGGTTGTTCAGCTATAGGTATCTCAGGGAGCTCGACTTCTTGCTTGTTGAATCCGAAAATGTCACACAGATGCCGCTGCCGGTTCTTAGGACATTTATTCCTCGTAGTTTGTCTGTTCAGCCCAATTAGTGTTGGATTGTATTCATGCTTTATGAAGGATACGTCCTGGTTTCATTTCATTTCCTTTTCTCCTTTTTATCCACGTGTATTGTATGACACGTCTTTTAATAAATAAATAAATAAATTCTAAAGATCTTGGAGAGTCTGCAGTTTAACCTGACTGAAGGTTATTTCGATTTGGAATACACTCACTTTGGTTTCCAAAGCTTTCGGCTGACTGAGAAGATTGCTCATATTGATTCAAAAAGTTCCCAATTCGACGTGAAAATAATATAATTGCGCTCCGGTGTGCAACACAACGTCAATGAGATCTCCAGTGTTCAGTGTTTAAAATTATAAATACCGAAAAGCAAATTCACCTGTATCACCTGTCGTCCCGTTGATCATCGACTTGCTCGAGCGGGCGCCAGCAGCGTCTCCATTCGTCCCTGTCGCGTGCCAGAGTGGTCCAATGGATTCTCCTCGCTCAAGGGACACGAAGAGCGTCATATCGGTCGTTCAGGGCATTCACGAAGAAGTCCGACCAACGGGTTGGTGGGCGTCCCGGTGTTCTCTTGACATCTCGCGGAATCCAGTCGGTAACGGCTCTCGTTCAGCGGGTGTCTGCGAAGCGCATTACGTGGCCGGCCCACCTAATTTTCGACGACTTGGCCCATGCGACAGCGTCTCTGATCTTCGAACGTCGGCGAAGCTCGGAACTCCGGAGACCTTCTCTCACTTGCGTGAGTCGTGTCACTCCGAGCATCGCCCTCTCGATTCCACGCTGCGCGACGCTGATCGCGTGCTCATCCTGCTTTCGTATAGCCCAGGTCTATGAGGCGTATGTTAGGGCAGGAAGAACGGTAGAGTCGAATAGGTGGGCACGGAGTCGGATGCTCTTCGTCTTCTTCGCGACTTCTTCGACGCTCTTGAAAGCTCCCCAAGCCGCTCGTTTCCTCCTGCTTAGCTCCGGCGCTAGGTCGTTGACCATGTTGACTTCGCGACCCAGATAGACGTAGCATTTGGAGATGTTCGTTCCGTTGAGTGAGAATGGGGCATCAGAAACTCTTCCGTTCCTCATGAACATCATCTTCGTAAGACTCAACTGCAGTCCAACGTTCACACATACACGATCGAAGTCGGCCAGCAAATTAGTCGTCAAAAACAATAGAAGACAATTCAAAAAATTCATTCAAATGAGAAACACATTTTCTTTTCCAACCGCAATGTTATAGGCTTATCCCCTTAACTGTCAATTTCTTTGCGAAAGTTGTGCGCAAAAGTGATTTCTGGTAAATAAATAGATAAATAAATAAATACTAAGTCCCAGTGATTCTCATCGTAACAAACTCACGATAAGCAATATTCATCGTTTAAAATACGTTCGCATATTCTTCTTCAGAACAAGTATGGTGGTCGCATTGGAAAGTTAGAGGCTTTATACCATCTAGTTCTAGGATGGCCCTTTAACAATAAGTGCACTGTAGTGCAGAAAACATCGGAAAGACTAGAAAAACTGCGAAATGCAGTGCGGGACTTGTCTCACGTTTAAAAGGTGTTGTTGAGACAAAAAGGAGCCATACTGAATCGTACCATTCCGCTTCTCCGATATACCCCTTCTCAACATCTCCATGTTGCTTTTGTGTCAGTTGTGGAATCCCTATGCAATATACAGTGCTTTCGTCGTCTATGTGTTGACTTCCAATTCCCTGGTCCACTTCCTCCTCCCACCTAAGCCCTGTCTGTTTTCGACGTATCGCCCGCTCGTCATGAATTCGTGGAGGACCGTTGCTGATCGCCGACGCTCGTACCTTGCACATTCGGAGTGAATCATTGTGATCTGAGCCTGATGACACCCAGCTTATAAGCCGTCGCCTCGCCACGAATCCCCGTCACCACTCGCGGCTGTGTACCCAGTGCCAATGCTTCGTCTTCTCCTCGCTGCGGCTGTTCTCATCCGGCTCTCTCATCAGGACACCCAGTCCTGTTATGCCGTAAGTACAGAGCTTAGCCTACTTCTAGTCCTCTAATGGAGACCATAGGGGTTTTATGCTACTCTTGAACTGACCCCTTAAGTCTTCTAGTGTTCTGTTACTCTTTGAACGGAAGCTGCAGGTTCAAAACCTAGTGCTCTGCAGAAAACTGAACTTCTGTGGTTTTCAGTGCGCCTCCGAGAGTCTGTCGACGCGATGGCAGCTCACCGGTCTGCCACGAGTTCAAGACAGCTACTTCACAGACTGCTCGGGTCAGAATGTAGGCCGACTCCAGGTGGAGAGCTGCGCCGGCGGATGCTTCACCTACATATTCGACGACCCGGACATTCCAACAAGTAAGAGAGTCTAACACCGTATAGCCATGGGGAACAATGAGATGTTGACTAATGGTAGGAGTACGGTAGCGAGTCAGAGGCCTCAATCCCAAAGGGCAAATATGACAACATCCCGTACATTCGTTAAGTTCCCTGAGGGGATCTAATTTCCTCTTGACCTTCTTGAGTCCATGTCGCGTACGTGGGCAGCATTTTGAGTGGAAACGCGCCACCCAATCACAACCAATAAAGGCACCGACCGAGCACGCATAAATCAATCAGGGTACCGACGCTATGGGTCCTTTAAACTATTTTGCGGTGCTATCAAAACCCTAGCGCCAGGCGGGACTCGAACCAGCACCCTCTGCTGACTGAGCGAGAATACTCTACGCCCTTACCCCACCGGCGCTGTTTGATTGAACGCAGCACCCAAACCTAGTGAGACCCATCAGTACTCACTTAATCAAAGTCTACATCCTCATTACCAGCCACGTGAGGCTTAAAATGATTTGATATACGTCCTCTCTGATTAGTTCGCCCATTCGGTGCGGCCTGATTGGATGGTGTGTTCCTGCTTCCTAATGCTGCCCACATTCGCGACTAGTACCTTTTCTTGGGCTTTTCCTTCCACAAAGGGCTGTTGCTCCCTTCCTGGCTTTGTAGAAGCCTGCACTGGGCACTGTAAGGCTAATCGTGCCAACTGCCTAATCAACTGCTCAGAGTTGCGCCATGCACCGTTCTTCTAGGCGATATTATGACATCTGCTAAGCTAAGCGTGTTTATGGATTATTGCTGCATTATTGCTCACGGGTGCCACAAAATATAGAGCCGTGGAAATTATTGTTCTTCTACACAGGCCAAATTCCCAATCAAAACAAGACTTCAAAACTCTGAAAAGTCAGTTATCCTATAGCGTTCAGAGCAGGTTTATTACATGCACCAGCTTAGCTTAATTCCTAAGGTGTATGACTTTGCTGTCAAAAACACCATCGTCATGGAGCTTGAATAAAATTAGAGGCTAAAATAGGAAGGTCGACGTAATCAATGTTTTTCTGATGCTCTTCATGCATTTCACTTCCACGGAACATTACGGAGGCACTTTAATATGCATTTTGGCCTACCTAACGACTTGCGGCTACAAACAGATACCGATGCACAATCCATTGTTTTACCCTTCCTAGATCAAATGCTGGTTGACATAGACAGGATTGAACCCTGAATCATGTTGATCCCGAGCGCCGGCGCCTCCTTCCTACTGCGCTAGCACGTGGACAAAGCAATAAGGCATCTGTTCTAGCCGCTTTCTGGTTTAGTTGTTCATAACAGTGCGTTAGTTACCTAGCCGATAAAGCCTTTTATAACCCCTTCAATAGATTCAGGGGCTGGATTCATCAACGACTAACCCGCCGGTATAGGGGGTAGAGATACCCAAGATGAAGCCTGCGTCTCTGACTCTTACCTTATCTTTACCTGACTCCTATCTTATTTATACCCCTTATACCCCGCATATTCACAGTTTTAATTGTTGACGAATTCTGCACTAGAAGCTACTCTGCCAACGGTATCTAATCTAGCGCACTGCATTAGGTTTATACTCAGGTAAACTATGGACATGCGTAAGCTACTTCTATAGTTAAGCGTGTCCCTTCCCCACATGCTCCTGAACACCTTCGTTTCAGTGCCGATGGGAATGGGTTGGAGGGGGGCAGTCGACGTGGCTGGAAATTATTAAAAGATGATTCTGCATCTCGAAAGCACTCAGAGAGACCCTCCCCTCCCCGCACAGAAGAAACCCGGTTCTTGTCCTTTGTTCTGACGAATTGAGGCGTATGACAGGAGCGACGTCATCGCTGTACCCAGAATTCTACTGCCAGATTCGTTCTTTCCAGTGAGAGGCGTAATAGACAGCTTAGACGGCTTTACTATACTCGTTTGGGTCCTTGTTGTGGATGTGGGCAGTACTGGGAGGTGGGAACACGTAGGCCAGTCATAACCAACCAGGCAACTTCTTACAGGTCAAGGAGCAGCCAACGTCCTTCTGGTCGTGCGAGGCTGTCACACAGCTATCACCACGGTGAGCACTTGAGGCTCTAGACCTAGGGAAGCTCAGTAATTCTGATGCAAGAGTCCTTCTTCAGGTTGTCTCAAACCGAACGACATCGTTGGGCGGCAACTCGTACTGTGAGTACGACGCCACGCATACGATGTCGAACAGCAAGGGCGAGCAAGTGTCCGTGCGAGCACTTACTGAATTCTGCGGGTTCGTTCAGGCTAGATGACGTCTTCACCCTGATCCTTCTACCCCTACTTCCAGCTCGGCGAACTGTAACATTCGCCAGACCAGTACGGCAAACGTCTTCGGCGACTGCAACCAGCAAACGGACGACATGCGTAAGCTACTTCTATGGTTAGGCATGTCCCTTCCCCACATGCTCCTGAACGCCTTCGTTTCAGTGCTCAACGGTGAGGTGCTGAGCTGCTACGAGTGCACGCCGGCCGAGGGCAAGAACTGCAACGACAAGGACCGCAAGTGCTCGTCCAAGAAGTACTGCTCGAAGCAGACCGTGCGACTCGGCGGTGAGTCTCCTCTCTAGCGAACCCCATTGGACTTACCCGAAGGAACTCGAGCTCTTTCAGGAGGTTACCAAGTGGTCAAGTCGTGCTCGAACATCAACGTGATTGGAGTGGACAACGGCTGTGCGAGCTACGACGTCGTCACGAATCCCGGAGGAGTCGCCGTGCGGAACAAGTACACGCAGTGCTACTGCCGTAACAAGCAGTTCTGCAACACGGCGCCAACGACTTCCTTTGCTTCTCTGGCAGTCGTCACTGTTCTCTCAGGCGTTTTCAGTTGGCGTTGACAGGAAGCTGGTAGTCTATGTATTATAATAATATTATGCTATTGCTGCGATAAATATCACAATCAATACGCCGTGGGTTCGTACTGTTAAGGGATTATGACTTTATTATCAGTCAAACTCTGTCATAGTGTCCGATAGGTCTTTCCATGGCCGAGATTCTGGCTCTGCCTTCGGAAAAGTTCAGTCGGTGGAGCTTATTTCAGAGAGGATCTCGAATCCTGGAGCAGTCACTGCGAGGAGCAAGTACACTTATGTTTAGTGCTACTGCCGCCGTGTAATGACGTAGAGCATTTCCGTCCGGTCAGCAGGAGATGCTTGTTCGAGTCCCGCCTGGGGTTACAGTTTTGATCATAGCAAAACAGCATTAATAGAGGTTTTTCGAACTGACGTTCTTTAAGGATAAAAGCAGTTCCTGTCGTCACTATGGATAGGTTTTCGGAAAAAGGAGAAATTAGAAAAACAGCTTTTTCTACTTTTATCTACATGCATCGTAATCTGATTTTCAAGCTCCTCCATTCAATCCTCCTTCTCCCACCTTTTGCATGGAGACTTCAGGAGATCGCTGATTGCAGATCATCGTAGAAAGGTGGTGAAACAACCGTTACTTGAGGGTTTTTCTGAGTAGTCAGGCTCCCGCCTCTCCATGTGGTACATATTGATGAGTAGTACCGCTAAATTAATAATCACCGTCTAAGCAAAATAGGCAGCTAAGCCCTTGACCTCTGCGACCATCAACAAAGAGGTCAAGTAACCGGAGTTTCACCGCCCTTCTTCGGTGACTTACAGATAGGGCATTAGTTTGAATTTTCTTGCAAAAACTTAAGAGACGGGACAACAATCAATCAGAGTACCGACCGAACCCGCTACAGCCAATCAGGATGCACGCTCCGTTTGAGCTGTACGCCTGGTCGATACCACCTGAGCGATTTAATGCGGTGGTGGTTCCTCCCCTCCCCACGTAAGCCATATGAGCAAGTAGGAACAATTTTGCCGTTTTTATTGCAATTATTTTGTTTTCTTTCGATTTCAGAATTAGGTTTTTTGAATTGTAGTCTAGACCTAAGGGCGTTGGAAAAATAGAGAGATTCATGGCGAAACTCGTTGACGAAGTGGATTATTTTCTGAACACCTCGAAGCTCTCTAGATCAAATTTATGCTTTTGCTATCTTCTTGCTAAACTAGATAGAAGGATAGAAGTCGACGTCATTCCTTCGCTTTGCGAGATAAGCGCGATCTATTTTCGCTAGAGAAATTTGGTGCTAATTCACCGACATTAAGTGATGGAAGCTTGGATGACATCGTTGCGACAAATAGACACGACAAACATACTGACTAGCGTAAGGCTTAGTTTCCTCCTTTTTAAATCAGTTTCTTTAAGCCCCATGTGGCTGGTATCGAGTTTGTAAGCTGTCATAACGCTGTTTTTTTGCGATCAAAACTTTAGCGCCAGGCGGGACTCGAAATCGCACCTCCTTCTGACCGGGTGGGAATGCTCTACGCCATTACACCACCTCCGCCGTTGGATCTAACGCCTTTTTATTCTGCCGCATAAAAGTCTTGGTTTCACATCGTGATGGTCTTGACACTATTTTTTACCGAAGCGTTCGGTAATGTGCTTCTAACGCAGTCGGAGGAGGACCTGGCAGTAGCGCGTACTCCGATTCGAGGCTCTTGGCGCGGGCCCCACTAAGGCCAACGAAGCGTTCTATCCCTCCGGGGTAGGTGATTCAGTACCAGTCTTGTCTGGGAAGGAGAAAGTGCTGACCTGTACATTAGCTGACCAACACAAGGCATTGTATAGGCCAAATACGCCGCCTCCACTACTTCATTTATCGTTAGTGATAGAAAACATGGCATGCCCTTTGCTTAAAAAATCGGCACCTACTTGTGTCCACCTTCCCTCTATTGTTCTACTGTTTTTGTTCCTTGTTTTGGCCTCTTCAACGCTGCATAATGGTAGAATGTTTGGGGCACATCACTCAGAGGTTGACTAACGCCGAGCTTTCTCTTCTCTTCTCTGCTGGACGTTTTTAGATGTTAATGAGCAACTCGCCGGAGGGTCAATCTTGAACTTTAAAACCCGACAAGACATCGTGAAAGAGGATGCTTTAAAATCATGCAAAGTCCATTGTTTCAAGTCATTTCAAAGGCTATGAAAGTGTTCAGGAACCCATCAGACCTCACGGAAATGGACAACGTAGTGCATTTCATCAGCACTATAATGTGCCATTTTGTCTGTTTTTTGAAATTTTTTAAAAATTAGCCGCTTTGAAATTAAACCGAGCGCATTTCAAATGAAATTAGACACTTTAGAGGTCAAACTGGACACATCTTAAGTACAATTCGACACTTTCTAGATCGAATTGGACACTCTTTTAAGCAGGCTTGACGGTTTTGAAAGCAACCCGAACACCCTCCAAATCACAATGAATCTATGGTCGTGCTCCCGAAGTTTTTTCTCAAACATTTGAATGGTTTCGAGTGCTCACAAAGCACGAGTATTTGCATTCGAATCTCAAATTCAAATGACAATCAATCGAATACCTATTCGAATAAGTCATTCGAAAACAACTATAAACAAATTTCTTCCAGAGTGAGCTAGGCACTTTTAAAGAAGGTTGGGATAACTTTTAATCGAGGAAAATTCAGTATAAGGTTTTTAGAATTTTTTAAAGCTCAGCTGCCCCAATAAGTGAACGCATTGTTTGAAGTTTTATTCTAAAAACTTTTCAACTAAAAATAATGAATTAAACTCTGTTTTAAGGCGCAAAAAATCACCTAGTGCATTATAAAAGAAATCGCGCCATGTAGTCGTTTTTACCGTCGCAGTTTCCACTCGATTGATAGTGAAAACGCTGCTTACTTGGAACAGCAAAGTGAGGAGATATTTTTATTTTGCTCTCGTTGTAGCGTTTACATTTGTGTTAATTAACGTAAAAACAAGTTTTACTGAATTTCGAGCCTCGCAGAATCTTTGTTTTCGTGTGGAGAAAGTTCGTTTTGATTTGGAAGATGTTCAAGTTTTCAAAATCTTCAAAGCTTCAAGCTTGCTTGACACAAGAGTGTCTAATTTGACTTGAAAATGGTCCAATTTCGCTAAAAAGTCACAATTTAATTTGACAACTGTCCAATTTGACGTGAGAATAGTGCATACTGCCTCCGTCCTCTGTACGCACCTACGGGATTTAAACTGATTTTAAGAAGCTGAAACTGTATGAAGCAACGTAACGGCGCTAGTGATAACAGTACATAAACTAGTTTATAGAATCTTCATTTATGCACTCATTTCATTGAATCCTACACGTAGATTTCACACCTAGGCACTGTTGTCCTTGTGTATATACAGACTCGGCTTTCTGACTCCTCCTAGGGATGCAACAGCTGCTGTCTTTTCCTTAGCATGGCTGACGTTCAACAGAGACCACAAGTCTTGGCACACTTCACAGCTCGTAGTCGTTTGTAGAACGGGTTTATGCAGAAGCTGTTCCGTGCATAGGAAGCGCAGCGATGGTCCTTAAAGAGCGAAGATTAGACTAGTGTGGCGGACCTCAAAGGATCTCGTGGGTAACACACCTCATCTTTGCATTCAGACGTGAATAGAGGAGATACGGCTGTAGCTTCTTCAAGTGATATCACTTCCACAGGCAAGAAAACATTTTCAGAAGCATCTGGAGACCTAGCCGCACAGAGATGGCACGTCTTGGCGCAGTTCTTGAGCATGAGCCGACGATAGAATGGCATCATGCAGAGGCCGTTCTAAATGAACAGAAGTCCGTCGCAAGGCCATCATTAGCTGATGATTCCTGAGAGGAAGAAGCGTAGGTGCCGAGGGGACGCGGGAACGCGCCGTTGTTCCTACCGTAATCGCGGCAGCCAATCATGTGCCCTACCTGTGCAGCTGAGCTGGCCGGTGCCTGATTGGCTGCAGCTGTTACGGTAGGAACAACGGCGCGTTTCCGCCCTCCCACGGTGTGTCGCCGCGACATGTACCGGAAGTACCTTCTTCATTCGCTCACAGTCCGCACCCACATCCACACAGATGTCCTTGTCCTGAGCCTTTTGGGTTGAGCTCTCAGATTCTGAATGGAAATACAGTATGCTCAGATGGCTAGAGAGAATCTACATACCTCCAGAGCCATCGCAATTCCCGAGCCGCCTTAGCTTCCGAATGTCCGTCGGTGACATCTTCAGATTGTCGTCGAGCTTCACGCCCTCCTTCAGTGGTATCATTGTGGCCAGAATTAAGCCTCTTGAGGGATCACGACGTCCAAATGCATGTGAGTCGTAGTGCATTATGGAGTTGTAGTCGTAGGTGTCCGGATAGTCGACCTCGTACGGCGACAGCTTCTCAAAGTTCCCTGAAACCTTAACGATAGCCCTCGGTTAGCTAAGCCTCACCCCATCCCTGACTGACCCATTTGACCCGGCTGCACGTTGCTGTACTCGACCCGTATGAACTTATCCCGATCGGGACGCTGGTGTTCGTGCTCGAATCCGATGGCGTGCATCACCTCGTGCCAGATGATGTACTCGGCTATGCAGTCTCGAGCTAGCGAGATCACCTGTGTTCCTCCTGAAGACGCCCGAATCTAACAAGGCTGGGTAATGCTGAGAAATATATGTAGGCCGCAGCTCATACCGATCTTCCCCACGTAAGAGTAGCATCCATCCAAAGGCATGAACGAGAGGAAATCTTTCTCGTCCGTTCGTTCGACGAAACGAAAACAAGCCAGCCTCTGCAGGCCGTCCAGAGCTTCACGAAGTGTCTTCTTCCTGAAGTCGTTTTCGGCTGTTACAGTAACAATCAAGGATAAATGAGCGGCGCTAGTCAATCCCTTCGCAGGAATGCGCCTCGCATTTTACTTCTACGGTTGTGGACGCAGTTGGAACTCGTATTCGTGTTCGGTGGCCAACCGACAGACACGTCAAAGTTTTAACTCCCGCCCCCCCCCCCCCGCAGACAAGTCTTGTACCAATTACCAATTCACCAATCCCGGAGGGGTGGAAGATTTGGCTGGTCTGTGAGGGGAACCCGAAACAAGAACCAGGAATTGGGTGCACGCGACAGTCTATGCCTCGTCGGGCTGCGCCACCACGCGTCCATAGTAAAGATACTCGTGAAAACTGGAGGAGCTGGGCTGGGATACGGCTTCCCACCCATCCTGTTCCCCTGATATTACCCTCTCTGACTATCACTTATTTCGTCCTATTAAGGTATTCCTGGTGAAGAAAAAAATAACCAAAGTTAAAGACGTTGAAAGGGTAGTCAGCAAATTCTTTGACTCCCACTCTTCCCAATTCCGAGAGAAAGGAATCGCTGACCATCCTTTAGGTGGCACACTGTAGTAACTAATGATGGGATTATATTGGGATTGGATCCCTTTTATACTACAGCGGGCTTCGTAAAGAACGGCAATACTCAATCCCTTTTTGGGATACGCCACGCATTCTACTTCTACGGGATGTCGTGCAGGCGATTTGAATGCGTATTTGGCCATACAATGACTTGCGGTGGCCAGCCGATGAACAAGTCAGCGCTTTATCCTTGCCAGACAAGTCTGGTACCAATTCACCGACCCCGGAAGGCTTGGTTGGTCTGGGAGGGAAATCCGAACCAGAAACCTGGTATCGGGTGCACGCGACAGCCGACGCCTCCTCCGACTGCGCTACATACGCCCATGGCTTCATATTTCTCCTTAAAGGTTCTGCTGCTTCAACTAGAAGATAACCTTGAACAAAATTGGTGCTTGTAGATTGAAATAGCGCGATCTCATGCATATAGAGAAGACATCTCGATTACAGGCGATCCAGTAGCCTCTTTAGGGGTATCTAAATAAATAAATAAATAAATAAAAATCTCGTAGAAGATGTAGAGGAAAATGCTGAATTGTCTTGCTATACTTTTCAAACAATTTTCAGTTATCCTGTAGCGGATCAGAAACGATATGATAAGCTGAACCCGATCAGTATCAAAAGGATTCGATTCGACTGTGCTGTAATCCTTCTAGAAATACATATAGCTATTCCTTTCACTCACTCTTTTTCTTCTTCTCTATTTCTGTATTATTTTCTATATTGGTTAAATTGAATAATAATTAAAATAAAGGTTTAGTTACCCAAGTTTGGGGTCCCCGCGGTGCAGCAGTACGACAAATGCCTTGACACATTTTTTCCCCTGAAGTTAACTTTGCACTACAAGATATTAGCTGCAGGCCTAACTCGTTTTGTTTTTGTTCACAGTATAATAACTGACCTCTAGTTCTTAAGAAAAGCTGGGTTCGAGCCCTTAAAGTGTTTTCGGAGCAAAGTGGGTTAGGCACCCCCTCCTAGTAGTGGATTCCACCACGATAGGACTGCACGTTGCGCTTCTCTTGACTTAGTTTAAACCAGGTCTAAGAAGACGTTGGAACATGAAAATACAGACAGAAAAATTAGGGATCTATCCTAATCGGGAGGAGAATAACGTGAACTGTCAGTTGCAGACGTCATCCTATGCCACACAACCACCATATACCGTAAATTTAAAGGGAAATCTTCGTATCATGAGACAGCGGCTGAAGCTCTCGTAGATACTTAAGCAAGAGGTTGGAGACGAAAACCACCATTTGCCCCTCCGATTAGGAAAGATCCAAAATTCGTTTAAAAAACACATCGCAACGGTGCATACACAAAATGCGGATCGAGCCGAGTTTCCTAACATTTAACAAGGTCAGAAAGGTCAATCGAAAGGAAACGTGAAGAGTGCACCTACTGCTCGTCGGAGTACTGGCTCGACAAGGTGTACGGTATGACATTGTCGGTCCAGCGATTCACCGAGCTCTCCTTCCTCGACACTCCTCGCAACAGATTCATCTGCGTTCCATACCGACGTCGTTGCAGAGGAGTCAGAACTGAACTTCAAGAACTATACCACGTAAATCGGAGCATCTAAACTGGTGTTTGGATGGCGAGCATCCTAATGTCTGATAAGCACCGTATCGCTAGAAGCAGCGATTCATAATTAGAGGTCTGACTCAGTTACCAGCCGGCGCTGATCGCCAACGGACGCTGATTGCTTGAACGAATCATTCCCAAGGAACACGACGACGAATGGATCGGAGAAGTGAAACAGGAGCCGTTAGCGTTTCAGACAAGGTACGGTCGACTCACTCATGTCTCCGTAGAGCGGCTTCGCCGCTGAGTTCTCGTTGATCTGCCAAGACTGCGGCAGAGGTGCCGCTGGTCGCCGCAGAACGAGCAGGAGCAGCACCGTCGGAAGCATCGGGGCTGCTTCTTTTTGCTCGGGCATTGTCCCACGGCAGCGCTTTATACGTTCAGCGTGGCTTCTGTTGAACCAGGCGATTCGGGCGGCTTTACGACAGCCGAAACCTGCACAACGGAACTCTCCATTGTTTGCAAAACAGACGTCATCAGATCGCAACCGCTTCGCTCTCGGACACCGACCGTCCCATGTGTGATTCCAATTAGTTGACGCTGCTTGTGGATAGTGGAGATTCTTGAGGCTTAAAAACGCGGCGCAAATAGGCTCGTACGCGGGCACCATGTAGTACAGCCCTATACAACGTTTTGTGTTATGCGAAACTAAAACATTTATGCAACACTGGTGTGTTCTACCCTATTTCTGATGCAATTAAACATATATGTCCCTTACTACCTGTCGTGCATGAACTGACTGCCACCGGCATCGGTAACAGTGGTCCATACCCGAGGCCACCTGTGTGGCACTATCGGTGAGAACTTAAGCACGCTTATGCTCTTTCCTTTCCAGCCATGCGGCACCAATTATGTAGGGCCCTGGTACCCTAGCCGAACCAGATGGACGGAACTGTGATGAATCTTAGCCTCCTGACCGGTCTGCGACTCTGCGCCTAATTCCCTTCACGTGCGCCTAATTCCCCTCACGTCTCTGCGCCTTCCCTTCTTCTCATAGTATTGCGAGTAATAAAGGAGTTGGTCTCCACCAGTCTTCTCGTAACTCCCGCAGACACAGACGATCCCACAGATTTAATATACTACACACAGATTTAGTATACTACACAACTACTTCTTATGAATACACACGACTACGAGTTACGCAACCTGCCCATCTACACTCACTAAGGGGGTCCCACACAACAGTCCGCTAGGGTCCGGCGACGTCCCACTTGGGGCATGTGCCCACGAGGCGGTACTCCTCGCCTCACACTTGCGGTTATCTCTTCCTGGCGTCCATGCTTGGGACGATCTTCCTTCTCCTCGTTGTAACTGCGCTCCTCCATGACGTTGCTGCGGTTAACTCGGCTCGCTTCGACATCTGCGGTGTCCAGCGGATGTTGACGAGAAGTCGGTGGACGGACACGACCGTCCTGGGCGGCGGTAGCAGGAGAACCGGCCCGCACGCGCGTTCATACTTCGTTGCAGCGAATCGATGCTGCGCATCAGACGGCTTGCGCGGCGGGACCAAGAGGGCGCAGAGACTCTGCGTCCTTCAAGGGTCGTGGCGAAAGTCACGACACTACCAAATCTATTTAATATCCACTGTATAAAAAAAGGATAAAGGACGGCGTTACTCAATCCCTTCTGGGATGCGCCAGCGCATTCTACTTCTACGGGATGTCGTGGAGGCGACATGAATGCGTATTTGGCCATACAATGACTTGCGGTGGCCAGCCGATGAACAAGTCAGCGCTTTAACCTTCCCAGACAAGTCTGGTACCAATTCACCGAACCCGGAGGGATGGAAGGCTTGGTTGGCCTGGGCGGGAAATCCGAACCAGGAACCTGGTATCGAGTGCACGCGGCAGTCGCGCCTCCTCCGACTGCGCTCCACGCGCCCATCCACTGTATAGTACATATTAAATAGCTTTAATATTTGCACAAAAAATCCTACACAATAACCTGCAATGGCCACCTAATGTGCGAGTCGGTGCTTTATCCTTCCCAGGCAAGTCTGGTACCCCATAGCGATAGAAAACTCTGTGCGCATGGGTGAAGCATGAACCTAGAATCGGGTGCACGCGACAGCTCCTCCGACTGTGTTTCCACGCATCCAAGACCTGTGGTACATAGCTCATAACAGCGTAAAGCAAGTTCTTCGCAAAAATTTGTGGTGAAACGATTTGTAAGCAAAAATTTTTCACTTCAGTTTTTCTACCTTCTGAGCAGTGTAGTTCTAAATCCAGTACGTCTTTCAGGCACCGCACCTGCTTCGAAGTCAGTACCCAACGGAGGGCAATTGCCTTCAGAAGGAACTCACGGTAGGTGACTGTATTCACCAAAACTCAATCAACCGAAGGGTCCCGTTCCATAAGGGATTTTACGCTCGATAGGTTCGACGGTGCATCCTTGGACGGATTCATCAACGACTACAGCAATTTAACAGAGAACATTACAGCCAAAATCACTGATAGCGTGGCTAATCAAGCGATACTTTGAGCAGTAAGCCGCGCTATCAGGAACTTCGGCTGTAATTTCTCTGTTAAATTGCTGTAAGTCGTTGATGAATCCGGCTCCTGGCTGCACGTTAGTCCACAGTATGGTCGACAACAGGCTGATCGACATCCATCCAAACCGTTGTGTTTCAGCACTACTCTCGGCATATTCTGAGCAGGTCGAGGAGGAACTCGACGGACTTCTTCGGTCATCCACCCTGCATGGTGTTGCTCTTCTTGCATTGAACCTTAGGCCCGACTCCAACGCTGAAACAGACCAAGGGAACAATCTCTCCCTCTGGTCGTTCACGTTCTTCAGGAAGTGTTGAGGCATTGACTTGAGACTTACGGTGTGGCTTCAAGATGACAAAATAGGACCCAAGAACAAACAAACAAACAAACAAACAAGTAGCCGCTGCTGTAAAGACGTATACGGCCTGATATGTTATAACCCGGATCCATCATAGTGAGGGGGGAGCAAACAACTTTGTTTGTTTACAACTGTGGAGAAACCGAATCTAATAGTTTTAGTTTCTTTCTGAGAATTTTGTCAGGTTAGGTTTTGCCCTCTAGAAGCCGCACCGTGAACACGAAGCCAATTTGTTCAATAATTTTTGTTATAGTCATGTACTCCCCCCCCCCCGACTAGGATGGATCCGTGTTTAGTTGCATATTGCGATGCTTCATCAACGTCTCTTCATGTTCTTGAAGTGCGCCCGAAGGTCAGGCCGACATGGGTTTGAGCTGTCATCAGAGTTCTTGGTGCTGCGGACCTTCGACACAACACCCCAAGGATTACCTCAAACTTGGGTAATTGAATCACGAATGTGGTGTAGCCAGCTTTGACTCCTCAGACCAATGCTATACAAACATCGTAATTTCACCATATCCTATGTGTAATAATTTGATAATGAACCTCATTCTATTGCAACTGATGAGAATCTATCAACATAGATTGGTACAGGAGATCGCTGGACGAATATTTGAAATGCTTTATTCAGAAGAAGCTACTCACCAGCTGTCAATTCGAACCAAGAAGGTTCTCACTTGGACTAACCAAAAAACCTGCACCGGTACAATCGTGCGTAATTTCGATGAAGGACGGAAATCATGTAAGTCAAGAGGACTCATTCAACGGACTGCATAAGTTTGGATTGTGCACCTCAATATTCATCGATATCTCTCCAAGTATCACATCGATATTGGATCACCACCGTCAAAATGCAAAAGAAATAAATTTGGTCCTTGTAAAGAAGCGGACTCCTGCACGAAAAAATAAAAGCCTTTAGTTGGGTTCTGTGACCTTCTAGGGAAAGAACTCCAGGATGTGGCTAATTTTCACGCAGATGTGGCAGATAGACCACGCCCTCGAGTTTTTTTTGTAACGCACGGGAAAAAGGCGAAAGTAACTCTCAAAAGGCAGTGCATTAATGGGAGAGATCGCGCCATGCACTGACCTAGATCGTCACGAACGATTGAAAAAAATCTGACTTTGTGGAATAGCGCAAATGCAAACGGTACGGTAAAAACTGTTATAAAAACACACACTTCCATACAGCCGTGTTTCAAGAAGCAGCATTTACAGAATGAATATCGTGACGATCTAGTCGAGGTCTGGCGCGATCTCTTTCTTCAATATACTAAATGATTGTCACCTTACTGCGCCTTAAAACAAACTTTAGTTCATTAATTTTTATTAAAGAATACAATTTTTATAAGATTTTAAAGTGTGTTTGTTCACTTAGAGCCTCCGCACACTTTTGCGGCAAGCCGCAGGCGGCAGGCGGCAAAACTCGTGAAGCGCGCCGCTCACGCGCACTCGGGTTTTGCTGGCGGCAAGCGGCAAAAGCACTGTACTCCTTCTAGTCGGGACCTACTGTTGCTATTTGCTTTCCCGCGTTCTGTCTGCATTCTAGCCGACCGCTGCGCGGCGCGGCACGATAGTCGAAACAGATATCGACCGGGCGGCGCAAAAAATCGATATCTATGGCGATCGTGGTGCCGCGCCGCGGCGCAAGTATAAACAACGGCGCAGTCTACTAGAGCGGACGAGGAGCGTTCTACCCCCTGGCCCGGTCATCTCAACCTCCTGGGCTTGCTCGAGAGTCCAGTGGCTGCCTTATGAGATAGTGAAGACGCAGACATTTGCATCATCGGGTAAAGAACGCCCCTCAGCCGGCTAGAGCGATAGAAGGCTGTGGCGGCAATGATGATTTACATCACTATTGCCGCTGTCCACTTGTTGCGCCGCCGCTGCCGCTGCCGCCGCCCAACATCTTGCAGAGTTTGCGGCCGCGGCACGGCACCGCTAGTCGCCGGCGACAAGCTCTGCGTCCTCTGGTTAAAGATAGGGCCATCGCACAGCCGCAGAAGTGTGTGGCGGCTTTTACTGGGGAGGGCAAAATAAAAAATTTCAAAGAAAATCTAACTAATCTTCCTTGGATAAAGGTTATTCTAACCGTCTCCAAGAGTCCTAAGTTTGACTAAAAACGGTCATTTTGATATGAAAAAATGTTCGCATTTACATCAAAAGAGTCGAGCTTGCTTAGATGAGTGTTTAGCTGATTTGAAAAGTGTCCAGTTTGACGCGAAAATGGTACATGCAACTCTAGGTGATGTTTCGAGAACTTTCTAGCACATTTTGACAAAAACTGGAATTCCATCCCCCTTTCTCTCCTGCGGACCCTTACCAAGAACTTTCAAAATTGAAGATACATATTGACTGTGTAGCTTATGAAGGACCTGATTGGACTGATTGTCGAAGCTGCACTGAAGCAGCTCGTTATGGGAGAAACTTCCTGACTAGACCTAGATCGAACCTCAGATTGCATTTCTTTTGGCATCGAGCCGCTTCAGAGCACCACAAAATCTCAAAATGCTCAACCATTCCCGATACATTCCGACGATTTAAGAGAGCAGTGAACAGCTTCTGATCGAGGCATAATTGTTCTTAATATTAGTTGTGTTTTCAGTCTCTTTATTGAGTTTATTGCTGTTATTGGTGTTCAAGTTTCCGTTCACATGGCAGTGTCTAGTTATGCTGTTCATGTAATAATAATAATAATTATTACTATAATTATAATTATAATTATAATTATAATTATAATTATAATCCTTCACATTTTTTGTGGTCAAGTAGTAAGAACAAGAAGTAGACTCCGCCTACAGGTTCCCATTGCAAAAACCACGATCAGAGATCTTCATTTCTGGCATATAGAAGCAGCGGGAGCTCAACCCCTTGCTTGTGGAAAACGAAAATCTCCAGTCCTTATCCATGCATGTTTTAGGAAATTGCTGTTGACTAACGAGGAAAGGTTCCAACTCAAGGTGAGCTTTTGTGATGCAATTTTGGCAGGGTGTAGTGCCCTGTGAGCGGAGTTCAGAGCCACAGTTAGTTTTTGTTGAACGCTTTTTTGAAGACTTGAAAATAAGGCCTGAAAGCGTGCGCGCAACTATCATCAACCCTTACGACACCCCACCAGCTGTGCTTGGGTGGCGTAGTTGGTCGGAGGACGCCTCATAGGAGCACACGGGAGGGGTTTTAAGTTCGGGTCGCGTACTGCCGAACTTTTCTGCACATATTAGGCCCCTGTTATACTCCCGCGGGAGCTTCCGCGGATTTGCGGAAATCGCGTCGGGATCCCGCGCCGGGCCACTCGTCGCGGCCCGCCACGCCCGCCGTCCGCGGATCGCCGCCGACAGACGACGAGAGGGGTGTTATACTTCCCGCCCGCGGGAGGGCAGCCGTCCGCGGTGCACTGCACCGCGGAAGGCTGTCATCCCGCGGAGTCCGGCGCGGGAAACGCGCTCCGATGCGACGCTAGCCGCCCCGGGACGACGACAACCGTCCGCGGTGCACCGTCCGTCCGCGGACATGCCGCGGAAGCTCCCGCGGGAGTATAACAGGGGCCTTAGTTTGTTGTTATTACGCTTTCTCACGCTCACAGAAGTCAATTTTGATCATCAATGCTTACAACAAACCAGGGCTGCCTATTTGCGCCTTCATAGATGCTTCATGAGTCCTTTATGGCATTTATCCGCAATCGCAATCTCTTTGTCTGTCGGAGAAGTGAAATCCAGTGTGAAGGTGGAAAGTAGTCGGCCGACAACACATTCAGGTGAAAACGACATTTTTAGCGCACCTATGTACCGATATGCCCGGAACCATAATATTCAACCGTAAGGTATACGTATTTGTGTGCAGATACGGTATCATTGGCGATATGGTATGATATGGTGGTGGTGCAGATAAGCACTGAAGGCGCAAATAGGCAGCCTCGGTTTGTTGTAAGCACTGATGGTCTAAAATTGACTCCTGTGCGCATGAGAAAGCGTAATAACAACAAACTATTAGGTTGTAACGAATTAAATGGCAATGGCTCGCGCCATTTTTTGGCGCGTCTTTACGCGTTTGATCAAGAACAAACCGTAACACGTGGCATATCGTTTAGAAGCGCAGACTTTGCTCTACCGGTGAATACCAAATTTTCTATGTAAAAGTGGGAAAACATTAGAGTTTTATTGACTTTTTTGCAGAAGGACAAAAGGGTAATCCGAGGCATTTACTTGTATGAATTCGAGCTGGGCACTACAGCTAAGGAGGCGGACGAGAAGATCAGCGCCGAATTCGGTCAAGGATGTTCCACAATTCGGACAGCGTATCGTTTGTATCAGAAGTTCCGGAATGGAGATGAGAGCTTGGAAGAACATGAAGGTCGTGGGAGGCATAGTGATGTTGATGAGGACAAGCTGAGAGATGTGGTAGAGGAGGATCCTCACAAAGGTACCAGGGAGATAGCGAAGGTTCTTGGCGTCAGTCACAACACAGCTGCCCGGCTTCTGAAGGAAATTGGAAAGACCAAAAAGCTGGAAAGATGGGTGCCTCACGAGCTGTCTGAGGAGCAAAGAAACCGACGATATGAGATCTCGTCCGCACTGCTTCTACGGAACGAAACGGACCCATTCCTTGATCGCATCGTAACCTGTGACGAGAAATGGATAATGTACGACAACAGGCGACGATCGGCACAGTGGGTGGACAGCGATGAGAGTCCCAAGGTTTTTGCGAAGCCGGAATTGCACCAAAAGAAAGTAATGGTGACAGTATGGTGGTGTTCGTGGGGAATTATTCACCACAGCTTCCTCCCTCCCGGTGAATCCGTCACGGTAGAGAAGTACTGCATTGAAATTGAAGAAATGATGAAAAAGTTGAAGGCTGTCCGGCCGGCCTTGGTAAACCGAAGGCGATTTCTCCTTCTGCACGACAATGCTCGCCCCCTTGTAGCACGAATGACGTTGCAGAAATTGAATGAGCTGAGCATTGAAACTCTACCACATCCTCCGTCTTCTCCCGACCTCTCCCCAACAGACTACCATTTCTTCAAGCATCTTGGCGACTTCTTGGTAGGGAAAATATTCAAATACCAACAGGATGCCGAAAGTGCCTTCGAAGATTTCGTCAATTCCAGAACTTCTGATTTTTATGCTACTGGGATAAAAAAGCTTGTGTCACGTTGGCAAAGATGTGTAGAATCAGAAGGTTTTTATTTCGATTAATAAACTTGCCTACAAGCCGAGATATTAACTGCTTAAATTTACAGTGGTTCAGTGCCATTTATTTCGTTACAACCTAATAATATGTGCAGAAAGGTCCAGGGACTCGAACTTAAAACCCCGATGTGCTCCTATGAGGCGTCCCTATTCCTTTTCAGGTCTTCAGAAAGCGTTCAGCAAAAACTAACTGTGGTTCTGAACTCCGATCACAGGGCACTACATCCTGCCAAAATAGCATCGCAAAAGCTTACCTTGAGTTGGGAACCTTTCCTTGTAAGTTCTGCTTATAGCTGCTTTCAGAGTTGTAAATGCCTATTATCTAGATTTGATTGATGTTTTGTGGCTTTTTGTTTTAGTAGAACCTGTTCATTTTGTCATTTGTTTTACGCGTGAGTATCATCCATCTCTTACTCTTTGAATAAATATATAAAGGATAAATAATAAAGGATAAAGGACGGCGTTACTCAATCCCTTCTGGGATGCGCCAGCGCATTCTACTTCTACGGGATGTCGTGGAGGCGACATGAATGCGTATTTGGCCATACAATGACTTGCGGTGGCCAGCCGATGAACAAGTCAGCGCTTTATCCTTCCCAGACAAGTCTGGTACCAATTCACCGACCCCGGAGGGATGGAAGGCTTGGTTGGCCTGGGCGGGAAATCCGAACCAGGAACCTGGTATCGGGTGCACGCGACAGTCGCGCCTCCTCCGACTGCGCTACACGCGCCCTTGAATAAATAAATAAATAAATAATAAATACAAAGTGGACTTATAAATATCTCCAGACTTGCACCAAAACTCGTCTTAACATGGTCTCCAAAAATTTCATAGAAAAAGTAGAGAAGGAAGAATCACTCAGGAGTTTCTTCTCAACCATCACTCCACACGGTGTTCTAGTTGTGATTACTGCTCAAATCTGACCGCATTCTTCCACTCACGCATAAATAGTACTCATTCGGGGTCAAAGCACCTGTTTTCTCATAACACCAACATACTGGACTCTTGTTAGGCAACGACTACCCATTGTTTTACTCCGACCATTCGTCCACGAATAACGTGGCATTACCTTGGCAACACTCGCGCCCTAATCGCGATCGGCCTGTCCCTTTAAACACGTGCACGGCGGGAGCTGCCGAATGTTTGAACCATCCACAGGTTCGGTCCAAACTTTTCTTACTGTTGATCTCCTGCCTGCTGTTCAGTATGTTGGTTACCTCAAGTGTATAGAGGGGTTGACTAGGTATCTATTCTGCATTTGCCACTTTACCATAGCCAAACAAGGCTAAGATATTCTCCTGCAGTGATACTGTACATGCTTCCTTGGTCAGCCTCTTTATTTTGATTTTTTGGAACAGATTCAGCATACTTTGAGTAAGAGTGGAGCCCTTTCTAGACCTGCACTTGATTTTACTTGTATGCATTCAATCGACGTCTTCCTTGTCCGTCGCCTCGTCACTGGTGGTTACCGACATCTCCAACGGTTCCCTGGCCAAAAGGATTTCAAACATACCTGTGTGTGAACCTAACGGATTTGTGCATACATAGTGCTGTAATCTAATCCCGTCTCCTTTTCTATCTCACCATATGATGTCAAGATGGTATTCGCTCAGATTGTCTCGCTCCGCGTGACCTCCATTGTATTTCCCGTGTACATTGATGTCTGAGATAGCAGAAAAAGTGCCCGTATCAATCACAGGGTTCCAAAGAAGGACCTGCGCGATTGAGACGGGAGTGATACGGCTCTCGGCATAAATAGCCGGAGCACGAAGAAATGGGGTGCACATATTTTGTCCGATAATAAACTGCTGGACTTCAAGGGTGTGTAAACCACAGGCGATAACCAAACTCAAAAGCAGAACCCCACCACAGGTTCAGAACCGCACCATAGGTTCAAAGAGCAGAGCCCTACCACAGGTACATTTGGTGCATCGGCCAGGAAATACAATGGAGGTCACGCGGATCGAGACACAGATTGTTTCCACTAGACATTGGATTCGACATTGATTTGGAGAATTCGGGTCACCATTTTTCTTCAAACCCGGTTAAAAAAATTATCGGAATAATGGCATTTTTGAAAAGACTCGGATCTCGGGATGATTCAAGGAAGAGTAGCTTTAATAAGAACGAATTTTCGGATAATCCAAATAACTGATTTCTTTTCGGATCTCATATCGGAATGAACACCCGAGGCCGGATTCATCAACGACTTACAGCAATTTAACAGAGAAAATTACAGCCGAAATCCCTGATAGCGCGGTTTGTCAAGCGATATGGTGAGCGATAAGCTGCGTCATCTGAGTTTTCCGCTGTGAATTCTCTGTTAAAGTTATGCGACTCGTTGATGAATCCGACCCCAGGTTTCTGATCAAAATCAGTTGTCCGAATCATCCTAAAACCCGGTCTGGTGGAAATTACCCTACCCGAATCCCTCTAATATCTAGGCTTTTCAAAAATCTTATTGTCAGCACAATCTATTTAACAAGGGTTTGAAAAATTTACATATCCGAATCGTTATGGGATCCAGTGTTTAATTTCCACTGCTATTCCATCGATAAACCCCGCGGAGGGTTCCTTCTACTCCAGAGGCCGTGTTCATCAACGACCAACCAGCGGGTATAGGGGGTAGAGATACCCACGATGAAGTCTGCGTCTCAGACTCTTATTTTATCTCTACCTGACCATTATCTTATCTCTACCCCTTATACCCCTCATACGCACGGGTTTAATTGTTGATGAATCCGGCGCCTGGAATATCTTCCCAAGTCCCATCACGTTGCTAGGTTCGCTTAGAACTCGGCCTTTGGTTATCTTTGCTCTTAGCCTCAGTGAGTTGACATTTCCTGTATTTGCAGTCAATCTCTCAAAATTCGCTATACGGCCGGTGAAATGATTGTGCTTGTCGAGTGCGGGTTCGTCGAAAAACTAGGCCCTATTTTCAAGTTTTTAAGTATTTAGAAAATACGTAGTTGGCACTGGGTAAAGCGTTGATCAGCTATGAAGAGGGTAACTTCTTGGGTCAAGACGCAAATCACTATATACCCCTCTTCCGATTAGGATAGGACAAGAAGAATTTTCGGCGCTATCTAAAAGTTCCGACTCCACCGACACGACTCCGGTCGAAAAAAAAATCGCTCAAACTTTGTCTGGGGGTTATTTGTGGTGCTGATCATGAATCTGACATCCGTTTCATACGTCGATTCCTTTGGAGAGCTTGAAGTGCCACAGTTGTAATGTATTCAACGAACGACTCGAAGCAGCAGTCACTCCCTTCTCCCTTTCTTTTTCAGCCAATTTTTTCGTAACTCGATCAACCAACCACTTACCCATACCAACCTCTACCTGCCGGCGGAAACTTCAAGAATGCAATCCTGTGTCTTCCTTTACCTATATTATCCAGGCGAATCGTGAAAAACGGATGCAGATTCGTGATCAGTACCCCAAATAACCCCCGTAGACAAAGTTTCAGTGAAAAATTTTTCAACCGAAGTCGTGTTGGTGGAGTCGGAACCTTTCAGTAGTGTCGAATTTTCTATGTAAATGATTTATCCGAACGGCGAAAGTGAATCATATAGGAGAAATTTCGGTGAAACCCCAATAAGTCGGAGGGGGTCCACCTTATAACAAGATGTGCGTCCCACCCCTGCTCCTCTAGACGTGTCCCCCTAACCCCTGGCCTTCCTTGTTAGTCTAGTGGCTGCCCTTACGTTGTACATTATGTACAATATGTTGCACGTGTTTCCATTTCAACTATTATTTAAATGTGTGTATAAGATGGACACCTCATCCCTTTTGGGACTGCACCGAAATTTCCTCCGTTCTTCAACCAGTATAAGTGTGCTTTGTTTTTGTTGAGTCTCTAAGCTGAGCAATGTAAGGAGCCTTCGTCGTTTACTATGGGATTGTGACAGCAACTTCTAGCTCACGGGCATACATAGCAACGTGGTAGTGTGGCTTGCTAGTGCAATGGATAGTGTCATCATTTCACGAGCGGAGAACGTCGTAAGATCTATTCTCGCTTATGATATCGGTTTTCCGTTTTCACTGCTGGATTGCTTTTTGAAAGTGTCCGGCTTCCACACATATTTAGTTATTCATTTATTGTACGTGGATATCTGCGTAGACAGAACTTTTTACCATCAGCTATCCAGAAGGCAATTCGAGGTGTATATATCGAAAAGAAGAAAACATTTGTTTGCGTAAGGAACATATTTCGAGCGTTGGCCACTGTAGGCTACAAGTACGAGATTACTATAAGTCCTTTGTCGTTAAAAGTTTTTCGGCATTATTGTACTTTCACGACTCCAGAGGTCGAGGAGAGGAGAGAAAAAAATTCGCCCAGGGGTGTTATTTGGGGTGCTGACTATAAACCTGACGTCCGTTTCTCGTATTACGCTGGAATATGGTAGGTTACGTAAGGTATGGGTAAGGAGCGCTTCAGAATGGACTCCTGGAGGTACACTGGATATCAGAGGTTCAGTTGGTATGCCCTTTTGTAACATCTCCATATACCTACAGGTTGGTTTACGGAGGAGTCATTACAACTAGGACATAGAGGCGTTACAAGCAAGCCCATCCTTTTAAGCCATTCTTCGAAATCGACTGTGTCCATGTTCAGCTTCTCCCAGGCTGCGGTTTAGGAACAGTGCCTGGAGCATAATGACGCTTATATTGCTGTCTCGCAATTCGGCCTCTACCTGTCGAAGAGTTCCTGCACCCTATGAGGCAATCGCCGCGGGACCGCTTGAACGCTGTGCCACTACCGTATTTGTCCATTCTGTAATATTCCAGATTGTGGTCTGCATCCCAGATAACCCCTACAGACGAAGTCTGAGCGAAATCGGTGACCTGACCTTAGTCACTCGTGTCTACCGTAAGCTACCATAATCCAGCGTAATACGGAAAGCGAATGCTAGATTCGTGATCAGCACCCCAAATAACGTCCTGGGCGAAGTTTAGGCGACCTCTCCCCGACCTCCGGAGTCGTGAAAGTATGATAGTGTCGTTGACGGGTAGTATATTCGTTAAAATGGCGCAAATAGGGTCCGAGGGGTCACCACAGCATGGCGCAGCGGCCGGAGTGGCGAGTAGCTACGTACAGCGAATGTAAATGCAGTTTTATCTATTTGTTTCGATTATAGATCCGCTTCTTATGTGCTTCCTAATTGGAACACTGATGTGTCACTTGAGCCACACCCTGGAGTCCCTTCCCCTGCCTAAATCCGCGTTAGCGGAGGAGAGCATAGAACACAGCTACGGCATTATTTGTTTGCCTTCTTTACTATCAGTGTGCCTTGTCTCGTTTTCTTGATGTTGGTGAGACTTTTATAAGGTGACCCCCCCCCCCGGACCCTATTTGCGCCTTTAAAATTTTGATCGTATACCATAGGCGGAAGGTATGGATGAGTAAGGGTAGCGGGGTCGTGATCACAAATTTTGAGGAAACTTCCTCGTAGATACTGCCTGCAGCGCACAGGGATTGTCCACAGCGGTGCAGTGAACATTTTTTTTGTTGATCTGTTGCCCTTATCAATAATTACATGGGGCATCAGCTATTGTGGCGTCCTTGGTTGGAATGAGGTTGTTGGCTAAATCCTTTAAACACCTGTGGACGGGGCCACCTGCTCAATCTACGTTCAGCACACATCCTGAGGCACAAACTCGAAGTCACGAGTCGTGCTGTGCCCGTGCGATTCACCGGTAATTTACGTATTCACTACTACGGACCTGTTCATACTCCGCGATTGAAGTGACAGAGTAGAGCATGCGTATCGATTTTTCCCCTGCGATCGCTCGACATTAATCGATATGTGTGCTTTGCCCTGTCGCTACCATCGCGGTGTGTGAAAAGGACCTACGACATTGACTTCAAGTATGGGCGTGAGTACATTAGACATGGATTCGTCATGTCTGACTAGCGGCTCCATGCACAGTGCATTTATGTGAATTTTGTTGCCACACTCTGTCCTCGATGTGAACCATTTTCACGTCAAATGGACACTTTTGGAACCAAATTGGACACTTACTAAAGCAAGCTCTGCACTTTTTGAAATCAAATTGAAATCGGGACTCTCCGAGACGGCTGCGATAATTTCTGTTCAAGGAAGTTTAATGGAGTTTCCTTGAAATTTTTAAATTTACCCTCCTCAATCAGTGAGCATGCTGTTGAAATTTTATACAGTTTTTATTTTGAGAAAAAATAATGAAAGAGGTATTGTTTTACAGCGACAGAAGGCAGAAATCGTTCAGTGAGTTAAAAGAAGAGATCGTGCTATGCGTTCGACATAGTTCGTTCATGGTCGTAATCTATATTTGATTAATGGTGAAAATGCTGCTTGGATATGTCTTTTTGTAACTATTTGCTGTCCATTTACATCTGTGTTACTCCAAGCGATCAGAATTTTTGCTATCAACCAAATAAAAATCTCGATGATTGCATGGTGCGACCTCTTCTTTTAGTAAAACAAATGATAGTTGTCTTTAAGTGGTTTAAAACAAAGTTAATTAACAATTTTTGATAAATTTTCGTTTATAAAATTTCAAATTGTGCCTTCACCTATTGGGGCAGGTGAATTAATAAATTTTGAAGAAAATCACACCCAACTTTTCTTGAGGAGAAAAATATTTAATCGTGACACGAATAGTGTCGGGAGGGGGGGGGGGGTAGCATGTAGGACACCCTATGTGCTTTTTGAAACCGGTTTTGTTTTTGCAGCAGTAGTGTATTCTACCCCTACAGTGAACTGAGGTAGGCCATTTCTGATGTAATTAGACATACACGTGCCTTATTACCAAGGCGTAGAAGGACAGTATGGGATGACCCCCCCCCCCCCCCGACTTTTTTGCGCCTATATTTTAATGTGAAAAAAGCTTGTTCTGATCTGGAAAGTGTGAACAGTTGGATTTCAAATGAGTTAAGTTTCCTTCAAAGTGTCCAGTTTGACTTGAAGATATAATAGTGTATATGTCGCAGTAGGAATCCGTAAGCTCTTGGCCGTGAAACTACCATATAGCACTATTGTACTTTTGGGTCTCCCATGGGCCGGATTCATCAACAATTAAACCTGCGTATGCGGGGTATAGGGGGGGGGGGGGGGGGGTAGAGATAAGAGAATAGTCAGATAGAGGTCATACGAGAGTTAGAGACGCAGGCTTCATCGTGGGTATCTCTTCCCCTTTACCCACGAGTAAATCGTTGATGAATCCGGCCCCAGAGGTCGAGGAGAGATAGAAAAAATTCGCCCAAACTTCGCCTGGGTTTGGGGTGCTGATCACGAATATGACATCCGTTTTATGTTAAAGTACAGCAGGTTACGGTAGGTACCGGTGAACTAAGATATGGCCACCGATTTCGCCCAAACTTTGGCTACAGGGGTTATCTGGGGCGCTACGATAGTGGCATAGGATGCAAACGGTCCCGTAGCGATCGCATGAAGGATAGTTTTTTTTTTCAGATGTTCTAAAGCGTTCCTTACAAGGCGAAACTGGTGGCCATATCTTAGTCAGCGGTGCCTACCGTAGTCTACCGTACTCCAGCGTAAGACGAAAACCGGATGCCTTATTCGCGATCAGCACCTCAAATAACCCCATAGGCGAATTTGGGAGAGATCGCTGATTATGAACTCGACAGCCTTTTAGTCACCCGCACCTACCGTAACCTACCGCATTCGGCCGATATTTCAAAAACGGATGTCAGATTCGTGATCAGCACCCCAAATAACCTTCCAAGGCGAAATTTGGACGAATTTTTTTCAACCTCTTCTCTACCCGTGGGGTCCCGAAAGTAGATACAATAGGGCCGAAAATTTCACTCCGATTCATACGTCGTCTGTCGTCATATGTGATATAGTTCTTGAGAAGTTCGAAGTTTTTCAGAGAAGTGGAGAGGCAACAATGGATAAAGTTCCGCTGAAAGATGTCCCCGAAAAGATGTACGACAAAGAACGAGGTATTACCTATCTGAGGGGTAAATTCCTCGGCAAAGGTGGATTCGCCCGATGTTACGAACTAACGAACACGGCCACAAATGAGCTATTCGCCGGTAAAATCGTCTCGAAGACGTTGCTAGTCAAGCCGTATCAGCGCGAAAAGGTCCGTTCTTTGATGCTGTTAACGGTGGCTGAAGATTAGCTGACTGTTGTGTTCTACAGATGGCTCAAGAGGTTCGCATCCACCGCAGTTTGAATCATCCGCATGTGGTGAAGTTGTTCAATTTCTTCGAAGACAGCGACAATGTCTACATCACGTTGGAGTTGTGTGCTAGGCGATCGCTAATGGAGCTGCATAAGAGAAGACGGTCCGTCACCGAACCCGAAGCTCGCTATTTCACACATCAGGTGGGTGGGCATTTTATGGACCTTGGTTGTTTCGTTACGACCAAAACTGTGCCAGGCGGGACTCGATCCACACCCCTTGTTTTCCGGGCAGGATGCTAGCGCTAGGACGTTGCTTTCAATCAACCGGAGCCAGTGGTGTAATGAATTAGCATCTTGCCCAGAAAGCATAAAGTGTGAGTTCGATTCCCGCCTGGAGTAGTTTTCATGGCAACAAAGCAAATTTGTAACAAATTCTAATCTATAATAGCTGCTCCAGGCTTAAACAAATGAGTAAGTCCTGACTTATACTTGTGCCGTCACGTGGCGCGACACCACGCTCATCGTAGATATCGATTTTTCGCGTCCGATCGATATCCATTCTGACTATGGTGCCGCACCACACAGCGGCGCAACTATAAATAGTGCTGAAACTACTAACAGAGACTTATACTGTCAAGCATCTTCTACTCGCTCTTCTTCAGGTGTGCCTAGCTGTCGACTACCTCCATGAACAGAAAGTTATTCACCGCGATTTAAAGCTCGGAAATCTATTCCTTAATGCAGAACTTCAGGTCAGTTATACTTTTCTTGCCTTTTGATTCCGGTTCAGGCTCATGAAAGATGGCTTCTTCGTTAGTCGTAACTGCTATCACTTCGTGACTATTTAAGGTGAAAATTGGCGACTTTGGTCTAGCCACCACTGTAGATATGGAGGGCGAGCGGAAGAAAACCTTGTGCGGTACGCCCAACTACATTGCTCGTGAGTCTCCACTTTCTATATGATTTTTATATGTGTATTCGTCCTAAATGTAGTATCGTGTTCCTTTTCAGCCGAAGTGCTTGACAAGAAAGGACATTCGTTTGAAGTCGACATTTGGGCCATAGGATGCATTCTTTACACACTGCTCTTCGGACGACCTCCGTTCGAGACGAAATCCTTAAAGGTTAGCTTTACCAGCAATATAAACCAAATATTCCGCACGTGTGTCCGTTTGTCTGTCTGTGTATCTTCCACTCGCAGACTGCTCGTAAAAAAAGCTTCATGTCTCGCTCGGCACTGCCGATTTTCGACCCGGATCTGAAGTTCTCTCAGAGGCTGTTGGCCTCCGTAGATTTGAGGGACGCAAGGACAGGGTTAAATAGAGAGGCGGTCGCACGAATTCCTCCCGATGGACCAAGTCCTGGGTCGGATTTACCAACGACTTACATAACTTTAGCAGAGAATTCACAGCGAGAAACTCAGATAACGCGGCTTTTCAAGCGATAGGATAAGCCGCGTTATCCGAGTTTTCCGCTGTGAATTCTCCGTTAAAGTTATGCAAGTCGTTGATGAATCCGACCCCTGGAGAAAACTGACGACGGAGGCCGAAAATCGATAATATCGATCGATATTTGTCGTCCGATCGAATCACCCGGTTCTTGAATTGCAATTTTCTGTCAACCAGACGTTCAACGGCCTAGCGGCCGCCACACGTCTGGTTGGGGGCTTCGCCCCCAAACCCTGAAACCCTGAAAAACTTCTTTACACAGACGCATACCATGCTGATTCGGTTTGCTCATGTCCGAAACCTTCTGCGATTGTGATACAGCTGTTTCATATAACTGCTCTCTTGAAATGAAGTTCCCAATAAAGTCATCTCTGTTAGAAGATGGAAAGAATCACACAGATATCATCCATTGAGGAGATAACCTCTCTCCTATGTTTTAGAAAAATGTTTTCCTCAAAACTGTCAATAGTAAGAGATACTAAACGGATAAGCGAACGCGCCTGCCTCTGTACGTCGGTGACACGTCTTGCAATCCCAAGCGGCCTTTGACCGACATCGGAGACACGTCTTCTGAACGCGGAAGCCCGTTGCCCCACAACACTGACACATCTTTTGAATCCGGACGCCACCCCCCCCCCCCCCCTCCCCACCCCACCTTACTGGTTCTCTCGAACAGGTCATCCTTTAGTGGTCCCCTCTTGCCCGCTTCAGCTGCTGGACCCCTTCTTTTTGATTGCCCTTATTGGTAACCATCCTTAATTAACTCCTCCTTTCTTGTTCCCTTATTGGTAACCGTCTACTGAACACCATTATTGGTTTCCCCATTCCCTTGGTCCCGTCTACTGACCCCATTTTAGAGATCCCGTATTACTGGTTCCCCGTCTCCGTGTCACCTCCAGCCCCCCTCCCCCTTCCAGGTCACTTTCACGAATTTCAAGAATTTCACTTTTCAAGATATTCCCCCCCCCCCCAAACTTGTCCTCCGACGCTCACGGCGTCACATCGGTGACATGCCTTCTGAACCCGGACATCGTTTAATCGACATCGTTGACTCGTCTTCTAAAGCCGGACGTCTTTTGAAGGACATCGCTGACATGTCTTCTGTACCTGCCCTCCCCCCCCCCCCTTCCCCCTTTGCGCGACTTCGGCGACAGCTCTTCCGAACCCGTTCGCCTGTTACACGACGTCGGTGGCACCTCTTATGAACCCGGACGTCTGTTGAACGACGTCGGTGACACCTTTTCTGAATTCGGACGCCTGTAGAACGACGTCGGTGACATGTCTTCTGATGGTGAGTACGAAGCCCTTTGCGCGACATCGGTGACACGCCTTCTGACCCTCTCGACCTGACATGGGTGACACATGGTCTGAACCCGGACGCCTGTTACTCGACGTCTAGGATAGGAAAGGCCAGACGGATAGGCAGACGGACGGACAGACGGACGGACAACCGCTTACTCTTTTATATATAGTAGGATTTTCATCTACTTTTCGCGTTTAACGTGGGTATCACTGGTATCACTTTGACACGTGTACGTGCAGATTAACTCCAGACGTTCAACGCGTCTTAATGGTCCACAAAGGTTTGTGACACGCACCGACAAAACCAACTAACTTCTTTTAAAATAGAATTTTCAAGTTAAATTGGACACCCTTCTAAACAAGCCTAGTGTTTCAAAATGAAATTGGGCATCTTTCAAATTAAGAAGAGCTCCTTCCACATTAAAATAGAAACTCTCCGAGAAGGTTAGAATATGTTTTTGTTCACGGAAAATTTTAGTATAGTTCAGCTACCCAACAAGTGAACATAATGTCTGAAATTTTTATAAAGTTCTCATTTTTTTGAGGTAAATTAATGGTTTAGAACATGTTTTAAAGATCATGTCGGCGGGCATTTTTCAGTGCCAAAGAAAAGATTATATCTTCTTCTTCTTCTTTTTCTTCTTCTTCTTCAGCGTTTGTCTCGCTTCATGGCGGGGTCTGCTTTTCTGGTGCCATGTCGCCATCTTTCCCGATCCCGTGCTAGATCAGGATGGACACCAGCTACTTTAAAGTCCCTGTGTTAAGTATCAGCCCAGCGCTGCTTCGGGAGCTCTCTAGGCCGCTTTCCAGACACTTCAAAGTTAAGGCCTATCTCACGGACGCTGCCTTCCTTTCCACGCAGAACGTGGCCGTACCATCGCAGGCGAGCTTCTCGCACCTTGTCAGCTATCGGCGCGATACAGAACTTCTGCCGAATAGCTTCGTTTCGGATGCGGTCCAGGCGCGTGACTCCAGCCATCCAGCGCAGCATCTTCGTTTCCATTACGCTGAGGCGACTTTCCGTTTCCTTTGTCGCAGGCCAACACTCAGCTCCGTACATCGCTACCAGCCGGACGACGGTTTTATAGATCTTTGACTTTAAGCGCTCTGGCATCTTCTTGTCGTAGAGTACTCCAGTCGGCGAGCGCCACTTGGACCAAGCTGCACTCACGCGTGAGTTCACCTCAGTCATCAGACTGCCATCAGAGGCTATTGCTGATCCCAAGTATTTAAACACCGAAGTGTGTGCAAGCTCGGTACCGTTAATCTTAATGGAGCTGGACTCATTTACGTCAGTCGTGAAATACTTGGTCTTCTTGACGTTCAATTTGAGTCCGAACATCGCCAGGCGGTCGCACCAAGCTTGCACCTCTCGCTCGAGTTCACATTTGTCTTCGCAGGCGAGCATCACGTCATCAGCATATAGCAACGTCCAAGGGACGGGCTTCTGAAGACCTCGCGTAATGGCATCCATTACGACAACAAAGAGGAGTGGGGAAAGCACAGATCCTTGGTGCACCCCAACAGAGATAGGAAACTCCGTCGAGGTTCCTGCTGCAGCTTGCACAAGACTCTTTGGACAAGAGTATAGCATTCGCACCCACTCTACAAGTTTTTCGGGAACACCGAGCTGTCGTAGGGCGTACCATATAACCTCACGCGGTACGCGGTCGAAGGCCTTCTCCAAGTCGAGAAAGGCAAGATGCACCGGCTTCTGTTTCTCGCGATGTTTATTCGATTAATAGCAAAATTCTATTTTCCATAGAGTCTCAACACTTGTGAACGCTACAGCATGCCCCATGTAAGTAGAGTTTACACTATCATTCAAATAAGTATCGTAACGAGCTTTTCGAGGACATGTCGCGATTTAGTTTGTTAATGTGCTCAATGATTGCTGCCTTCTAGTGCTTTAAAACAAAGTTTATTTATTCTGTTATAACGATGTTTTGTTGCGATCAAAACTTCTAGCGCCAGGCGGAACTCGAACCCGCACCTCCCTCTGACCGGGTGGGAATGCTATACGCCTACAGCTTAACTGGTTCCATGCTGATATCAGCGACCGGCTTATCCCGATATACGGGTGAGTGGTGATGGGTCCCACGAGGTGTGGATGTTGCGTTCGATCAAACAACGCCGGTGGTGTAATGGCGTAGAGCATTCCCTCCCGGTCAGAGGGAGGTGCGGGTTCGAGTCCCACTTGGCCCTAGAAGTGTTGATCGCAGCAAAACATCGCTGTAACAGCTTACATCCTCGGTACCAGCCAACTGAGGGTTAAAGAAACTGAATTGAATTATTTATTCTCTTGAAAAATAAAACTATGAAATTACTACACTCATTGGGGCGGCTGAACTAGAAAATTAAAGCAGGATTAATTAGAGCAGCAGGGAAGCTAAATTTTCCTTGAATAAAAAGTTATTGTAAACATCTTGGAGAGCCTGTAGTTGAACCCGTAAAAAGCTCGTTTTGATTTGGAGGACATTCAGTTTGATTTCAGAAGAATAAAATTCGTTTCGAAGAGTGCCCAGTTTGACGTGAAAATGGCAGGTATAGTAGGATGATGGATATAATTAAATATAAACGAATACATAAATGATAAACATAAATAAGTGTAGGTATAAAGTGTGGTAAATGAATAAATAAAACAAGAAGCCATGAGTTTTCTGTCATGAGTACATTTAGGCAATGAATTTCACCACAGTTCGATAATTACTCGTTCAGGAGACGTACAGTCGTATCAAAATGAACCAGTACCGAGTTCCGTCCACCGCTAGCCAGACGGTCAGTCACCTAATTCAAAACCTACTGGCCGCTGATCCTGCTAAACGCCCGAATATCAAACAGGTGAGTGTTGTAGTTGTTATTCTGCCGAATTTTCTCACCAGGAGCATCGCTTGCTTAGGTGCTCGGCCACGAATTCTTCCGCACGGGCTTTATGCCGACTCGACTGCCGCTCTCCTGTCTCACCATGGCGCCAAAGTTCAACCGACACAGCGAGGTTGGCGATAGCGATTCTCAGCTGCGACATAGTATTCCCCCTTTTTGGGATGAGTTTCCAAATAACTCGACGGTTTTCAGATTGGTCTTCCGGTGCCAGATCGCGGTGGTGTTCCACCTGGTGTGCTGAGTCCGAAGCAGCTGGTTAAGTGAGTATATTCCCTTCTGGTCTGACATGATGGCGCACAATCGGAATTCTTATGTACAGGCAAGATTTGATGAGCTGCCATGCTCGAGCGCTCAACGCTGTGCCCGAGAACAAGGTGATCGATGGAGAATGCAGAGGTCTCGGTGTCGCGAAGGTGCCAGAAGACGGCTACTTATCCGAGCTCTACGAGCAGGTCACCTCCGTTTGTAACGCCAGAGTTAATGAGGTGAGTGAAACGTTCCTTCTTGGATGGATGTAGCGAGTATTGAGCTTAATGTAAAACACAAGAAAGGCTAGAAGTTCAAAGAAGTAAGGAAAGGTGTAGAAGTGTTCAATTTTTTCGTTTTTTACTCTTCAATTAAATAAGCAGTTACGTAATGAAGATGTAAAAAAATGTAAGAAATCGGTTCGCTTCAGCACTGTCTTCAGATGAACCTTTGTGTTATGCTTCGCCAATGAATCTTCACTGAAGAAGAGGAACACATTTTAAGATATCCTTAGAATCTGTTTGCATGAGAAAAGAGTTAGGAATATGAAAATAGAGGAGAGATGAATGAACAAAAGTGACTATTTCAGAGGGAACTGCGAGTAGAGGATGAGGCTCCTGAAGCGATGCCTATATTCTGGATCAGTAAATGGGTGGACTACTCGGATAAATATGGAATTGGATATCAGCTCTGTGATAACTCGGTAAGACTTAGCCGTTTGTCCTTCACTTTTACGCTCTAGAATGGGTTTGTTTTGCAGGTTGGAGTGCTGTTCAATGACAGCTCGAAGCTTGTGCTAGATGAAGCTGGAAATGAACTGACATACATCGAGAAGAACGACACCGAGAACTACTACGGTATTGAGTCGTTCCCGGAAAGCCTAGCCAAGAAGGTCAGTTTCATAGTCAAAAGAGTGTGGATAAGAGTTCAGTTCTAAAAGCACTCGTTCTAGGTGACCTTGCTGAAATATTTCCGTGCCTATATGAATGAGCATCTCATCAAGGCTGGAGCACATGTGGTGAAGAAGGTATGGTCCATTTTATCTACTTTATAGTCATCGTCTAGAGTCTATAATCGATTCAAGTCAGTTTATTTAAGCCTCAAGGGACTGGTATCTAGGTTGCAAGCTGTCATAACAATGTGTTGTTGCGATCAAAACTCTAGCGCCAGGAGCTACTCGCTCGCTACCCGCACTCCTGATCGGGCGAGAATGCTCTACGCCATCACACAACCGTGGCTGTTGGCGTAGAGTATTCGCGCCCGGTTAGCAGGATGTACGGGTTCGAGTCCCACCTGACGCTAGAGTTTTGAAATCTAAACAAAATATCTTTGTAACAGTCTATAATCGATTGATATAAATTGCTGGCTGTGAAGGCTACCCAGTGGTCTTCAAATTCGCGTCAGTATCTTCTCAAACTGTGAATCGATGGGAGAGATCGATAATGTCGATCGAGATCGATAATGTCATTAGCCCATGTAGGGCACACTAAAGACTACCACGGGACCGTTGCCAATTTCGTTTCAACGCTGTTTCTCGGCTCGATTATTGGCAAAGTTCTTCGTTTCAATCAGGGACTCGCGACTGTATTTCCTTAAGCGTAGTTTATGCTTATATAGCTTTCTTGTATAGATACTTTTATACGTCACTTGGCGGCGCGAGTTGTGATTGACACAGATGTCAATTATGCGCACTGCATACCGTTCATACTTCGCGGCCGTAATATACCTAGCTTGATGCAATTTTGCGAAACTAATATCGATCCATAACATCAATTTTTTGGGAACTGCCCCACGTCGCAGCCGGAGTGAAAAAAGTCCCATTAGACGATGCTTAAGTTAGGTGGAGCAATATGAAGCCGTACGCTCTAGCAGGCGATCATCGCATGATCAAGCCTGTCAGTTTCCTCCCATCGATACTAGTCGTTAATATGGTCTACATGGGAAGGCGGACGTGCCAGCCTTCCCATGTAGACCATATTAACCGTATTAGACCGTATTAACGACTAGTATCGATGGGCCTCGTTAGAGATCGAACACACGTAGGGCAATCAAGCGTACTCGTGCTTTTGGACTAGCACGCCCATTCAGTGCGGGTAAGGCCGGTTTAGTTTGTCTTCCCTTTCATATGGGCCATGTAAGGGACTATTAGCCTCCCATGGACGCGTGTAGCGCAGTCGGTGGAGGTGTGGTGTGCACCCGATGCAGGTTCTTGGTTCGGGTTTTCCGCCTTCCATTCCTCTGGGATCGGTGAATTGGTACCAAACCTGTCTGAGAAGGAGAAAGCGCTGTCTTGTTCATCGACTGGCCACCGCAATTCATCGTATACTCGTTCGAATCGCCTCCACGGCTTCCAGTAGAAGTAGAATGCGTGGCGCATCCCAAAAGGAATTTGTAACGCACGCATCCTTTATCCTTTTATCTTTTATCCTCCCAGGTTAGGTTATTATTACCTTATATGGTGGGAATGTCAGCTCAAGTAGAGTTCGTGTTCCCTATGCAGTTTGCACTGCAGTACCCTTTACTATAGATGCCGGTCCAAAACCTACTATAATTCGACCGAGTGTTGTACGCACTCATAATATGAGTTCGTTCGCGCTTCATCGAAAAATTAATATCCGCTGGGCAAAGCTTGCATCATGTGAACGAAATTAACTGAAAATCAGCTTATTGATATTGCTGACTTTTCTAGCGGTGACGAGAATATTTTTGACGCTAAATGGGTTCAAAGCAAATAGATAAAATCGATCAAGCAGCTGATATTGATCGACAGTATCGATTTTTGAGCTGAGTTTCTACTTTGATGAAGGGAACGGATTTTATGGCATCTAGATGGACTTCACAGCAGTATTGAAGCAATAATGAGTAATGTCGATACATTTGTGCATATTATATTTTCTAAACTTCCCTCTTTAATAACGATAACGCGAAATCTACGATTCAATTAATATCGATAAATTACGTATTATTTTTTCACCCTTTGAAAGGTGTAACTTGCGAAGATGTCGAGCGATAGGTTGGATTCACGACAATAAAGCAGTTCGATTAAAAGTGCTTCTTTTGCACGACCATTCCCCGTTGACATAAATGGGTCGATCTTAGGTCACACCCGCATGGCGTCATCGTAAGAGAAAACACTATAAAGCGCGAAGAACATGGCGTGATTTTGGCTAATTTTTCCTTTTTTCAAAGTAGGAGCCTTTTCTCTCCCTCCACCCAAGTGTCCCTTCTTCTTGAGTGCTACTGCGTGCAATGTTGCTTAAATGTTACGAACTCAGTCAGCGGCCATTAATTTCGGCGCATGAAAGGACACACGGATGAAATTCGCTTTATATTATGTCATGGCGTTGCGCTTCAGGATGGTGACGATCTCGCGCGTCTGCCAGTGTTACGGTACTGGTTCCGAACAAGGTCTGCTATTGTGCTTCATCTATCCAATGGAACCCTGCAGATCAATTTCTTCGAGGTGAGTAACCTTTCACACAGAAAAAAGCTCCCTTCAACGATTTTGCCTTACAGGACCACACAAAGGCCATTGTTTGCCCCTTGATGGGTGCGATCACCTACATCGATGAGCACAGGAACTTCCGAGTATACAAACTGTCCCATTTGGAGAAATACGGATGCACAAAGGTGAGATCTGCTGGTATTGCATTGGCTTACCAAAGAGCTTTCGATCATATTCTCCTTTGCAGGCACTCCTAAGCCGCCTCCGATACGTGAAGACGATGGTTGAGCGATTAATATCGAACTGCAACAGCCGACCCGGATCCTTGAGCACTGTAGGAACTGGAGTTCGATCGAAATTTTACTAATGCGTTGTAGTCTCGTTGTTTAGAACAACTATCCTTTCAATCCGTCTTGTTATGAGATATAGTTTCGAGTAAGTCTCCGCCATGCTGCATAAAAATTGTCCGCAATTCTCGACGAGGGAGGTGCCTGACGATATAGCTGAAACCAGGGAACAAATCTGATAAAGAGATCTACCGCGCTTGAAATGGATAGGGGAACGTCCAGATTTTTAGCTAAATCAGCGGTCAAAGCGAAGGTGATTAAGGTCTGTGGGAAGTTTGTTATTAAGGGAATGGGCCCTTTGACACTTCTAAGCACCTTGTCTGGGTCGAGATGTTTCACTCTTACTAGCTGCTTCGCTTTCCTTTTTTGACTATCCCATGGACACTTGAGAGATTGCAAAGCTAAGGCGCTACGCAACTCTTAAATGTTCAATTTGAGTTGAAAATGGCGAAATACTAAGGCACTATTTTCCCTTTGAACAAGATGCTTCCTAGATGATACTGAACACCTTAATTTGGTGCGTTCTAAGAGAACCATAATTAATTTGTCATTTGGGAAATGCAATTTGACAAGCAACCGTATCCAGGATGCCGCCAAAAAGCGGCTATACCTTTTTAACAGTCGATTTCTTTTCTATTTTTTGCTAACTAAAGATGATATGAGGCTTATTTTGGAGCTCGCTTAGTGTGTTTAGAGTGCAGCCAAGTGCAAGACGTTAATTCGTACATTATTCGGCTAACCTTACGATTTTTCGCCTTCGTCAGAACCTGAAAAATCGCAGACCTATGTGATCCAACCAGTCCCAGCTGCCTTTCCAGGCTACAAGGCAAGATAAAAAGCAGAAAATCATTACCAAGTGTGGATAAGACGCAGGAAATGATCACCCATGAGTTGGAAAGGACCTCATGGCGGATTATTTCCTCATGCTACGTGCAGTGGGTAGTCTGATGGCCAGACAAGGGGCCTTCCCGACTTGTACACGTTGGAATCAAAGTCTGTGGAGGTCAAGGAAGACGGAAACTCATTGCATTCATCTTTTCTACTAGAAAAAATAATAGAAAGAATGAATGCCTGGCTATCACCAGTGAGCTGTCCTCTTCTTTGACCTACTTAGGTCTTCATTCCAACGTCTCCAAGTCGGAGAGACCCTCGTTTGACCATTAGACCCACTGTAGGTAGCACGAGGAGGTAGCCTACCATGGGTCCCTTTCCAATTCATCAGGTGAGCATTCCTTGCGTCTACGGTTATACGCATTTGATAATGATTTCACGCTTTTTGTCCTGCCTTGTAGCCTGGAAAGGCAGTTGGGAATGGTTAGATCACATTGTTCTTTGATTTTGTGGGGTGTGACGAAGGCGAAAAGCGAAACATTGGCTGAATAATGGGTTAACATCTTGGACATGGTTGCACTCTAACCACTGTAACGACCTCCAAAATAAGCCTCATAGCATTTCTAGTTAGCAACAAATAGAAAAGAGGCCGCTTTTTGACGGCACCCTGAATAGAGTTGCTTTACACAACTGCATTTCTTAAATCATATTGATTATGGATCTCTTGGAACACGCTAAATGGGTTTGGAAAAGTGTCCGTTTTCATCTGGAAAGCATCTAGTTCAAGGTGACCGTAACATGATTTCGTCATTTTCGATTTGAACTGAACATCTTCCTCACATTTGGAGCTGCGCCAGGGCCGACGCTTTGTAGTATCTCAAGTCTGTTAATGGTTTGTTCAGCGTGCTGGTTCTTAGGGTTTGATCTTGTTTATGATTACCATTTAAAGGGTGGGAAATCTCCTCATAGGATTAGCTTCAGCAGTTTCAGCATATCGTTAGGCTACCTTCCTTATTAGCGTAACTGTAGTGAGGCTGTGAATGTGTGGTGTGTGGTATTTCCTGAATGTTTCAGGGACGATCAACGTCGAACACTGGCGGGTCGCAGAATTCTCGACCACAGTTTCGCGTCTGACCTCACTGCCAGTTCCTGGGCGCCGAGTTATCCCACCACGCGTGCCCTTTCGGTTGTTTCTGATTCAATCTGTAACTTCTTAGACCGATCTTTCGGTATATACCCTTACACGTTACCGGGTTGTGCGCTTCAAGTTGTGGATAATCTCAATCAATTAAATCGATTTATCGATTTCACTGCTGATACTGACTTTCTGCTATTGTTGTTGGTTAAGATTTTATCCCTTCTCTTATGCATTTGTGTTTGGTGAAATGCACTGTATCGGTGTGTATATGTGTGCGTGTTACTATGAGCATTGCTGACCTATTCTAATAGCTGTATGCGTTATTCAGCATGCGTATCTCAACTGGAACAATAACCCCCAATGTCTTTGATCCATCTGAAGAAGATTACTGTGAATAAAGAGTGAAGAATTCGTCCAGGGTTCGCGCTTGACATCGAATACGTCGGTTTGGCGTTGAGCTATTTGAGTGTTTTCTTCATGAAGAAAGGCGAAAGACGCTCACTCTTGACGTCGAGATTCGCCACGGATTTCAATACTGCGGTGTTGAAATACGTGGCGCACCCTATTCAGAGGTGTGCGTTTCCCTTAAGTCGCTAAATTTCGATAAAAAGTATGCATAGCTGTCTAGTAGTGTTTCAATCAACAAGAAAAAAAAACATTGGGAACGTTTTCTATTAGGTTGTCCCATAAGTCCCCGCCGTTTTCTTCAACGATTCATTGCGGATTTCGGTCTCTTGCATAGCGCCATACAGCGTTCGAAAGAGAATGATTTGCTCTATCAGAACATGTATTGCATTTCTTTCTTCTCCTGAATTTTGTCAATTTTTAGGTCGTTAAAGTGAAAAGTGAAAAGTGGCCATCTGCGCAGTCGCTTTTCTTCGCTAGGGTTTGCAATTTTTGCGCAGTTTTTCATAGCGTTTGGAAGACAATGTTCTGTACTACAAAAATACGTGTTGGCGCTATTTGCTCACTTGTCCTTTATTAATTTTTAGGTCATAAGATTGGGACGTCCGACTTTTCCGTCCGAATTTTTACCGACAGCTGCTCTGGGGTGGGCTTTTGCTTGGTGTTATATGTCGTTCGGAAGAGGATGTCTTGCTCAATAAGAATTTGTGTCGTGTTTATTCACCATGCTGATTTCTGTCGAATATCAACAACTGAACAAAAAGAAGGAGCTGTTGGTGAAGATGATTTTCTCTTTTTGGAATTTTGTTGATATTCGACAGAAATCAGCATGAACCAATAAACGTGACATAAATTCTCATTGAGCAAGACATCCTCTTCCGAACGACATATAGCACCAAGCAAAAAAGTCCACCACAGAGCAGGAGCCGTCAGTGAAAATTCGGACGGAAAAGTCGGACATCCCAATTTGATGACCTGAAAATCAATAAAGGACAAATGAGCAGATAGCGCCAACACGTGTTCTTGTAGTACAGAACATTGTCTTCCAAATGCTATGAAAAACTACGCAAAAAATCCCAAACCTGAGCGGAGAGAACAAGTGCGCAGATGGCCACTTTTTCACTATTCACTTCAATAGCCTAAAAATTGACAAAATTCAGGATGAAAAAAGAAATGCAGCACATGCTCTCATAGAGCAAATCATTTTCTTTCGAAAACTGTATAGCGCTATGCAAGAGACCGCCGGCGAAATCCGAAAATCCGATGAATCCTTGGAAAAAATGGCGGGGACTTATGGGACAACCTAATAAATACGAATACCTTCCAAATTAAATTATTAAAAATTATTTCTAACATTTTTTCCCATTATTTCGAAATTTTTCCAATATTGTTACGTTATATGACAGTATGAGAATGAGTCTGAAAGGTTGTTAAAAACGTTTTTTAATAAATTAATAATTGGTTTGGAAGGCGTTCGTTTTCATTCGGAAAGTGTTGATCTCGAAAGTTGTCAGAATTCAAGAAGTTTCATTTGAAAGTGCCCAGTCTGTCGTGAAGATGGTATACGAAACGGTCCTACTGATTTTGAAACAACACTATACATACTTTTGTATACCTTTTTTTTAAATGAAATTTAACGGAAGCGCACACCCCTGAAGCGAGATTCATCAACCGCTTACCGGCCGACGGTATATCGGTTATCGTATTTGTATCTCCGTATCCGTCTGTATCTATATCACTTACTACGTAGGTCGATATGGTGAGTCCAGCGTGAGATGATACCGGCAGTATCGTTGATGGATCTGGCCTCTGATCGCGATACCATGTGTGTGGCTGATAGCCCGAGGGGAAAGGATATCCCGGATGTTGCGCTAGAGTGAACAGTGCCGGTGGTTTAAAGGCGTAGCACGTTGCCAGGAAACTGTGTGTGCAGGTTCAAGTCCAGCTAGGAGTAACAAAACATCCTTTCAATACCTAAATAGTGGTTTTGTACGAACTTGAATTTGCTCCTGGTATTAGTAGCGGGCCTGGTGAAGGAATTGTCGGCGAACTTACTGGACATGTACCATTTCAGGTCAAATTAGACACTCTTCTGATAGTAAGTAGGCTTAGATTTTTTCTAGATCAGCCTGAGCACTTTCCAAATCAAGGTGAGCGCCTTCCAGATTAAACGGGAGGTTCTACGAGGCGGTTAGGTTGATTTCGTCTTCAACGAAAATTTAGTATGACTTTCTCTGGAAGATTAATTCATTTGCTCCAATAAGTGTGTACACTGTTTGAAGTTTTGCAAAAAATTTTCTGCTCTTCCAGTCTGATGCTAAAATTTGTCAATAGTGAATCTTCGTTTTCGTTTGAATTTGATGATTCAAATTTTTTCTGAGTGCATCACTACACCCATTACTCACTTTTAAAAGATAAAAGACGGCATTAGTCAATCCCTCTTGGCTTGCGCCACGCATCCTACTTCTACGGGGTTCCGTGGAGGCAATTTGAACGTATATTTGGCCTACACAATGACTTGCGGTGGGGAGCCGATGGACAAGTCAGTGTTTTATTCTTCCCAGATAAGACAAATTCGCCGACCCGGAGGGATGGGAGACTTAGTTGGCCTGGGCGGGAAACGTAAGCCAGGAACCTCGAATCGGGTGCGCGCGACAGCCGGCGCTTCCATTGACTAGGCTACCACGGGCCGTACTCATTGTTATGTTCGCGTATCTGGACAATCTTCTGTAGTTATTTATATGTGAGTTCGTATTCGTACTTAATATTCTCTAAATGAGTTCCGCTTTGACGCACCTGCTCTCCAGGTGCGTCAGATAGGTCACGACTTAAGGTTGTATACTCACTTGTGTACTCACGGGGTCCCGGTAAGTACCCAGTTTTCTTCTCGTGAGTTAGTTAGTAGACGCGAATATTTAATTAAAGTGCTAATAGACACGAAAGGCATGAACAAAGCGCTAAGGAGGATGAGGAGACACGGAAAAGACAATCCAAAAACAGAAAAGCAAATAAGACGGCGATAGAGCCACTAATAGCGAGGCTCCATTTAGTGAATGAGTGGCGTTTCCCCATTCCTGCTGCGCCAAAGAGTTCGACAAGGATGTATGCGTCTTCAAGAGTCATTCAGGCACACCGAACACCAGCCACTGGTAGACAACCCCACTGCTCGTAGTAGTTATATCGCGCGTCTCTTTAGTCAAAGCATTAGAGCAAAGCATGTTCGGCGTTCATCGATCCGCTGGTGGGATGCGCCACGCATTTCATTTCTACGAGACGTCGTGGAGGGAATTTAAATGCGTATTTGGTTCATATTGCTGTGGCCGACCGAAAAGCAGGTCAATGTTTTGCTATTCCCAGACAAGTCTAATGCAAGTTCAATTCATCTAGGAGGAATAGAATGCTGACTGGCGGAAATCCGAACTAAGAACCTGGAATCGAATGCTGGCGATGGTTGACGCATTTCCCGACTGCGCTTCTAAGCACTTCGTATGGCAGTAATTAACCTTGGTCATAATTCGAGCATTGACGTTAAATAGCCATTAGGAGTGTACCAAAGACTACGAGCAGCTGCATATACGTTCAGCGAGGTTATTTATCGCGTGAGATTTGCACTGGACGCAACTGCACAACAAACAACACAGTAGACGTATTCCGTTGCGGAGGCGCGTTTCAATGCTGTGAATTCATTTTTACGGTTCTTTGCCACCATTCCTATTCTTCTTTGCAGTTTTTGCTACTCACTTTCAGAATTTTGGAGCGCAGTATGAGATTTTTCTAAACGCTCATAGGCTTTTGAAAAAAAGGCACAGAATAATAAAAGAAAGAAGGCGCTATTTCTTTCACAGCGCATTGTCTGTCCCATGTGGAATGGGACTAGAAAGAAAGGTGAAATTTCAGAAAGTGGGGTCCACCCTTATTTTCATCCATAAAGTGCGGGAGCTTTGTCCAAAAGCTTTTAAAATGACAACTTTAGACTTAAACACATGCATTTTAATTACGCGTTTGTATTTTTTATTCATTTTATTACGTCTAAGCCTCCTTCAGTTAGGGTGACTCTGCTAGCTATGGGAAAATATAGGATGGTCCCCTAAACTGGCTAAGAGAAACAGAGCAGGTTGAGGTCATGTTCTTGAGACGGTCTAGCAGGAGGTTGGAGGATGATCGTCCGCATACGTTTTCGCTCACAGAACGAGTTAATTGAGCAATGGAGAGGGTTTCCTCCTTATTATCAGAAAAATTGGCAATGAAAATTAGGGCCAAGAGCTTGAATCTTTATTTTGATATAGATCTTCTTCCTGAAATGAAACCAAATTAACTAGTGGGGCTGAGGTTTAGTATGCATAATTCGCTAGTGTTCACTTCAAATCAGTTTTCCTTGATTTCCTGACGAAAAAAAGAGTGTTCATCGAAACCTTATCTTTCGTCGGTGTAGTTTCAGTTTAAAGGATCAGCCACAGTTGAAAGGGTCGCGTCCCTCTCATGTGTACCGTTACTCACTTAAAAGCTGTTATAGCGATGTTCTGTTGCGATCAAATCTCAAACTCCATGCGAGACTTGAACCTGCAGGCAGGTCGCTCCACGCCATTACTCCATCGACGTTGTTTGATCGAAGGCAAGACCCGCTACCGGGAGGGGTAGGCCGTTTATTTGCATGAGACCTATTAATTGAAAATGTTGAAAGAAATGAATGAAGCGAATATACTGTGTCACACCAGCACAGGGTTTCCTGAATCTGCTTGAGAGCCATATGATGGGTTCATGGTAGTAGGACGTTCAGGTGATTTGAAACGACTGATTTCAATCATTTTGTTTAATCCTCAGGTGGCTGCTACCGAGCTTGTAGGCATCGTTATAACAGCTTATGACCTATGTAGCAGCCGCTTGTGGCTTAAAGCCACCAGCCATCGGGGAGGTTTTTCATCAAAAAAGGTTCATCCAGAGCTGGGTGGCGAAACGAACCACTTTGAAGAAGGCAAAAATTGCAATTTTGTTTTTTCACTTTCACTTTGGTTTATTAAAGAAATTGATTTCAATCTCCTGATTGAATTCTTATGAATGGCCTATCACCGTGAAGCAAGCACCAGATCTTCGAACAGATTTATGATAGACTGTGACTAAAACTCCGTTGGTTCCGCCAAACTAGCGCTGTGCCCTTTCGTATTGAATTGTCCTTGATGCGATTCTTGCTTGAAATCTGTTTCTTCTGGCGTAATTTCCTGCGAAGCTCAACCAAGATTCCTCCTTGAAACTCTTTATGTTCGAAGGTGATTTCAGAAAGATGTCCGACTCTGATAGTGGAATTAACGACGACGAAAACAAGAGCAACAATGTGAGCCCTGCTGCAAGCCCTGCCACAAATCATGCTGCAAGTTCTGCTGCAAGCCCTGTCGCAACTCCGTCTGCAAGTCCGGCAGCAAGTCCTGCTGCGAGTCCTGTGGGAAGTCCTGCTGCGAGCCCTGCGGGAAGTCCTGCTGCGAGCCCTGCTGGAGGTCCTGCCGCGAGTCCTGCTGCAACTCCAGCAAAGTTTGTCTTCTACCCTTATGGGGATTTCAGTTGCTGTTGTCGCGTTGAATTCTATCACTTCACGCGTTTTAGGCATTCCTCAAGTGGTGCTGAGTCTGATTCCACTCCGTCGCATCGATCTAATCACGATGAGAACTCACAGCACATGCTAAGCGATAAAGGTGGGCTCATAACGTTTTCGAGGAGTTTAGAAGTTTTTTAAGCGCGTCAGCTTCTTATTCATCGGGATATTGAACTGCTCGGCACTTTATGGCTTCAATTGTAGTCATTTCATTGCTGCTTGGAGTTCGGGTATGATATGTCGTAGCTTCTAGTCTTCGACATACTTCTCTTTTGGCTTTAGCTTAGCCTTCTTTGGGGGCTAAGCGGAAAAGTAGATATGTAGTGTAACATGGTGTGGAGATGATCATTGAAGTACTGTTAAGGCTGAAAGTTTTTACATAAAATTTTGATGAAATAGTTGAAGTTATTGGATAAGGAGTGATGTTTCGCTGGCTTCCGCATTATTTTTTAGAGGAAGGTCCTTGTCCTGTGGCTATCCCGATCAGATATTGTGCTGTTTAGGCTGCCCAATATACCAGAAAGCATTGCCTATAATGTTTGTTCTATCACTTCCTCTGGTTCAGTTGCAGCTTTCCGTGGTTCTGAAACGACCTAATTTAATGTTTTTTGCAAAGATTCCTATAATAGTCTTTAACCCGCTTCAGTAATATATAATTTATATTATAGAGTGTTTAAAAAAAAGTGTACACTGTTTGAAAGGTGGTAACTTCGCTTACAGTAAAGCCACTGAAGAACTTAAGGGCTCATGTGAAAGCTTAGGAAGATAGAAATTTTCTGACAGCATGGAGTGCGCCATGCACTTGTCAGAAAGTTTGCATTTTACACTCTACTGATTGTGTTTCATTTGAATACATGTTACATTTTCTTCACAAAGCGGCCGTTTCGATTGATTTGTGCTTCTTTTAAGACTTATAACTTAAAAACACACTACGGCCTGCGAAAAATGCAAGGGGTCCCAAAAAATGCATGCGCTATTTGAAAGGTTCTAATATGGCAGCTAGATAAGCTCTTGAAGATGTTTGAAACTCACATGAAAGCACAGGACATCGATATTTTTGTGGCGTGGACTAGTCAAGGTTGCGTCATGCACCCGCCTGAAACCTTGCATTTCAGACTCGATTGCTTGTGCATAGGCTGAGTGCCTCTTATAATCTTGTTGCTACTTGGCCAGGTTAACCTGTGTTGTGCTTCTTTTAACTTTTAGAACTTGACAATCACGTGAAAGACACGGGACATGCCAATTTTTTGATTGCACAATTTAAATGTGAGTAGGAGCCCCATTTCCAAGACGGATTCTGTGGACTGATGAAGCAACATTTAAGCTGAACGGAGAGGTTAATCGGCATAAGTAGAAGACTGGGCAAGAGAAAACGTTAAATGAAGCACAACGCAGGTTAATGTGGCCAAGTAGTAACGAAATTGTAACAAGCACTCAGCTCATGCACAATCGATCGAGTCTGAAATACAAGGTTTCAGGAGGGGGCGTGGTGCAATCTTGACTATTTGCATGCCGCAGAAGTCTCGATACGCTATGATTTATGTGTGTCAAACATCTTCAAAAGCTTCACTTGCAGCAATGTTAGAACCTTTCAAATAGTACCTGCATTTTTTTAGGATACCCTGTATTTTCGACAAGCATAACTTTTTTAAGTTCTAAACATTAAAGCACAAATCAATAAATACGGCCATTTTGTGAAGAAATTGGAGCGAAACACAATCAATCGAGTGTAAAACGCAAAATCTAATAGGAGTGCATGGCGCAATCCACACCGGGTCATATGCCAGAAAATTTCCATTTTCTTATGCTTTTATATGAGCTCTCAACTTCGTCAGTACCATTACTGTGAGCAACGTGCCTTTCAAAGTGTATACATTTTTTTTGAGACATCCTGATATGGCCGTCGAGATTCACTTTCGGCTTCTGAGAAGTCAAAGCGCACATATACTTTTAGGTTAAAGAGATGCCATATCGTATTCAAAGCGTCGTGTGGTGCCTCTGCCCTTTAAATCCTTAAAATTGTCAACGAAAAAGAGCAAATGCTAAACTGGGGGTTCCATTTACAAGGTCATAGATCTACCGTAAATTAGCAGCAGTGTCCACCAAGATTGTTAACGTCTTTTATTAGGCTGACGCTTTGGCGATTTTCGCCTTCTTTGGGGCTTGGAAAAGTCGGAAAAATTCGCAACACTACTCGCTCAAACGTCATTTCAAACTATGAAATACTTTTCTTGAGGAAAAGTGAAACGAGGTCAGGCATGTGAGCTGCAAAGGACGATTAACCTGGCAGGTAACTGCCGTAAAGGATCATCGTTCACCCGTAACTGGAGGTAACGTGGGTGAATGAGCTTCAGCCTAAGGGATCACTCGACTTATACACCCCTTAGGTCAAATCGAATGGTGGATCTCGATGCGTAGAACATTAAGAAGCACTTTGAATCACGGCTAGTGATTCCCAGGCCAACCTAAAGGAAGAGTGTCTAGCAATAACGCAAGAACTAGCACTCTTGAGCTCTGCAGGCTCTGATCCACCGTTTGATCTGACCTAAAGGGTATGTAAGTCGAGTGATTTCGGGGATGAAACCCAAGTTACCCCAGCTATGGGTGAACGCTAGTTCTTTATGGCAACTATCTGCCAGTTTAGTCGTCCTTTGCAACTCTCATGTCTGATCTTGTCTCACTTTTCCTTGAGAAAAGTATTTTATAGGATGAAGTGATGTTTGGGCCAGTAATGTTGGAAATTTTCCGACTTTTCCAAGCTAAGAAGAAGGCGAAAATCGCCGAAACGTTGGTCTAATAAAAGGCGTCAACAATCTTGGTGTACAGCTGGGTAATCCTACTATATGTTACATCGATAATCAAGGATGTCGTGCCATGATTCATTGAGAGTCGGGTCTGAGCAGTGTTTCCATCACTCAACAGGCTGCTTAATGAGAACATACGCTACCTAATGCTTTGCCTTTAAAAAACTAATCTCCTATCGTAGAAACCTAGGGGTTTCCTGATGAATTCATTCCTCATTTGCAGTGTAATTTCCGTGTTTTCTGTACTATAGGTAAGCTTGCATGCTGTTTTATTCAAGGAATGTGCAGATGATATCCTGTTTCACCTCTTAGCCCTATAGTATAGTGGTACTACAGGTATCTCCCCGAGGATCATCAGTAGGGCAGGGAGCTGTAGTACGTTCTAGGCGCCGAGACCCGGATTTATATACACCCCTAACTAGGTCAAGTGTGGCGGGAGATAGTATAGGTCACTGTTTATTGGGCCAGAGGTGATCTTTGCGGCGAGTATGTTGTGGATGTGCAGTTTTCTAGTGTTTTATTTCCCGTCTAGTTGTTCTTCTGAAGCGCGTATGCGTGGCTTACTGCTCCAAAGATGAAGATGAAGAAAAAACGTCGAGGATAGGGTTGGACGGATTTGGGACCAATCAGAGATGATGGAGGTTAAGTGTTACTCGTTCCAGGTTCAGACAAGAGTGACTCTGAGCGATCTGAACGGTCATCTGCGTCTCCGCGAAAGGTGAAGAAGAGTTTGATTGCAGATAGCTCAGACGACGAGGAGGTGCGTGCGGTTAGCCGTTCTCTTCTTTTGCACTGTTTTTTCTCTACGCTGATGTTGCATGTTTTAAGGAAAACGAGGGTAGAGCGAAGAAGAACTCACCATCGACTGCTCATATATTCGGAGATGATGTGTTATCGTCGGATTCGGATGATGAGCGAGGTGATGCTGTCAAGAAGAAGAGAATTGACGACTCGGATGGGGACAAGTCGGACGCTAGTAGAAAAAGTCAGTTTCTTTGACTTACGTTTTCATTGTTTTTCGTTATTTATGCAAGTATTATTCGTCGGGTGACAGAGGAGGCACCCGCTGTTGCACGCTTTTCTACTCAGAGTTTTTGGGTATGTCTTAACGCCCAGGCCAACCTAACCTTCTATCCATTCGGGGTGTGTTTACCAGACTTGCCTGAGAAGAGCAAGACAGTGACTTGTCCATCAGGCCAAATACGCATTCGCATAACCTTCACGAGATTCCGTCGAAATGGAATGCACGGTGCATCCGTCTAAGGTTTCGACTAATGCTGACCTTTATCATTTGTTCATTATGTGTTACTGAACCTCAAAATGTGAGAGTCGATGTTAAAAGTTGTCATTTTGGAAAGCATATCATATCTTGCTTTTAGAAGTGGACAGATACCTGTGGTCAGTTCCATGAGTTATTAGCTGGTAAGAAAAGTTTCTCACCACTCACTTTGGCGTTCCGCCAGATGGTTGAAAAGTGTTCTGGAACCTTCTCCCAATAACGCATATATAGGCTGACCTATGACCTACACTTAGCACTATGTTCGTCGTACTCTATTAAAACTATGGCAGAGAAAATCGTTCTCGACTGCAAGCAAGTTCGACTGCTTCTGCTTTACGAGTCCAGAAAGCAAGAGTCGAGGTGGATAACATACGTGGAACGATAGGTTCTACCACTGCCTCCTACGACACAGAGAAAGTATGGTTCCGGAAGTTCATGAACCGAAACTTTTGCTTGGAGGACCAACCACCGTCTAGAAGGCCAGTTGCAGTCTCCGGCGTTGCATCCGTGAACTGGCTTAGGAATTCGAGTGCAGTAAACCACCATAGCTCAATACCTGCGTGGCCTTGAGAAGACATGAAGATATGGTGCATGGACACCGCATGAACTTAGGGCCACCAGCTGCAGGTGCGCCAGGGTGCGTGCGTGAACTTCTTGACTTCGCGGCGGAATTTTTCTTGAATTGAGAACCCGATCACTAGTGACGAAAAGTGGGTGGACTACGTTGACCACACGCGAAAGCGTCAATGGCTCGGTCGCGGCGAAGCATGAATTCCCACGCCAGGACCGGAACTTCACCCAAAAAAGGTAATGCTCAGTGTCTGGTGGAGCTTTTCGTGGAAAACAAGACAAGGCCTTCTTCTTTCACAACAACGCTCATCCACCTGTTGCCAGGGAACTCAGAAAGACCCCATTGTTTCGGATGGAACGTCCTGGCCCACCCACCGTATTCATCGGACCTTTCTGCAACGGACTACCATCTGTTTCCACCGTTGTCGAGCAATTTCCAGGAGAAACAATTGGCGACACGAAGCAACTTAAAGACCGCCTCGCAGAGATTTTTTTCCTCAAAACCCCAATTTTTTTAAAGAAGCGGGATGTACAAACTACCTTACATATGACAATATGTTGTAGATAATAATGCTGCAAATGTTCGTTAGTTGTTATATGTGTGAAACAGCTATAAATTTGAGAAAATTGCTCAAGTGGCGGTATACTTTCCTTACAACCTAAGATTTTCGCCCGAAAGAACTCTGTCGGGGATAAATCAATGGTAAGCACCAGACAGCTATAGTGCGAACTCATGGACTGAACTTGGTCGGATCGAGGATGCTAACAGTACGATAAAGCACAAGCTGCTCTTACGTGCACAAGCGCTTCTTGACGCGCTTTGCGCTTACTTAGGGGCCCTAACCGAGGTCGAACTTTGTAGCTACTCAACGTGCATCTTCCACGATACTACGCAAAGTGGAACGCGTGGTGTATTCCAAATGAATTGACAAACGCTTCCCTTTCTTCTTCACTTTCCATTATTACTGTTGTTTATTGTTTAGCCAGAGCCAGGTTTTCTCATGTTTCAGGTGATGATAGTATTCATGGTATTAGAATGTACCCGGACCAGGAAGAAGAACAAGAGAAAGAGCTTCCACCGACAATAATAGAGGTTCGCAGATTGTCTTACCTCTTTTCGACTTTTCTCAGCATTTTATTTGCAATTCTGAACATTTTTTTAAAATTGTGAATCACTTCGTAAATTTTTTGAAGAGAAAGTTGGCCATTCCGGTAAAAAAGCATTGCTTTTAGGCGACAATTAGCAAAGTGGAGTGCGATTTTGGAGAGGGTATACAATTCATGAAGGTTTGTGCACGCTTTTAATATTTTCCTGAATAACCTCTAAATAGATTTAAGTGCATTGTGTTGTGTTTTCAGATTCCGAACTTCTTCTCAGTGGCACAGAAACCGTTTGATCCGGAGACGTTCGAGGAAGACGACGACGATGACCATGTGGATGAAGAGGGCCGTAATCGGCTTCAGCTGAAGGCGAGCGATTATCTGAATTAGCTGTCGTTCTGCGGATCGTTGAATTGCTCAACCGGGTGCAGGCAACGTATTCATTTGTCCTTGTCGCGTGCCAGAGTGGCTCAGTTGGTGCCATAAGTTACTTTGACAAGGAGAGGAGAGGGAAGGAGAGGGAAGTTCTATCATTGACTTCAGACGGAATTAAAATTTTAAAAATGTGAAAATTACAACACATTTCTTCATTGATGAGCCACCGAGGTGTTAAAATTAGCATGGTTCCTCTGAAGGGAGGTGGCGAAACAAACGATTAGAGTTTGCCTTTACCATTATTTCTCCATAGCATTGAGGTATATCTAGAGGGTTTTATTCAAATGAAAGTCTTTACAGGGTTCCTACTCACAGCTTTAAAGTCAACTTCACAAGTTTCTCATTGTCAGAGAGAGAGAGAGAGAGAGAGAGAGAGAGAGAGAGAGAGAGAGAGAGAGAGAGAGAGCTGTGCTATAGATGTCCAATAGGACTTGAGATTCTGCTCAAGCGGGCTGTGGATGGAAATCTTTGTGGGGTAAAGATATCAGAAGTCCGGTCCATGTCGCGAGTGTGAGCAGCATCGGATAACCAGCCAGTCGTAGCCAATCAGTACACCGATCAAACGCGTGCCAACCATTCAGGATGCCAGCTAAACGCGCCCTTTCTGACTGGCACTATCATTAGACGCGGGTGATTCAGCGCGTCCCTCTCAATGCTGCTCAAATTCGCGACTAGGTCCAGGGATTCCTAGAGGAATGCTCGCTGGTGTCAAATCTACCTTGGTCGTCCGTCATGGTCTTATCTTTTCCTAGAAGCCATCTTCTCGCTAGTTGCTCTTAATTCTACACAGAGATCGATTCCAGGCCGAGAATACCATCCGCTGGAGGTTTGTTCAGGATGCGGACGGCAACCTAGTGAAGGAGAGCAACACAAGGATTGTTCGGTGGAGTGACGGGACGTAAGTTTTCCGTTGGTCAAATGAAATACCCGAGAAAGTTCTGCCTCCCCTTAGTGTCGTTATACTGTTTCCAGGATGTCCATGGTGATCGGGAAAGAGGTGTTCGATGTTGAGTCCGTGCCAATACTTGGGAATATGCAGCATTTGTACGTGCGGCAGGGAACTGGCCTCGTGGCACAGAAGGTCTTCGACAAGAAACTCATCTTCCGGCCGCACTCGACTGACAGCGAGACGCATAGAAAGGTTAGACTCACTCTTTCATGTCCATGAGCTCCCTTACGTGCTCTAAATGGTTGCATAATCAGGTTACAATGAATATGGCGGAGAGAACACGAAAAAGTGGACAAGTGCGTATGGTGGCTGAGGTTGGACTGAATCCGGAGCAGGCACGAAGGGTGAGTCGCCACACTGCCACTGTTGCTTTAACTTCCGTGAACGCGTTGTTGTTCCCAGGAGGCGGTCCGAAGAGAGGAGGAGGCGTTGAGAGCCGCGATTCGTAAAGAAACGCAGCAGCGGCGAACGACAAGGGATCGTCATCGCCCACCAACGAGCTTCCTGGATGGTCGACCAGAGTACTCAGGTATGTTTGATGGAACCATCTGGATCTGGATAAGGTTACGAGGCTTGAAGCATTGAAGCTCAGTGAGGCTGGCTTATCCCGATTATGGTTTCGAAGGCGATGGCTTCTTTGAATTTGTTAATTCAAAAAAGGAGTAGCCCTAGTGTCATCCATGGCTGGTAAAATGTTCATATCGAAATATTTAGACCACGTTTTTTGGGAGTCATTGAACCATTGGGTAACCGGAGTTTCATACAGAGCACAAGATGGGCCTAACATGGAAAGAATAGGGGAGCAATTTAGAGTATGAATGACTAGCGGAAGAGATTATTCTACGGGTTCAATCGTGACATTGCAAATTTTGCTCTCTCTTCATTTTATTCAAGCCTAGAGTGACAGTTTCTAAAATACTCGTGAAACTGCTCACAGACCTACATTCCTGTGACATATGCTACGCGGCAAAACGACCGCTCTCTCTAGAATAAGGTGACAGTATCAGCACATGTAAGCCGGCAGCAGCAACGGCAGCTGCAGCGTAGTGGTAGTGTTCTCACTTCAGAGGGATGGGCTCGCCAGTTCGACTTTTGGCGACGTCAGCTTCTCGCATAATGCGCTTTATTAGGTCGCTGCAGATGAAATGGCCGATATTGACTGAAAGCTTGACAGATCATAACCTTGCTTGGAAGCAATCTTATTAATCGAAATAAGTGTCGTTACGATTAATACACTTTTCCCAACGCGAAAATAGTTTAGGCATTCCATCTTTGTAAAAAATAGAACTATGAGGGTTAATAAAACATAAGGAGTTATTTTCGGCATCATCTTGGTTGCTGAATTTTTTATCCTTCACATGACGATCTAAACGCTTCAGAAAGTGATATTCTGTAACTATTAGGTTGGAAAAAAAGTCTTTTCATTTTTTTCAAAGATTTATTACTTCACAACTACAAGGTCAAATCAACTGAGATAAACTCCATTTTGTTCCACTACACTTCTCCAAAGACTGGGTAATTTTCCAATTCTTCTCGCTTAAAAGACTGCAGTTCTGGAGTCGAACCATTGCTGAATCCAATTTTTGACGTCTTCATCCTCTTCAAAATATTTCTTTCCAATTTCTTGCTTGAGAGCACGGAAGAAATGGCATTCGGTAAGGGCGAGTTCAGGGCTATACGGTGGATGTGGCATACCTCCCAGCAAAGCTCCTTTATTGTTTTTCTTGTGAGTCTTGCAACATGTGGCTTTGCATCGTCATGCAGGATCATCACCTTTGACGTCTCCGGCCTGTTTTCTTGGAGAGTTGCGACGACTTTGTGGAGTTGGCCGCAGTATGTGACAGCAGTAAGTGTCTCTCCACTTCTGAGAGTTTTCCACTAAATCACTCCTCTGACATCCGACCAAACAGTCATGAGAATCTTCCTTTCGTGAACATTGGGCTTGAGATCAGACTTAGGGCTCTCTCCCTTTTGTACCCATTGCCTTTTCCTCGGAAGTTGGCACACAGAACCCAGGACTCTTCGCCTGTCACAATCCGCGGCAGAAACGATTTTCTGTCGTATCTGGACAGAAGAGAAGCAGCGATGGAGAGCCGTCGACCTTTCTGAGTGTCTGACAGGGCATGTGGAATCCAAGCTCCAAATTTCCATGAAAGCCAAGATTCTTCAGATGGATCCCCACTATCCTATGAGACACTTCGGGCTTCTCTGCCAGCTGACGTGTCGTCTGCCAACTATCGGTACGAAGAAGATGGTGTAGTTCACTGTCGTCCAATCCAGTTGGCCTTCCTGACCATGCTTTGCCCTCAGTGAATAATTTCCCTTTAAAGACTTTCCGAACCACTCATAACAGGCGCGATGAGTAGTAGATCCCAAGCCATATATGTGGTTAATTTGGTCTGCTGCCTGACGTGCTGTGGATTCTTTAATGAATTCTTGAAGAATGCCGTGCTGAAAACGGCCATGAGGTAGATCTGGCATTGAGTTCGGAAGATTGGATGGATAACGAATTACAAGAAGAGTCTTAACCTGTGTCCGCGTGCGAACGGTAGACAAGTGTGATAGGATTACGAAATCAGCAATCAACGTTGGCTAGTGCGTTTACAAGGGGAAGGGTAAAAAAAATTTCGAAGTGTGAAGAGACTTTTTTTCCAACCTAATAAAAATAGAACTATTTTCGGTAGGGGACAGATCTGGCGAATGCACTGGACGTGGCAGAGTTTCGTATCCCAATTCATCCAGTTTCTGGACAACAATTTTTTACGCGGGTGTTCATGTAGTAGGATTGGGCCCTTTCCACTGACCAAAGCCGGCTGTTTTTCAATTAACATCTCGTGTACCACTTCAGTTTCGGGGCGGTACTTCTCCGCTGTGACAGTGTCTCCAGTCCTCCAGATCTTGTAACCGACTCTATTAGCCGGTGTCTACCATACGGTCACTATGGTCTTCTTTGTTTGGATGGAGGCGGTACGTTACAGCGGTAACATTCAACAACGGATTCACAATACAACGATCTTACAGAGCTGCCGAGCTTCGTACGTAGTATCTTTTGCAGGGAATTTTACAGAGATTTCACCATAACGATTGCTGCTAAGTCACGATATCTGCGTTTTCCGCTGTAATTTCTCTGTTAAATTGCTGCAAGTCGTTGATGAATCCGGCCTCAATATCGACGAACACCATGGTTTTCTCTGGTTTGGTTTCGGCACCTCCTTGAGACTCTAATTCTTCTCCAGCCATTGTGCAGAGCGACGACAATTGTCGCAAAGAATCCACTTTTCGTCGTATGCCACGACCCTTTCCAAAAAGGCTCCTTTAGATTGCGCAGCCTAAACGAAACACAGGTGTCGTGGCGCTTTATTAACATCTGCCCGGCGGTCAGTTCGTGCAGGATTTGTTCATCCAATTCCTTTCCTTTTCCGATCACATTTAAGTGATTATGATAGTGCTGCCATCAACGCCAAATGCTGTGCTGACTTTCTCACAGTTTGACGCGGATCCGCTTCCACCATGACTTTGAGCTGGTCGTGGTTAAGGAATGATGGCGGCCTACCTCGGTCTTCATCTTCGAGACTTTCATCTCCAGATCGTTACGAGCTGCTGCAGCGACGTTGTGTCTACTTTCCCATTCATATAAGTGGCACCCAAATATCACGTTGACCCATCTTACCTAAATATAATCGGCTAATGTCACGTGTACATCACGGTGAGGGGGTTCAGCCGGGTTTTATTTCAGCTTAACCGTGGGCGAATGCTGGAGAACTTATAACTTGGCGGCGTACCCAAGTTCACGACATATTCAGCGGGCAGCGCGTCAGAATATGAATGGGGACCAAGTGCGGAGCGTAGGGAATCAGAAGACGTGCTGAAGACGTCGTCCAACGTGCGTAGGGATTCAGAGGACATGCCGAACACGTCGACAACCGTGCATGGCGAGCCGTAGACGTGCCGAACACGTCGGCAACCGTGCATGGCGAGCCGTAGACGTGCCGAACACGTCGGCAACCGTGCCAGGGCATTTAGATGACCATCGACGGGAGGCGTTCACAGCAGGGGAGGCAATCGATATCGGTCGATATTATTGCTTTTTTTGTGGGTTTCGTTCAAGCGGCACGAAACTTCAGCCATGGTGTAATCAAGGTCACTGAACACGAATCTGACGTTTGTTTTTGAGGTATCGATCGCAATCAATCGATATTGGTCAAATTATATATGGATGTCGTTCATTTTCTGTTTCTGTCTAAATTGCCGAAATCGACGCAGTTAGGGTGTTCTTTCTGCGTAAACCATAACATAGGTTGCAGCTAAAATTGATGATGAAAGTTATTATTACGGCGAAGCCGTTGAGAAGCTCTGACAGCTGTACTCTATATAGTCAAACCATTTCTTCATCGCAATGAAGGTATGGAGGTATTAAAGTTGGGAAAAGAAGATGGTCGGGGCGTTCTCTTCTCGGGCTTTGGGGGCGAAGCCCCAACCAGTCGTCGGCGGCCGCTAGGCCACTGAACGACTGGTACTGTAAAAACGACGTCAAAAACTCGGCAAGAGGCGATTATGTCACAAAAGCTATAAATATTAAGGAAGCGGAGATTCTGCGCTTTCAGAAACTACATACAATGCCCGAAACGTGAGCATTCGTAGCCACGAAAAATCGACCAGAAATTGAGGTAGCAAAATCGGCCATTTCATATGCAACGACCTAATACTAGCGCAAGTGGGACTCGAACTCTCGAGATTTCTTCTGCCAGAGTCAGGACACTACCATCACGCCACCGTCGCTTGTGCTAGCTTAGCTGAGCTGAATATGCAAAGCTGCATCAGCGCGTCCAACCAGGAGTCACAGAAGGAAATTTTAACGACGACAACTTCATCAGGAATGTGTTTAGCTGTTCCGATCCTCATTGCTGCGATTACCATTTTAAGCTCTTCTTCATGAGCCGGATTTCTGGGGAATTTAATTCATAAAATGTTTAGTTCTGATAACGTTACAGCTTTACCCCTAGCTTAGAGGAATTGCTTGGTACGCGATGATTGATAGAATTGATGTTCCAGATGAGGATGCTGATGCGACGCCTCGTGGTCGTGGACGTGGTGCTGACGCACCGTTGATAGGTGCAAGCGACTCTGAAGAGAGTGACGCCGGCAGACGCACTGCCACCAAGGACGCGGAGGATTCAGATGAGGTGAGTGGCCGCTACCTAACATACCTGTAGGTTAGTCTGCGGGAGCAGTTGACTGAACGATGTGATGGTTGCAGGAATTCCGAAAGAAGAAGCAGCAACAGAAGAAGAAGATCGTGACGAGCGATGAGGAGAGCGACTAGCCGCGTCTGGACCGGAGTCAGATTGTCCTTTGTGGATTGATGGTGTCCAGGTTATGGTTGTGTACAGAATGTGAAGGTCCGGTTATGCCTATCGATCGATATCGATTTCGCGCGCGACAGGCTCTATCGCTCGCGAGGTATAAACGGCCCTAATCCTCGTTTGTTTATTGTTGACCTCATGTTGATACTGCAGTAAAACCATAAGAACGACTTTATACACGTTGTGACTATTGAAGAGGAGGTATAGAAGTTCTTCAAGTGAAAGCTAGCGACGAGAGGCATATGTACACAATACCCGAATGTGAATTGTCCGGTCGGGATTCGGACGACCGGACTGAGCGACTCAGAAAATACTCGATGACTGACTGGCTAACCGACTGAAAGGCACAAGGATGGAGACGAAGGCCAACTATACACAGAAACGCTGAATGTGCCGCAGCCTTCTCAGCTCAGAGGAAGCGAATGTTGGCGTCCGATTCGCAGGCAGCTTGGATGCGGCAGTAGAAGTCGTCACGCTGGGCGACCCCGATGAACTGCAACGGCTTCCGTCGACCCTCGACAAAGATCTCCAGCGATTTCCTCGTACCAGTCAGCAGTCCCATCGTGCGAAGCGACTGAGTCTGAAAGAGAAATGTGCTCATCGCCGCTTGAGGGAACTCTATAGGGATTACGTTAACGAACCTTTTTCACGGAAACCACGTCTGTGAACAGCATGATGATCGGCATGTGATTGTCTGTCGATTTGGTTCGATAGATGAGTGCACTGTAATATGCCAAGTTCAGGTCTCATTAGAGCATCTCGAAGGGAAGAAATTGCAGAATGAAGGACAAAGCGGAAAGATTGGCGTAATTAGTTCCTTCGTGGAGTGCGCCATGCGCTCAGATTTTGAGGGACGCTCTGGAGGCGATTTGTAGGAGAACATCACGCCATGCACACATCCAGCATGTTGCGATTTTCATTCGACTGAAATTCGGCCAAAATTTCATTTACCCGGAATTACGCACTAACCAACTCTACAACAACAATTGCATAAAACTCGTGTATATCCACTACACAACTTCAAATGAGCCGCATTTGCACTACCAATCGGACACATGGAGCGACACGTAGTAGACGAATGCATAACGCGAAGTCTTTTACAACACTCTCATAAAATTCACCTGTTTGGCGCATTATATAATCAGCTCGCAACTTTTGTTGTAATTTTAAAAATAACGGAAACTAAATGCATTCACCACTTTGAGTGGCTGAGTGAGTTGTTTGAATTGCCGTTATTTTTAAAGTTACAATAAAAGTTTAAAGGTCATTATAATGCACAAAATAGGTGAAGTTTATGAGTAAGTTGTAAAAGACATCGCGCTATGCACTCATCCAGCACGTTTACCTCTGTGTGTCCGATTGGTGGTGTAAATGCTGTTCATTTGAAGTTGTGTAGTGGATATGCACAAGTTTTATGCAAAAGGTTTTGCTGTACAGTTGGTTAGTGCGTAATTCCGGGTAAATGAAATTTTTCTTACCAGCCAAATGAAAATCGCAACATGGTGGAATGCTGGACGTGTGCATGGCGAGATATCCTCCTACGAAACAGTAAAGAATTGTTGTTTTAAGATACATTTAGTCTGATTATTTAGACGAAATATTAGGTTGTAACGAATTAAATGGCACTGGCTCGCGCCATTTTTTGGCGTGTCTTTACGCGTTTGATCAAGAACAAACCGTAAGATGTGGCATATCATTTAGAAGCGCAAACTTTGCTCTACCGGTGAGTACCGAATTTTCTATGTAAAAGTGGGAAAACTTTAGAGTTTTATTGACTTTTTTGCAGATGGACAAAAGGGTAATCCGAGGCATTTACTTGTATGAATTCAAGCTGGGCACTACAGCTAAGGAGGCGGACGAGAAGATCAACGCCGCATTCGGTCAAGGATGTTCCACAATTCGGACGGCTTATCGTTGGTATCAGAAGTTCCGGAATGGAGATGAGAGCTTGGAAGAACATGAAGGTCGTGGGAGGCATAGTGATGTTGATGAGGACAAGCTGAGAGATGTGGTAGAGGAGGATCCACACAAAGGTACCAGGGAGATAGCGAAGGTTCTTGGCGTCAGTCACAACACAGCTGCCCGGCATCTGAAGGAAATCGGAAAGACCAAAAAGCTGGAAAGATGGGTGCCTCACGAGCTGTCTGAGGAGCAAAGAAACCGACGATATGAGATCTCGTCCGCACTGCTTCTACGGAACGAAACGGACCCATTCCTTGATCGCATCGTAACCTGTGACGAGAAATGGATAATGTACGACAACAGGCGACGATCGGCACAGTGGGTGGAGAGCGATGAGAGCCCCAAGGTTTTTGCGAAGCCGGAATTGCACCAAAAGAAAGTAATGGTGACAGTGTGGTGATGTTCGCTGGGAATTATTCACCACAGCTTCCTCCCTCCCGGTGAATCCATCACGGCAGAGAAGTACTGCATTGAAATTGAAGAAATGATGAAACAGTTGAAGGATATCCGGCCGGCCTTGGAAACCGAAGGCGAGTTCTCCTTCTGCACGACAATGCTCGCCCCCATGTAGCACGTTGGCAAAGATGTGTAGAATCAGAAGGTTTTTATTTCGATTAATAAACTTGCCTACAAGCCGAGATATTAACTGTTTAAATTTACAGTGGTTCAGTGCCATTTATTTCGTTACAACGTAATAAATACGATTACGAAGGAACCGAAAATTTTATGAAAATTCAGAGATTATGTTTCTATGAACAGATTAGTAACAGAAAAATAAATTTTATTTTTATTCATGTTTATATTTATTACATTTATTCGTTCGTTTTATTTTTATTTTTATTATTTATTTTATTATTATTTTTTATTTTTTATTTTTTATTTATTACACCTACTCAATTTGCATTTATGCATTCAAATCGCGTCCACGGCAACCCCTAGAAGTAAGCTGCGTGCCGCATCCCAAAAGCGATTGAATGGCGCCGTCGTGTATCATTTTATCCTTTATCGTTTATTCATATCATTTTCACGCCAAATTGCACACTTTTAGATCAATTTGGTCGTTCTTCTAAACTAACTTGATGCTTGTGAAATCAATTTCTTCTTCGTCCTCTAAAACGAAACGAGCCTCTTGCAGGTTGAACTACAGACTTTCCAAGACGGTTATTATAAGTCTTGTCCAAAGAAAATTTGCTAGAGCTTTCTTTGAAATTTTCTAGTTCAGCTGCCCAAATGAATGTAATATTGTTATAAAATCTTTATTTTTCGAGAAAAATAAGAATTTAAATTTTGCTTTCAAACGCAACAAGGCAACAGTCATTTAGTGCATTAAAGAGAGATCGCGCCATGCGCTCAAAAGGGCTCGCTGCGATATTTAATTAATTAATAGGGTAAATGTGTGATTACGAGAAGCGTCAAACTGAGGGTATGTGTGTTCTTCAGAATTGTTCTTGTTGTATCGTTTACAGGTGCTAAACTCCAGGAGAAATTTTTTGTGAGCAGAAATTTTGCCATCAATCCAGTAAAAATCGTGACATGTTGAACAAGGGCATGGCGCAGTCTGTTCTTTTGGCCACGTTGCTACTTTTTATAACAAGCTCCATCTCCCTCCTCTCCTTCCCCCTCCCCCCATTGGCCGAAAAATGGAGAGTTTTATAAAACAGTGTGTTCACTTATTAGGTAAATGGATTAAAACTTCAAAGAAAGTTTTACTAAAATTCCCATTGAACAAAAAAATCATTCTAACCCTTTTGGAGAGCCTCTAGTTTGATGCAGAAGAAGCATCAATTGGAAGAGTTTGCTTTGGTTTCAATAGTCTCAGGCTAACTTAGAAGAGTGTCCAGTTTAACGTGGATACTTCTCAAATCAAATTGGACACTTTTCACGTCAAATTGGACACTCTTCTAAGCTAACCTAAGGCTTTTCAAATCAAAGAGAACTCTTCCAAATCGAAATGAACGTCTTCTACAGTAAGCTAGAGACCCTATAAAAATGTAAGAATAGTTTTCGTTCAAAGAAAATGTTAGCATAACTTTCTTTGAAGTTTTAATTTATTTTCCAATAAAAGAACGCATAGTTTAAAATTTTATAAAATTTTGTTTTTTGAGGAAAACAATGATTTGAAGCTTGTTTTAAAGAGGAGGAAGGCGCCCGTTTTATATTGCCAAAATAGAGATTGCGCCATGCCCTCGTCCGACACGCTGCGATTTTTATTCGATTGACAGCAAAATTTCTGTTTACATGGTGTTTCGCATCTGCAAAAGGTGCAACATAAACAATTATAAAAAATCACACATATCCTTACATTGATGCTGTCTGTAAGCAGCATTTACACTATTAATCAGAGAAGCATTGCAACTTGCTTTCCGAGTGCATGGCGCGATCCAGTCTTTTAATACGCTGTATGATTGCTGCCTTGATGCGCTTTGAAACATAGTTTAAATCATTATTTTTTCTCGAAAAATAAAAATTCTATAAAATTATAACAAATATTCAGGCTGCTGAATTTGAAAATTTTCAAAAAAAGTTATTCTATATTTTCCTTGAACAAAAAATTATTCTCACCATCTTGAAGAGTCTTCAGTTTAACCTGTAAGAAGCTCGTTTCGGTTTGAAAGACGTTTTGAGTTCAAAGTTCATAGGCCAGCTTAGAGAAATGTCCAATTTGACGTGAAAACTGTCCAATTTGGTTTGGAAAGTGTCCAGTTTGATTTGAAAAGTGTCCAATTTGACGTGAAAAGTGTCCAGTTTGACGTGAAAATGGTATATGTTCGAAAAACGCAATTTTTGAATATTCGAACTCAAATATCTAAACTCGAATGAAAATCATTTGAGCAGAACCATAGTCTACACAATACGGAACAGACTCAAAGGAAAGTTCAAGACTTGGGATGACCTGAAGTGGGAAACGTTTCTTCCAACCCAATGACTGCATTGATCGTAGGACCTACTTGTGTGTGAGGTAAAGAATTCCGGAGGAGATCCCCTTCGGGAACGTTCTTTCCTTGTCGTGCATCACGCAGCTTCGATCTGAAATCGGCAGAAATCAGGACTTCTATCAACCTCAAGCACGGAAGAAGGTTTGGACTTACAGGCCAGAACGTTGTCGATCATCGAGTCTTCGTGAGCCTCATTGTCCTCGTAGTCGGTGCAGACAGACGGAGAGGAAGACTTGGCCGTGTTGGTGTTGTCAGCGGCGTCAGCGGCGTCAGTAGTCGTCTCGTCCTCCTCGTCCAACGACTCGGATGGCGTCTCAAGCAGCGGCTCACGCGCGAGATGTTCGGGCGAGTGCGCGCTTTGACTGGACTGATCGGACGCAGCCAGTGGGGAAATGCTGGCCGCACGGTTCGGTCTGAATACGTTCATCGGCTGGTCGGCGGTCAACGAGTCCGCTTGACCGTTGGCCAGGCGAAATTGGGTTATGGCACTGGCCTTCTCGCTCAGCGCGTCGAACGAGCCCTAAAACCCAAAACCGTTCAGTGTGGACAAGAGACGCCGTTGAAGGACTTACCCTGTGCAGATTCTGCGCCGATCCTTTGTGGGGAGCGGGCTGAACGCTGAAGGAGTGTCGCGGAGAGGAGAGGTTCTGCTGCGATCCGAGCGTGTCCAGGTTGAAGTTCGACCCGAGACGAGAGGTGAACACGCCGGCGTAGCTCGGCGGCCGTTGAGGAATCGGCGAAGCCTGAAGGACCGACGATGCTGATCGAAGAGGGCAAGGGGCTTCTCGTCGCTGACTCACCGTTCTCGAGGGTATCGTTGGCAGCAGATCCGTGTTGACGGTGAGCTGAGGCGAACCCTCACGAGAGCCTCTCACAGGGAGGTTACGGTAGAACCAGCCGTAGGTGTCGAGCCGCTTTCGGAGACGGGGAAAACGATCGAATAGGTAGGTGGTAATGAAGATGCGCACACCAAGAGTGAGTCCTGCAAAGGGTTGTTCCAGTCGCACCTGGTATACGCCATGTACTAGGTTTGTCCCTCGAAAATGTTGCGTTCTCTACTGGTTCAGCACAAGGAGCAGTATCGGAGCTGGTGAGCAAATTTGCAGCAGCGCAGAGACCGGCGCTAGGAATATGCCGCTCTTCGCGCCTGGACCAATACCTGGTCGTTTGAAGCAATTTTAGTGCACGTCCTACCCTTTCGAGGTGAGGTAACCTTGTAAACGGAAGAACGACACCAACCGCACATTCCCAAGCAGGTGCCGGTGTTGAAGATCATTGACAGTGTGAGCCAATAGATCACCAAGCAGTAGAACACTAACGTCACATGGCGGTCCTTCCACATCAGCAGGCTGAAAATGGGTCCATTCCACAGGACTTCTTTCGGCTAAGAACAGGCGACAAACCTATGAAGCTTCTCGAGAAAATTCGCCGCAAAGTTCAGCAGTTGCTGAGCGACTTTGGCCACGTCGAATATCAACTGTGCGCCGTTGATGTCGAATTTCGGCATCGCCACTTCTTTTCGAGGAAGAAAGTACAGGCCAATGTCGACGTTCCTAAAGCGCGGAGTGCTGAGTGTTATGGAAATCTCCCTGGGTGGGTGCAGGGAAGGAACAGCCAATCAGACGCCTCGGCTGACCGTGCGAGTTTGTGCCTCGGAGGGTCTGGACACGCCTAGGGACACTTCCCCAATAGTTCCGGACATTCTCTATGGGCTTACTTGGTGGCCTTGAGGTAGTTCAGTGAGAGCTGTGTCCAGAGCAGCAGTAGTACGAGTGAAGCTGTCCAGCCGCGTACGATCGAGTAGGTGTAGACCTTGAACAGGGCGATATCAACGGCACATGTCGCGAAAACGCACAGGAGTGTTGCGGGAACGCATCGTTACCAATCAGACTCATCCGCTTGGATAGGGCACATGATTGGCTGCCGCAATTACGATAGGAGCAGCGGGTTGTTTCCGAACCCCTGCGGTGCATCTCCGCGACATGTACTATATCACTTAGGTTGACGCCTACGTTTTGAACCAGTAGGGCGAGGACCAGATGGAGACCGAAGACTTACCAAAGCGAGTAGAAGTGTGTGCATCGGATTCTTCCAGAGCAGCGTGTCGTAGATGGCAGCCGCCACCTCGATCAGTGGATGCAGGAAGGTGTCTGGAAATGAACACGATGAAAGCAAGAAGGGCCTTTAGAGATGCTTCGGGTCTTTGTGTCGAGCTCCCACATCGATGGGCGGGGCGAGTGATAGCGAAGTCGGAGGAGGCGCGTGCATCCGATTCCAGATTTTTGTTTCGAATTTATCGCCCAGGCCAACTAGGTCTTCAAACCGCTCGGAGTCGGTGCCTTGTACCAGACTGATCTAGGAAGGATAATGCGCTGATTTGTTCGTCGGCTGACCACCGCAAGTCATTCATCTGGGCAAGTATGCATTCAATTTGCATCTGCAATATCGCGGAGTAGAATGCGCGTCGCATCTCACCAAGGAATTGACTAACTTCGACGTTTATTTTTGGATCTATTTTAGTCGGAGGGGAACATCGCTGGATCGGCTGGTCGGCAAGAACTACAGTGAAATGGCCGCATTTGCACAAATTACGCGACACCGTACGTCACTGTCGTTAATCGTCTCAGACGCTGGGAGAGGTCACCTGCAGGTGAGAATGACGTATTTTGACGTCACAGGTGACCTGTGGGGGCTATTTTGGGGCGGAGTTTCAGAGAGCGGTCTACTACCGGTCATTTCGCCGCTCGCGTGATACGCAACGCGATATGTAGGTGAACTACAGGTTCACACGCCCCCCTTACAATCGATTGGGTCAAGCCTTCGCGATGGGGCAGGTCACCTACAGGTGCAATGCTAGTTCACCCATTTTTCACCTGCAGGTGACCTCTCCCAGTGTCTGAGGTCATCCGCGTTCACCCGCAGTGATCGCTAGGAGTTTCCGAATCAATCTCGCCACAGCTGTGCTCCATCGAATTGTATAGGCGCAGGAAAATCTACTAGCAAGGTAACAAAACGTGGAGGAAACCGAAATCTGAGTCGCGAAAGAAGAGAAGTCGAAAATGGCCAATGAACTAGCGCCGAGCTGGACAGGAGGAAGCTTGGGAAGTTTAGGAGGAGCGTGCAAGAAGTCCTGAAGAAAAAGAGGGAAGTTCAGCTCCGTGCCCACCTATTCCACTGCACTGATCTTCCTGCGCTAATATACGCTTCAGAGAGATGGGTCATAAGAATGCAGGATGAGCACGCGATCGGCGTTGCACAGCGTGGAATCGAGAGGAGTAGCACGGTAACGCAAGTGAGGGAAGGCCTCCGGAGTTCCGAGCTCCGCCGGCGTTCGAAGATCAGAGACGCTGTCGCGTGGGACAAGTTGTCGAAAATTAGGTGGGCCGGCAACGTAATGAGCTTCGCAGACACCCGCTGGACGAGAGCACCGACTGGATTCCGAGGGATTTATTTATTTATTCATTTATTTATTTATTTATTTACGCGCCCATGGAGGGCACGCAAAATTCCAGTGATTCGTGGCTCAACAACAAATTAAAGAACGCAACAGGACAAAACGAAGGAAAACGGTTAAAAACGGAAAACGGTTGGTGGGCACCTTCGTTAAGGCCCTGAACGAACGTTATGGGATGTATCGTGTCCCTCGAACGAGGTGGGCCGATTGGAGCACTCTGGCACGCGACAGGGATGAGGACGCTGCTGGCGCCCGCTCGAGCAACTCGATGATCAACGGGACGACATGTGATACAGGTGAACTACTCACTGATGGCTGTTTTGGACATCAATGAGAAAAGTGAACCAAAGCGAAAATATAATTAAACGCTTCTGAACATAGGAAACTTGGCTACAAATTGCCAGGACTCACAGGCTTCTTATTTACATAAGCGCTTATTATTCCATGGACGGCACTGATATTCGGTGCGGACTGATTAGTTGGTGCATCTTCTCACATGTAGGCCACATTAACGACTAGTACTAATAGAGTCAAAAATGCCATAGAAACTTACAACATCGCTTGAGATCACGTCTTAGCGAGGCGGCGGACAGCTTCTGCTGGTCGGACTTGACGGGCTTGGCGTGCTCGTCGTTCGGCTCACCGTCGAACGCCTCGGCGATGTCGTAGAGGAACCACTTGACCTCGTTTGACAGCCGACACCAGATCGATTCAGGCGCTTCGGCGTCTGAAATCAGCTTCGCATTCAACTACAAGGCTTGTCGTACTGCTTGGCGAAATCAGAAGAGTGGCTAGAGCTTCCGCCTAGGTCATGACCAGAACAAAGAGCCTGAGCATGTCCGTCGCCAACAAGCGAGAGACGAAAGTGATGACAGCAGGTGTCGTCCTTGGAACGGTGTCTAGCGCTGACGCCCGCGCTCCAGTTCTGAGACGGCAACCCCAGTGGCCTTTGAACTGCACTTCCTGAGAACGCTCAACCAGCAAAGTTGCCTTCTACCACGTGGGTAGCGATCTAACCCATATACCGGTTAGCCAAAGCATGACTGTCTCCACGGTTGTCATAGAAACAGCAACTTCTAATTTTACTTACCGTCCCAAAATATGTTTATATTAATATCTGTACCTACTTTTCCGCATCTGTTTGTTATTTCCTATATTGTTTCATATTTTTAATCAATAATTTCAACCATTCATTCTCAAATACTCCTTATTTGATTAGTCCATTTAGTTACTTTTTCTTTTTGATTTCCTCATTTTCAAATATTTGTTATTTATTCATGCTTAATATTTTGTACTTTGAATTGATACCAGATTGTTTTAGAGATAAGACCGTCAAAGAAAGTAGCCTGGTAGCTTTCGCATTTTAAGGGAACGTACGGGTTAGATATATGAATTTTTCGACAGGAAGAATACTTTTGAAACCTGAAAGGACATTTCTCAAATCAAAAACAGCAAAAACATTCAGACGAAAATCAAACACTTTCCGGACCAAACTGGTCCCCTTACAAAAACTACTGAAAACAAACATTTTACGAATCAAAATAGACATTTTCATATGTAACTGAACGCCTTCCAACTCAAAACAGAACTTTTGAAGTGAACATGACACGTTTAAAAAATCAAAGTATGTCTTAAACCAAAAATTTCGTTTTGTATCTTTCATTTTGAATTGGCATCGCCTACTGGTTTAATGGTAATAAAATTCGAAAGCTTCCAACAAACGAATGTTTTAGAATTTTACTAAAGTACACAGAACCAAAAATTACAAACCTTTGAGGAAATTGATTTTAAGGAAAAGCAAAAATTAACTGAGTGAATCCCTCATGACAAAAATACCCAAAAAAGCGTGCAATTCTTGACTGCGCAGTTCCATGTAAACAACATTTACAAGATCAATCCAATAGACATGGCGGCGTATGGGAATGTGCACGGCGTGGTCTCGTGGTCTAGCACACTGGAGAGTTTTTGCTTCTTCGCAGTTCTGAGTAAGTCAAAAGAACTGACAGGTTCGACCCTCGATGAATCTCGGCATTTATCGTTGTCCAAGTGTTTAATGTGGTGCTGAACTCGAAACCGAGAGAGTACACGCTTTATTGACGATAACGTTTCGGCGATGTCTCCTTCTTCAGAGTGTCAAACTTGGGTAATTAAACTTTTCTTTGTTGTATTTGTTATATTAGGTTGTAACGAATTCAATGGCACTGGCTCGCGGCTTTTTGGCGCGTCTTTACGCGTTTGATCAAGAACAAACCGTAACATGTGGCATATCATTTAGAAGCGCAAACTTTGCTCTACCGGTGAGTTCCAAATTTTCTATGTAAAGGTGGGGAAACTTTAGAGTTTATTGATTTTTTTGCAGATGGACAAAAGGGTAATCCGAGGCATTTACTTGTATGAATTCAAGCTGGGCACTACAGCTAAGGAGGCGGACGAGAAGATCAACGCCGCATCCGGTCAAGGATGTTCCACAATTCGGACGGCGTATCGTTGGAATCAGAAGTTCCGGAATGGAGATGAGAGCTTGGAAGAACATGAAGGTCGTGGGAGGCATAGTGGTGTTGATGAGGACAAGCTGAGAGAGGTGGTAGAGGAGGATCCACACAAAGGTACCAGGGAGATAGCGAAGGTTCTTGGCGTCAGTCACAACACAGCTGCCCGACATCTGAAGGAAATTGGAAAGACCAAAAAGCTGGAAAGATGGGTGCCTCACGAGCTGTCTGAGGAGAAAAGAAACCGACGATATGAGATCTCGTCCGCACTGCTTCTACGGAACGAAACGGACCCATTCCTTGATCGCATCGTAACCTGTGACGAGAAATGGATAATGTACGACAACATAAAAAGCTTGTGTCACGTTGGCAAAGATGTGTAGAATCAGGAGGTTTCGATTAATAAACTTCCCTACAAGCCGAGATTGCCATTTATTTCGTTACAACCTAATAGTTTAATTACCCAAGTTTGAAAAAGACGACATCGCCGAAACGTTAGCCGCCAGTAAATCATGTACTATCTAGGTTTCGAGTTCAATACCACATTCAATTGGACAAGTCAAAAGAACACTGGTGCAACAAGAAAAATGGGATCTATCCTAATCGGGGGGCATATAGTGATTTGCGTCTCCAGTTCATTGTTTGAGTTTCTACGAGAGCTTCAGCTTCCCAATGGTGCGAGGGCTTTCAGTTAAATTCAGGGAGCGTGGTTGTGTGACATCGAATGACATACGAAACTGACACCTAATGGTGCCTTCTCTTGACTAGGACAGGTCTGAATAGTGGATCAAATATCAAATGAATTAATTTTTCCTTCCTTCACTGGGACGCGCCACGTTTCCTACTTCTGCGGGATATCGTGGAGGCAATTTGAACGAGATCGTAGCCTCATTACAATGTCCTGCAGCGACCAGCCGATGGAAGGTTTAGTTAGACTAAACGGGAACGAACCAAGGACCCTGATTTGGTGTGCGCGAGACAGCCGGCGTCTCCTAGGACCGCGCTGTCGGATACTTGAAAAATGACAACGGCATCATGTTGCTCAGTAAACTATTATTGCTCCCCAATGAACAGACATTCTTGGTTCATATTAAAGAGCGAAAGAACGAAAGCTTTCCGCTGCATTGTAGCAGTCGATTACGCATGCACTTGTCCACTATGTCACGATTTTAACTGATATGTTTTAAGGAATTACAAATAAATCAGCGGTACTGTAAAAGGCGAGCTCGTAGCGGAGAAGATGGAGGAGGCGCCGATTGCCGTGTGCGTCCCTATTCGAAGTTCTAGGTTCGGGTCCTGTCCAGGCCAGCGAAGCTCTTCGCCCCTACGTGGTAGATGAATTGGTACTAGACTTGTCTGGAAAGGGTCTTGCGCTGACCTCTCAATCGGATGGCCACTCAAGTCACTGTACAGGCAAAATACGCATTCAGTTGGCCTCATCGATATGCCGTAGAAGTAGAATGCATGGCGCACGCGCAGAGAGTTTGACTAACCCGTATCACGCCTGTATCATTTACGACGGTATTAGGTTGTAACGAAATAAATGGCACTGAACCACTGTAAATTTAAACAATTAATATCTCGGCTTGTAGGCAAGTTTATTAATCGAAATGAAAATCTTCTGATTCTACACATCTTTGCCAACGTGACACGAGCTTTTTTATCACAGTAGCATGAAAATCAGAAGTTCTGGAATTGACGAAATCTTCGAAGGCACTTTCGGCATCCTGTTGGTATTTGAATATTTTCCCTACCAAGAAGTCGCCAAGATGCTTGAAGAAATGGTAGTCTGTTGGGGAGAGGTCGGGAGAAAACGGAGGATGTGGTAGAGTTTCAATGCTCAGCTCATTCGATTTCTGCAACGTCATTCGTGCTACATGGGGGCGAGCATTGTTGTGCAGAAGGAGAACTCGCCTTCGGTTTACCAAGGCCGGCCGGATATCCTTCAACTTTTTCATCATTTCTTCAATTTCAATGCAGTACTTCTCTGCCGTGATGGATTCACCGGGAGGGAGGAAGCTGTGGTGAATAATTTCCAGCGAACACCACCATACTGTCACCATTACTTTCTTTTGGTGCGATTCCGGCTTCGCAGAAACCTTGGGGCTCTCATCGCTGTCCACCCACTGTGCCGATCGTCGCCTGTTGTCGTACATTATCCATTTCTCGTCACAGGTTACGATGCGATCAAGGAGTGGGTCCGTTTCGTTCGGTAGAAGCAGTGCCGACGAGAACTCATATCGTCGGTTTCTTTGCTCCTCAGACAGCTCGTGAGGCACCCACCTTTCCAGCTTTTCGGTCTTTCCAATTTCCTTCAGATGCCGGGCAGCTGTGTTGCGACTGACGCCAAGAACCTTATCTCCCTGGTACCTTTGTGTGGATCCTTCTCTACCACATCTCTCAGCTTGTCCTCATCAACATCACTATACCTCCCACGACCTTCATGTTCTTCCAAGCTCTCATCTCCATTCCGGAACTTCTATTACCAACGATACGCCGTCCGAATTGTGGAACATCCTTGGCCGAATGCGGCGTTGATCTTCTCGTCCGCCTCCTTAGCTGTAGTGCCCAGCTTGAATTCATACAAGTAAATGCCTCGGATTACCCTTTTGTCCATCTGCAAAAAAGTCAATAAAACTCTCAAGTTTTGCCACTTTTACATAGAAAATTTGGTACTCACCGGGTAGAGCAAAGTTTGCACTTCTGAATGATATGCCACATGTTACGGTTTGTTCTTGATCAAACGCGTAAAGACGCGCCAAAAAATGGCGCGAGCCAGTGCCATTTAATTCGTTACAACCTAATAGAAAGTATCACGAAATAGCGTCCAGTTCTCCACTGCAGATCTCGTCGTCAACAAATTTTTTCTCTGCACTTTAAAGCAGCCTTAAAACGATCCTTTGCCTAAAGAGGTTGAATTTAGTGGCCATTAAAGAGTGTTTCAAAAAATGTATACACTGTTTGAAAGGTGCTAACTTGGCTCACAGTAAAGCCACTGAAAAAGTTGAAAGCACATGTGAAAGCTTAAGAAAATAGAAATTCTCTGACATATGAGCAGTATCAAATGCGCCATGCCCTTGTTCGAAAGTGCATTTTAAACTCGATTGATTGTGTTTCGCTTGAATGCATGTCATAACTTCTTCACAAAGTAGCCGTTTCGATCGGATTGTGCTTTTTTTTTTGAAGTGTGAACTTAAAAATACACTATGGCTTGAGGAAAATGTAGGGTGTTCTAAAATAAATGCAGGTTCTATTTGAAACGTTCTAACATTGCTGCTAATGAAGCTTTTGAAGAAGTTTGAGACTCGTATGAAAGCACAGGGTAGCGAAATTTCTGTGACGTTTAAATGTGCGAGATTGCGCCATGCCCCCGTATGAAACCTTGCATTTCGGACTCGATTGATTGTGCATGGGCTGAATGCTTGTTACAATTTCGTTACTAGTTGGACAGGTTAACCTGTGCTCTGCTTCTTTTAACATGTAAAACTTTCAATCACGTGAAATACACGTAACTTTCGAGTTTATTGATGGCTCGATTTAAATGTGAGCAGGAGTCCCATTTTACAGGACGGATTCTGTGGAGCGACGAAGCAACATTCAAGCTGAATGGAGAGGTTGATCGGCATAACTACAGCTATTGGGGGACGGGAAACGTTAAAAGAGGCACAGCACAGGTTAATCTGGCCAAGTAGTAACAAGACCGCAACAAGCATTCAGCCCGTGCACAATCAATCGAGTCCGAAATGCAGGGTTTCAAGGCAGGAGTGTGGCGCAACCTTGTCCGTTTGCATGCCACAAAAATCTCCTTATTCTTTGCTTTCATATGAGTCTTAATCATCTTCAGAAGCTTCACTACCAGTATTGTTAAAACCTTTCAAACAGGACCTCTACCTTTTAGGATACCCTGCATCTTCGCAAGTCGTAGTGTGTTTTCAAATTTTAAACCTTTAAAAAAGCACAAACCAATCAACACGGCCACTTTGTGGAAAAATTATGACAAGTATTCAAGCGAAACACAATTAGCCGAGTGTAAAATGCAAAATTTTAGACGGGTGCATGGCGCATTCCATGCCGCTCATATGCCAGAAAATTTCTATTTTCTTAAGCTTTTATGTGAGTTCTTAACTTCTTCAGTACCTTTGATATGAACAAAGTTACCACCTTTCAAACAGCGTATACATTTTTTTGAGACACCCTGTAGTGTAGCCAGATTTGGAGTAACTTTTGGACGCGAGTTTTCTAGATTTTTTAACTGAAAATTTCTGAGTTTCAACGGAAATGAACTTTGGAAGTGTCTAGCCTGATTAGGGTCGCAAGCGCTTTTTTAAATGAAACTCGGAAGTTAAAACAAAATGGAGACGTTCTAGTGCACTTTAAGACGACGTTGCCGCCCGTAAAAGTAACCTCCTAAGGCTCCCGACATGGCTTAAACTGCTTGACCGTGACAAGATAATTGTCCGGTCATCTGAAACCAATTAGAGGTCGTCGAAGTGGTGGTTAGGCATGAAACGAGAGTAAATTCGACGCCGCGTAGGCAGACATATAGGTCATTTTGCAGTCTAAAGGCGAAAGATGACCAATGAACCTTCAGAGGTCAGACGGAATGCGGTGCGCGTGCCGAAACGTGTCATGGCAATTCACGACCTTGTTGTTCTGCGAAGTTCTTCGATTTCTCAGCGTTGTTAGCGGAATGCTTAGAAAATTGTAAAGTCTTCTGTTCTCGCATCTACAGTACCGGATATGTTCATCCGTTCATTCGTCGGAAATCCCGGAAAGGTCAACATAGGCCGCTTTGGAACGGTCCAAAGCGGCCTTTTTGAATAACTTTTTTAAAAATCAAGTACTTGTAAAAAGAAACATATATTTGAGCTCAGCAGCTCAAATATATTATCTATCTTAGCTCTATCTTATGACCTATAGATCTCAGTAGAGTTGAACAATGCATATAGGCCCGACAGAATCAATCGAGTGGGCGCGACAACCTGTAGAGCGAACGAGCGACAGCTTGAAGAGTGAGCGTTTGGGGAGTTTTGTTACAAATTTGCAGCCGCCCAACTCAGAAATTGCTCTAAGACTGTCCAGCGAGCCTTCGGAGTGCGCCGTGCACAATGCATATATTATCGAACCTATCAATTGAGGGGGGACAGCTTGTAGAGTGAGCGTCTGAAGAGTTTTATCACAAATTTGCAGCCGCCCTACTCAGGAATTGCACCAAGACTGTCCGGCGAGCCTTCGGAGTGCGCCGTGCACAATGCATATAGGATCGAACCTATCAGTCGAGTGGGAGCGACCGCTTGCAATTTGCACGCGCGGCCGTGTTCGGAGCCCAGTAACTCTGTCAAGTCCTAATCGTTTCGGCTGCAACTCGTGGGTCTTGTAGGCAGTAAATCGATGTAGTAGTGTGCTGAAGTGGAACGGTGTAGCTTCTAATTAAGTAAAGTTACAGGGGCGCGTATATGCAGGTTAGCCTTGTGTGACACGATTTTTTCGGATTTCAGTCGACCTCTGCAGGAAGACGCGGAGAACTAACGGCCTACAAACGCGTAGGCGAGCAGAACAATTAATGTACTTTACGACGACATGCTCACAACTTCCTAGCTTCCTGAAATGTCTTAGCCCCATCTGCCAATTTAGAGTGGCGGAAAATAGCGGTTAGAGTTTCTTGAGTTCTTGCACGCCCAGATTTGAGTTTTCGATAATGGTACTGAGATTTCGACAATGGCACTGCTCTGTTCAGCGTGAAAAGCGCTATCGAATGGTGTTAATTTCGGCTGATTTTGGAAACATCGATTTTTTGACAATTTCGCATCGAGGACGAGACCGCTTCAGGCCGCCGCAGAGGGACGATGACGTCATCGAAAATAGATTTTTTTTGAAATTGGTCGAGAGTGACACCATTCGATAGAACTTTTCCTGCTGATTCCAATGGTATTAATAGGAGTATCTAGAGCTGTGATCTGGGCGAATAAGAGGGCGGAGAACATCGACCGTTGTTGTGCCAAATAGGACGCAAGAGCGTGTTCGGAGCGCAGTAACTCTGTCTAGATCGAATCGATTTGGCTGCAACTTGTCGATTTTGTAGCCAGTAAAACGTTCTAGTAGTGTGCTAGAGAACAGCGATATAGCTTGTGAATGGACGAAGCAACAGCGGCGCGAATATGCAGGTGAGGCTTGCGTGACGCATTTTTTTTCTGATTTCGGTGGACCACTGAGAAGACGCAGCTAGCTAACGGCCTCAAAATTTTGACCTTTCCGGGATTTCCGGCGAACGAACGGAGGAACATGTCCGGTACTGTACATAGGCGTTGCATCAGTATTAAGCCTCGCTTCGACAAGTAAACCTCTACCACTAGCCCGTGCTCTGAACAGTGTTGGCTACGATACCTGAAGAAGAGTCCGACGAGGCGATGGAGGTGTTCTCATACTCGAAGTTGCACTTGGAATATGGATGTTGTCGAACGACGAGCGGCTTCGGCGACGAGGTGAAAATGCGAGGTGGAGCGGGTCCACGCATTCTGAAACAGCAGTAGGCGTCCACCAAATTCGAAAACACCGTAAGGCTGCTACACATTAAGCAGACAAAGCACAAAAGAACGCCTGGCGATCGAGAGGCTCAAGCCCGCCTGAAACAATGGCGCCGCGCGACTGGCCGACGGCGCTGTAACTGTGGAACGCGGCGGCTACAAGGTCGGCAAGTTCTGGTCTGATGCCCGATGCCCGGGGAAAGCCTTGGTCGCCTCGGGCTGGCGACGGCTCTTCATGGGTCTTGCCCAGCCCAGGGCGAGCTGTGGCGATCAGATACCAGCTGAGAAGCAGTAGTATGGAGAGATTGTGACCGGCGATAATCGAGAAATCCCGTTTTCCGACGAAACCGAACGCGCGACTCACCTCGGAGTCGTCGACGACGCTGCAGGGGCAGCTGCCAGCCGACGTACTCGGCCGTTGATCGTCATCGTTGCTTATGCGGCGCTCTTATCAACAAAACACACAACACAACACAACAACCGAACAACGTCCATGTCTGCTCAGCGATTAGATACGTGCTCGGCGCTGCGTGCCCGACTGCAGGAGTGTGCAAATATTGCTGTAGATTTGCACGGATGCTTTCTTTTGAGCAAAGAATCCAGCAGTATATTATTGCATCTATCGTGGCCACATCGTGCTGCCTTTCGACATAGAGCGGTTTCAGCGAGTTCGTTTCTAACGACGTTTTTGAGCTCTTCTTCCAAAGTCCTCTGACAAGGGAAAGGTCTCAAGCGTATGTCTGAACGGGGAGAGCTGGAAAATTGCGCAAAAAACCTCTGGAATTGGTATAGACGTCAGAATCCTTCAAATCTCAACCAATCGCTTGAAATGCAAAAGTGCAGCAGCGCAGGAACCGAACCTCCGCCACCCTCGCATGAAGTGAAGTCACTATCCACTGCGCTCCTGACCACATACCAACGGCAGCATCACGGGCGTACAAGAAACCTCAGACTCGCGACCCGCCGATTCCATTGTGACTTCAAGGACCCCTACTTCTTCTTCTTAACGACTTCGCTAAAAGGAAACACATTTTTGTACTAATTGAGGATTGGGGAATCTCCATATATGGCTCTCCCCGTTCAGACATACGCCTCAGACCCTTCCCAAGTCAGTCGGTTCTTGAATGGGCTACAGCAGGTCTGTCCGTTCTCCTAAGCGATCTTCATGCGTTATGCCACGAGTCTTTCAAAGGACGCGTCAGTATATCAGGCAATGGGTTCCGACGCGCGTCACAGGCGTGAGTAGCAACGCGCGGGAAACCTTGGACGCGTATCATGTGAGATGAGAGTCAGCCGTCGTTTCTCCTCCCCTGACGGGTCAGTCGTCTCCGCTCCCTACTCTCGTCACCGCCGGTATTCCATCTACACTGAATCCAGATATGTGATGTGCAGGACAGACAGTTTCGAACCTGGCCGCAGCACTTCTTTAGAGGACCACATAGGAACAGGAACTGTTCCCTCTGCCTCGTGATGACAGCTGTTGTGGCAGTGACCCAGACGTTTGACCTGATGGCTGAGTCCGTGTTCGGCAAGTTGGACGCCGATGACCACTCAAGGAGTGGTCTCCCGCTAATAAGTAAGTAGATCGGAGCAGGCGAGGCGGGAAGCGGACTGCATAAAAGGCCGGCAGCAGGAGGCCTTGGCATGCTAAGGTCGGGTCCACGACTCCCCAGTTGTGGATATTGTTCTCCTTATCTTTCCCTTAATAAATCTTCTCTACTTTTCTCTCTCTCTCACCAAGTGGTTCTTGGAGCACACGGGTCGCAGGAAGGAGACCCAGCAGATTTGTATACCAGGCAGAGAGGTATACAACAATAGCCCAAGTTGGAGCAGCTGTACTTCCAGCGGAGACGGAGAGGTTCTTCTAGTGGTCAGTAATTTGGAGGGTTCTGTATATGTCCTAGGCTTCTCAAGGTTTCTCATTTTTCGTAGTGTCCTTCTACGGTAAACATCGCACATATACTATGTTTTGCTATGCTTCAGAACATGATGACACAAAAAGGACGACGAACCTTAGCTCAGGTGAAAGGCTACTTCTGCTTCGGGTAGAAGTTTCGTCGACGTTCAAATGTCAGAGACGCTGTCGCCACGGCAAAGTCGTCGAAAATTAGCTGGGTCGGCCATGTATTGCGCTTCGCACGCAGCTGCTGGACAAGAGCCGTCACCGACTGGATTCCGCGGGATGTCAAAAGAACGCCAGGACGAGCACCAACGCGTTCGTCGGACTTCTTCGTGAAAGCCCTGAACGACCGATGTGACGCTCTTCGTGTCCCTAGAGCGAAGAGGATCCATTGGAGCATTCTGGCACGCGACAGGGAAGAGCGCTCACAACACTGTCGCCGCGACCCGTCGCCGTCGCGACGCGGGAGTATACCATAGGCGTTACTGTGATCCTTGGGTAATAAAGCATTCCTAGCGATTTCAGGCGCAGGGATAGGTGAGGCACGATCTATGATGTCGAAAGCGGGCTTTGGAACCGTCGCCATTTTTACAATTTTTGCAGGGCATGGCGTGCCGGAGCCGGGAGTCGAAACTGTGACCGTTTGTGCATGAAACTACACCACTAACCACTTGGCTAACTCGGCTTCGGACTTATGATTAGCTTCTCGAACATTGAAAAGAATCTTCAAGTTGAAGTTGACTGAATGAAAAAGAGCTTACTGATTATTAGCGACGCCCAGTGGATGTCCTGACTCGGGTGTCTCGATGTCCGCAAGTGTGCTCGCTGAAATAACTTCCATAAGATAACAGACGCCAATCGGGATAAGACCAAGAAAGTTCCGGCAACAATACGAGGACTGAAATGCACGGCGCACTCCGAAAACCAAGCTATATAGTTCGGTGCTTCTAACGCTGCTCGTAATAGGCTTGAAGGTGTGCAGCGCTGTCGGAGAAAGCATAGACTTCTGCGTGTACGGAGGGTCAAGGATTAAGATCTAGCTTCAGCCCGAGCCAGGTAGGCGTTCCAGCTGTCTCCACGACGTCTCTTAGAAGTGGAGTGCGTGGTGCATCCCAGAAAGGGATTGATAAATTCAAATTCTTTTATGCTCATTTTATCCTTTACTCCTCACAAGTTTAAGAGGTCATTACGAAGCTGATGTAGCCCGTTGCAATCGAAAAAAGTCGAAAAATGCCGATTCGACAAATTTCGTGATGCGCATGTCACCCCGCCCACTATCCTCGACACGCCCATCACGAGCTTCAACCAAGGATGTAGTGCTCGAGAACTCCGTAGGGCACGACTCTATGAGAATATGGTCTAATTGGTCTAAATGAAGAGCAAAAGGACGATGTTCCTCAATCTCTTTTGGGATGCGCCATGCATTCGACTTTTAAGGAAACTCTTGGATGCGATTTGAATGCGTATTTGGCCCTACAATGATCTGTGGTGGCCAGCAGATGAACAAGTCAACGTTGCACTTCCCAGACAAGTATAGCACCAGTTAAGTGAGCAGTCGAGGTGCTAAAACTGCCACCCTATGGTGCTCTATTATTTTGCTAGTAAATCATACCAGCAAATTACGGTAGCTGTTCCTATGTAAATAGTCGATGAAGTGTAGAAGATCGGTAGATTTCTAGTATCCGTACTCATTATCTTTATCAATACTATCCGTGTCGAGTAAGAATTCACAGGAAAATCAGCGGAGAGCAGAAAACTTGTAGGTACAGAACCGCGCCCACTTCGGGCAGAGCTCCGCCCATAATCGTAACTAGAACTCCGTTGCGAAACGAGCATAGCTTATAATGGCGCTTCATATTAATTGACGAGATTAACGGCTTTATTACTGTTGAGTAAATTTGTCCGCCTGTAAAAACGACCATCTCACATACGCGAGAAGTCACTAAAAACCTGCAAAAAAAAACGAAACTGAAAACTGTAATAAATAGTAAATAGCCTATGGAACAGTTCCAAGGAGACTAATCGTAAGCAGCTAGAAGTCGACAATAACTTCAGCAGGAAAAAGAAAAGAACATGGAAGAAGCTTTCGATGCTGTAAGTAATTTAAAAGTACTTTAAATTCCAGTACAGTATAGCCTTTAATAAAAATAAGAGGTCTTTAAAGTAAAGCATAGCTTTTAGTGAACTGAAAGATCTTTAATAAAGTAAAAGGTCTCTAAATCGAGGCACATTATAGCTTTTAGTAAAGTAAAAGGCCTTTAAATTAAAGTATAGTATAAAGGATAAAGGACGGCGTTATTCAATCCACTTTGGGATGCGCCACGCATTCTACTTCTACGGGATGTCGTGGAGGCGAGTTGAATGCGTATTTGGCCATAGAATGACTTGCGGTGGCCAGTCGATGTACAAGCCAGTGCTTTATCCTTCCCAGACAAGTCTGGTCCAATTCACCGACCCCGGAGGGATGGAAGGCTTGGTTGGCCTGGGCGGTAAATCCGAACCAGGAACCTGGTATCGGGTGCAGGCGACAGCCGGTGCCTCCCCCTACTGCGCTATACGTGCCCCAAAGTATAGTATAAGTTTTAATAAAGTAAAAGATCTTTAATAAACTGAACCGTTTTAAAGAATAATATAGCTTTCAGTAAAGTAAAGAAACCTTAATAAAGTTAAGCTATAATGTGCCTCGATTTAGAGACCTTTTACTTTATTAAAGATCTTTCAGTTCATTAAAAATCTTAATAAAGTAAAAGATCCTTAAATTAGTAAAAGACCTTTAAATCAAACTGTGGTGCAGCTTTTAATGAAGTAAAAGGTATAAAATTATAGTACAGCCTTCAATAAAGTAAAAGGTCTTTAAAAGTAGCTTTGAATAAACTAAAGGAGTCTTAATAAAGTAAAAAGTCTTTGAATTAAAGCATAGCATAGTTTTAATAAAGTAAAAGCACTTTAAATTGAAGTGTAGTGTAGCTTTTAAAAAGTAAAAGAACCTTAATAATGTAAAAGCCCTTTTAGTTGTAGTTCTTTGAATTGAAGCACAGTACAGCTTTTAGAGAAGTATAATAAAAGATCCATTAATGAAGTTTAAAGTCGAAGACCAAGGAGGGCATGAGAAAACGTCTCAGTGCGAGGGACGTCACTGCTGTAAGCAAAGCAGAAGATTTTCGCCAGCGTCGGTCAGGTAAAATGAAGGGAGAATGAATTAGACACAGTCCAAACGGGCGACGCGAAAGGTTGATCGAACAACGTGGATTAGGAGACGGTTTTCTTGCACTTATCGTCGAAACAAAGATTAGACGCAGTGGAATTAACTGAGAAGACCCATATAGAAGTCGGCGGAGAACAAATTGAAATGGCTAGACCCTCTCGACCGATCAGAAACAGCTCTGTTAGTCACTACGGGTTCTGCAGATGACAGAGAGCGCGAGTTCGGTAAAAAAGACCAGAAGGTCGGCTTGGAGCACTGCCAGGAGCAATTGACTGAATTGCATCCAAGAAACCGGTCCACCCGTTTTCACCACGGCAGTGCACCAGCTCCGCTATATCGAATACAAATGATGAATCGGAACGAAGTCCAACTAAAGTAGTGTCAAAATCCATCTCCGAGCAGAAATGAAAGCCTCCGAATGGTTCAACTACAAAACGACCAAGTCCAACATCGAAAATGGTAAGCCACTGAGAGATCAAGCCCATCTCGCATATGTGGAGATCTACAAGCGAATGGGTGACACTAGGTGGATCTTTAGTCGCAAATGAGGGCAGCATTGCGAGGTCTGAACGCTCCAGCCAATCTGGTTATATTGAATGGGCGTGCCATTCATAAACGAGTATATGATTGCCGGTCGTTCGGTCGTTTCTCTAAGTGGATATGATTCTCTGACGCGTTTCCAAGTTCCAATGTTGCCCATAATCACGACACGGATCTCAGACCCTTCTTGAAGATGAAGGAATCCACAGACCTTGTAAGTAACCTATTCGAGGAAGGGGCCAGACTCATCAACCATACCGCAGGTATCATCTTACGGTGGATCCACCATATCGGCCTACGTAGTAAGTGATACAGAGATATACAGAGATGCAGAGACACAGATACGATAACCGATGTACCGTTACCGGACGGTAAGCGGTTGATGAATCTGTATCTGTCACCAGGCATCAGGTGGTCAGAGTACTATGAGCACCACCTGACTAAAGTGGAAGGAGTCCTCTGGGGCCGTCTGAGACCGTTAAGGACGCAGGAATGGACGAAACTACTCTCCTTTACGGAAGCGAGTCATGGGCCGTGAGAACGGAAGCGGCAGGTGAAGAAGGCCAGAAAGGCCAGCAGGACTGCCACCGGGGTTCAGAGCCCAAGAGCAAATTGATCCAGTTCGGAAGAAACCACTGAAAATGGGTCAAACCAGTGGTGAATCACCCCGTAATTGATTGTGTGGCTCCACGAGCAGCCTGGAGCAGTAAGACTACTTTTAGGCTCATAGATCCACTTTAGCGACCTAAGGAAAGGAAGGTTATTGAGAGAAGTTTTGAATCTACAGGGATATGAACTCAGTCATTCGGTCCTAAACAAGACTTACGTTCAGTTCTAATATGACGTCCAAACAAAACTGATGGCGCATCCAATCAAGAATTCTGCTCAAAATCGTCTGTGTGACTGATACTGTAATTCAATAAGCAACCGTACTTTCTCTCTTTAAAAGACCAATCCATCTTTACTTCCTTTTGTCTGCTCATGTGGACGTTCGCGCAAAATTAATGACCGACGGACGGAACTTTTAATAACAAAAAATTCTATTCACCAAATGATATCATGATTCGCCATTGGGGACAGAACGTGCACATTATACCATTCGGTCGATCAATATGGGTCGATACGATTGGTTTTTACCCGCTGATCTTTTGGGTCGGGAATAGCGCGAATACGATGACCGTCTGTTGGCGTTGCCAAAATCGATCAATATTGATCAACATCGATCGGAGACTATCAATTTCTGGGGCGAAATCCAGCGAATTGTCAGGCCGGAAGGTGCTCGTAATGTGCCAAACGACTAATCGGTCTATTCGTTTTGACTCTATGTCTGGGGGCCCTTAAAATAGGTGATCAGTACCGACCTTGCAATCCATTGCGATCGATCGATCCATGCGGTTTTATCGGTCGATCGATTTTTGGTAATTGGTTTATTGCTACACTTATGCGAGATGAGATTATCGATCAATCGATCGATTTTTTGGAAATTTCTGTTGGAAACGGGCACAACATGAATACGAGGCTTGTAGTCAGAGCTCACGTAGGATGTCAAATGGATCGGCCGATCAACATTGACCGATACTAGTGCTGTTTGCGATGGCGGCTCGAACTATAATAATTTTAATCACGTAAACACATATACTGGCCGCTCGATGGAATTCACAACAAATAAGTGCTCTCGACTGCCCAATTCCATCGATTGAAATTTATCGATTTCTAGAGCTGTAGTCATTTCGGTTGCTGGACGGGCCCAATGTTCATCTAAAAAATAGGTAAGGCTTGCTTCTCAAATCGCGTGGGATGCGCCAGGCCTTCAGCTCAGCGACGACTGACTGTGAATGACGCCCTATCCCGAACGAAACGAGATTATTGCGAAGAGTCTACATTTTAGGACTACTGTGGCTTTCCAGGGAATCTACCGCCATTGGTAGCCCTTCATCGCTTCTTCAGAATCGCAATCGTCTTCGGCTGAGGAGTTCAAATGTTCAAGTTCAATTTGCTCTACACAGAGCTTTCACCAGTCTCTTGTATTTCGCAACAATGGCTTACCCGATCAGGCTTCATCATTGCTAGGTCAACAAACTGGTATATTACCAGTTGAACAAGATCTCGCCTTGATGCGACACATAATCCCTTAATTAGTCACGTGGCTACTGTGAAAGAAAAGCAGCAGCAACCTTGTTAGGAATCTGCCACCTTATGGTTAGTCTTCGTTGTGAAACAGTGATGCATTCAGAAGTGAAAAATGGAGCAAAACGGCGTCCGAATGTTTGCCAAAGGGAGACGCGGAAAGTAAAAGGTGTGATGACCATCCAATGACGACTGGGATTAGTGACAGTGGAAGCCGGCGGAACAAGGCGCGACAGATGTCGGGGATTTGTAGATGATTTCATCGCCGTCGCCTGCGGTCCTCCACCACCACCATCACCACCACGAACAGGTTCCCGCGAGATGCCCGCTGAAGCACTGTCCAGCGATGCAACTTGCCACGCTCGTCACATTGCTGTCTCATCGGCTGCGGTTAGTCTTGAAAGTCTGTGTCGCTCACCAGGTGTAAGGTCGGCTGAGGTTCTACGCCCGATGGACAATGAGCATTGGACACGTGGTCGCTCCACGATAGGAAGTCGGCGTGTGTGGAGTCTTCGATGTCAGGCGAGCCGTTGTCGACCCGCCATGCTTCTTACTTACCTTTACATTGCGGAGAAAATGGTGGGAATTTAGTGCAACCAAGTCCATGAAGTTAGACATTTGAAGAACTTACAAGGGAAGGGTCTGAGGCGTATGTCTCAACGGGGAGAACGAGCGAGTCAAATAGGTAGAATCCCCATCCCTCATTTGGTATAAAAATGTGTTTATTTTTTGCCAAGTCTTTAAACCCAAGGAGTAGGGGGTCCTTGAAGTCACAATGGAATCGCCGCCTCAAGAGTTCTGTGGTCTTTTGTACGCGCACGATGCCACTGCCGACAGCGGCTTGGAGCGCAGTGGATAGTGACGTTGCTTCATGCGAGGGAGGTCGGGCGTTCAATTCAGCTGCGGCGCTGCATTTTTGCATTTCGACTGATTGATTGAGATTTGAAGGATTCTGACATCTATGCCATTTTCAGAGGTTTTCTGCGCAATGTTTCAACTGCATGCTGTCGTATTCAACATAGTGATGTATAAACGTTCAACACCAGTGATACAGAAGCAGAAAGTTCATGAAGCAGCACTGATGACAATACGGACAGGGAGGTCTGCTGAAGGTTTTCTAAAACCCGACACCAACAACGTCGCTCGAGTGGTGATCCACCTTTAGACAAGGAACCTTCGAGGGAAGAGAACAAGCTGGCCGTACGTATGGCCAGCATACTCAAGGACCTCGAAACCCAAAGACGAATAGCCGGAAGTGGTGGAAGAAGAAGAAGAAGAGGAAGATTGGGGTCCGCATAATGAACTCATAGACGTGGAGGAGCAAGCAAGCAGTGGACATGCGATGATATGAGGAGCCAGTAGCTTCTAAACGCTGTCCGTGATTATGACCAGTCATTCTGCCTCACGCGCTTTGTGCCTGTGTATCACTGGTGTTTAACCGTTTATACATCATTATTGCTGAATAGCTTTTTCACTGCCCTTTGGTTAAAAAACCGGTCAGTAATAATCAAGTCATAAGAAGGTTACTCTCCACAGCGTACATCTCGAAAAATGCGCAGAAAACGTCCGAAAATGGTATAGACGTCAGAATCCCTCAAATCTCAACCACTCAGTTGAAATGCAAAAATGCATCAGCGCAAGAGAATCGAACACACGACCTCCCTCCCATGAAGCAACGTCACTATCCATTGCGCTCCAGGCCGCTGCCTGCAGTGGCATCGCGCGTGTACAAGACACCACAGAACTCGTGAGGCGCCGATTCCACTGTGAGTTCAAGGACGTCCTCCTCCATGGGTTTAAGGACTTAGCAAAAAATAAACACATTTTTATACTAATTGAATTTTTATACTAATTCGCTCTCCCATTTCAGACATACTCTCAGACCCTTTCCTTGTTAGGGTGCTTCCGCTGATGATGGGCGCAGTATTAGACAAGTTGAAGTCTACTAGAAGTACACATCGACCCAAGGACCCTGATTTGGCGTGCGCGAGACAGACGGCGCCTCCTAAGACCGCGCTGTCGGAAACTTAAAAAATGACCATGGCACCGTGTTGGTCAGTAAACCATTATTACTCCCCATTGAACAGACAATTTTGGCTCATATTAAAGAGCGACAAAGGATAAAGGATAAAGGACGACGTTACTCAATTCCTTTTATGATGCGCCACGCATTCTACATCTACGGAATATCGTGGAGGCGGTTCGGATGCGTATTTGACCATACAATGACTTGCGGTGGCCAGCCGATGAACAAGTCAGCGCTTTATCCTTCCCAGACGAGTCTGGTACCAATTCACCGATCCCGGAGGGATGGAAGGCTTGGTTAGCCTGGGCGGGAAATCCGAGCCAGGAGCCTGGTATCGGGTGCACGCGACAGCTGGCGCCTCCTCCGACTGCGCTACACGCGCCCATTAAAGAGCGAAGGAACGAAAATTTTCCGCTGCGTAGTAGTAGTAGTCAACTATGCATGCACTCGTCCACTATGTCCAACGAGAAACTAATGGTCTTCGGCGATCTTCGCGCCTACGATCTTGCTCCTCCCTTGCAAGCGAAGGGCGTGGGCTGAAAGCCAACCCTTTTGAGGAGGAAGGCAACGTAGGAATGGAGCTCTACTAACCCAACTCACCTTGGAACTATCCTCTCTTATTCTTACGGGATATCGTGGATGAAATTTGCGTATTTGATGTATAAAGTGAATGAAATTGAATTGAAAAAGGAAAATATGAAATGAATCGAGTTCGCTGGATAGTCGGAGAAGCAGGGCGAACACCGGTGTCAAAAACAGCCAGAAGAGGCGAGCGAAGTGGTTCAGGGCCGGACACAGCGGGAGGGCAGTGTCGTATCGAAGCAATGGCTTACCGATGGCAAAACACCATTACCAGGTCACTTAGCACCAGAAGCGAAGGACAGCAGCAGCAGCAGCTCCCGCTAACACCCTCAAACTCGAGACTCGTTCCCCACACCCCCACACATGTGAGTCAGTCGAGGAACCGGTGATCCTCGACGGTCCCACTCAACCCACGCACATTTCGCCCTCAGACCCCCACCGTCATTGTTGCATGGCCGAAAAACTCGATTCGCCTCTGTTTTGTTGTCCTTTCTCCTTAGGGGAGGAAGCGACTGGATCTCTACCGGTTTTCGAGGGGGCAGTAAGTAAGCGTCTGGGTTTCTGCCACTAATGGACACACTGGGACTACCTCACCTGCGTAGGAGAGGGAGGGGTCACCATCTGAATGCCACAGTAGCGACCCCTGTTCTATAGAGCTAGTACAAAATCTCAATACTCAGGTAAGGACTGAGTGGACGAGCACTTCGAGCAATCTGGGGCCGGATTCACCAAAGACTTACAGCAATTTAGCAGAGAAAACTACAGCCGAAATCCCAGATAGCGCGGCCTATCAAGCGATATGGTGAGCGATAAGCCGCGTTAACTGAATTTTCCGCTGTGAATTCTCTGTTAAAGTTATGTAAGTCGTTGATGAAACCGACTGCTGGAGACGATGTCGACGAAACCTTTTAAAACATAAGCAAACACGAAAATTCCTGGATTTCAACTGTTCGAGGATACGCCATTCCTTGTACTTTCCTTTTGTTATCGGCTCAGAAGCAATTCTTTGGAGGCCACTTGAGCAGCTTTTCATGTAACACTGATTTACCACTAACGAATTGTAGATCCTTCTTTAAAGGGCACGCGGTAGCATAGGCATAGTCGGAGGAGGCGTCGACTACAGCGTGCACCCCGAATCGAGGGTTCATAGTTCGAATCCCGCCGAAACCAAGCAAATCTTGCATCCCTCACGCATCGATGAATTGATTCCACACCCGTCTGTAAAGAATAAAACTCTGATCTAGGATCGACTGGCTAACACATGTCATTATATAGGCCGAATACGCATTCAAACTGGGCCCTCGATATCCTGTAGAAGTAGAAGGCATGGCGCATATGGGCCCTCGATATCCTGTAAAAGTAGAATGCATGGCGCATCCCAGGAGGGGATTGATCAATGCCGTCCTCTATCCGTCTTTTGTTTCCAATTTTTCATATGCGGAGTTTATTAGTCAGTCGAGGGGTTGCGCGAGCTATCGCTATCGATCAGCTATGGCGCCTAATCGATACTGATAGCCTCCATAAGGCAGTATCCTCCCCCTCCCCCCAGCGACCGAAGTATAAACCTGTCCAAGCCTCAATTGTATGGGGCTGGAAGGAGGCCAATTATCTAGGACCATGGTGCACAGCTACCAGCTATAGCAAGAATAACTCTGAAACTCCGAGCGGTCAACTGCCGGTGAATGTCGATATGAGTTCACTGCGTAAGGTAGCGCGTAATTTCTGAAATTGCGTAGAAGCGTCACACTGAAAACGCTGCGCGTGAAGCAAATTGAGAACACCCTTGTTTCAAGTTCTGCTGAAAAACCGGAGGAGAGTCGATCAGCTGTAGGTGAATATCCTGTCGCCTATCGGTGAATTTCGTACAACGAATACCTGCCCATTAGGTTTACCGGAAATTCACTCGAAATTGACCGTTACGGGAACCAGCATCCTCGTCGCGCAGTTGTGATCCATAGTCCTACTTCAGCGATTGGGCGCGACGGGGAAAAAGCGGCTTGAGGAGGTTTCAAGAGCATCGAAGAAGTTGTGGAGAAAGCGAAGAATGTTCGGGTCCCTGTCCACCTATCCGACTTCGCCCGCGTTTTTACAAATACATGGCCTATAAAACCTAAACTACGGTAAGAGATAAGAGCGTTAGAATAATTTTTGGTTCAAGCGACACTGACTATAAGTTTCTTAGAAATCTTTTAGCTCACCTGCCTCAATAACTGCAATAATTTTTTCTAAAATTTTTGGTTTTCTAAGGAAAAATAATATATTAAAATTTGTCTTAAGGCACAGTAGAGAAGCAACCATGCATAGCGCATTAAAAGACCAGATCGCACATTCGAAAAGCTCGTCGCGATTTTGATTTGATTAAAGTGTAAATGCTGCTTACTCGAATCATTTAAACAAGGGTGTTCTTGCAATTTTTTGTTGTTGTATCGTTTACTAATGTGAAACTTCATAAAAACAGAAATTTTGCTATCAATCGTATAAAATGATTCAATTCAGATTCTTTAAGCCTCAAGTGGCTGGTACAGAGGATGTAAGCTGTCATAACGATGTTTTGTTGCGATCAAAACTTCTAGCGCCAGACGGGACTCGAACCCGCACCTCCTGCTAACCGGTGTGATGCGTTCGATCAAACAGCGCCGGTGGCGTAACGGCGCAGAGCATTCCCGCCCGGTTAGCAAGAAGTGTGGGTTCGAGTACCGCCTAGCGCTAGAAGTTTTGATCGCAACAAGACGTCGTTATAACAGAATCGTTTAAAAACTGCGACGTTTTGGACGAGGGCATGAAGCAATATTTTCCTTTTCACTAAAAAATTGCCGCCTAGCTGCTCTATAAAATAAAAAAGCTCTAAAACGAGCTTTAATCCATTATTTTCCTTGAAAAACCAAAAACGTTATAAAAATTTCAAGCAACGTGGTCACTTATTTAGGAGTGAACTAGACCTTCAAAAATTGTTGTTTCAGATTTTCCTTTACCAATTAATCATTTTAACCCTTCTGGAGTGTCTATAGTTTAATGTAGAGGAAGTTTATTTTGATCTGGAAGAGCTCTCTCTGATTTCAAAAGTCTTAGCATTAATCTACCTTAGAATAATATCCAATTCGACGTGAAAATGGTATAAAAAGGAGGGCTTGCACTTCCGCGTGCTTGAGCATATACAGGCAAGATGTCTAGTAGCGGCAAGTTGGAGAAAGGAGATAGAAGATTGTCAAAGGAAGGACAAGAACTTTTTGGGCTACGAAGAGTTCATTCAGAAGGTAAACCATCAAGCATTTATAAAAAGAAGAGCTTGCACTTCTGTGTGCATTTTCAGGTCGAACTGGACACCATCCAAATCAAATTGGACACTTTTCACGTCAAATTGAGCCCTCTTCTAGGCTCGCCCAAGATTTTTGAAATCAAAGAGAACTCTTCCGAATTGAAACAACCTTCATACAAGTTGAACTACAGGTTCAAAAAAATGGTCAGAGAAATTTTCTGTTCAAGGAAAATTTAGAATAAATTTTTTTGAATTTTTTTTAACTTTAGCTGCCCTAATGAGTGTAATGATTTTATAAAATTTTTACTTTTGTGAAAAAATAACAATTTGTATTTTGTTTTAAAGCGCAGCGTAGCAGCAACCATAAAGTGCACTAAAATACCAGATTGCGCCATGCACTCGAAAAGCTCGTCGGGATTTTTATCTGATTGATAGTGTAAATGCTGTTTATATAGAACAACGAGGTATGTGCGTTCTTAACTATCGTACTTGTCGTTGAAGTTTTATAAAATTCTAATTTTTCGTGTAAAAATAATGCTTTATGGCTTGTTTTGAAGAACAGAAAGTTGGAAATTTTTAGTGCCAAGAGAATGGATTACGCCATGCAAACGTCCAAGACGTCGCGAGTTTCATTTGATTGATATTGCTGCTTACATGAAACAACAAGGTGGGGATATGCGCGTTCTTCACAGTTGTACTTGTTGCATTGTCTACAGGTATGTATAAATCAACATCTAAATATAATCAACATGTATATAATGTAAATCTACGCATGCAGTATTCTCCTCATCCATTTCATGTTTCAACTAGACAAAAAACATCAGAAGACGTAACTCAAATAAAGGTCTAATAATAGGTAATAGATTTATATTATGTATATGTTTATTATACTTATATGTTGATTTATACATGCCTGTAGACAATGCAACAGGTACAATTGGTAAGAACGCACATTCCTCGTTGTTCTGTGTAAACAGCATTTACACTATCAATCAGATAAAAATCGCGACGAGCTTTTCAGGTGCATGGCGCAATCTGCTATTTTAGGGCACCATATGGTTGCTGCTTTTCTGCGGTTTAAAACAAAATCTAATTTGTTGTTTTTTCTCTAAAAGTAAAAATTTAATAAAATTATTACACTCATTAGGACAGCTATACTAAAAAAAAATTCAAAAATGTTATTCTAAATTTCCCTTGAACAAAACTTTTTCTAACCATTTTACTGTGTCTGTAGTTCAACTTGCACAAAAGTTGTTTCAAATCGGAAGAGTTCTCTTTGTTTTAAAATGTCTTAGGCGAGCTTAGAAGAGTGTCTAATTTGACGTGAAAAGTGTCCAATTTGATTTGAAAAGTGTCCAATTAGACCTGAAAATGGTATATATCTAAAGTTCTTCAACTCTGCAGCCTCATGTTCTTTATTTCGACTCATGTAACATGTTCCGTTGTCTCCTAACTTGACGCTCATTCTAACCAAAACACAAGTCCGACGGAATTTCGACTACATTACCAAGTCTGCTGGATACCCTCCACCAAAAAGTGGCCAAAAGATCAGCTAGGTGCGAAGCTAACTGTACTTTGGTCCTACCGTGGTTCCTTGCTAGCATGAACCTTTCAGTCGAAAAAAATTACCGGCTTTGGTTTCGTCTAAATGATTCGCTTTGAATAATATCTGAAGATGTACGGGTGATTCAGGAACAATCCTAGTCGGAGGGGCATTCTATTAGGTTGGTGCGTAAGTCTCGGACATTTGGGGCATGAAATATTTATTATCACAACATACGAATAACAATATCAAATCATTTGAGGTAACCACCCTTTACATCAACTGTCTTTCGCCAACGTGCTGGTAAGTCATGGATGCCTTTTCTCCAAAACGTGGCCGGTTGTGATTCGAAAAATGTGAGCAGTGCCTCCTTGGCATCCTCTTGGTTCCCAAATTACTGGCCGTCCAAATAGCGTTGAAGGCTTGAAAACAAATGATAATCTGAAGGAGCGAGATCTGGTGAGTAAGGTGGATGTGGAAGAACGGTCCCATCCTTAGTCCGCCAACTCAGCCGCCGTCGCTCTAGCAATATGCGGTCTAGCGTTGTCGTGTTGAAAATGCACCTTCATTTGCTCTCCTCGTGTGGTTTGAAGGTGGACCCTCAACTGCCTCAGTTGGTTGACGTAAACCTCTGCCGTCACTGTTATCCCTTCGTCCAGCAGCTCCCAGTATTCTACGCCAAGAACGCTCCACCAAATGCATAGCATCACCTTTTTCACGTGAAGGTCGGGTTTCGGAACGTCCTCTGCCTCTCCAGTTGCGTCAACCCACTGTGCACGCCGGTGATAATTAGAGAAGAGTATCCGCTTCTCATACCCGGTGACAAGGTTGTCCAGCCATCCGTGGGTACGTCTGAGGGTAAGGAGAGACAGAGCGACATCGGCTCTGCGATCCATGTCATGTTGTGTCAAGTCGTGAGGTACCCAGCGACCCAATTTTTGCACCTTGCCAATCGACCTCAATCCTCGAACGACTGTTGAGTGACTTACACCAAGAGTGCTTGATAGTTCGCGAGTGGTTTGGTATGGGTCCGCTTCCACTCTACTTCGGAGGCCATCCAAATCCAGTGTCATCGGGCGCCCTTCTTGTTCATTATCTTCAACGGAGAATTCACCAACTGCAAACTTCGAGAACCACTGGTACACAGTACTTCGAGCAGGAGCACTCTCGTTGTAAACATCCTTCAGGCGACGATACGATTCGTTGGCATTGAGGCCAGATTGATGCAGGAATAACATGACGTGTCGAATATGCGTCTCAGTTGGGATGAATTGCTTAGCCATAATAGCTGACGTTAACAACGCAGAAGTAAATGTTAGGAACAGTTTTGTAGCCCTTTCCTTTCTCTATCGATCGATCATTTACGCGTTGATACATGTGAGAAATTTGACGGGAAAATGCGCTTTCAATTCAGGAGGGATCAAATGTCCAAGAACTTATGCACCAACCCAATATATATTAGGGTGTCCCGTAATTTTCAGGGCTATTTGAACCACGAGTGTTTGGCGCGTTACAACTTCTTCATACAAGATCCAAACGGAGTGTTCTCTTGGCGCGACAAGGCGATTAGAATATTTGGCGCAATAGCATATCTATTACCTCTTCGGCCTAATTCCCTCGCTTTGGCAATTTCTTGAAAATGAAATTGCCGACTGCCGAAATCGCGATTGCGATTCACTTCTTCACCACTTTCTTTCTGGGCTGTCTGCACACGCTGCTCACAAAGCTATCGTTGCTTTGTTAGACCCAGACACCTGCAGCAAGTCGTCGTGTGAAACTTGGCTCAATCGTTTCCGGAAGGGGATGTAGCACTACGAGCAAGATGCATATTGGAAGACCAATCGGACCGGAGTCGTGGACTACTCGGTTTTACTGGACGGACAGACGATCACAGCAGACTTGTTCATTGAAAATATGCAGGAAATGAAGCGTTAACTGCTTGAGAAGTACCCGAGATTCTGTACTATTCGCGTGTTAATGAACAATGCACGACCACGTCGAGCGAAACGAACGCAGGAGACGATGAGGAAGGACTCTATCGAAGGTGTGACGCATCCTGCGTATTCAACAGATATGAGTCCTTCTAACTATGCAGCATTCAGAAGACTTTTTCTCTCTCGCTCACTTTCCCAGCAGCAAGCGATGCTCACAACTCCTCATGGATGGACTTCTTCCTCACCGTCAAAAAGTTCGTGTGCAATTCGACGAATGGATCGGCAGCAGGCCAGCTTCTTTCTGGGGAATTGCAATCAACTTTGTGCCTAATTGTTGGAGAAAAGTTGTGGCCTCAGATGGAGAATATATCGATTGACTACCCTTTGTCATTATCTTGTTATAATATGTTTAAATAAAAATGGTATGGTATCCCAGAAAATTATGGGACACCCTAATAATTAGATTTTTCATCAAGCGCGATAAAATCAAAAATAAGCGATGACACAAAGACAACACGTTGAACAGGCTTATTAGTGGGCATTGTTTTGCAATATCCTACCCGGTGAACGCCGCCGTGCACCTGTTCGAATCATTTTTCTAGCAGTGCCCACCCCACACTAGGATACAGCCGTGAATCGATATGAGAACTGCCCAGAATTCAACTAGCTGAGAAGAGGATGAAGGCGACTAGGCTTTGCTGACCACTGAAATGAACGTGAGGTTTTCGGTCTTCCTAACTGTGATCTAGAAGTCATCCCTATATGCCATGATAGGTGAAATCGCGAACGGGAATGGGAACGGAAGCGCTACTGCGAGTGGGCAAAGCCGAGAGTGAGAACGAGAACAGTGTGTGACACGGGAACAAGTGTCGAGGTGAGTTTTGTGAGGTTAGCCAGATCGGACGCCACGATAGAAGCCGAGGTCGGTGTCGGCGGCAGAACTGGCGGTTCCGGCGCTTTGGCGCCCCAAGGCGCTATCGGCGGCGGCGCTAGGTCTCGAGACCGTGGTTGTGTCGAGAACTGCGAAAAGAACGCGAAAACGAACCGATGTCGTAGTTCTTGCGCAGCACGTCGAGCAGGTTGCTCTCGACGCCGTTCGAGAAGTTCGGTCTGGAGGCGCTCTTCGTGAGCACCGGCACGTGCTCCGGCTTCATGCAGCAGCCCTCGGCGCAGTCCTTGCATTTGCACGCGACCAGACGATTCGACTGAAACGCCTCGGCCAAGCAGCCCTCGCTGCGCCTGAAAAGCAGCTCATTCGGGAAGAAGTACGGTTTCTGCTGTGTATGTTCTAATGAAGGTGCGCATGGAGCGCAGTCGGAGGAGGGGCTAGCTGTCGCGTGCACCCGATACTGCAGGTTCTTGGTTTGGATTTCATGCCCAGACCATCCAAGCCTTCCGCACCTCCGGGTCGGCGAAATGGTTCCAGACACGTGTGGGAAGGATAAAGTGCTGACTTGTTCATCATTCGCAAGTCATTGTGACCAAAAACGCATTCATTTCGTCTCTAAAACACCCTTAGAAGTAGAATGTGTGGCACATCCCGAAAGGGATTGAGTAACGTAGTCATTTACCCTTTGTTCTTCATGTTATTAACAGGTAAAAGGATAAGGGATAAGGGACGGCGTTATTCAACGTCCCTTTTCATTCGTCCCAATTCATTCACCCCTTTTGGGATGCGCCACGCATGCTACTTCTACGGTAAATCGCAGAGGCAATTTGAATGCGTATTCGGCCAAACAATGGTTTGCGGTGGCCAGCCGATAAACAAGTCAGCGCTTTATCCTTTCCAACAAGTCTGGTACCAATTCACCGACCCCGGAGGGATCGAAGGCTTGGTTGGCCCGAGCGGGAAATCCGAACCAGGAACCTGGTACGCAACAGTCGGCGCCTCCTCCGACTGCGCTACACGCGCTCTATTAAGAGGTATAAGCAAATAAAGCATTTTAAACCCGGATAAAAGATAGCGGATAATTTTGCCCAAAAATAGCCGGATAACCGGGTGACTGATAACGAACAAACAACGAAACATTAACGTATATTTAATTCGTTCCAGTTTCAAAAGCAGAACAAGAATCATTGCTAAATGTAGCTTATTTTTCGACTTTCGATCAGCGCGTTATACATCCAACATACAACTTGATTCTTTTAGCAAATCATTTTTACATATGACACTCAGATTTTGATAGAAGACAGTCTAAAGTCTAACCTTCAAAATTGTATATAATAATGTAAGCCACGCAATCGGTACTACATAAAAATATAAGGATCACGCCATCTATAAAAAGTACTAATAATATTCAATACAAATTCTCCAAGTACAGTTTTTGTTCAAGATGGCTGATGCAAATGATTTGCGCACTGTAATGAGGAAACTGCATGTCGAAGGAAAAAAACTAACTATAAAACTACCTAGAGGGCATTCTGAAAAAAGACGTTCTTCCTCGAGCATCTGTGCCTTTTAAAAATAGCGATTGGACTTATCAACAGGACTCCGCGCCCGCTCATAAGGTTAAAGTGGTATAGAAGTTTTGCGCTGAACAACTTTCGGATTTCATCTCACAAGGGAAGCCCATGAACTTCTGCCAAAGATTCTCAACGAGACCTATCTTGTAGGGCACCGGACAAGGATCACAGAACTGTGTTTCGGGCCACTGGGTGGTCCGAAAATGGAAAAAAATGGTATCACTTCAAAGCCGATTGATAAGGCATAAGTGACACCTGGAATGGCCCTGTCGCGCTCTGAACTTAACTTAGGAAAGGCATGGAGCTCAAATTAAAGCTTGATTATAGTAATACGATAGTTAACGAGGTTTCCTAGCTGCAATGTACATTCAAGTGATTCATCTGCAACGATAAGGTCAGTGAAGGATGGCCAAGTGGATAGCGACTCGGATTTACGGGAGGGGTCAAGGGTTCGATTCTGTGGATTTGATTTCTGCGCTCCTATGTGCATTGTTAGCGTTTTTGCAAATGAAGATTACATTTTGGCTTCGGTAGGGTACCCTCTTCGCGTCCTAACCCCGCTTTCAACCTGATGTCAGATGTGGAAGAAGCTGGTTGGTTGTGTGGAGCGATATCGCGCGACCATTAAACAAGGGCTTTCTCGCTGAGGAAGCTCTCGTCAGATGCTGTCCACATATGACCTCTTTGAATGCTCTCAATCAGTTTTTGAAGTGTTTCTCGCTGTCATCTCATTTGTGAACACGATCGACAAGTACTGATTTGACCCATCGTCAAGAAACGCTCATCATTCTTCCGATTTCTTTACAGACTGCTTTTATTCTTCTCGCAACTTTCACCATTTCAGCTAACTGTTGTCAAGTACTGCATATTTTATCCAACTCGTGTGACTGGACGCCTTGCTGTGTACTTGTTCCTCACCACTCTCGTATACACTTACGGGAGACGGGTCGAAGGCATTGCAGATATGAGCATCTGCATTAACTCACTTGACTCTAGAGGTCAAAAAAAAATCTTCCGAAATTCATCTCTAGGGTATTTGGAATGCAGATCACCAGTCGATGGGTATCGCTTCCTTCTCCAATGTGGTCAGACTTATTTTCCACCTTCGACATCAACCTTTGATGGAAAGTAGTGCAAGCAAAGTGATAATTTAGAAAAAGAGTGACAGAATCGTAGTCAGCAGCTTAAATAATTCCCACGGGTGAAGTCTGGGCGAAATCGGTGCTCATAAATTCGACACCCCCATTCACCACTACCCAATAATACGGTACCCTACCGCAGCCAAGATGTACTCTTCAGTTGCAAAAGTGGCAGCAGATAACGAAGCAAATTCTGTAACCTTCACCGGAACCGAACCCTGAACCCCTCCCACAAGTTCGCATCGCATGGACTCGGCCATTCAGTCGCTACCGTCACCGTTGCAAATGAATCACTTGAATGTATCTTGCAGCTTCTTCCAGAAAGCGTCGTAAATTATCATATTACTATGGTCGAACTTTAATTTGAGCTCTTGATGTACATTGCAGCTAGGAAACCTCGTTAACTATCGTATTACTATAATCAAGCTTTAATTTGAGCTCCATGCCTTTCTTAAGTTAAGTTCAGAGCGCGACAGGGCCATACCAGGTGCCATTTTTAGCCATTTTCGGACCACCCAGTGGCCCGTAGCAAAAACGAAACACAGTTCTGTGATCCTCGTCCGATGCCCTACAAGACCACATAGGTGTCCTTGAGAATCTTTGAGGGAAGCTCATGGGTTTCCTTGTAACTGCTTAACTCTACCTACTTGCTCTACACCTATCTCGTGCCATGAAGGGTCGTCTTTGCTATAAGAAATTCAGGATCTATCCTAGTCCGGGGGGCACATAACTAAAAAGTATTATATCTAACAAATTCACTTGAGACTTACCGAGCGACTCCTACAGAACAAAATAGGACCCTAAACAAGAAAAACTCACCAAGAAAAAAAAAACGAAAATTACATTTGTTGCGGTTGTAAGCAGGCAAAGTTGTGTGCCCTCCTCACCGTGTTAGATCCTGGTTATAACATGTCAGGCGGCGGTCAGCACGCGGCATGCGGCTTCATGCGCCATATTCACCATGTTAGATCCTGGTTATAACATGTCAGGCGGCGGTCAGTACGCGGCAGGCCTCCATTGCCTTACTCTTTGCCCGCCAAGGCGTTTGTAAGGACCGCGGCAGTTTAATTTTTTGTTCGCTCGTTGGTTCTTTCTTCTTTTAGGTCCTCTCGAGTCCTTCAGAAGCCGCTCGGCAAGTCTCATGTCGATAGATAATTTTTAGACATGTGGCCCCCCCGGACTAGAATAGATCTGAAATTCAATGACCAGTCGTGGCTTCAAACTGAGGTCATCGACTTTTTCGACACGCATCCGCTGCAGTTCTCGACTGAGAGAATTGGAAACTGCTGACATATCGCGAAGGTGGGCAGCATTTGAATAGTAAAACGCGTCATATAATTCGGCCGCATCGAATGGGCGTGCCGTTCAAAGAAGAAGTGTACGGTTGACATCCTGATTGGCCGGCGTGTTTGGTCGGCGCTCTGCTTGGTTGTGAATGGATGGCGCGTTCGCACCTCCTAATGCTGCACACCTTCCTGCCATGTACCATAAAACTCCGATTAATGAAATAACGAAAATACTTCGATTAAATCTTTTCCTCAACCCAATCAATAGACCGAGAGAACCAGCCGCTTCCAAGGAGTATTTCGTGAAAATTTTCTAGAGAAATCCATTTCCATTCTGTTATCGCCGTTGCTGCATTAACGATTCATGGACCGGGCATTGTCCTTCTCCATCATCCCACCATCTACCAACAAAAATCCTGTTTCTACCGTGTCAGGTGCAGAATGTCGCGAAGTTTGCACTTTACGGAGATTCTCCATCACTTTGAGAGCACTCATGCAGAAGAAGACTGCACTTCTCAGGTTTTGTAGACGCAAATTCCCGTGCGTTTCTGGGCACCTTAGCGGGACAATGTTCACACTCAGAACATGCCTTGTCTTGAAGCAGATTTAACTCTCACCGATGCTGAAGCTGCGGAACATGTTTTTCAGAAAAAAAAAACTTTAGTGTTAACAGATTCCCTCACAACGACTTGGAGATTTGAAAATTATCCAGTTCTATTAATTGTATTAAACATTTATCGAATTTAACTTTAACTTTATCTGAATTTGGTTGAGCATCTACAAGGTCGGAATTAGCAAAGAATTGTGTTCAAGCGACAGGGAGCCCTTGGGCCACTCTGGCACACGAAAGGAAGAAGAGGAGGAGTTGCACAAGCTCGATCGAACAAATTAGTAGAGCAGCTGAATAGCTTCGAAACACTAGGTTAAAATGAAATTATCGGGTCATCCTACCAGTTCTGAAGGCCGCGTGATAGCACTGTCGGATGAGGCGTCGATGTGCGCCCGATTCCGGGTTCTTGCTTCGGAGTTCCCGTCCAGGACAACAACCAAGCCTTCCATACCGCCTGGACCAGATTTGTCTGGGAAAGGTGAAGCGCTGACCCGTTCATTTGTTGGGCACCGCAAATTATTGCGTAGGCCACTTAAAGGTAAAGGTTAGGGTAAAGGACGGCATTACTCAATCCCTTCTGGGATGCGCCACGCGTTCTTCTTCTAAGGGATGTTGCGGAAGAAGCCTATACAATGACTTGCGGTGGCCAACCAATGAACAAGTCAGCGCTTTGTCCTTCTGCATGGCGCATCCCCAAAGGAATAGATTAACGCCGTCCTTTATCCTTTACCCCCATATCCTGAAAATTCCCCCTTTCTCTCTCATTGACAGTTTGATTTCTGATCAGGAGTAAAGGAGACCAGATAAGAGCAAACCCTGCACCGATCATTTCATTACCAGACAGCAGTGAAGTCATTGGGGCAGTAGCAGAACAGGTTCTTTTCGTCGTTAGCAGTCGTGAAAAACACGCGTCGCCTACCTTCTGGATGACATGTCTGGCGGCACGTCCAGGTACTGTCGCATGTACTACGTGGTGTATCAACGGCTCCGGCTATCTGGAAACGTTCTCATCGCGTTATTTGTTGATTTATCTGCACTCATAGCGCAGAATCGACAACAGCGACAAAATCAGAACAAACAGAATAAAAGAACGAGGACTTGGAGACCCAAAACATGGGAATCACTGTAGAAGATCACCAAAGTTCTTTACGTAGTGAGAGAATGGGACATTAAATCATGTGAATGCACTGCACTGGCAAATGTTGTGGCAACGAGTAAAGCTGTTGCTACCATTTTCACGTCGAATTGGACACTTTTCAAATCAAACCGGATTCTCTTCTAAGCAAGCCTAAGAGTTTTGAAGTCAAACCAAACTCTTCCAAATCAAAATGACTTCAGGCAGGTTAAACTACAGACCCAACAAATAGTTAGGAAAAATTTTATTCAAGGAAAATTTAATATAACATCCTTTGAATTTTTTAGTTCACCTGACCAATAAGTGTTGTAATTTCATAAAATTTCATTTTTAGAGAAAAATGACCTGTATCACCTGTATCACCTGTCGTCCCGTTGATCATCGACTTGCTCGAGCGGGCGCCAGCAGCGTCTCCATTCGTCCCTGTCGCGTGCCTGAGTGGTCCAATGGATCCTCCTCGCTCGAGGGACACGAAGAGCGTCATATCGGTCGTTCAGGGCTTTCACGAAGAAGTCCGACCAACGCGTTGGTGGGCGTCCTGGTGTTCTTTTGACATCCTGCGGAATCCAATCTGTGACGGCTCTCGTCCAGCGGGTGTCTGCGAAGCGCATTACGTGGCCGGCCCACCTAATTTTCGACGACTTGGCCCATGCGACAGCGTCTCTGATCTTCGAACGTCGGCGAAGCTCGGAACTCCGGAGGCCTTCTCTCACTTGCGTGAGTCGTGTCACTCCGAGCATCGTCCTCTCGATTCCACGCTGCGCGACGCTGATCGCGTGTTCATCCTGCTTTCGTATAACCCAGGTCTCTGAGGCGTATGTTAGGGCAGGAAGAACAGTGGAGTCGAATAGGTGGGCACGGAGTCGGACGTTCTTCGTTTTCTTCACGACTTCTTCGACGCTCTTGAAAGCTTCCCAAGCCGCTCGTTTCCTCCTGCTCAGCTCTGGTGCTAGATCGTTGGCCATGTTGACTTCGCGACCCAGATACACATAGCTGGAGCATTCGGAGACGTTCGTTCCGTCGAGCGAGAATGGGGCATCAGAAACCCATCCGTTTTTCATGAACATCGTCTTCGTAAGATTCAGCTGCAGTCCAACGCTTCCACATACACGATCGAAGTCGAAAAATAGAGAGAGAGAAAAATACTAAATCAAATTGGGCATTGGGCAGTAAAATGAATTTCTGACGCATAAACTTAGTGAAGAGTTTACTTCCTGGAACCATCTCGAAGCTTCTTGGTTACTCTTAAAGAATAGTTTTGATATTTGATTGCCATTCAGCTGGAAAAGTTTATAAAGGAATCCGGGAAACAAACCTTTTGGCGAAAATCTAATAGCTTGCCTCCAGGATTTTACCCTAATTTGATCTGATCTTGTTCAGGCTCACCCTGATTTTCCACAACAAAACTCGAGAATTCTATTCAAACAGCTGTAAAGTATTAGCTTAGAAACTATTCTTTTATACTTTATTCTAAATTTCGCTGAGTCTTCTGCAGAACGCCCTGCAACATTCGATAAGGAATAATTTGCAGGTCTAGAGGAGCTGGTGGGAGTGATAGAGGTTCCTCCCACCAACCTAAAGGGGCAACTAGTCCGGAACCGCCTGCACGACAAGACATGCTCAACGCCATCCTGTGTAATCCGCCCGTTTGGAAGCGAAGGAGACTGCATGACATCGGGGGTGGTGTATCTCATTACCTGCAGTTAGTGTGGAGAGGGGTATATAGGGGAGACGGGCAGACCACTTTGCACCAGGGTTAAGGAGCACTTAGATGGGTTAAGATGGCGTGTCTACTCCGTTGGGGTAGCATAGGATCCGGAGTCACGATGGCGCAATGGTTGAGGTGGTGGTCACGATCTTGGCACGCAGAACACTCGAAGCGTTTTGGATCGCTGCCCAAAATCCAAAAATCAACCGCAAAGAGGAATGCATCGTGGTGACACAAGAACTGGCGCCCTACGTCGACCTCTGCGGGTTCGACCTACGTGGTCGTGCTCAAGGGGGTCCCTGGGGCAGGTGGTCAGTCGATATAAGCTCGCAAACCCATCCGAGTTAGTCCAGCTACGGGTGACTGGTGGATCACTTCGACCCCACCACTAAGGTTAGCGTTACCGCTCTACGACATTGCTTCCTGACTCCTTGTCTCCTTCGGAATTCACTCCTGTAAGATGAAATGGCGTTTGGACGAGTAGTTTTTCAGATGAACCCGAGTTTTCTAGGCTCTGACGAAGGCGACATCGCCGAAACGTAAGCCTTATGAAGAGGTCGACACCAATCTTGATCTACAGCTGAGAGCAACACACGGAATATCTGTGGAATAATTCGCTTTATCAGAAAATATGTTCGTTTTTTTTCTATTTTGCTTTTGTCAATTTTTAGATCAACAAATTGGGGAGTTCAAAAACAGCCTTCGCCGACAGCTCTTTCTCTTATACGCCATTCGAAAATCGATGATTTACTGAAGAAGAAAATGCGGTAGTTTTTTTTCGTGCATTTTGACTTGCGTTACTTATCACGACATTAAAGTAGAGTGTTCAGAAGATATTCAGAAGATATACACTATTTTCACTAACATCTTTTTACTCCATTTTGATGACTTGAAAAAATAGCAAAATTCAGCGTTTGAATTTAATTTTCAGAAATTATTTTAATTTCGGAAGTTCTAAAGAGTAAAATATATATTCTGATAGAATGAAAGATTCCTTTTAAAAAGGCATGTGGCACTGTGCGAAAAACTGAGCAAAGAGAAGGAGCTGCTGGCAAAGATCATTTGTCTATTCTGACAAAATTGATGAAAATCCAAATAAAAATAAGCGCGACACAAGCTTTAATAGAGCAAAAAAATCCCTTTCGAATGACATATAATACTGTTAAAAAATAAACAAAAATAATTTAACCTCTATAATGTTGCAAAAAAACTCAAACGTAAGCAGAGAGAAGGAGCTGTCGGGAGGGGGTCATTTTTCTTTTTTGGTTTTCGAATTTAACGACCTAAAAATTGACAAAATTAAAGCGAGAAAGATGAAAAACGCATTTTCAAATATAGCCATTCATTCTTTTGGACGGTATTCAATATTATGCAAAAAAACTTTTATCGAAGTTCAGAATAAATGTTTAAAAAGCGACGAGGACTTAGTATCCAACCTAATAAAAGCGTGATGCTCCGATAAATGTACCGTAGAAAGGAATCTAAGCCTGGTAGAGCCGCCAGATTTGGAAGAAATACAGAATGGCCCCTCTTCTATAAATTTCCACCATTTATCATATTAAAGTAGAATATACTGACCTGAAGCCGAAAACAAGCTATGGACATCTTCCCAAATTTCCGAGCGGAAACTTCAAATAACACGTCGTTAAAGTCACTACAAAGGCCGTAGAATTTAAATTTGAAAGCTTCATTTTACCTTGTTCAGCCTGTATGAGTGTCGCTTCCACAGCATTTATCCTTGGATTTCTTAAGGGATTAGACTGTATAAGATCACGTAAAAAATGTTTCCTGGCAGTTCATCAGCTCTAACTGCTCAATTATTAACAAAGAAAAAATTCTTAGCAGTGACTTTTATTGGGAAGATATGCCAAATGCAAGTTTTATTCTAACTTGAAAGGATAATTCTGATAGAATTCGGGGCCATATGAATTTAGAAACCGAAAACGGCGGAAACTTTTACTCCAACATAACAGCAGATAAGCGCCGTGAAGAAACCGAGAAAGAATGCGGAAGGAAAGCGAGACTCGAGTGAAGAACAGAAGAGAACGGAAAGAAGATGGAATGGAAATGCTGGGAACCGGGAACGCCAGGTGGAACACAATAGAAGTCGTTGACCATCTTGTGACGACGGTGATACGATCTCGACAACAAAAAGTGCACAGGCCCCCGTCGCCACGCTCCTGTCTACTGTCTCTCGACTACGCACTACCGCACCAGCCCATCAAGACTTTAGGACGGATGGGAGTGAAGTCGCCAAAAAGGTCTGAAATCGACCCTGGCGGATCGGACAGCTGAAACATTCGGCCAGCTCAAGAAGATCTATCATAAATACTCTTCAAGAGGGTTCAGGACAGTAGCTACATCGAAATTCGGCCCACTTTTTCCTCCTTGCCGGACCAAGGACCGCTACCCTCTTCTTAAACAACTTGAAAGCCTTCACATCAAAAGTTGGTTTCAGGGCAAGCGGTGGTAGGAAAAATGCCTCCATACTTTTCCCACCATCGGTCCCACTTTTAAAGACTGTATCCGAGCGTATAGTAATTTATTTACAAAAAAGTTCTAATGAGTAGATTCAAACGGAAAAGGAAAGACAATGAAGGGTGGAGTAAATCAGCCCATTTAGGAGTGTGGCACCCGTTCTGCTTCTATCATAGAGGGAATATAACAGCGCATTTGACCTATGCAATTACGTGGCTAGGATGAAGTGCATGGCGCACTCCAAGCGCTAAACTACATGAGATATGCACTTCCAAAGCTGCTCCTATTCGGTTTATACTAAACATCTGCGTTAGAAGCTGTCACAACGATGCTTCCTTGCGATCAAAACTTCTAAAGGCCGCCACAGACTTCTGCGGCGCCGCTGGAGGCGAGCTCTGCGTCTCTGCCCTATGGTTAAGCATAGGGCAGCGGCGCCGCCGGTGCCGCTGGCGGCGCCGCTGGAGGCGAGCTCTGCGTCTCTGCCCTATGGTTAAGCATAGGGCGACGGCGCCGCCGAGCGGCGCCGCAGAAGTCTGTGGCGGCCTTAAGGCCACTCGAACCCGCACCTCACTCTGACCGGGCGGAAATGCTCTACGCCATTACACCACCGGCGCCGTTTAATCAAATGCAACATCCACACCTCGTGAGACCGATCAGCACCCACCCTATCCGGGATGAGCTGGCAGCTGATATCAGCATGGAACCAGTTAAGCTGATGGTTTTGATAGAAACGATTTAACTCAGTTTCTTTAAGCCTCAGTTGGCTGGTATCGAGGTTGTAAGCTGTCACAACGTCCGATCAAAAGGGGCCGGTGGTGTAATGGCGTAGAGCATTCCCGCCCGGTCAGAGGGAGGTGCGGGTTTGAGTCCCGTCTGGCGCTAGAAGCTTTGATCGCAACAAAGCATCGTTGTGACAGCTTTCAACCTCGATACCAGCCAACTGAGGCTTAAAGAAACTGATTTGAATCTGCGTTAGAGTTGAGTATACATAATTTCCAGCCCATATACGTTCACGGCAAATGTGGGAGCGCAGTCGGAGAAGGCGCCGGCTGTCGCGGGCCTTCCACCCCTTCGAGTCGGTAATTGTTACCAGATTGTTGTAGGAAGAATAAAACTCTGACTTGTTGGTCGGCTCATAGTCATTGTATAGTGTAGGCCAAATACACATTCATATTGCCTCAACGACATTCCCTTGAAGTAAAATACGTGGCGCATCCCAAAACGGGTTGGCCAAGCAGATTCTTATCCTCTATACGTCCGTAGGGAGCAGCTGGCGCAGTTGTAGGAGGCGCTGGTTCGATATCGACCCACGGCACGTGTCCTGTCCACATTAGCCAATTTGGAATCTTATAAAATTTCATTTTCTACAGAAAATAATGAATTAAATTTTGTTTTGGAGCGCAGGAAGGCAGCAACCATCTTGTTATTAAAAGGCGAGATCATACCATTCCTCGATTGGCCTGAAGTGGATAGTTTCTACGTGTAAGGCTGCTTACTCGAAACAGCGATATGTGCGTTCCTTTTTTCATAACTGCTCTTGTGGTACCGTTTACATCTGTGATTTCTACGGCCAATCAAATTAAAATCGCGGCGATCCAGTCGAGTGAACTGCGCGATCTCTTCTTTCAATACACTAGTTGACTATCGTCTCCTTGCTCCTTAAAGCGAAGTTGAATTCATTATTCTTCCCTAAACGATCAAAATTTTATGCAATTTCAAATAGTGTATTCACCTATTGGGGCAGGTGAACGGAAAAAATTCAAATAAACTCTCACTAAAATATTCAAACCGTCTCTGAGAGCCTCTGTTTTAATGTGGAAAAATTCATTTTGATTTCAAAAGCGTTAACCTTGCGTATAGGCGCGTCCAATTTGCTTTGAAAAATGTCAATTTGGCACGAAAATGGTATCGCTGGGAATTCTTCGTACTCAGGAAAGGGAATGACCCATTTTAGTCATCCAATGGATAAAAGGATAAAGGATGGCGTTACTCAATCCCCTTCGGGATGCGCCACGAATTCTACTTCTATCGGAAGTCGTGGAGGTGATTTGAATGCGTATTTGGCCATAAAATGACCTGCGGTGGCCAGCCGACGGACAAGTCAGAGATTTATCCTTCTCAGACAAGTCTGGTACCAATTCACCGAGGGACTGAAGGCTTGTTCGGCCTGGGCGGGAAATCCGAACCAGGAATCTGGTATCGGGTGTCTGCAACAGATGGCATTCCCTCCGTCTGCGCTACTCAACTCAATGTAAGGGAACAGGAATGGATCTCAAGGCCATGGTGCGGACTTGGCAAACGTGTCGTATGCGGGCAGGCTCAAGCTGGCCTTTCTATCACGATGAGAAACTGATGGGGTTATCAAGAACGAAGGAAACAACTGTGTAGAAGCCCATCTAACGGACAGATCTGCACCAAGGTGACCACTTCCCTCACGATGGGAATCCTAGAAGGCCACTACGTTCTAAAATCAGCCTAGCGAAATCGATGTCAGCGTCGCGACTCTAATCAAAGAAAGATGCGCGCCATTCCGCCTGGCAAGGAAACGACCCAGCCTCTTCCATTCATTGGGAACCTGTTTTTCATTACTTTGTCTACCGTTGTGAAATCGAGTTCTTTATTCCAACGATGGTTGAGAAACAGCACAAATTTCTGTATATTTATTGCAGGAGAACTGGCAAACAGTAGACACCTATTAACAGATACTATAACAATATTAAGATCATTCTAGGAACACACTATTTACGCATGATTTATACTTTTTGGACGGAACCGTCGACCAGAACTCTTCTCGAACAACCCATTTGTAGTCGACCACCTGAAAAAAGAAGGCTCAAGGTTTCATTGAAGATGAAATCAAAATTTTTCAACAGAAAACGGAATACAGGACTCTCACACATGTCAAGAATCAGGTTTTCTTCTAAAGAAGCTGCTCCCAGGCCATGCAAACGCCATTATTAAGAGGTTTCTGAGTTGCTACTCGACTCTCCTAGGAAGGATAATGGACCGGTTTCCGGACATCATTGTTTAAGCCACACCCACAGTCTATTCAATAGCCCTCCATACCATATAGAAGTAGAACGCATGGCGCACCCCTAAGTGATATGTCAAATCCCGTAGCTTAGTTTATCATCGCACGATAGCGCTGCTTTGAACTGATTTTCAATCGAATCCAACAGCAGCTTTAACGGCGAACAATGAAGGACCTGATGACACAACAACAACACAACATCAAGGACCGGTTCTACCGCTACCCTTCGCATTTCAAACAGACGGCTTCCCTTCAACACAACAGAACACCAGAATTACGTCCTTACGCAGACACCTCTTCTCCCTCGTGTACTGTGTATTCGTCCCAACATTAACTCAAATCAGAGGCTAAAGGTTCTACATTAAATTTACAATTTACCACTATTGGTAGTCCAGTCGATAAATCAATCGATCGATTGGTGTAATCGACTTTTGCCCAGGGTTGACCGCTTAAAGTGGGAATCTCCTCCTACATAGATATGTTTTGCGTTCGATAAGCTTGAGAGCTAATAAGAAATGTGGAAATCATTCTCTATATCGTTCGAAAATATCTACTTTTGTCCAGAGTTAAGTGACTGAGGTGAAAATTTATTTATTTATTTATTTGCGTACGTTGTATAAGACAGACATAAGATAAAACAACGACGGCAACATGGAAAATGAACTTACAAATGCTCTACGATACAACTAATGCTGAAAGAATAGACTCTGCTGCGAGGCGTTTAAAGGAGGCTACGGAATCAGGGATGGGCGCAGTTTTAAGGAGGTGAAGATATGCAAATCCTGCTCCAGCAGTGAAGAAGTTGGTTCTGATTGTGGTTTTACGTCTGGGGAAAAACAATCTCCATTGCTCACCCTACTTACAGAAGGCGTAGAGAGTAAAATGGTGAAACATTAACTGCGGATTTCTCATCCAGAAGTTTTTGAACCATTCGAACGTCAAATAGTTTACGTCTTGGCTCAAGAGTTGGAAGTTCAAAGTACCTTTTCCTTACTCGGCGCTAGGAATTTTTGAATGGAGGAAACCTCCCCGCCGAATTAGTATCTTTCTGGTGATCTTGTTTTGTACTCTTTCAAGTAATGCAGTATCCCTTTTCTTCACATGAATACGAAGGTCAGTAGATTCCATGTTCGACTCTCGATGAACCTTGGCATCCTTGATGTTGCTATAGACGAGTGGTTTGTTCAGCGTAGCTAAGATTAGTACAACTCTTTATTGCGGCTTACGTTTCGGCCAAATAGAAAAAGAAGGACTTGCACTGGTCTTCGCCGTACGCAAGTTCCACCGGTTCAAGGTCAGTAGACTGATTTCTAACAAGTTAACCAGGTTGATTGATTAGCCAATATCGCTCGGTTACCGCCCCTCAGGAGTTGGTCAAAAGTAGACAAAAAGGCAAGAAATACCTCCTTCTTGTTTGGCTCAAACGAGCTGGTCGGTGCTAGTGCAGCGTGATAGAAGAACAGTTTTGCACCTGCTTTGTCTAACCGCTTGGCGAGCGGCTTAGGATACCTGGAAATACAATGAATATTACATTTTGTTGATGCTCACAAGACTAAAATCCTAGGAGACATAACTGAAAGTGATGCAAGCGTTATATGTACTAACGAAGAAAACGAATGTGAATCAAAGTATTTATTAGGACGGTATGTGGTCGAATTTATATTTTCAGTTTCCGCGCGATGTGGCGACTGAAGGATATATCAATTTTCAAGTCGAACTGGGCACCTTTCAAAACAAATTGGACGGTTTTCAAATCAAATTGGACACTTTTCACGTCAAATTGGACCGTCTTCTAAGCTAACCTAAGACTTTTCAAATCAAAGAGAAGTCTTCCAAATCGAAATGAGATTCTTCTACATTAAACTAAATACTATCCAAAAATGTTGGAATAATTTTTTGTTCAAGGAAAATTTTAGTATAACTTTCTTTGAAGTTTTAATTTACTTCCCAATAAGAAAGCACTTAGTTAGAAATTTAAAAAGAAATTTTTGAGGAAAACAATGAATTAAAGCTTATTTTGCAAAGCAGGAAGGCGACCATCTTATATTGCCAAAACAGAGAATGCGCCATGCTCCCGTCTGAAACTTCGCGATTTCCATTCGATTGATAGCAGAATTTCTGTTTGCATGCAGCTTCACACCTACAAGCCGTGCAACACAAACAGTTGTAAAAAATACACATACCCTAACTTTTTTGCTGCGTAAAACAGTATCAATCAAATAACCGTGGCGCTGATCTTTTTGAGTACATGGCGCGATCCATTCTTTTGATTCAGGACATGATTTCCGCCTTGCTGCGCCTTAATACAAAATTTAATTTATTGTTTTTCTCAAAAATAAAAATTTTGTAAAATTATTTCACTCAATCGGCAGTTGAAGTAAAAAAAAAATCAAAAAAGTTATTATAAGTTTTCCTTGAACAAAAAATTATTCCTACCATCCTAGAGAGTCTTTAGTTCAACCTGTAAGAAGCTCATCTCGATTTGAAAGACGTTCAATTTGATTTCAAAGTTCCTAGGCAAGCTTAGAAGAGTGTCCAACTTGTAGTTAAAAATGTCCAATTTGACTCGAAAGTGTCCAGTTCGACGTGAAAATGCTATAAATCCCACCATGTTGCGGGACACATCTATATCGATTACGGCACCCATCGGTATCAATCGTTTTTGCCGTCTGGATATCGATGGCTTTCAAACTCCACACCAATGAGCGGCTGAAGAATAAATCCTGCCTATCTCTACGTACACTTCGCCTTCCCAGTAATCAATCAGCAAAGTACACATACAAGTGTTCTACATATCTCTTGAAGCAGCTAGAGCGGCTGTTACAGTGGCTATAAGTTGTTAGCTGGATGTCCAGATGCGAATAAAACTCCCGCATCAGTGGTGACTCGAACCCGTGCCCCTGCTTTCCAGGCAGGATGTTAGGCCTCACACCACCGGCGTTGTTTGATCGCATGAAACCCCGATATCACGGGTGAGTGATGATAGGCCACGAATATACCGTGAATGCTGTCATCAAATATCGCCAGTGGTGTAAGGCGTAGCATCTGCTGGGAAAGCAGAGGATGCGAGTTCGAGTCTCGACTGACGCAAGAGTTCCGTCTGCAACTAAATATCCACCCAACAGCTTGTAACAGTCTACATATTTTAAACTCAAACAATCCATTAAATGCACCTACTTCTGTGTGAAAACAGCGAACGGGGCATTTCCATATATAGATGCTGTAACTCCATCTGCACACTGTCGAATACACCGCTCAGCTGTCTGAAACATCGAAAGAAAGCCTGACAATAACGCATGTGTTATTAGGTTGTAACGAATTAAATGGCACTGGCTCGCGCCATTTTTTGGCGCGTCTTTACGCGTTTGATCAAGAACAAAGCGTAACATGTGGCATATCATTTAGAAGCGCAAACTTTGCTCTACCGGTGTGTACCAAATTTTCTATGTAAAAGTGGGAAAACTTTAGCGTTTTATTGACTTTTTTGCAGATGGACAAAAGGGTAATCCGAGGCATTTACTTGTATGAATTCAAGCTGGGCACTACAGCTAAGGAGGCGGACGAGAAGATCAACGCCGCATTCGGTCAAGGATGTTCCACAATTCGGACGGCGTATCGTTGGTATCAGAAGTTCCGGAATGGAGATGAGAGCTTGGAAGGACATGAAGGTCGTGGGAGGCATAGTGATGTTGATGAGGACAAGCTGAGAGATGTGGTAGAGGAGGATCCACACAAAGGTACCAGGGAGATAGCGAAGGTTCTTGGCGTCAGTCACAACACAGCTGCCCGGCATCTGAAGGAAATTGGAAGGACCAAAAAGCTGGAAAGATGGGTGCCTCACGAGCTGTCTGAGGAGCAAAGAAACCGACGATATGAGATCTCGTCCGCACTGCTTCTACGGAACGAAACGGACCCATTCCTTGATCGCATCGTAACCTGTGACGAGAAATGGATAATGTACGACAACAGGCGACGATCGGCACAGTGGGTGGACAGCGATGAGAGCCCCAAGATTTTTGCGAAGCCGGAATTGCACCAAAAGAAAGTAATGGTGACAGTATGGTGGTGTTCGCTGGGAATTATTCACCACAGCTTGCTCCCTCCCGGTGAATCCATCACGGCAGAGAAGTACTGCATTGAAATTGAAGAAATGATGAAAAAGTTGAAGGATATCCGGCCGGCCTTGGTAAGCCGAAGGCAAGTTCTCCTTCTGCACGACAATGCTCGCCCCCATGTAGCACGAATGACGTTGCAGAAATTGAATGAGCTGAGCATTGAAACTCTACCACATCCTCCGTTTTCTGCCGACCTCTCCCCAACAGACTACCATTTTTTCAAGCATCTTGGCGACTTCTTGGTAGGGAAAATATTCAAATACCAACAGGATGCCGAAAGTGCCTCACTCCTCAATCCAGGTGGAGGCGGATCCGCGTCAAACTGTGAGAGAGCCAGCACAGCGTTTCGGCGTTGTCGGCAACTCTATCAGTCGCCACTTAAATGCGATCGGAAAAGTGAAGAAATTTGATAAATGGATCCCGCACGAACTGACCGCCAGGTAGATGCTTAAGCGCCACGACACCTGTGTTTCTTTAAGGCTGCGCATTCTAAGAGAGCCTTTTTTGGACGGGATCGTGACATGCGACGAAAAATGGATCCTTCATGACAATCGTCGTCGCTTTGCGCAATGGCTGGACAATAATGAGAGTCCCAAGAAGATGCCGAAACCAAGTCTCCATTCAAAAAAGACCATGGTGGACAATGGATGGTATAGTCCACTAAAAGTTCTTGGAGACTGGAGAGACTATTACAGCGGAGAAGTACCGCCCCGAAACTGAAGTGATGCACCAGAAGTTGATTGAAAAACAGCCGGCTTTGATCAATCGAAGAGGCCCAATCCTACCACACGGCAACGCGCGTCCGCACGTTTCAAAAATTGTTGTCCAGAAACTGGATGAATTGGAATGCGAACCTCTGCCACATCCAGCATATTCAGCAGACAAGCATTTAGATCGCCCTGTGAAGGATAAAAAATTCAGCAATCAAGATGATGTCGAAAATGACTTCAACGCTTTCATAGCCTCCAGAACTCCGGATTTCTAGGCTACCGGCATAAATAAATTTGATTCTTGCTGGAAAAAACGTGCTGATTCTAACCATTATTGCTTTGATTGATAAGGTTCATTCTAGGCCGAGTTATGATAATTTGAATATTCGAGCAAACGCTCATTTATTTCCTGACAACCTAATATAACAATGAACATGTTTTGCGGCGTTGACTGGACTTCTGCCCAGAAACTTTATCGACCTATGGACTCCGACCATACCTTGAAGCTCATCTAACCCCATCACCACCGTATTAATTTACTTACCTAATCGCAGCTCCCAGTGATATCATATGTTTAACACACAGTTTTGTTAGTGAACGCCACTGAATGTGTGCAAGATAGTCTTCATCGCTACTATTTTTTTGCATCATAAACGCATCTTTGGTATAGTTATAAATAGATAAATAAATATTCACACCGCCGCCATTCCATGACGTTGAATGTAGGCAAAAATTGGAATCCGCCGGCTTATCAAGTTTTCCCTTTACGATAAAAGAGAAAGAAGGTAGCCCATCACGGCCATAAATTTTGCGCGGATGGATGCACGGATGCATGGACAGGCTGAAGAAAGAGGTCCAGTGAAATGAGATAATTTAAACAGCGCAAAGAAAGAAAGGACGCACCCAGCTTAACCAAGCTTTCTATCCCATCAAGATCACGGAGTTGGTATTAGGCTTGCCTGTTAAGGATACAATGGTAAAACACTGACTAGTCAATCACTAGATGACCACCTAAATCATTGTGTAAACCAAGTGCGTATTCCAACTGCCTGCGCAATAACCCGTAGAAGCGGAATGCGTGGCGTATCTTACGAAGGCACCAATTAACTTCGATGATTATGCTTCCCATAACGGAACCTAGTGATTTTTACGGTGGTAAAGAGCTCCTAATGTTTCACCTACCTCTCGTAAAGTTTCACCCGTCTCATGCTTCAGTTGAGGTAGAATCCAGGGACTTTTGTAGTTCTCCTGTCCAAATCGTTGCTTAACAATCAGTAAAAGCTTCCGATCAAGTTTACGCCGCAACGACCGGTCATCGTTCACTTCACGAGAACGAGGATTGGCTAGTTGTAAACTAAACAGCACAGAATTGTACCGAATCAATGGAAGCACCCAGAAGGAAACAGGCGAGCTTACCTTTGAACGAGCTGTTCTCCCCTTCTGTTCCACTCATCCTGAATGATTGTGTTGGCGAGGCCGATCTGCTCATCGAGTTCGGACAGTTCCTTGCCTTCGCGCTCTAGCTCGGCACGCTTTGCGAGGAGTCTAAAGCATGGGTTTTAAATTGTCCAACTGAGCACGTCCAGGAGACATAGAGGCAGAAGCAGCAGCACTTCTCGTCGTGACGAGTCTTCAGTTCAAAGTCATTCAACAGGCTTCTCTCTCGCTCTTCCTCCATCTGCAGTGAGTGAAACCTAAATGACTGTCGACAAAATAACAGAAGGGAGACAAGAGTCACAATACATGCGAAAAGAACGGATGCTTATTGTGCCTACGTGCCCTGAGGTGCGTTTATACTGAACGGCAAAGATTTTACACCCACTAATGTTTTAGGGGAGTGTGGTAGAACAGCCGGAAGAGTCACCGGGTGTCGTGTGCACCCCGTTCCAGGTTCCTGGTTCAGATTTCTCGCCCACGTTAACCAAACGTCCCATCCATTCGGGTCTGTGAATTGGGACCAAAGCCTACTGGGAAGGAAAACTCACACCAGTCCATCGGTTAACCACCGCATGTCATCGCATGGGCCAAAAAATGCACTCAGCATGCCTCCAGGGCATTCCGTATAGATACAATTCGTGGTGCACCCCGGAGAAGACTAAATTATTAAAGACGTTCTTCATCCTTAGCTAAAGCCATAGCGGAGTCTGATTCGAGTTCAAGATCGCTTCTCCGGATAATCATAAAGCTCGGCGTTGACGAAGCCCTTTGAAGGATGCGGCACGCATCTCACATCTATGTACATATTTAGTGCATGCGACGATCTGGGACCGGATTCATCAACGACTTGCAGCAATTTAACAAAGAAAATTACAGCCGAAATCCCTGATAACGCGGCTTATCAAGCGATATGGTGAGCGATAAGCTGCGGTATCTGAGTTTTCCGCTGTAATTCTCTGTTAAAGTTATGTAAGCTGATGAACTTGACTCCTGCAGTGTAAAGCTAATAAGCCATCAGTGTCTTACCTTTCCCATATAAGACTGATAGCAATTCAGCTACCCTGGAGGATGAAAGGCATCTTCGACCTGAGCGAGATACGGCCCATAGATCTAACAAGGGAAGGGTCTGAAGCGTATGTCTGAGCGAAGAGAGCGAATCATATAGGGAGAATCCTCACCCCTCAATTGGTTTGAAAATGTGTTTATTTTTTGCCAATTCGCTAAACCCAAAGAGTAGGGGTCACAATGAGATACGGCGCAGCACGCGTTTGGTTGTCTTGAACACCCGCGATGCGTCTGCAGACAGTGGCTCGGGTGGGTGGGTAGAGGGTTGTGCGAGGAAGGCCAAGGGTTTGGTTCCTCTGCGGTGCTGCACTTTTGCATTTCAGCTGATTGGTTGAGATTTGGGGGATTCTGACGTCTATGCCATTTTCAGACGTTTTCTGCGCATTTTCCAGCTGTACGCTGTAGTATTCAACATGGTGATAAATGTTCAGCACCAGTGATACACAGGTGCAAAGTGCCAGTGTAGTGAATCGCGGTGTCTTCATCCATGGTTATGAGCACGCAACCGAAATCCAATTGAAGACGTACCCTTTCCTTCGAAACAAGAGTTCCACCCGAAAACGTTATCATATGCCCACTGCTTGCTTGCCTCTCTGCGTCCATCAGTTCATCTTGCGGATCCCAATCTTCCTCTTCTTCTTCCACCACTTCCAGCTGTTCGTCTTCGTCAAATTCAAGTTGACGTGCTTCGAAGTCCTTGAGTATGCTGGCCATCCGTTCGGCCAGGTTGATTTCTTCCCTCGAATATTCCTTTTCTAAAGGTGGGCCACACTTCAGCGTGAGCAGGTGGATCACCACTCGACCGTCGGCGGAGACTGTTGGTGTAGGTTCTAGAAACCTTCAGCAGACCTCTGATTTCCAGGTGACAGGCAGACATGAGGGAAAGAGTGCATCGATGCCGTTTGGCTTAATTTGAGGGATCCGCACACCTCGTTTCTCATTTGAACCACCTCCGACGTCACAACGTGATCTCCTTTGAAAATCCGAGCAGGATGGTTTTTCCCGAGGCCTTTGGCAGACTATGAGGAGCCTGTAGCCTTTATACGCTACCCATAGTGCCCAGTGTGCTTCATGCACTTTGTACCTTTGTATCACCGGTGTTGAACATTTATACATCACCATGTTGAATACAACAACATACCGCTGGAAAAATTGGCAGAAAACGTCTGGAAATGGTGTAGACGTCAGAATCCCCCAAATCTCTACCAATCAGTTGAAATGAAAGCAGCATCGCAGAGGAACCAGACCCCTGACCTCCCTCGCACGAGTCAACCCTCTACCCACCTGCGCTCCGAGCCACTGGCTGCAGAAGCATCTCGGGCGTACAAGACCCCCAAAGGTGTGCTACGCCGTATCCCATTGTGACCCCCTACTCCTTCGGTTTTGCGACTTGGCAAAAAATAAACACATTTTCAAACCAATTGAGGGATTCTCCCTATATGACTCGCTTTCTCCGTTCAGACATACGCTTCATACCCTTACCTTGTAAGGGGAGAGAACGCATAGCTGACGCCTGTTTCCGCTGTTCCTCGTATCTTCATCAATATATTGTAAGGGGAGCTTGAGAGGCATGAATAACAACAGCACTTCGACCCCAGCAATTGTCTCTGACTTGAGTTTTGCGCGTATAGAGCAGCCAAAGAATGCGCCGAGTGTAGCAAGCACATTAAATCGATCCAAGGTTCGGTTCCCGTCTGTGCCGGGCAAGCCTTCCACTTCTCCCTGGTCGACATATTTGCTATCAGATATGGCTGCAAGTCACTTCATAAACCAAATGACCATCCAAATTTCATCGACGATGGCAGAAGAGATAGAACGCTGGTGGCCCCAAAAAAGGGACTGATTAACGGCGACTACCATCCAACGACCATTAAGTTCTGGGATTGGCATTTATGGAAAGATCACAAATTAAGGCAGAAGAACACTTACCGCTTCTCTATCTCTGACATCGGAGCGGCTATCACCTGCGGTCGAGAAAGCGCTACGGATACCATAACATCCCACTTGAACCGCAGCACCGATAGCCGCATCCCTACATAGAAACTTCGACCCAGAACCTATTATGAAGACACAGTGGCTTAAAATAAGGAACTATCGGCGTATATCCAACTGGAAGGCTAACAGAAATATATGGAAACGCTTTACTAATAATGAATCATAGGACAACCATATCAATGCAAACATAGTAGAACATATGAATGTCTGAGACGACTAGTAAGTGAAGTGTGTTTCACTATTCTCCTTTATAAGAAGGTTGACGCTTCTCTGCGAATGCTCGCAAACCCTCGAGTCGATCTTGCGTTGGGATCACCTTAAGTGAACAAATTAGGTTAGTACAAGCTTACTCTACTGGTACCGCCGCCAGAAAAAAGTGAAATTGTATCTCTAGCCACCACATTCTACGCCTGTCGTAGAGATACCCTAGACTTCTTCATAGGTACGACGACTTATCGTCGATTCTTCAGAGGGATGTAAGGCTTGCCAACGCTTGTACTAAGCTTGCCCGCTCCAATTTGCCGACAGAGTCAGATCTCTTCCTCCAGTGTATCGGTGAGTTAACACCGCCAAAGTATTCAGATGGCAAAGCAACGAGCACAATATGTGCTCGTTGCAGAATATTGCACGGACCTTGCACGGCCCTGAAGCCCTTATCTCATAGGGGTTATGGGTTAAGATGGACCTTAATCATTATTTGGGTGGGTTGCGCCACGAGTCTACTTATCCATAGGGACGATTTAAGCACGTATTTAAGCTACGAAACTGCTGTCCAGGTTCGGCTTTCTGTGAATATTAGCATAGTGACTCAGATAAATACGTCTTCTTCGAGCTGTTAACCAAGACTGTTACATGGTTTATTTCGGCCTACGTTCCACACCTTCGCCTTCTTCAGAGCCTGGAAAAGTCGCAAATACTTGCGATCTAAACGCCCAAACACCGTTTTATCATAAAGATACATGAATATGGGGATCCCTGGGAAAAGAGGAAACAGGGAGACCCCTATGTATTCGAGTCAACAAGCATTTGGATGGGCTAAAGAGAAGGCAACGTCTTGACCTCGGGGCCCCACAGGCACGTGCCGCAGGTGCCTGTGT
>OX377201.1:95888352-96473079 GCA_947396885.1 Heligmosomoides polygyrus polygyrus | reverse complement strand
GAAGAACAAGAGCTGCATAATGATGTCATTTTGGTGGATATTCCTAATGACAATATCAAAAGCATACTGGTCCGAAACAGACTTTATGATAAGCAGTGCCCTTCGGAGAATTGCGTTATATGTCCATATGGGAATGTGGGAGATTGCTCCAAGACAGGAGTAATCTATGAAATTGAGTGTGTAACTTGTAGCGCAAACTATATCGGAGAGACGGGAAGGATGCTAGCGGTGCGCATGAGGGAACACCTTGCTAGTAAAAGGCACGGATCGTCAAATAGTCCGCTTGGTAAGCATAGGGTTGATGTGCATGATGGTAATGACTTTGGCGTGAAGTGTAAGATTTTGGCTGTAGAGGAAGAGATCACCGCAAGGAAAGCATTAGAAGCGCTCTGGATTTTACGAAAAATCCAGTAATGAATAACCGAAATGAATGCATATCCGTGACGAATGAACTCTCGCCTTTTGTATCACACTGCGAACTGTAGTACGACCAGTTATTAGGGTGCACGTCTATGAATTTTATCTATACGGTAGACTGCACGGTATGTTTCATTCGCTCGTACTAGTCTACTAGCAGAGGGCGATTGCTCTCAAAAAGATCGGTGGATCTATGTGTGAGTTTATTTCTCTTCCTACACTTTTAACGTTGGGTCGTAGATTTATGTCAGAACCGCTAGAGCGGCTAAGGCGCTTGGTGGTATAGATTACATAATAAGAACCTTGCACCACATTCAGGCCTCTGACGACGACGAATTAGTCGAAACGTAAGGCCAGAATAAAGATCCACCTCAAAAACCTCGTTGGCACATTATTGACAACAACAAGAACTAACCATGCCGAGGTTTCAAGAAGAGAGAAGCTGGAGATTAAAATTTGTTTCAAACCACAGCAATGAAGCAAGGATATAGCGCATTAGAAGATCAGATCACGCCGTGCACTCAAGAAGTTCGCTACAACGAAACATTGGGCCACGAATTACTAAAGAACGTTCACCATGAAAAACCTCGTTTGGTAAGTGTTAATACCTGAAAGCTACCATTTTTTCGTTGTCCAACCGTCTGCAGGAGAAGCAGTTTGAGGATTGGTAGCAACATGAATGAAAGGTGCCTTGGTGAATTTTTTTCACCAAACCTCAAGGAATTCTGTAGAGGTGGTTTCCACAAACTAACTTATCTGATGTGGTAATATGACTAACACTTAAAAACAGTTATAGCTGTAGAATTTCACGGCTCCAAAATATCCTGCGAGCTAGGAAGCTTAGAAAGTCGATCGAATCCACCAGACGTTTAACCACTTTGAAGGCGATTACCTTGAAATATGGATATCGAAAGGTGCACGCTCACGTGCCAGTAAGACATTCTTAAAGCAATGACATATGGAGTGGAAATCTCTTTGGGGTTTACTATCTTTTTCAGACCATTCTATGGAAAAAATACTTTCATATATTCAGAAGAGCTGACATCGAAAGCCACTGGACCCAAGGCATCGATTCATAAATATTGAAAACCCAAAGCGTAATGGCCTTGATAGCGTGGAAAAATCAAGTAGATAGACTAAAAGAGAGGCTATTCTTCTCTGTGTGCCTGTGGTATCGCAGACGGAGGAGGTGCTGGCTGTCAAGTTCCCCGTTTCCAGGTTCTTGGCTCGGATTTCCTGCCAGGACCAACAAAGCCTTGCATCCCTTTGGGATCGGTGAATTGCAACCATAGTTGTCTGAGAAGGATAGAATACCGACTTGTCCATCGGCTGGCCACCATGCCAGATACGCATTCGAATTGCCTACAATATCCCGCAGAAGTAGGATGCGTGGAACATCCAGAAAAGGGATTGATTAACGTCGTCCTTTCTCCTGTTCTTTTTGTGACTTCAAATCCTCTCAAATGTGAGAATTGCCTGAGAATTGGGAGCTCTGAGTATAGACTTCTTTAAGAAGAAATGTTAGGTAAAATTGGACTTCATGTTGGTTCTGAGATTTGTCGACGTTTAGAGCTGTAAGCTAAACTAGACTGAGTCACTCTGGCACGCGATAAGGTCGAATGAGAAGGTTGCCGACGCACTGCTCATCAAAGGAGCTGGCGGTCAGCGGTATGACCAGATAATACAGCTGACTGAGGTCCAATTGTCATTATCAGTCTCCACCACCTTTATTTATAGCGCTTCTTCCGGAGCCTAGCACAACGATAGAAGACAAAGCTCGTCTAATCAATCCATTTATGGGATGAGCCACGCATTCTACTTCTATGGGATTTCGAGCATACGATTTAGACTGAGGGTCAGCCCGAGTCGAGAGCGATATCGATCGCTCTTTGGGTTGGGCCATGTATTCTACATTCACGTGAATCACCTTGAATGCGTATCTGACCTATGCGGTGACTAGCGGTGGCTAGCCGATGGATATATCTCAGTGTTTCATGAACGGAGTTAGAAGCACGGAATCATCGACTATTCTGCAGAAGCTTCTCTAATAAGGTTAGGAGCCTATAGAGGTCTGCAAAGTTCTTGCGTAGAGCAGTTGCCTAGGGCAAAACAATGAATATGATGGCTGCTATCCTGCTCTAAGTGCGCCTTCAGATATTCGGCCTTGATTTTACTGTTGGTTTTACTGTTGGTCTCGCTTGCTATTCAAGAAAAGAAGAGGACAGAAACCTAGAAGAGAGCTGAGCCGTTGAAAACTACATAACCTGCGCCAGAAGAAGACATTCTGGGGCCGGATTCGTCAACGATTAAACCCGGGTGAATGCGGGGTAGATGGAATAAGCATGTACCAAAAGGATAAACATGTATCCACGATGAGGAATCTATCATAAACCACGCCTATTTATTCGTCATGGGCGCGTGTAGCGCAATCGGAGGAGGCGCCGACTGTCGGGTGCACCCGAGACCAGGTTCCTTATTCGGATTTCCCGCCCAGGCCAACCAAGTCTTCCATCCCTCCGGGGTCGGTGAATTGGTACCAGACGTGTCTGGGAAGGATAAAGCGCTGGCTTCTTCATCGGCTGGCCACCGCAAGTCATTGTAAGGCGAAATACGCATTCATATCGCCTCCTCGACATCCCGTAGAAGTAGAGTGCGCTGGCGCATCCCAAAAGGGATTGAATAACGCCGTCCTTTATCCTTACCCTTATTTATTCGTCATCAATTGGTAGGTAGAGGATACTTGTCGATTCTCGCGGGTATCTTCCCATACCCACTAGGGTTTCTTTACCTCTACCCTGAGAGTTATGAAGACTCCTCCGTTAAAATCTTAGGGTGTAGTTACCCTTAACATCATTCAGAAAATTCCATTGAAGCCTAGAAATGCTACTGAAAACACATCTTTAATCAGGAGTATCTCAAAGTCTCACGGGTGCGCAACAATTCACCATGATTTAACCCTTCTCGGAACAAAGGGAAGTGAGACGCTAAGAAGTTGGGAAAACGAAATGAATCTGTGACATGTTAGAAACAATTCAAACCAGTTTCTTTAAGCCTCAGTTGGCTGGTATCGAGGTTGTAAGCTGTCACAGGCCGCCCGGTCAGAGGGAGGTGCGGGTTCGAGTCCCGCCTGGTGCTAGAAGTTTTGATCGCAACAAAACATCGTTTGGCAGAATCTGTGACAATTTAATAACCCGGAAATAGGCAGTCTTCTGCTGTCTGGGAAGTCGTAGAACTTCAATAAACGCTTGAAAGAAGGCGTCCGACGGATAGAAGTATCGTAATATTGCTGCTACTGTTCCCGCGTCGGAAACCCAGAAGCCAGATGGAGAGGAGACCCTTACGATCGGTGAAGCCTGCCCAGCATAAATACCTATTTAGCCTACAAGTGAAGACTCAGGACTCAGGAAGCGATCCTTTAGGAAGCCCTTTAAGAAGACGTCCCACCTTTCCCACGACTCGGGAAGCCCTAGGAAGGATGGAAAAGGCTAGAAAAATGCCTCAGAAGTGATGACGAGATGAATCAGGGTCACGGAAGCCCGGCGATAGTCAGCAGCTAGGGAGCTGATTAGACTATCGATAGTCATGAAGGAGCACAGCCTACAGTGATAAGTCTCCTGGAAACTGACGGAAGCTATTCGCCTGAGTAAACCTCCAAGAACCAGCGAAGCTTAAGAATGAGGAACATTCACCAGAAAGAAGCCGGAGTAGCCACTGAAGCGTACTTACTGTGCTCGGCTTAACTGCTCTAGGCGACCTACGCCATATAATGAAGACTATGTGGATAAAAGGATAAAGGACGGCGTTACTCAATCCCTTTTGGGATGCGCCACGCATTCTACTTCTACGGGATGTCGTAGAGGCGATTTGAATGCGTATTTGGCCATACAATGACTTGCTGTGGCCAGCCGATGAACAAGTCAGCGCTCTATCCTTCCCAGACAAGTCTGGTACCAATTCGCCGACCCCGGAGGGATGGAAGTCTTGGTTGGCCTGGGCAGGAAATCCGAACCAGGAACCTGGTATCGGGTGCACGCGACAGCCGGCGCCTTCTCCGACTCCGACTGCACTACACGCGCCCAGCAAGACTGACCATAAGTCACGACACCAAAATGGGGAAGAAGCAGAATAGGCTTCTTTCACAGGGAAAAAGTCCACTTAGGTCGTGAGAGTTCGTCATTTCCACACTTAGAAATATCTTTGAAAAAGAACTTCAGAAGGTTGACTGCTATTGGGAGCAATCTGAATAGACCTCCGGAGGCAAGCAAGATGACCTAGCGACAAGAAAGTAGAAAGGTTTCGCCATAGAGAGGAGCCGGACTAGACAATGAAGAGCTTCTACACCGTAGCCTACCAGCCTAACGATAAGAGTACCTGTAGCTAGAGGATAAATGATGAAGGAATGCAGAAAATGAAGAGCGATCTACTGTCACAAAAAAAGTTATGAGCCGGCTATGGATAGACTTAAGGCAGTCGCCGAGCTTTGAAGGATTGAACGAGTGTTGAGGGGGCACTCAAAAGATATACGGCTATATAAGTAGACTTTCGGAAGCCCATCGAAGTTTAAGAATAGGCTGTTTTCGTCAGGAACCACAAAATGGCCGAAGGAGCGATTTTACGTGAGGTGCCTTGATCGAGGGCTAATTGGCAAAGGAATTTTCCGAAAGAAAAACGGAACGGGATCTTTCAATGAGACTAGAGCCGTTTTAGGCTGGTGCAGTCGTCAAGCTTCAAGGAGTTTAAGGTAAGGGAGCTTTCAGAGACCCTTAGTCTACCAAAGCTACCTCAGTAGACCTCTGAAGCTGCATCGAGCTTCAAAAACTAGAGATTTTTACCTGAATGAAGCTAGAACAACTGATGGAGTGCTCGCACATGACCTGCCTATCCAACAAGTCCTACTAAGGTCTGTTGCTAACCTGTATTCTTCTGAAGCTCCTTGCCCTTCAGCCACCACATGTAGTTAAGTTCAGGCCATAATAGGCCTTTTAGAGAGGGTAGATCGTGTAAGACTATTCTACTTTCTATTCTGGCTCCCTCTTGCGGAAAGATAAATGCTTTTTCGCCTCGATGGCCCAAGGATTTAGGTAAAAGTCGAATAAAAGAGTGTTAGGAGATCGACTACTGGAGCTGCTCCAGTAGTCCTGGGCCGCCGAGGTTCAAAAACTAGAATTTTTTAACGAGGAAGGGAGCCAGATTAGAGGGTGGGGTAGTCCAACACGATCTAGCTACTCTAAAAGGCCCATAGGGCTGGACTTAACTACATCCGGGTGCTGAATGACAAAGGAAGACTAGGAGAAGAGCAGAACGGCTTCTTTAGGGCCGCCTATTCTTGAGCGGCCTTCAAGTTTCAAGACTTGGAAAGAACCTCAGAAGCATCTTCTTGAGATCGACTCATAACATAGAGCTGTGAAAGATGTTCAAGGATAGGGCATTTTCAACCGGGAGATACCAGAACAGGCTATAAAGCGCTCGTACCTAGTTACTGGTCTACAGAGCCTATCTCTACATGGTGATAGAGGATAAATGGCAAGGAAAAATACGAAAAGACCAAGGAACGCTTCCCTGATTTTGGTGGCAGCTCACTGATATTTTGTCGTAACTTTTGAGTCATTTTCGGGAGGTTTAGCTCTCTTACTCAATAACTCAGCTGCAGGTTGAGTAGGCCTTTTGAGGTGTAGTAAAATACCTAAAAATAGATTTTCGACCGAAGAAGCTACAGGAAAACTGCCAGCGACCCTCCAGAGAACGCAGAGAAAAGCCTCTTACAAAGAATAAGCCATGACGTATGTTAAGCTTAAACCACCCAACCAAAAAATCTCAAAAAGGGGAAAGATGTCTTCTTCTTCAGGGCGACAACCATTAAGACGCATAAAATTGGTACATTCAGTTGCAAAGAAAGCATCTTCATGTTTCTCTCAGCTATCCCTAGAATCTATGATCATCTTGTTCTATTTGTCTGCTATTCATATAGCACTCGGTACGATTGATATGATGATTTTTGTAAAAATATAGGGTTTAATTACCCAAGTTTGAGGTTCACTAAAATCAATCTGAGCTGGTGATCAGTGAACCGCGTGATAAAATCGAGATCTACTTCAGACTGAGGGCGCGTGTAGCGCAGTCGGAGGAGGCGCCGGCTGTCGCCTGCACCCGATACCAGGTTTCTGGTTCGGATTTCCTGCTCAGGCCAACCAAGACTTCCATCCCTCCGGGGTTGGTGAATTGGTGCCAGACTTGTCTTGAAAGGATAGAGCGCTGACTTGTTCATCGGCTGGCCACCGTAATCATTGTATGGCGAAATACGCATTCAAATCGCCTCCACGACATCCCGTAGAAGTAGGATGCGTGGCGCATCCTAAAAGGGGTTGAGTAACGCCGTCCTTTATCCTTTATCCTTTACTACTTCAGGCTGAATATTAAAAGAGGAATAGGAGAAGAACAGAACGGCTCCTCTTATGAGATGGTGGCCGAGCATTGATAGGCTTTAAGCAGTGTTCAAGCTTCAAGACTTGGAAAGAAGTCCAGAAACAGCTTCATGAGATGGAATGATTATAGAGACCACATGAAAAAAGCTCTGGAAGTCAGTAGAGGTTCATCAATAGAGAATTTTTACCGTAGAGATACCAGACTAGACGGTAGAACGATCCCACCTCGGTTGCTGAGTCTACAGGACTTCTCTCTGCATGAATCTAGAGGCTAAATGACAAGAGAAGACATGGAAAGGCTCAGATTAGACTCCTACAATTTTCTCGAGTCTATCCTAGTCGGAGGGGGGAGGGCACGCGATGTTTTGACTCACCATTCCCTCCCTTGAACTTGTCCTATAAGTTCACCTGCTGTTCTATGGTATTAATGGCTTTTGAGCAAATTTTTAATGAGGCGTCGGTGTTGCATGCTAGGGTTGCCCCTCCCGACTAGGATAGATCCGTTTTGGCTACAGCTCTATGAGTAGTAAGGCGTTTGGAGGAGCTTTAACTGCCTTATGCGATCAGTCAGCTGCAAGTTGAGTACGCCTGTTGAGATCAGGTAAAGTCTCTAAAGAATAGGCTTTTGGCCAGTGTAGCTACAGAAAAATCGATTCTAATCCCTTATGGTATGGAAACCTTTCCAGTGGTTAAACGGTGGTGAATTCTTAACTCCAGGGGCCGGATTCATCAACATTTAAACCCGTGGTTATGCGGGGTATAAGGGGTAGTGATAAGATAAAAGTCAGGTAGAGATAGGGCAAGAGTCAGAGACGCAGGCTTCATCGTGGGTATTTTTACCCCTTATACCCACGGGTTAGTCGTTGATGAAGCCGGCCCCAGCAATGCAACAATGGTTATGGAGGATTAGAAGAAGAGAAGAACGACTCCTATCACGAGGTAAGTGCTGTCTATTGTTGGAATGGAGTGGTCTCCATGTTTAAAAACTTGCAAGCAAGTATCCAGGTATCTTCTTGAGAGCGGCTGATTCTAATTAAAAAGTATTTGAGTAGAGCTCCTAAAGGCTTTTGATAGGGATTTTTCACTAGAGACCAGAATAGCCGGTAAAGCGGACCTACCTCGGTTACTGGGCTTAGACGGCCTATCTGTGCATGATGATAGAGGTTGAATGATAAGGTAACGTACGAAAAGAAACAGAGTAGACTCCAACAAGTCTTGGTTATAGCTCGGTGATCAACGAGGCCTTTGGAGGAGCCTTAACTGCCTTGTTTGTTTACTCAGCGGCCTCAACGTAAATGTGCCCTTTGAGGTCTAGTAAAGTGTCTAAAGAATAGGTTTTCGACCGAAATAGCTAGAGAAAAACCGCCAGTGACCAGCAAAGATGATGAGATTCCTGTTCTGCACCGGGATTCATCAACGACTTACCTAACTTTAACGGAGAATTGTAAGCGAAAAGCTCAGATAACGCGGCTTATCGCTCACCATATCACTTAATAAGCTACGTTATCTTAGCTTTTCGCTTACAATTCTCCGTCAAAGTTACGTAAGTCGTTGATGAATCCGGCCTCTGGAGGTTAAGCGGTGGTAAAAGCTAAACTTAAATAAGAAATAATGGCAAAATGAGATTAGAAGAAGAGCAGAACGGTTGCTTTCACGAATTGTCGGCCTAGAGAAGCGTTCAAGCTTCAAAACTTGGAAAGAACTTCAAATAGTTGGGTAGAACTTTGGAAGGACGTCGATGATATGAAACATTCATCGGAGAGGCACCAGAATAGCGAGTAGAGCGGTCCTACTTCAGATACTGGGCTTGCAGGGCCTACCTGCGCATTAAGCTAGAAGCTAAATGGTAAGAAAAGGTAGGTGAAGAAACAGAGCACATTTCCACAGATTTTGGTGATAACTCTGTGAAATTTTGCAGTGACCATAAAGGCCTTTTTGGGGAGTATTAGCTCACTTACCCTATTACTCAGTTGCCGTTGTTAGGTAGGCCCTTTGAGGTCTGGTAATGTGCCTAAAGAGAAGGTTTACTACTGCAGTAGCTGCAAAAAACCGCTAGTGACCTATAAAGGCACAGAGACACCTTCCAGAGGTTAAACGGTGGTGAATTCTTACCTCGAGAAATGACAGAATGGATAAGAAGGATTAGAGAAAGAGCAGAACGGTCACTTCCACAGGATGGAAGCCAGCTATTGTCGGACCTAGAGCATCTTTTCGCTTCGAAACCTGGATAGAACTCCAGAAAGGGATCTTCATGAGATCGTCCAATTATAAAGAGTACTTGAGTGGAAGGTCATCGAGGTTCAACACCAGGGAATTTTCGCCAGAGGAAGAGACACTGGAACAGCTGGTAAAACTTTACTGTTTTACTGTGCCTACAGGGACTTTTCGTGTATGAAGCTAGAGGATCACCGCAAGGAAGGATACGGTATGAAGCAGAACAGACTTCTGCAGATTTTGACGATAACTCAGTGATGTACTCAGTGGCTGTGAGGAGCAGTTGGGGAGTTTTATCTCTCCTATCCGATTACTCAGCAGGTGGACTAAGCCGTTTGTGGTTTAATTACCCAAGTTTGAGAGGTCTTCTTAACATCTTCATACAACACGGTCCAAAAACACGGTTGAAAAACGAGAGAATGATGCAGTTTAGCTAAAGTAGACCTCACATTCGTCTCCTCTTTTACTGAGGGGTGTTCATACATCAATATGTTTAATACCTTTCCCATTGTCCTTCGGTTGAGAACCGGTAAGTAATAAGCAAGTTGCAAGAATACAACATCCAGGCGGAAAAATTCCCAGAAAATGCTTGAAAATGATGTAGACATAAAAACCCCTCAAATCTCAATCAGTCAGTTGAAACGCAAAAGTAGCACGACGTAAGAGAACCGAACCCTCGGCCTCCCTCGCATGAAGAAACGCCACTATCCACTGCACCCCAACCGCTTGCCGATTGCGGCATCGCGGGCTTACAAGACCTCCTGCGCACGTGAGGTGCCGATTCCATAGTAACTTCAAGGACCCAGTACCCCTTGGATTTAACGAGTTGGTAAAAAAAGAAACACATTTTTATACTAATTGAGGGGTGGGGATTCTTCCTATATGACTCGCTCCTCCCGTTCAGACATATGCTTCAGACCCTTCCCTTGTTGGTTTGGTTTTGGTACAAGGGTCAGAGCGCAAACTTGTCCTTAATATTTTTGCTTAATTTGCATCCTTCACTCAGCTTCATTTTAAGGTGGTGTAATGGCGTAGAGCATGCCAGCCCGATTAGCAAGCAGTGGAGGTTCGAGTCCCGCATGGCGCTAGAGTTTTGATCGTAGCAAAACCTCGCTATAACGGCTTAAAACCTCAGCAGCAGCCAATTGAGGCTTAAAAAATGAATTGAAAATGACTGGCCTTCATCTCGTTAAATTAGTAGAATGCCTACAGAAGCACTAAAGGCATAGAGACTCTTTCTAGAGGTTATACGGGGTGACTACCACTCTCGACGAGATAATCGCACAGCACACAGACAGACACACGCAGTGACGACGATTACCTTGGCTCGAGAAACCGGAGGGCGGTGGCTAGAAAATGCATTCCTATACGGTACCCTCCAACCATAGCGGACTGCGGAGGGAATGTGTGAAGTGGGGGCGGAGCCTAAACGGGGAGGAGTTGTCGCCCGCCGCGGCGGCGGCCGCGACTGCGGCGATCGCGGCGAGGCGGAGCGCAGACAGGCCAGCGTCGCCGGGCTGCCGCGGCTGGCCGCGGCGGCGCAGAGACGCAGTGCAGTGACGACGATGGCCAGCCGGGTGGCGGACACGTCCACGACGCTGTCGGAGACGACGACCACGACGACCGTCTTGGACGACGAGCAGCAGCGACGAGCCGAAGACCTGCAGTGGGCCGAGATCGGATCGCCGCTGCGCAGGGTGAAGAGGTAACTCGTCCGTCCAGTTGGCCAGCTCCGTTCGTCGCCGCCGTCCTTTCCGTCGTGTTTCCGGCGCTTTTTAATGATTTTGCACTCCGACCGGAGGGCTTTCTCCCGTGCCAATACACTCACAGCCGTCATTTCCGGCCGGAGTCCTCACTACGAACTCGAATTCGCGCCGGACAGGCTCGCCCGGTCCTTTGTACGGGGGCAGCAATTAGAGGACAATTCGTCTCCATGGACATGCCCGCCGATATCCATCCATCGTTTGTTATTGGTTGATGCATTTGCATCTGACTCGGCGAAGCAATTTTCATGTCAGTAAAAAAGTAGGACGCATGGAAATATAGAGCTCCTTATCCTATTTGGGAGGGACCACCCTAAATGTGTGCAGCGCAGCATACCGTGAGACGTCTGCAGTTCTACGCAATGTTGCAGAATTTTACATTTTCCAACTAGATGTTCCCCTGCAGTTGAGCCTGTTCGCGTGCTTTGTTTTTTATTTATTTTGAAAGTTTTCGTACAATTTCTCAAGATTTTATGGATAACAATGAAAGTGGACGCACCTTCCTAAACTTGTACTTACTTTCTTCAAAAATCCAGGACTTTTTCGGTATATGTCGCGTAGGTGAGCAGCATTGTTAGGTGGGAACTCCTAAACCAATCAGACCGCATTGAATGGGCGTGCCATTACAATTGGTACCTTGATGGGCTGGCATGTGTTCGGTCTGTGCTCTGTTTGGTTATCATTGGCCGGTGCGCTCCCACCTACCAATGCTGCTCACCTACGCGACATGTACCCTTTTTTCATTGTTTTTGAGGTTCATTTTTGTTTCCCAGCTGTTCTTTTCTTCATTTTCAATCCATGTGCTTCTCTCCTTGAATAGATTAGCCTTTGTTCTTGCTATTCAAGTGTTTTTATTTATTTGTTTATTTACACGTGAAAGTCCTGTAAAAAAGCAACACTGTACAGAAAATTGAGTTCAATTAGCGAACCAAATACAAGAATACAACTAGGACAGAAATGTAGTAGAAATAAACAAAACAGTTATGAAGCTCCTGGAGGGACTTATCGATAAGCATGTATTGCCTCAGGGAGTTTGGTGCGTTTCTTTGGAAAATTTCAGTATTTGGAAAAAGGGTTAAAGTGCAGTATTTGCTCCGATACCCATCCGTTGTTCGTTATTGGTTGATGCGTTTGCATCTGCACCTTTTGTATTAATAAATGAATAGGACATAAGAACAATGTAGAACTCGCCATCCTAGTTGGGTGGGACCACCCTGAATGTGTGCATCACTGAACATCTGCGGTTCTCCGCAATGATGCAGACTTTCGCTTGAAATCTGGGACAGAGTTCGCCAAGTCAGGCTTAACCTTCTCCTGCAGTTGGAGAATACATGTAAGCGACATAAGCTTCTTCATCTTAAAGGTTTTCGGTAAGATGCTCTGGAGTTTATAGAGAAAATTTAAAGAGGACCCAGTCTTCTAGGCCCGCCTACACCTTCTTCCAAATTCCAAAGTTTTTAGTGTTTTCGAGCTTCATTTCTGTTTTCCAGCCATTTTTGTCAGTATTCAGCTAAAGTGCATGTAAACTATCTCAAACTTGGGTAATTAAACCTGTACTTGAATACATTAGCTTTTTCTTTATCTTTAAACGGCTTTAGTATTTGCAATTTTGTTCACGTTCTTGCTTAAAGTACTCTCCTAGCTTAACAGCTCGCACATGTTCAGGTATTCCCTCCCTACTAGGTATGCTCTTCATTCTTCAGTTGAGCATTGATTGAGATTACCAGCTTCTTCAACATTAACTTCAGGTTTTTAAGGTAACCACCTTCTTTCTCAGCTGCCCTTGCTCAGCACTTTAGAAAAATTGTAAACAAATAGTTTTAAGACTAAACACATTTCCAGTCACCTTTCTCAGCTTCCGAAAATTTTTCTGCAATTTTGACGAATCTTCATTTTCAACTCTATTTATTCCTCTGGGCGTGTGTAGCGCAGTCGGAGGAGGCGCCAGTTCTTGCGTGCTCCCGATACCAGGTTCCTGGCTCCGATTTCCCGCCCAGGCCAACCAAGCCTTCCATCCCACCGAGGTCGGTGAATTGGTGCCAGACTCGTCTGGGAAGGATAGAGCGCTGACTTGTTCATCGGCTGGCCACCGCAAGTAATTGTATGGCCGAATATGCACTCAAATCGTCTCTACGACATCCCGTAGAAGTAGAATGCGTGGCGCATCCCAACAGTGATTGAGTAACGCCATCCATGTACTTATCTAGATAGAGATTATAGATATTATTTTTGGAAAACATGGGAGTGCGCCAGAAACTTAAAGAAATAATCATTAGGAGAGCATAATAATAATGTTCGAGCCATTCATTGGTTGCGCCACGCATTCTACTTCTACGGTAAATCGCAGAGGCAATTTGAATGTGGATTTGGTCTATGCAATGACGCGCTAGCCAGCCGATAGACAAGTCAGTGCTTTATTCTTCCCAGACACATCTTGCACCAAAACCACGACCCGTGGAGGATGGAAGGCTTGGATGGCGCAACATGAAATCCGAACCAAGAACCTGGAGTCGGGTGCACGCGACAGCCAACGCTCCTCCGACTAAACGCCACTACGCGCTTTTGAAGTAGGTGCTTCAGTCGGATGAGGCTTGTGCCAGTCGGAAGGAGATGCATGCGAATCGATAGATTATCTCCAGCTCAGCTGTTGTCTAGAACTCTGCGTGTTCCCGGGACGAGTTCCCGCCTCGCGTGGGGAACTCGTCCAGTAGAAGGACAACTGCTCCTTCCTGGTTGCTCCTTTGGAGCTTTTTATTGCTCTCGGGACATCTATTATGCATTCATGACGTCTGGAAATTCCGACTGTGTCTGGGAATAGCGGGAATGGCGTGGGCATAGATCGGTGTTGTTTACGCTTGGACTTTTTCGGCAGGAAAACAAACAAAAACCCTGTGTAAATCGATTATGACGGCAATGGCCACTCTGACTGACATCAGGTAGTTCAGGGGCAAGCTTCGGGCTGCGAATCTGGTGTCGATCAAAGAAGGCAAATTCATCAACTACTACTCGAACTACTTCTTCAGTTTCCTGCCGAATTTCCTCAAATCAGGTCAGTCTGCCGCGGCGTTTTTATGTCGTTTTCGCTTCGCACTTCGTTTTCTGTCCCGACTCATACACGCCTTCAATGACCTTCCCTAATCGGGAAACCGGCCGGGGCACCCGTCGCTTCGTTTACACCCCCCCCCCCCCCCCCCCCACTCATCGGCTAATCAGCAACGCCTTTTTGCAGATGTTGTCACGTCGTCAAAGGATGAATCTGTTTTGAAAATTCTGGCTCGAGCGCCTGTTGGTGATCAGCACTAAACCGCAGAACAGAACCACTTCGGGATAAAAATCGATAAAATTGATCAATAATGGTCAGCCCTTCGATACTGTTTACTTGTTGTTAAGACTGTTCACCTGCCTACACAGTCACGTGGTTCTCACCTCAAACGATCGACAGGGTTCAAAAGTCAAGAGACCTCGATCGATATCGATTGGTCGATCAATAATATTTGTCATGGAGACTACCCATAGGACAACAAAATGATATGATTCCGACCGTAGACGGTCTATTGCGTGCAAAAATTAATACCATCGATCAATAATGTTCACATGTTGTGGACTGTATCTACTGTGATCAATATATGTGATCACATGGTTCCGACTCCAAATCGGTACCATCTACCAATATCGACTGGAAGATCAATCATGTTCACTTGTAGCATATAGATTCTATACACCGGTCAATATTTGCCATTTTCACGTCAAATTTGACATTGTCTAAGCTTTTGAAATTAAACTGGATACCCTCCTATTTAAAACGAGCTCCTTCCGAATAATTTTTTGTTCTAGAAAAATATAGAATGACTTTCTTTAAAGTTTTGATTCGACTACCCAATAAGAACATCGTTTAAATTTTATAAAATTCTCACAAGAAAATAAGAAAATCGGAAGAAGAAAATAATGCTTGTGAAAGCACTTAACCTTTAAATCTTGTTTTAAAGAGCAGAAATACGGCCATTGTAAGTGCTAAGTGAAGAGATTGCGCCATGCCCTCGTCCAAGACGTCGCGGTTTTTATTCGACTGACAGCAGAATTTCGGTTTGCATGGTATTTGACACCTGTTAACGATGCAGCAAAAACAATTCTAAACAATCATGTCCTCACTTTGATGCCTTGTACTAATAGCATTTGCTCTATAAATCATATAAAAATCGCGACGAGCTTTTCGAGCGCATGCAGCGATCTCATCCTTAGATGCATTAAATCATTGCTGCCTTGTTGCTCTTTGAAACAAGCTTTAGATTATAAGTTTCTCAGAAAACTTAAATATTTAATATTTAAACATAAATATTTATTTAAATGCTTATAAAAGCTTTCAAGCTTTAAAGCTTGTTTCGAAAAGCAGAAAGGCGTTTATTTTGTAGGCGTTGGGTTTAGTTTTAAAGATTGATAAAATTGTTAACTCATTCGGGCAGCTGAGCTAAAAAAATTTCAAAGAAAATTTGAACAAAAAATTATTTCAACCATCTTAGAGAGTTTGTGGTTTAACCATCAAGAATGTCGTTTCGATTTGGAAGACGTTCACTTTGATTTCAGAAACATCAAGCTCTTTAGAAGGGTGTCAATTTGACGTAAAAATCATCAAATTGAGCACTCATCTCTTTTTTATGCGATTCTGACTTCAAAGCTTCAAGCTTCAAGCTTGAGCAAAAATGAGGAAGTCGGTGAGCATCGATTGCTGAATCGATAATACATAATTATTCTGATGGATCCGACGCCGACTTGGATAATTCGTATTCGCCATTTTTTCAAATCCTGATGAAATGGATTGTGCGAATAGTCGAATTTTTGAAAGGCTTCGGCGATTCAGATAGGAGTGACTTTTATCACGTGAATTTTTAGAAAATTCAGATGACTGATTTTGATCAGAAACTGATGTCCTTCCCGGTTTGGATATGCGCCTGAGATCCGAAGATAAATCAGTTACTTGGATTATACGAAAATCCCTCCTATCAGAATTATAATATTTCAGAATCCAGGGCTTTTCAAAAATGTCGTCGTTCACATAGAAGAGTGTCCAATTTGACATGAGAACTGTTCAATTTGACGTGAAAAGTGTCCAATTTGACGTAAAAATGATGTACTGATTCTGGTATGATATGATGATTCTGACTACAAACTGTCGACGTCAAGCAAAATCGGCTGCTTCGAACAAACGTTAGCTTATTAGTTTCTGAGGCTTTTATTCAGCTTATTAGTTTTCCTCAGATGAAACTTTTCAATCGGATTTGAAAATAATTCGAATTTCGAATTAATCGGTGTCGGATTCAGTGCTTTTCCGCCAGCTGGTATATTCCTGTGATTTTTCGCTCAGATGGTCTTTTTCTTAGGGTCGCTGCTGATGTGAAGCCCTTTGAGCAGAAGGATGGATGGTCGGACGCACAGACTGATAGACGGACTGAATTTCTCCTTAATGTATTTATATTATTTCGTATTGAATTTTCCCTCTTTTCTCTAACCATCTTAAAAAGTCACCAAACATTGTCTTAGTTGGAAATAGAATACATTTTTTGGTCCGAAGAATAAGGGGTGTTAACATGCGATGATGACGAACTTGTCAGTTTCCTGAGGTGTCGGCGGTGATTGTGCTAGCACGCAGACGTCAGCTGTGTCCGCAATTATTTTTGGATCATTATTACTGCAGTTTCTAGCGAAGGTGCTGGTTGCAGAGGTGAAAAGTTCGATGACAGTGCAATTGCATCGGAGAGTTGGTTCGTCAGTTTCTCCGTACGTGCGTCTGTGCAAAATTAATGACCGTCTGGAAGATGCTTACAACCTGTATACAAAGTCGACGAACCACTTTTGTTCGCAGATGTGACTTCAGCGACGAACTGAGCTGATTACTCCGGAGCAGAGCGGTACCGGTTGACTAATCGTCATCGATCGATTTTATTGATTTCTCAACCTGGTAGTCAATCATTCCGCCTTTCTTCGATGGACACGATTAGCATAGCCGCTGAACGGGCTCCTCTGGAGTAGGGGTATCTCGATTATTTAATCAATATCGATCAATGCTATCGATTTTTGACCGGTGGGTGTGGGAATCACACCACTTCGATGAATTCCTGTCAATTTTTTTTCTGGGGAAGCTCTGATTTCTCCATAGTCTGCTCCTCGCCAGTCATTGTAGTACGCATTGAAATCGCCTCCACGACATTCAGTAGAAGTGGAATGCATTGCGCATCCCGCGAAGGGATTGATTAATGCTGATCATTGTCGTTTATCGATCTCTCAACCAGTATTGATCGAGCACTTCCGACTGCTGGGAGATGTCTCCGCCTGTAGAATGGACATTCGCTTTCCTCCGTGTTTACTACATGGGAATACGCCACGCATTCTACTTCTAGGGTAGTCTTGGAGGCAGGACATGACACCAAATTCTTTGATTCAATTCATGGCACGAGGATAGGCTTGCTGCCGACTGCGCCACACACCTTCAGTGTCCGTATTACTACGAATAAAGCCGCAAAGTCGGAATGCAAGAGAGTACGCCATGCATTCTACTTCGTCCGAAAATGATAGCGCGACTGTAAATGACCGTGTGGACTGCCAACAACCTTTAGCTCAATCTGACAGTTCGATAGTAAGTAGCCAGTACTGAAGCTGTGCAGAATTCATCAGCGACTTACATTTAACAGGGAATTCACAGCGGAAAACTCAGGTAACGCGGCTTATCGCTAACCATATCACTTGATAAGCCGCGCTAACAGAGTTTCCGGCTGTAATTTTCTCTGTTAAATTGCTGTAAGTCGCTGATGAATCCGGCCGCTGATGTTTCTACAGGATTAACAGGCGTCCGTTGAGTAGCGAATCGCCTTCGCCAACACTTGAGGCCAGTTCTGCCTCCTCCAGTCACTTCGCCGGCGTCCGATCAAGGTCATTGCTGATGCTGAGGGTCGGCCGAGTAGCTCCACTCGGCCACTGTTTACCTTCCTCTTCGACTGCCCGTTTGCATATTACACGTGTGACTCTGAAGAGTAAAGAACACGCGTGACTAATAGGGGGCGCTGTTGAAGGAATCTGTTGAAGATTTGGAGAAGTAGGGGAAAAAGTGGAGAAAAGCTGTGAGGTTGTTTAGCATCTGATGGTGACTAGCTCAACCTTTCGGGTGTGTGTACAGGTTTCTGCGTAATCATTAAAGGCATTTTTTAGCATAACTCGCTTCAAATTAACTCGAGAAGAGCGAAATTTAGATATGTTGTAAAATTGCATGCTTCTTTTTGTGCTGCATAATCACCGCTGTTCTATGTTTGTCCGTTCCACCTAAAAAGCGTAAAAATGGAAGACAGTGAAATCGACCACATAAGTCACAACCCTTCAGAAGCCTTCTTTATTGACAAAATCTAAAGAACAACACACTGAAACAATAGTTTTTTGCTATTAGCGGATCACACTGCCTTTTGCAGTGATTACGGCTTTACATAGACTCAGCATGGATTCTATAAATTTGTTGGTAAAGCCAGGTCTGATCCCTTCCCATTTCTGCCTCAATTGCTCGAGCTTTTTGGCCCTATTTCTTGCTGTGGAACCTGCTGCGCTTCTAGCAAGATGTTTCCAAAGGTGTTTAGCTGGGTTCAGATCCGTTGACTGACAGGAAAAGGTTCCCAACTCAAGGTGAGCTTTTGCCATGCCATTTTGACAGGATGAAGGGCCATGTGAGCAGAGTCCACAGTTGCAGTTGGTTTTCGCTGAGGGCTTTTTTAGAGACCGCAAAAAGAGGAACAAAAACATGTGCGCAACACTCATCAACCCCAATGACACCTCACGAGATATGCATCGGTGGCGCAGTCGGTAGGAGTACCGCCTCATAGGAGCAAACCGCCGGGCTTTTGAGTTCGAGTCCGCCTACTGCAAAAATTTTTGCACATACTAGTTCGTTGTTATTACGCTTTCTCATGATCACAGGAGTCACAAAGAACGACATTTTTAGTACACCTGTGCATCGATATGGCCCTGGTTCATAATATTCATCCGCGAGGTATGCTTACTGTGTGCAGCTACGGTATCATTGGTGATATGGTATGATATGGTGTTGGTGCAGATACGCATCGTTAAAATACTAACCCATATGAAGGAGCAAGTAGAGAGCGTTGATTTGCTATAAGCATTGATGGTCTGAAATTGACTCCTGTGATCATGAGAAAGAGTAATAACGACAAACTACTGTATGCAAAAATATCGGCAGTACGCGAACTCGAACTCAAAAGCCCGCCATTGTGCTTCTATGAGGCGGCACTCCTACCAACTGCGCCACCGAGGCAGATCTCGTGGGGTGTCATAGAGGTTGATGAGTGTTACACATACGTTTTCACATCTGTTTTTCAGGTCTCCACAAAAGCGTTCAGCAAAAACTAACTGTGTTCTGGATTCCGCTCACCCGGCCCTACATCCTGTCAAAATAGCACCGCAAAAGCTCACCTTTAGTTGAGAACCTTTCCTTGTGAGAAGACCTCGACGTCCCTAATTGCCACGAGCCTGCTCTGGGAAGGATATTACATTGACCTGTCAAATGTTATCCTGCATCACGCTTTGGCGAGTAAATATTTCTCTTCTTCCCCTAGTTCTTTTTTAGCAAACGAAGTACAAAATCGTCTTGAAAAAAACAAGTTCTTCCTTATGCAAACCGAAGAGGACGTCACTTTAGCTAATCTTTGAAAAGCCAGCGTTAGGTGTACTCTTTTGTGCTGGCTGATTTTGTATCACTTCTTGACTCAATAGCTCCGCTCCCGTGTTTTGGTTTTGCCAATCATAAAAAGTCAACTTTCACTGCACCTTTTTGCTGAACTTATTTTGTGTCTCTTTTGGCCCAATAAATGTTCAGTTCTGTCTGTTGGCTGGCCAATTCGTGTCATACGTACTCAAATTGCCTTCACGATATCCCGTAGGAGTGCAGTGCATGGCGCGATCCACCAAGAGATTGATCAACGTTACCGTTCGTTGCCCGTCTACCCTACCTGCAGTACTGCTCGTAGCAGCTGCTCGTCAGGAATTCTCCGCAGGAATCATTAGCTATTCGTTGTCGTCGGAAATGTTGCTTAAAGAGAGGAATTCTAACAGGCAAGCTAGAATTCGGTGCTTAGGTAGAGCGAATGAATGCACAGAACTATTTTCCCCCACAAATATCTCACTCCCTTCCACTCAAGACCTATAGGGTCTTTCTTTTACAAAACAACCCATCGTGGAAGCTCGATTCGACATTTGTGTAGTAGAGAAGAGACTGTCCTTTGTCACTATTTGCCCGCCAGGAACACTCGGTAAGGTCTGCTTCAGCTGACTAAATAACACTGTACAGGACGTCAGATGTGCAGCTGCAAGTTGTGCTACTTCGAATCGATGCGGTGGACAATGTGAAACGGGGACTGACAAGAGAAGGGTCTGAAGCGTATGTCTGAACGGGGGGAGTGAGTCATTTAGGGAGAATCCTCACCCTTCAATTAGTATAAAAGTGTGTTTATTTTTTGCCAAGTCGTTAAACCCAAGGAGTACGGGGACTTTAAAATCACAATGGAGTACGGCGCATCTCCAGTTTGGGGGTCTTATACGCCCGCGATGCCTCTGCCGGCAAGCGGCTAGGAGCGCAGTGGAAGTGGGGTTGCTTCATGCGAGGAAGGTCGAGGGTTTGGTTCTTGTGCGCAGCTGCATTTTTGCGTTTCGGCTGACTGGCTGAGATTTGCGGGATACTGACTCAGACCTTTTTTGCCTGATTTTCCAGCTGAGTGCTGTGGTATTCAACATGCTCTGCGTTTTTGGCGCATGTAGTGCCGGATATCGCTTCCACACAGAATTGACTCAAGGTTCTGGTTCTGGCCTGGCTAAGTCTTCCCTCTATACGGGCGTCGCTTAGTTGGTACCAAACCTCACCGCCAAGCGCCGCCTGTTGCCATCGCAAGTCATTTATTCACCAAATAGACATTCAAATTCCCTCCATGATAATCCCTAGAAGTAGGATGCGTGGCGCATCCCTCAAAGGAGTTGATTAATGTCTCCCTTTATCCTTTATCCTAATATGACCCTATACGCTTTATTAACGGATTAGATATTTTCTTGATTCCAATATTTTCCCCGTTTTGAAACTACTGGTTTCACACAAAATTCAGCGATTAAGGCTTCTTTCATTGTTATACGTTTACGTCAGGCTTCTTCGGCAGGCGGACTCGCTGGCATGAAGCATAAAGTCGAGGTGATCAATCCCTTTGGGATGCGCTGCGAATTCCACTTCCACCGGCTATCGTGAAGGCAATTATTAGGGGAGGGGGCGGGCAAATGTAATGAGACTCTCCATGCCGTGCCCAAGTCGTGACTGGAGTCCGGTTTCGTGCTTCTCGTACTTGTATGTTTGTTTGCTACTTACTGAAGGCCACCTGAGAAGTGACCACTTTGGCCGTTCCCAGAAGCATGCCAAAACCCCAGTCTACCTCATGCCGAAACCCCAGTCTGACGAGTCGACCTGTGTCGCGCAAATCTCGCCCAATACCCAACTCCAAACAGCCTAGACTCAGTCAAGCAAGATGAGAAGTACGTCTTCTACCTTAACCCTGCCAAGCAGCGAGTCTGGGTGAGGCCTGGTGCCCTGTTACCGAACTTCATTCGGCGGGATGTTCACGGAGAGAAGCGCCTTCTGAGCTTTTGAGTCTGCGCCCATGGATCGGTATACTGAAAGCTGTGTTCCAAAAGTACGACAATGGACTCCAAGGCCATGGTGAATGAAATAGAAGAGATGGACCGGCGACTCGCACTTATTCAGTCTCAGCGTTTCTAGAAGGTCCTTTTCCTCGACAACGCCGTACCCCATCGGGCAAAAGTGACCACGGATAAGCTTGCTCAGCTGGGCTACGTCCACGTGCCTCACCCACTGTATTCGCCGGACATCTCTCTATGCGACCATCACTACTTCTTGAGCCTATGGGATTTCATGGTCGGAAGGGACACAAGCACCCAAGCAGACCTCGACAACCATAACGACCAGTGGATCAGCACCAGGCCTAAGCAGTTCTGGAAGGGTGGGATCAGGAAGTTGGCTGATCGATGGCAGCAAGGTCATTGACCTTAATGGCGAATACATTCCTCAGCACCGTTGAGTTGTAAATGAGTTATAAAGAGAAAAAGAAATTTGTTGAACTTGTCTCATTACTTTTGGCCCTTTTTGCCCCATAGAATACGTGGTTGGGCGAGGAGGTGGTTCGCGGTGGCAAGGCGAAGGAGAGGTTGGCGTTTTCTCTATCGTAAAGAAGCTTGATACCATAGGCCAAAGAAGTATAGGGTGCTCGGTTGACCTGAGCGGTACCCGAACCATGAGTCAATTCGAGCGGGCCCCTCCTCCTACTGCCCTGTAGCCGTCCACTATCGCTCGCATAGCTCAGGCCAACGCTTCTGGCGCACCTTAGCAACTTCACATAGAAGTTGAGTACATGGCACAGTCGCAAGGCCTCTAGATGAAGCCTGTGGCCTGTAGAAATGAAGCGAATCGAATCCTCTCGAACGATTACACCTCTGCCACCGTCCCTCTGGTGTTTTTGGTCGCCGATGCTCTCTGCAGGTGTGAGCCTAGGTGTAGTCAGTCGGGTCGGTAATACCTGGTGTGCTGCGTGGCACGTTGTGAGGGCATAAACTGGAGAAATGGTGCTTGTGGGCGGTCATATAGTCGGGTTGTAAACGGGTAAAAAGCATGGAGCTCGATGTTATTCGATCTAGAATGCGGTTTCTGTAGTGAGGGCACCAGACCCTCTATTCTTAGCTAGTTAAGGATGTCTGTCTGCTGATATTCTATCACTTGAACTGTTTGCCTTTATGGCAGATCGACAACGCTGTCACAAGTCGTAAGCAAGTAATGCTTTGCTACCTCAAACTTGGATAATTAAACCAAAATAATAGGAAAATAATAAATATGAGGCCCAATAAGTGAGAATTTATCACGCGAGGTTAATGAAGAAGGTTACCTTCGGAGTGTATAACGATTAAGGAGAAAAACTCCGTTAATCAACCCCCTCCGGGATGGACCACGTTGTTTCATACAATTGGAGTATCACATGTACCACCTGTCACTTCGATGAAGTTGATCGGTGAGCGGGCGCCAGCAGCGGCCCCATCGGTCCGTGTCACGTGCCAAAGTGTTCCACCCCTCGCTCGAGCCGTATATAGAGCGTCATATTTTTAGTTCAGGGCTTCCTAAGCAGTCCGACCCACGAGTTGATGTGGGACCTGGTGTCCGTTTGCATCCAATGGAAACCTGTCGGTTGCAGTTACCATTTGCGGGGTGGTGCCAGCGAAACGCATTCATTACGGGTCCGGTCCACCTAATTATCGAAAACTCGGCTCATGGGCCAAAACAGATTGGAGTAGTTCTGGTAAAATTTAGCAAGGCGAACGTGTGTTGGTCCGATCGAAAGCGGCTTTGGCTGTCGTGTGCATCCCGAGTCGAGGCTCTTGATTCTGGTTTCCTGCAATATCTATCCAAGCCTTCCATCCTTCCGAGGAAGATGAACATTCAAGTGCTTAGCCATTCCACACATGTCTATTTAGTACTAATCCCTTTCCTTGGCGAGATGGAGGGCTTGGTTGGCCTGGACAGAACCCAAACCTTGTATCGAAATGTACGCGACAGCCGATATAGGGCCCTAACCTGCTTTCTGAGTATCACTAGGAAGCCGGATGCACGGCGCATACCTGTGGGATTGATTTGCGTCACTCTCTTAGGCCTCTATTCTGTCTCTTCGACTTATTTTATCGACCTTTCTAGCTCAATAGATGTTCCATTCCCTTCTTTGAAAAAAGACTGAACGGCTTTTCTCCACTGATTTCAGTGAGAGGTTTCTTTTCAGTGCCTGTCACAGACATACTTGAAATTCGATCCGGGTACAACACTGACAACCTTCACAAAGCCGCCAAAAAGTACGAGTTCCAGGAAGCTGCTCCGGTATCTATTTCTTTGTCTTTGTTTATCACTTTCCCTATTCAAATAATTAGTGACATCATTTTAGGAAGCTACCTGCTTTTCTGTGATATTCAACCATGCAAAGTTCCTGCACAAATCCGTGGATTTCTCCGCCAGAAATAAGGAGGTAGCTTTTTTCTCTATTTAGCTGAGGGCGCGTGTAGCGCAGTCGGAGGGGGCGCCGACTGCCGCCTGCATCCGATACCAGGTTCCTGGTTCGGATTTCCCGCCCAGGCCAACTAAGCCTTCCATCCCTCTGGGTCGGTGAATCGGTACCAGACTAGTCTGGGAAGGATAAACCGCTGACTTATTCATCGGCTGGCCACCGCAAGTCCCAGTTCGCTACCAGTTGTATGACGAAATATGCATCCAAATCACCTTCACGACATCTCGTAGAAGTAGAACGCGTGGCGCATCCCAAAAGGGATTGAGTAACGCCGTCCTTTATCCTTTTTGTTAAGCTGAACTTACATTTGATTTTAGGCTCTTTCCTAGAGGGGACAGCCCGAATGTTCGCAGAATTACGTGAAGTCCATGTCATCACGTCACCGTCACTCCCGCTTTTCATAGTCTTTTCTACGCTAGTTTTATACACTTTTGAGATGGATCACCTCCAGCTTGGAGAGCTTTCGGTTGCGTTTATTAGGTCGTTGCATATGAAATGGCCGATTTTGTTATCTCAATATCTGGTCGATTTTACGTGGGTTCCAATGTCAGGCGTTGTAATATAGTTTCTGAAAGCGCAGAATCTCTGCTTTCTTACCATTTATAGCCTTTGTGGGATGACTGCCTCTTGCCGAGCTTTTGACGTCGTTTTTACAGTATGAATCAACTGCTCTACCTGGTTCGAAAGGTTTCGGTCTTGAGATAAAGGTCTTGAAGATGAAGACCGAGATGGGGCGCCATCACTCCTTAACAACGACCAACTCAAAGCCATGGTCGTAGCGGATCAGCGTCAACCTGTGAGAGACCATTCGGCGTCGACGGCAGGACTATCAGTCGTCACTTGAATGCGATCGGAAAAGGAAAGAAATTGGATGAATAGAATCCCGCAGGAACTGATCGCCGGGCAGATGCTGAAGCGCCACGACACCTGTGCTCTCATTCAGGCTGCGCGATCTGAGGAAGCTTTTTAGGCGGGATCGTGACATGCGACGAAAAATGGATCCTTTATGACAATCGTCGTCGCCCTGCGCAATGGCTGGACAAGAGTGAGGGCCCCATGGAAATGCCGAAAACAAGTCATTCATAGGCCTTGGTGACCGCATGGTGGACAATGGCTGGTATAGTCCACTGCAAGTTCTTGAAGACTGGAGAGACTATCACAGCGGAGAAGGACTGGGCCGGAATTGAAGTCTTCTTTAGCAATGGTAGTAGCTTCCGATTTGTGGTTGTTTATAGGACTCCTTCCTGTACTGTTTTTAATAATCAACAACTTGTTAAAGCCATCAGTGACGTTGTGAGCTGCCAGCACCACATAGTAATTGTAGGAGACTTCAATTTTCCAGAAATTAACTGGACCACCTTGGACGCACAATCTCCAGCTGCCACTTCTTTCGTTGGCATGTTGCAGACTCACGAACTGCAACAATTGATCAATGAACCAACTCGAAAAAATGCTACTCTTGACCTCCTCATTACTAGTTCCACTGATTTCTGCAGTAATGTCTCAGTCCAGGCTCCAGTTGGAATGAGTGATCACATTAGTATACTTTTTAACATAGTGGGCGGGCAGCCTGAGCAACCACTAGTTTATCGTCGGAACTTTTCGAAGCGTAATCTCGAACAGTTATCCACTTATCTCTATAGTATTCAATGGATTCAGTCTTTGGAAACTTTCCGTACTGTGAACGACAAATGTGAGATGTTTTTAGATATATTACGTCATTCCATGGATCTTTTCGTGCCTTGGACTCTTGTACGTGCAAAAATGGGAAATCTTCCAGCGTATCTTGAAAATATGCTCCAACATCGTGAATGTCTATACAATTACGCCAAAAGAACTGGTTATTGGACGAGCTATAAAGAATTTTCGGACACGTTCCATAAGGCATTGACGAAATATAATAAGAATGTTGAAAAGAGAATTATTCAGACCAAAAATAAGAATGCGTTCTTTAAATACGTGAACTCTAAGCTATCTACGGATACAGGAATAGCCTGCTTCAGAGTTGGTGATCAGGTTGCTACTACAGATAGTGAAAAAGCCGAAATACTTGCTGATCATTTCGCCGCGGTATATTTGGAAGATGATAACAGGCTTCCAGTTTTTGACTGTCACGAATCTGGCCCTATGGTAAGTTTTCCGTGGTTTCAGGAGCAGGAAGTTCTTCAAGTGCTAATGAACCACAAAGCATCATATTCTATGACTCCGGATCTAATTCCCTCAGTCTTTATTAAGGGTGTAGCTCCGGCAATAGCTACTCCTTTGACGTATATTTTTAACCAGTCAATGATGTTTGGGGAAGTTCCTACACGTTGGCGACATTCGTTTGTCACTCCAATTTTGAAAAAGCAACCGGACAATGATCCTAGCAACTATAGACCTGTAAGCATTACTTCGGTTTTTTGTCGTACCTTTGAGAGAATTCTCAAGGCTCACATAGTAAAGCACTTGGAAGTCAACAGCATAATTTCACCTTCTCAACATGCGTTCGTCAACGGAAGATCGGTTGAAACCAACCTTCTTGAATGTGTAACTCAGTGGTCGAAAATACTAGAAGATAAAAGTGCATGTGATGTTATATACTTTGACTTTGCTAAAGCTTTTGATAGGGTTAGTCACACCAAGTTAATTTATAAAATCCAAAAGCTGAATTTTCACCCAGCAGTGATCAGATGGATTGAAGCATATCTGAGTGGCAGGACTTTTCAAGTAAGAGTGAGATCTTCACTTTCTACGGTTCGATTTGCGAAAAGTGGTGTACCGCAAGGTGGGGTACTTTCTCCGATTTTGTTTAACATCTTTCTAGCCGAGTTGCCTAATTTGTTGGGAAGATGTGGAGTAATATGCAAACAGTATGCGGATGATCTAAAATTTTTTCGCAGAATTGATTTTTCCTCGGACTGTCGAAAAATTCAGGATGCAATCTCCACTATATTTCAATGGTCCCAAGAATGGCAGCTTCCCTTGGCTCCTCATAAAACAATGCATTTACGTATTGGTAGCTCACAACACAACAGTGTCTACAGGATAGACGGCGAAGTTATCCAAACAGTGAGTTCTATAAGGGATTTAGGTTTCCTATACAACCACAAACTGGATTTCTCAAACCACATTCAAAACATACAAAATAAGGCATACCTACGTACATTTCAATTGTTTAAGGCCCTTTCGACTACTAGTACAAAAGTATTGTTGAAGGCATACAAGATTTACATCAGACCAATTTTGGAGACTGGCGCGACAGTATTTAATCCCAGCAAAAGGAAATTTGTAGTCGCCATTGAAAGGTGTCAAAATAATTTCACGAGAAAGACATATATACGTAGCTGTGGATTGACCTATCACAGTATTCCTAGTGCTAGGACTCGCAACATCCATCTCAAGCTGCCGTCCCTTGAATCTAGAAGGAAGCTAATTGATGTATCTATGGTGTACAAGATACTCAATGGTTTGGCAAAGGTAGATGTAGAACAGTTCTTCTCTCTTAGACGCTCCAACACCAGAGGAGAGGTTTACAAACTAGTAGTAGCTAGGGCACGATCAGATGTCATGGCTAGCACTTTTGCCACTAGAGCTGGGTCATCGTATAAAGCACTTATGAGGAATACTCCCCATTTTACCCGGTTCTCTGCTTTCAAGGATTTCGCAGCGGGCAAGCTACTTACAGGTTAGTGGTGCGAATGTATGAGCCGAATTCAGAGAAAGCACTATCTTGTAGTCGTTTCTGTGCTGTACATTGTCGCTCGTTTGAATTACTACTCGCAATATGTTGGTGTCATCGGTACTACTATGTTTACTGTTGGTCTTTTGCTTTTGTTTAACGTTCGTCTTATGCGACGTAATAAATACTAAATACTAAGTGATGCGTCGGAACTTGATTAAAAAACGGTCGGCGTTGGTCAATCGAAAAGGCTCAATCCTGCTGCATGACAACGAGCGTCCGCACGTTTCAAAAGTTGTTGTCCAGAAACTGGATGAATTGGAATGCGAAACTCTGCCCCATCCAGCATATCCAACCAGAGCTGTCCCCCTACCGATTATCATTTTTTTCAACCACTTAGATTTTCACGTAAGGAATAAAAAATTCAGCAACCAAGATGGTGTCGAAAATGACTTCTTATGTTTTATTAATTCTCGTAGTTCTTATTTTTACAAAGATGGAATGTGTGCCGGCTCGAGGCCGACTGATGACTCCTTTCTGCAGTAGAGCCCGGATATAACCGGGGCGACACGACGTAATGTGCGGAGGGATGGAACTTATTTATCGGCAATGAGGTATTGGAAGTAGGATGCACGCGAAGTGAGTGAAAATGAACAATGAATAGCGTTAGGCCCCGTTTATACTTCGTCGCGGCGCGATGCGATGGCCACGCAATGAGGCCAAATTGATCGATCGCGTCGCACAATCAATATGCCACTATACGTGGCGTCTCGTCACGCCGCGACGAAGTATAAACGGGGCCTTACAGAACTGGGCCCACTTATATGTGCTGTTTTTGCGCCCTATTGGCGGGAGCGCGCTAGGAGGTTCGAGATTCTTCTGAGATTCGAATTCAAATTCAAATTCAAGTGAGTGATGATTCATAATGGCGTGAAAGCATGAGAAACTGGGTCGAGGCAAGGGATAATGATGATGGATATGTGACAAATGTCTAAACTATAGGGTGTTCTGAAATAACGTGATGAAGATTTTTAATTATAACTATTAAGCAAATAACAACGAATCAATACATAAATAACAATCATATAGACATAGGCGACGCTATATTCGACCGGATTCGGAATGTCCTCCCTTGGCGAGTCCAAACGCTTGGTGAAGTTTTCGGCGATGGGCTGCTGGTCGTCGTCTGGAGACAGCCTGGTCCACTCCTGGCGAAGAAATTTCTTCAGGGACTCCAGGCTGTGGTGACGATTTGCGCGAACCCTGGCCTCTATAATGTAACCACACGCTGTAGTCCATCGGATTCAGGTGCGAGGAGTGCGATGGCCATTCAACAGACATGATGAAGTCCGGAAATTGGCCTTGCATCATGCTTGTACGCTCTTCGCTCTATGCGTAGTTGAGTATTATTGAAGCGCCCTCTGCGCATTGCTGAAGTGCTGCTGGGTCCAGGGAAGTACCATAGCCTCGAAGAGATCCCGTCGGTGAACAACTTGATGTCCTTTACTCCTTCCTCCATAGAAACCAGAGGTCTTTTCGTTGGTGTAGATTCCGTCCCAGACCACGACCGCGCCTGCGGATTTTGACGACTTTCGGCCACGGCAAAGGAGAGTCTCTCTACATCGGATCCTGACATTTTGACGGTTGTGAGCTTACTCCATGGTGCACAGCTTCTATCCGTGAACAGTGCTCGTTCCTACCCGCGACCTTCGGCCCACGGCCTGAGCTGGCGGTATCAATGGAGTCGTTGGCGCTTATTCTTCTCCATCAGGAGCTGGACTTTGTGGAACTTGTGAGGCTTGAGTCCGCATTTCTTTCTGACTACTTGATGTACCGAGGCGAGACTGACAGTGATATCACGGGCGATTATTCCCATGGATAAAGGATAAAGGATAAAAGACGGCGTTATTCAATCCTTTTTGGGATGCGCCACGCATTCTACTTCTGCGGAATATCGTGGAGGCGAGTTGAATGCGTATTTGGCCATACAATGACTTGCGATGGCCAGCCGATGAACAAGTCAGCGCTTTATCCTTCCCAGACAAGTCTGGTTCCAATTCACCGACCCCGGAGGGATGGAAGGCTTGGTTGGCCTGGGCGGGAAATCCGAACCAGGAACCTGGTATCGGGTGCACGCGACAGTCGGCGCCTCCTCCGACTGCGCTACACGCGCCCCTTCCTATGGGGACCCTCGAATTTCAAACTACTCGCTTTTCGATGATTTTCTGGATCCGCGGCGCATTGACAGTGCGATTTCTTCCTTGTCCTAAACGATCACCTTCATGATCAAGCTTCTGACATCGACGAATTGCTGTACCCCCTGTATTGTCGCGTTGGGTATCAATTGTAACGGTGCTTATTTCGACTAATAAAATTGCTTCCAAGCAAACTTATGCCCTGTCAAAGTTTTCACTCAAAATCGGCCATTTCATATGCAATGACCTAATATATTTCTGGTTATTAATGGTTCTTGGTTACAGTCACATTAATAATAGGTGTTGATCGAATCACAGCACTACTTTGATTTCCCTCGTTGTGTTAGGCCTTCATGAGACGGCAGAAAGCGGTGCAGTTTGCATTCGATCACTGATTGGATTCGACTTCTGATTGGTCATGCGTGGTTGTCGCACTCCGCCTCCCCATGTAGGCCGCATTAACTACCAGTGCCCTTGATACACTTACGAGTACACTGCCTGCGTGGGTCATCCAGAATTGGGGCCAGCCCCCTCCTTAACCCCCATTGTCGTGTTTTTTTTTGTCGATCGGCACTATTATCGTTTCTTACTGCAGCAGTTTGCAATGCTGACACTTCAGGAACGCGACCGCTGGGTGTCGGTGCTTAATCACCTCGTCCAACAGGTGAAGGAGCAAAGGGCGTACTTTAACGAGAAGGAATGGATTCTGAAGAAGTTCCGTGAGGCTGACACCAACAAAAATGGTATACTGACTTTTAGCAAGAGATTCTGGTACAGAATTCGGTTCGTATTTTTCAGGTACGCTCACATTCAGTGAGGTGTGGGCTCTGTTGAAGAAGATGAACCTTCAGATTAGCGAGCAGTACGCTAAGGCGATGTTCAGGGTATGCATACCCTGAGGAACTTCCGAGGTTAAGTGCTGTGCTGATGAAATCACTGCCTTCAGGAGGCCGAAGAGAAGTCCACGCGCGATGGAGTGTTGGACGAGAACGAGTTTCTGACGTTCTTCGATCGACTCACTGATCGTCCAGAGTTGCGCCATGTACTTCGATTGGTCAGCAGCGAGGGTGTCGAAGGAGTGACGGTGACTGATCTGCAGAAATTCCTCACCGAAGAGCAAGGAGTGAGTCATGAGCTGTTCCCGCTTGCTCATAGGTCCTATGGTTCTCGTTGGCTGCAGTACCTTTCGAAAACTTGGGTACGGTAAGATGTCTGTGAAGTATGAAACAGTGTGGCACAACTCACTGTTCTTCAGCTTATCAGTTTTGCCTGCGTTCTCTTATTATTTCCGACCTGAGGATCTTTGTAGGAACTTGTTAGCTGAAAGAATTCATGGTAATTTTAGGCAAAAACCGACACCGACAGAATTCATGGTGATTTTAGGCAAAAAAAGGCAATTTGGTGTGTCCCTACCCTTTTATGACGATATGTTAGATAGGCCTGGTCGGTATACTACTAGGCACTTCCTCCTTCAAATTAAATTATCGCCTGAGGATCATTGAACTCGAAGGAAGAGCTTCTTTACGGCACCTCTGGGTGCTACCCTAGCAGGATATTTATAATCACATCGAACTGGACAATTTTTAAACCAAAATGGCCACTCTTCTGAGCTAGCCTGAGACTTGAAGTCAATCCGAACTCCTCCAAATCAAAATTACTTCCAGACAGGTTAAAGACTCACTGAGATTGTTAGAATATTTTTTAAAGAAAAAAATTGGTGTAACTTTCTCTGAATTTTTTTAGCTGACCTGCCCCAATAAGTGTAATAATTTTATAAAGTTTTTATTTTTCGAAGAAAAATGTTAGTTTAAATTTTGTTTTAAAGCGCAGCAAAGCACCTATAATTTAATGAAGGAGATTGAGATTGTGCCAGGCACTTGACTAGCTAGTTGCGATTTTTTATCGACTTATAGTAGAAGTGCTGATTACATGAAACAACAAGGTATGAGTATGTGTGTGTGTTCTTCACAATTGTAGTTGTTGTATTGTCTGCAGGTGTGTAAATTCGTGCAAATAACATTTTAATCAAACCCTTTAAAACAAAATTTAAACTACTATTTTTCCTCAAAAAATAAAAATTTCATAACATTATTACGCTTGCTGGAGCAGCTGAACTAAAAAATTTCAAAGAAAGTTACCAAATTTTCCTTGAACAAAAAATTATTCTAACCGTCTCAGTCTGCAGTTTAACCTGTCTGGAGGTCGTTTCAATTTGGAAGAGTTCGCTTTGAGTTCAAAGGTCTAGGGCTAACTGTCCAACTTGATTTAAAAAGCGTCTAATTCGAGGTGAAAATGGTATGTTTACAATAGCCGAAAACGCACAAAAAACCATGATTCGAGCTCGAATTCTCTTCCTCACCTGTTGACCCCGAATTAGAGCCCTTCATCCGTATCATTTGCTGCTACGTGATCTACTGGCCGCAGGGAGTGCCATTAGTTCTTGCAGCGTGCCAATGCTGCCCAGTTGAAATGGTTGCTCGGAGCTTTGACTAAGAAGTCTGATCGAAGGGTTCTAGCAACGCTTCCAAGATCAGAATTCGTTCTCACTGTGTCTGTCTATCACTAACTGTCTAAACATGGAGTTTGAGAGCCGCCTTATTCTCTTCTGGTATCTCGTCCTCTCATTTACCACTACTATCGTCGATCCAACGGAAGGCATGGCCGGTCCACCTAAATTTCGACAACTGATGGATGCTGAGCTAGATGAGGCCTTCAAGGTTTAGCGCACGTGTCACCAGTTTTCCTTTTTCGCGCTGGCACACTAGCACGTATTTCTAAGAGCGCCTCTTGAAGGTCTTCAAGTCTTCTTCGAGGTTGCACCTTAGGCATCGGATAAAGCGCATGACCGGCCCCCTATGATCCCTCAAGTCAGTAGATATCTTATGACCGTATTTTGCTTAGAAGTGCTTCTAAATGATCGCATCGAAGTCTTAGACGTTTATCGTTGGCATGGCTAGAATTTAAGGGATGCAATTTCTCCTAGAGCATGATTCACCGCAAATTTTTTCGGTGTTCAAGGAGTTATTGAAGGTGTGTTGTGATAGTTAAAAGGATGGAATGAATGGCTGTTACAAAGAGACCGGTTCTGGCGTCGGAATCGAAATGTCACCTCCAGTCAGCATAAGCGGTGAGAGCTAGGGCATGACGACAGTTGAGAATGGGAGGGTGGGGAGGGAAGGGGTGTTGTTGACTGATCGTCTTCTTGCCTATACCTTTTGGTCCAGACGATTCAACGTCCAAATCAGTTTCTTTAAGCCTCAAGTGGCTGGTACCGAGGTAGTAAGCTGTCACAACGATGTTTTTTGCGATCAAAACTTCTAGCCCCAGGCGGGACTCGAACCCGCACCTCACTCTTCCCGGGCGGGAATGCTCCACGCCTTTACACCACCGGCGCCGTTTGATCCAACGCAACATCCATACCTCATGGGACCGATCAGCAGTCACCCATATCCGGGACGAGCTGATATCAGCATGGAACCAGTTAGGCTGATGGTCTTAATAGTAGAGCATTCCCGCCCGGTCAGAGGGAGGTCCTGGTTCGAGTCCCGCCTGGCGCTAGAAGTTTTGATCGCAACAAAACATCGTTGTGACAGATTGAACGTCCATTTAAGGGCGTTTAGCATAGGTACTGATCAGTGTATTCAGAAGATTATGCGAAGAAGTAGCCTCCACCGCGTTGAGATTTGCATCAGAGGCGTTGTCGCTTCAGCCAGTACGCTGAAAATTAGGTGGGCCGGTGACCTGTGATTCGTTTCGCTGGCACGCACCGCTCGTGACCCATAATCTACTGGGTTTCAATGGATGTCAAAGGATTACCAGGACGCCTCCAACGCTTGGTCATGCATCTTATGGAAACCGTGAACGAAAGATATGGCGCTGTTCATGTTTATTGAACGGGAGAAGGACTGGGCTACTCTGGCACTGTGAAAGGATGGGTTGTAAAATTGGTTGGCAATACGGAGACTACGGACACCGATGGTGCACGAGCAACTCTACTAAAGCACAGAAGGCCTCAGTGAACCCAATTTGGCGACAAGAATCATCTGAAGTAGACTTTCACATAAGAGAATCGTCCTCGATTTTCTGCTTCTGGACCAGGAGCTCGTATCAAATTTTGAGAAATCTAAGGCAAAAAATAAAAATGTGAATGAAAATAAAGAAGTTGAAAACCATCGCAGTTTGTGATGATTATCCTGCTTCTAAGAAACTCGCAGTTTAGAGAGGGATACGTCATCTATGCTCTGGGCTAGGACGCGTGCCTTTTGAAGCGTTACTATGGTTTCCTTCATAAAAGTGGAAATCAGTCCGTTTGTCCATTCGTGCGTCCGCGCAAAAGCGATGGCCGCTGGAAAGGATACACGCCTGGCGTGTATATAGTCGACTACCTTTCCTAATGTATACAAGTTATCCCGTTCGTTTATTGGTCTATCCGTCGGCGCAAAATTAATGGCCGAACGAACCTGACCACACGGCCGTTAATTTTGCGCAGACGGATATACGAACAAACGAACGGATTAAATTCTTTACATAAGGTAAGGTAGCTGATTTTATGCACGCCATGATATCGCGACTAAACATGAAGAACCAAACAAACAAACAAACAACAACAACATGAACAAACATGAGGAAAGTCTCCGAACTATCTCATCCAGGGGCGTGTTTGAGCGTAGACTCGCCTTTATGCCAGCAATGGGCGTTGTATCCTTAACTTTTTGGCTATGAACAGCAGCTGGCTTGTTCACTGTTCCCCGCCATGAAGAACCTCGCCTACAGGTCCTTCAAGCAAGAAAGTACAGTGTTCCTTTTCAGTTCAAAGACGTAGATGCCAAGAAAGCCGAGTCGATTATGGTCACGTTCGAGCAACCTCTTCAGGACAAGGCCCAAGTGAAGGCCGAAGACAAGCTGATGGGCATTATCGGTGAGTTCTGAGAGAGATTTCCGAGAGTTCTGCTTAGGAATCTCCACCTCTCTCCAGGTCTACGACGTCTGATGCAGTCACGATGGGGAAACATCCTCAAAGAGGGTCACGAGTCCATCTGGCAGGACATGGATCAGCCACTGCCGCACTATTTCTGCAACTCCAGCCACAACACCTATCTGGCCGGACTGCAGCTGAAAGGCGATGCCACCATAGAAGGATACATCTACGCTCTGAAGAAGGGCGCGCGACTTCTGGAACGTTAGTGCGGTTTCTACATACTCTAAGAGAAATTTCGTGGAAAAAGAAATACGCAGAAGTCAGTCCGTCTATCTGTATGACTGTCCGCGTGGAATTAGTGGCCGCTGAACTAGCTACACACAGTATGTGTACAAAACCATTTGTTTTACGTCCTTTCGTCTGTATGACTGTTCGCGCAAAATTGCTGGCCACTGGACGGGCTCTACTCATAGTGTATGCATAGAGCCAATTATCTTACACATATAGAACACACGTCCATTCGTTTGTGTGTTTATCCGTCCGCGCAAAATTAATGGCCGTTTAGTCCACACTCTGCGTGCGAAAATGGCCCGTCGGTCATTATCAGTAGACGCAACCGCTGGACGAGATTCTGAAGAATAATATTTATTGGCCAATTAGTATCGATCGATAGTATTGATTTTTCGTGCAGAAACGAGCGTTTAGATTTGAGTTGACGCGACTATGATGGCCGGGTCGTCGGGCGTCACTGCAAATAACGATCGGATAATCAATATATGGATATTAACGAATTTAGCTGTCCACGATCGACGTTATCGATTTTTACCAGCGTAGTCGTAGGACACCGATGGCCGTAAGGCCCTGTTTATACTCCTGATGCCGAGCGACGCGATTTAATGTTAGTAGTCGAATTGATCGATCGCGTCACTCGATCGATAAATGGGACGCTGGACACACTTTAGTGCGAGTCAGTAGCACCAATAGTCTAGTATTGATCGCCACTATCGATTTTTACATGGAATCAATCATTTTAAAGCAGTCGATGTGGGCCACGACCATGGTAATCGAGGATATGACCTCATGACAAGTTTAGAATATTGATCAGCCAACCAGCATCGATTGATAGCATCGATTTTTGATCACTTTGATTCGAAGACTGTAATGGCCGGGGTTCAGCGTTTCACATAAGGGTCATTTTCTTGAGGCTTGAGACAAGCACAGCAGGGGTACAGTATCGATAAATCAGGCGACAACAATCGATATTATCGAAACATGACCGTTTTCGTAGGGAATTTCACGTTTGACGTTAACAATATCGATCGGTTTTATCGACTGGAGCGTATGTTAGTGCAGTCGGAGGTTCTTTCCATTATATCGCGCAAAAATACTTGCCAATAGATACGCTCCATAAGAGCTAGGCAATATCGATTGGCTGATCAATACCTGTCGATATTACCGACTTTGTTCCGAATTGATTGCTTAGGGCAGGAGTCACAAGCACATGACGTGCACGGGCAGGCTTAAGAAAACAAAGCAAAGCCAATATTGATCGATATTATCGATTTCGGTAGATGTCGCGAAGATGGGCAGCATTGGGAGGTGGCGGCGCGCCAGCCAATCAGTCCGCATCAAATTAGCGTGCCATTCAGAGAAGGCTTGTACGGTCAGTATTCTGATTGGCTGGCGTGTGCTCGACCGGTGTTCTGCTTGGTTATGATTGACTGGCGCCACCTCCCAATGCTGTACATCTTTGCGACATATGCCTCGATTTCTGTATCAGATGGTGCGCTAGACTGGGACTGGCTGATCGCTGGAATGGAGTGAAAGTCGATACTAGTCGTTAATATGGCCTACATATAGAGGGGACGCATAGAGCATTCTGATTGGTTGTGATTTTGCTGGTTTAGTAGTGCCTATAAATCGAGTCGATTCTAGTGGATCTGTTCGACGGAGAACACGGCGAGCCGGTGATCAGCCACAAAAGGACGCTGATTGAGCCGATTACGCTGAGGAATACGCTGCAAGCCATCAAGGTACGTAGACTGCTTGCCGCTATGGTTTCAGCAGGGCCTTAAGACCGTCTGTTTTCAGCGCTACGGCTTCGAGAAGAGCCCCTATCCAGTGATCCTCACGCTGGAGAATCACGTCGGTCTCGTTCAGCAGCGTGTCATGGTGGACGTCTTTCAGGAGGTAAGTCTTGTCCGTCTGCTTTCCAAGCAGATTTTTTCCGAAGCGGTGAAGCCTCGACGTCTTTCGCGTTGGAAGACGTGAGCGATATGCTAGCGCGATGAGTCAATCTCTCGGAAGGACAGCTGAGAGCTTGTCAAGCAAGTCGAGATAAGGAAAAACGAACTGAAACCTGTGCACTTTCTCAGGATATCTGATTGAAAAGCCGTTTAGAGCAGAAGCTACTCTTCTGCGGGGGAATCAGACGTAGTAGGAAAAATTCTAGGTGCTTGGAGATCTGCTCTATGTGTCGCCGAAGAACTCTGCCGAGGTCGACATGCCAAGTCCGAACGCGCTGAAGAACAAGGTGCTTCTGAGGGGCAAGAAGCTGGGAGGATCGTCCAACGAGGACGATGAGGACGAGAACGAGGCGAACGCGAAGAAGAAGGTAAGCTGCCATTGCGTTGGGCTGACTGGATAGCTGATATCAGTAATTCGTAGGGTAGGATCTTGGCGCATAAGGTAGGGAAGCCGCTTCTCGTTTACATCGTGGATTGATCTGTTTCGATTCCGTCGGCATCTGGTTGGCAGAGAAACTGTCGGCCATTTTTACAGTCTTTTTCCAATTCGTTTGTCTTTTTTAATACAATCAACAACTAGCAAATACACCATTTTCACGTCGAATTGGACACTTTCCAAATCAAGTTGGAGACTTTTCACGTCAAACTTGGTACTCTTGTAAGCCTAAGCAAATCGAAGTGAATTCTTCCAAATCGAATTGGCATTCAGAGAAGTTAAAGACTCAAAGATGGTTAGAATATTTTTTTTTCAAGGAAAATTTCGTATGACTTTTTTTACAATTTTTAAAGTTTACCTGCCCCAATCCACGGATCTCCCTCGATAGAGAGCCTTCGGGCTCTCTTGTTAAAAGGGATCTCGGGCCGCTTGTCGCAGGGGCCACGTGGCGCGTCCCCGGGTGGTGGATAGGGGAATTAAACGCGAACCAAATGCGACCGTGTACTGCCCAGAGACGCAGGTGGGATGCAGGGGATGGACTCCTTGCTCCTGCTGTGTCGGGTCGATGCGTTCCTTGTGCGTGGGAGCGGCATGTTCGTGCACAGTGTGCGCGGATGTGTCCGTGACTGTGCGGATTGTAACTGTGTCGGCTCGGCCAAAAGCTTGCACTCGGTAGACTGGGAGTACATCGTAAGGCGATTCGAGGCCGCCCTAAGTCTTGCCCCGTCTCTTCGGGCAGTCTGGCTGGCTGCCCGGAGTACCCCGCCCGCACGACAGAGCCTGACTAGCTACCCGTGTTGTATTCCAGTCAAACACAGCAGCACTAAAGGGCCTCATTCCCCTGACCCCGAAAGAGCCCCCATTTCTGCAGCGATGGGAAGGACGAGTACGGAGAGGCTGCTAAAATCTCAGGGCCTAACCAGGCTGCGCAAATTGAGAAGGACTAGGATGACGATCTGTATTTACAACGCCCGCACGCTTGCGTCGGAAGCATCCGTCGAGGACCTGATGATGCAAGCCAGGAAGATCAAGTACGACGTCATCGGACTGACCGAGACGAGAAGACACCACCCCCTACACGCCGCCTACGACTCCGGAGAAGAACTGTTCCTCGGAACATGCGACAGCAGGGGAGTAGGCGGCGTTAGTGTCCTCGTCAACACGCAGCCTTTTACGTGGAGCAGGAGAAGCTCTATGAGGAAGATCACACCTTCTACAAGGTGATCGTCGGCGACTTCAACGCCAAGATCGGGCCACGAAGGTCGCCGGAAGAACTTCACATCGGAACCCACGGTTTGGAGTGGAACGAGCAAGGTGAAAGGCTGTCTGAGTTTATCATGTCGACCAAGACCATCCATGGAAACTCGCAGATCCAGAAGCCTCCCTCCCTACGATGGACCTGGGAATCCCCCGGTGGCCAGTTCCACAACGAGATCGACCACATCATCTTCAATCGCAAGTATTGCCTGACCGATGTCTCCGTTGTCCCCAAGTTCTACACGGGATCAGACCGTCACCTCCTTCGCGCGAGGTACTGCTTTTTTTCGCGTCAAGAAGAGAAGGCCGTGAAGTTCAAGAAGAGGAATCCCAGAACGACCATCAACTGGGATCTCTACACCTCTCTTGTCGGCCTTTGGGAAGATGCCGTCATGGACAACGTCGACGAGGAATACGACCGCTTCGTGCACCATCTCCACGATAGTGCTAAGGGAGCCGAGAGCTTGAAGACCACCAAGAGACGCCTGTCTCCGGAAACTCTCGAGCTGATACGCCAGCGTGGAGCAGCACGAGCGTCAGGCAACTACCAACTGACGTCCGAGCTTGCAAAGCTATGCAGAGCGGCGATAAAGGAAGATCTCAAGCAGAGAAGGGCGGAAGTGTTGGCTGAAGCAGCAGAGGCAGGGCTGAGCATCCACAATGCCCGCCGGAACTTCGCCAACTTCAAGACCAAGATGACCGCTCTCCGACGTCCCGACGGAACCGTCACCTCTTCCTGAAGGACCATGGAGAAGGTCATCCTCGACTTCTACTCCGATCTCTTCGATAGCCACGTCCACCTGCCCCCATGCCATCTTCCGCAGGATGGATACGTCGTCCCCTCTGTTCTCCCTTCCGAAATCCGACACGCCATCTCGTCGGTGAAGAAACGTACAGCACCCGGTTCTGACAGGATCAGAGCTGAACACCTGAAGAACCTCCCGCCAGCGCTCATCAACACCTTGGCGCGGCTCTTCACACGCTACCTGTCCGAATGCAAGGTTCCATCTCAGTGGAAGACCAGCAAGACCGTTTTGCTGTACAAGAAGGGAGACTTGCACGGCATTGGCAACTATTGCCCGATCTGCCTGTTGTCCGTAGTCTACAAGCTGTTCACTCGAGTCATCCTGAATAGGATTAGTAGAACGCTGGACGAAGGACAGCCATGCGAACAAGCAGGATTTCGGAGAGGATTCAGCACGATCGACCACATACACACCATTACGAAGCTCATCGAAGTGTCGCGAGAGTACAAGCTGCCGCTGTGCCTTACGTTCATCGACCTGAAGAAGGCATTCGACTCCGTCGAGACTGAAGCGGTCATGGAAGCCCTGCTCACCCAGGGCGTTCCTACTCAGTACATCAGAGTCCTTCGAGAGCTGTACAGTGGATTCACTACCAAGATCTCTCCATTCTACAACGACGTCGTCATTGACGTGAAGAGAGGGGTTCGACAAGGGGATACCATATCCCCGAAGCTCTTCAGCGCCACTCTCGAAAACGTCATGCGCGAACTAGAATGGGAAGACATGGGAGTGAAGGTCGACGGCCGGCAACTGCACCATCTTCGCTTCGCTGACGACATCGTGCTCATAATACCGAGCATCAGTCAGGCGGAACGAATGCTGGCCGACTTCGATCGTGTACGTGGAAGCGTTGGACTGCCGCTGAATCTTACGAAGACGATGTTCATGAAGAACGGATGGGTTTCTGATGCCCCATTCTCGCTCAACGGAACGAACGTCTCCGAATGCTCCAGCTATGTGTATCTGGGTCGCGAAGTCAACATGGCCAACGACCTAGCACCAGAGCTGAGCAGGAGGAAACGAGCGGCTTGGGGAGCTTTCAAGAGCGTCGAAGAAGTCGTGAAGAAAACGAAGAACGTCCGACTTCGTGCCCACCTATTCGACTCCACTGTTCTTCCTGCCCTAACATACGCCTCAGAGACCTGGGTTATACGAAAGCAGGATGAACACGCGATCAGCGTCGCGCAGCGTGGAATCGAGAGGACGATGCTCGGAGTGACACGACTCACGCAAGTGAGAGAAGGCCCCCGGAGTTCCGAGCTTCGCCGACGTTCGAAGATCAGAGACGCTGTCGCATGGGCCAAGTCGTCGAAAATTAGGTGGGCCGGCCACGTAATGCGATTCGCAGACACCCGCTGGACGAGAGCCGTCACAGATTGGATTCCGCGGGATGTCAAAAGAACACCAGGACGCCCACCAACGCGTTGGTCGGACTTCTTCGTGAAAGCCCTGAAGGACCGATATGACGCTTTTCGTGTCCCTCGAGCGAGGAGGATCCATTGGACCACTCTGGCACGCGACAGGGACGAATGGAGACGCTGCTGGCGCCCGCTCGAGCAAGTCGATGATCAACGGGACGACAGGTGATACAGGTGATACCTGCCCCAATGTGTGTAATCCCCTATTTTTATAAAAATTTTATTTTTGGAGAAAATTTTAATTAAAATTTGTTTTAAATCACAGCAGAGCTGCAAGCATATGGCTCGTTAAAAGATTAGATCGCGCCATGCGTTCTAAAGGTCCGCCGCAACTTTTACTTGATTGATAGTGTAAACACTGCTTACGTGAACCGTCAAAGCGAGGATATGTGTGTTGCTTACAGTTGTCTTTGTTATATCGTTAACAGATGTCAAACACCATGCAAGCAGAAATTCTGCTATCAGTCCTACAAAAATCACGACGTCTTGGACGTTGGCACGGCGCAAGCTCTTTTTTACCACTAAAATTGGCCGTATTTCTACTTTTTAAAACAAGAACCCTTGCTCGAGCGGTCACACTTAGGTAGGTTTCCTTTCAGGCTCTGAAGAAGACGATCCCGGCGAAACGTAAGCCTAATAAACGCTGTTACCAACTTCGCCTAGAGTTCAAAGAAGAACTATTACGAAGCTCTAAACCATTGTTTTTCTTTAAAAAATAAATTTTTTATAAAATTTTAAACAATGTGATCACTTATTGGGTAGATGAACTGAAGCTTAAAAGAAAATTATACTAAAATTTTCTCTGGGTAAAAAATTATCATAACCTTTTTGGGGAGTCCAGTTTAATGCAGAGAAAGCTCATTTCAATTTGCACGAGTTCACTTTGATTTCAAAAGTCTTAGGCTGGCTTAGATGAGTGTTCAATTTGATTTGAAAAGTGTTTAATTCGAAGTGGAAGGGAGGTTCCAGAAGCATTTTCAAAAATCGCCTAGGTGCAAAACTAGCGGAAAACCTCCGTCAACCTAATATTTCCGCAGGATGCAACTCCAATGTGAATACCTGGCACCATTGAGCCTAGGTCGGTTCATGTCGTTCATGTGGCCTACATATGGCGCCGGGCACGCGTCATTAAGCATAATATCGACCGCACACGCCATAGGTCCTCCGAATGGCGTACCCGTCCAACATATTCGATGTCTTATGCGTTCCCGCCTCTAGAAGGAGACCACCTTAGGCGGCAAAAAGCTCGCTTCAAATGCCTCAGGATAGCGCCTCAAAATGAAATGCCTAGCGCATCTCAACAATGAATTGGTCGATGCCTGTCTTTGTGGTTGTTGTCCTCGTTTGCTGACAAACTCTGCTTCAGGACGCTCATATCCCCATCCCTCTGGACCCCGCGTTTTCGGCGCTGATCTCGATACCGTCCGTCAAGCTGTCACATAACATCTACGGCGATGTTAAAACACGTAAGTGAGGGTGCAAGGCCTATTCAGAATCCTCTTTTAACTATCCAAATTTTAGACCCGAAAGACGGATCGCCTTCGCTGTCGGAGACCAAAATCGCGACCATTTTCCAAGGTGGCAGTCCGATATTCTCGTACACTGCGCAGCGATTTGTGAAGAGCTATCCGAAGGTTTGTTGCCGCTTACCTACTATCCGGAAAGTGTCTTTGAGCTCTAAAGGGAAAGAATCAGGAGCTCAAGAGGAGGAAGGTAGGAAGAAGCTCAAGGTTGCTGAATCTGCGAGTTAGAGGTAAGCCTGGAAGTCGAATGCACGGCGCCTCTTCAGCGCTCGGCCAATATCGACTTTTCCCCGTAGTTCTTCAAAAGAAGCCTCAAGGGGTCCTATGAAGATTGATGGAGCAGAAGGCTACCTGCTCATGTGAAACTCGTCTAACGCTCATCCCCATTTCGATTGCATGCGGAGAACAAACAAATTATTGATCAGTTGATCGATCTCTTACACTTTTTTATAGTCTGCGCTTATCTATTGTGAAATGCACTCACTGGCCATTAATTCCGCGTGGACGCACACACCGATCGAGAGATGAATTAGCTATTTCAGGCTCGTTTGACAGTATCCAAAAACAATGACCAACCAATCAATATCGATCGATACTATCAAGATTCACTAACATCTGGTCTTTTCATACAACAGGTGCTTAAGATGCAAATCGGTTTGTTCAAGCGAAGCAAGTCTACAGGCACCGTAGTCGTGCCTCCCTTATCAAATATGTGTTCTATATAAAGACTGGTAACGTTGATCGATATTGATTGGCCAAGCCATATTATTTGCCGTATGCAGGATCGACAATATCGATTGTCTTACCTACTTGTTGTGAGCTCGAATAGCTATTTCATATGTGGCATCTCTACATCAGATGAAATATTACAGCTGTTGATCCGTTGATTCCGCACTTTTGTTGTGAACGGCTTTTTAAACGTTTTGTTGTCGTTGTTCTTTCCACATGTGGTATCACATAGTAATAATCTTGGTTATCCAGCCTCTGGTCATGACCCGGAATCAATTCATTTCGCATATTTATCTGCGATAATCCACAAAGCACGGAACGACAAGCCGGAACATGACTCGGCACAAGAGAAAACATGTCAACAACACATAACGGGAGATCACTGGGCGCCGGAGTGGGGACGAACGCCGGCGTGGTCGGCGGAAGGAGCCGAAGCACCGCGATGAAGGGCTGGCCGGGTCCCTGGGTGCAGTCGCGCGTCCCTCAACCGTCCGGGTGGCAGTCCTCGCGAGTCCTTTGTCCTCGCTTATATAGGTCCGTCCTCCTCAAGTCCGTGCCTGAAACAAGGAAGGGCAAGGGGCCGCGACGTTTCGAAAGATACGGCCAGCAAAGAGAGAGGCAACACGGGGGTAAAATGTCAAAACGGGACTCACCACACCGATTCCTCCTTCGTCCCTTACAACATGTAATCATCCAACCAATCAATCAGCGGCCGTTAATTTTGCGCGGACGCACTAACGGACCAACACTCGGCTTATTTTTTATATTGATCGATAATATCTATTCCTGTCTCAGCTAATCACCTAAATTAAAGGCGGCACGACTATGATGGTCGTTAGATGCACTTCACAGAAAATGGTGGGCCAAATTGAATAACCGGCCGGTATTGATCGATGATATCGATTTTCTCCCACAGCTGACCGTTTGGAATGTTGGAGAGACGAAGTTGATGACCACTTGAGGGGCTCCACAATATCTAAACAAAATCGATGGTCAATATCGATCATTCGATGTCGATCGATTATCGTCGACTTTTTGGCTGAAGCTCCAGCCAGTAGAGAGTCTGTCTCCTAGGCCGCAAATGTATTGCATAGCGTTAAAGTGCATTTAGAGTGACTTCAAAAATTAACATCATCCTGATAGATTTCTATATTACCCAAGGTACTAGTCGTCAATGTGACCTACATGGGAAGCACCGAGACACGCTAACGCGGAGGAAAGCTAGGTTGAGTTCTCTGCCAGATCTCGGCAAACAAACTCCAGTCTGTACAGTAGGTGGTCTGACTGTCTGGTACATCCTCCCCATGTAGGCCACATTGTCGACTAGTACATTACTACCCTCGATTCTTTGTAGGGTCTGCGGCAAGACTCGTCGAATATGCACCCGATGATCTCGTGGGTGTGCGGTGTCCAGAGTGTGGCGATGAATATGCAGACAGCTGGAGAGGTACGTCAGTTGACACCCTATATGGTCCTCCGTATCTCATTCCTATCCCTTTTAGGAGCTCGACCTCAACACCGGCTTGTTCAACTCGAACGGTAACTGCGGCTACGTTCTGAAGCCCGAGCTACTGCTGAAAGGACTTGGTTAGTAGCTGGCCTCAGCCGCACAGTGTCTCCATACATTTCTACGCTCCATTCAGATCCACGCAGTGTGATTAAGCCAAAGGTACGGCTTGGGATCGGCATCATCAGCGCTCAGTACCTGCCGAAGTCCGCTCCCGGCAAAGACATCGTCGACCCCTACGTGACCGTCCAGCTGTTCGGCGCCCCGAAAGACGAACTGAAGTGGAAAACGACGGTCGTCAGGGACAACGGTAAGTGAAGTGTCTTCAGAGCCTCTCTTTCATTCTGACGCTTGTCGTCGCTTCAGGGTTCAATCCCGTGTGGAACCAGTCTTTCGACAAAGTCCTCTTCTGCCCTGAGATTGCCATGCTGCGTTTCTCTGTGAAGGACTACGATTCTTCGACGAGCAACGACTTCATCGGCGAGTTCTCGATACCGGTGTCCAGTGTTCGACAAGGTTCGTTTCTTTAAGCATCCTCGTTTAGCACAATGGTGATGACCTATCGAACTAGGAAGGATATTTTGATTTTAATCAAGTGACTTGTTAAACTACCATAGGTTTCTATATGTAAAGAAATTTGTCCAAATCTGAGATTTTGCAGCAGGATTATATAGTCTGAATCCTCCGTTTCTTGAAATCTTTTGTGGTGCACCAAATAATGCTACTGAATTAGCTGAAACTCTTTCTGTCAGGATCTTAAACATCATAATCAGATCGGCTTTCCTACGCCTGCTCTGAAGAGTTTAAAAGCAAAGGTCCCTCGACCACGCAATATGATTTAGCTCGGTATTATAATATATTCAATCCTATAAGGTCAACTTCTTCGCGAAACTTTCTTGAACACTTTCACAAAGTGTCAGTGCTGGCCTCTTTGTGTCTAGTGGGTTGTGGGATATTAGCGAGGTCTGCAGGCTGAAATGACCCTAGCCTTGGTCCCCATGCCGGTGTTACCGGCAGTTTTATCTGCGCGCAACTCCTCGCGGTCGTGGTCGACTGGCTCAGATAAGGTGGACTCCCTTACCGGGCTCTCCGTCCGATGACTCATGGCTCGCTCATGCTCCATAGGGACAATCGTTACTATCTGAAATCAGAAGGCACGATCTCGTACCGCACCAGTTCTTGACAACTTCACGGTATTCTGGCTTGAACCCGTTCACGTACGACACGCGCACCGCTGTGTACAAAAGATTTATGAAGCAACTACGACGTAACACTACGGAGTGCTACACCACATATACTGGCTGTTTCCCGAATAGGAATGGGACTCTACACTCTGCGGTGTTGCACTAGGTGGCGCATCACTGGGCCGTTTGCTCTGTTAGACGACACGCTAATTAAGGATGCATTGGCTTACCCTTTTACACAAGATTGGTGGGCGAAGTTTCCTCTCTGTATTCTCACCATCAAATTTCGCGCCGGTCCTTAGGTATCGTTTAGGCCTTGTTTAGTGTGCGCGCGACGCGCGACGCGATACCGTGTGTAGTGGCCGAATTGATCAATCGCGTCGCTCGATCAATTTGGCCACTACGTGCACACTAAAGGCCCATGCACACTTCTGCGACACCGCGGCGCGGCAAGTGGGGCGACGGCTCCCTCCGCGAAATCCTGCGGTCGCGTTAGAGCATCGTTATAGGCAGTGGGACCGACGTCCCCGTGCGTGCCGGGAATGATTTGAACCATTCCAGCCTGCGGCACTCAGCGCGGTGTCGCTGCGATAGGCGCCGCGACAGCCGCAAGAGTGTGCATGCCCGCCAACCTGCGGCACGTGTCGCTGTGTTGCGCCACGGACGTCGCGGCCCTATGTTTCATCATGGCCGCGCCGCGCTGTCGCAGAAGTGTGCAATGGCCAAAACAAGGTCTCAGTGTGCACGCGACACGCGACGCGATATTATGGTAAGCTCTCACATCGATTCATCGCGCAGCGCAATCGATATGGGAGCTTACTGCGCGTCGTGCGTCGCGCACACACTATGCGATCCCTTAGCCCTAGTTTATATTGTGGCGCTGCACGGCGCGGCACGATGATCGGGATAGATATCGACCGGGCGGCGCGAAAAATCGATATCCATGGCGATCGTGGTGCCGCGCCGCGTGGCGGCGCAAGTATAAACTAGGCTTAGGCCTCGCTTATACAGGGTGAACCAAAATACGTGGACAAGATTTTTTATCATAGTTACAAAGCAACCAACAATTCGAGAAAACGACGACTAAATTACAATAATACAAACGTTAGGGTACGTCATGTTCAAGTGGTTTCGTAGTGGCCCCCCTTGGAGCGGATGCATAGAGCCAAACGTTTCGCGGATTTTTCGGTGATGGGCCGCAGGTTATCAGGAGACAACCGTTCCCACTCCTGGCGCAAGGATTCCTTCAGGGACTCGAGACTGCGGTGGCGTTTGACGCCGACCCTTGCCTCTAAAATGCCCACACACTGCAGTCCATCGGATTCAAATCCGTAGAATACGGCGGTCATTCCGAAGGCGTGATGAAGTCGGGGAAATTGACCTTACACCACGCCTGCGCGCTCTTCGCACTATGTGCGGATGCAGAGTCCTGTTGGAACGTCCAGTGAGCGTCACCGAAGTGCTGGTGGGCCCAAGGAACAACAATGGACTCAAGAATGTCTCGCTGGTACACATCTTCGTCGATTTTCACTCCTTTATCCATGAAAACAGGGTCTTGCCGCTCGGGCAGATTCCGCCCCAAACCATGACAGATTGTGGGATTTGCACGATAGCAGAAGTGCTTGGAGCCTCTGCAGACCACATCCTACCATTTCGGCGATTGTGCGCCTGCTCCACGGTGAACAGCTTCTCATCCGTGAACAGAATCTGTTCCCAGGTACGACCTGCGGCCCATCGTCGAAAAATTCGCGAAACGTTTGGCCCTCTGCATCCGCTCCAAGGGAAACCACTTGAACATGAAGTACCCTAATGTTTGTGTTGTTGTAATTTAGTTGACGTTTTCTCGAATTGTTGGTTGTTTTATAATTATGACGAAAAAATCTTGTCCACGTTATTTTGCTTCACCCTGTACTTCGACGCCGAGCGACGCGACGCCACATATGGTGGCCATATTGATTGAGCGGCGCGAACGATCAATTTGGCCACTTTACATGCCGTCGCGTCGCTCGGCGTCGGAAGCATAAATGGGGCCTTAGGCCTCGTTTGTACTTCCATCGCCGCTCGAAGCGATCCCATCTATAGAGACTAAATTGATTGATCGCGACGCTCAGTGTCGACCCAACGGCAGAAGTTAATCGCGTGAACCCGCGACCAATCGCGCCGCTCAGTGTCGGATCGCATCGCTCAAGATAGGCGCGATGCGATTAACCCTTTCGCGACATTGTCCGACGACGCCGTCGGACACTTTTTGCCAAGTGGGACATTGTCTGACGACGTCGTTGGACACCATCATTAAAATAGTTCATGGAAAGTTGTCAAACATTTAACAGTACAATATCAATCACTGGGTCCACGAATATCTGCGATCAATATGGTCTATGTGAAACTTCATTGGTTAGTGATTTATTCAAATAATGCAAGAAACTACGCCATGGGACACCATTATAAAAATACTTCATAGGCAGTTTTTGATTACTTGACGGTATAAAATTACAAACAGTTTACTGGTATCTACATCTAACATTGCCGTCAAGAATCTTCCTTGGTTACTGGTATATTCATGCCTATCTCGCGCATCATATTTCTTCCATGATAGGCCGGAAAATTTAGTGCGCTCCCTGGGACATTGTCCAGCGACGTCGTCGGACACTCGGCGTGGGGGAAAAATACGCACAGTCCCACTCGACAGTCATGTCAAAATCGCGCGTGTCGTGAAACGGTTAATCGCAATGGATTGGGGCGCGGTATTGTTGTTCCATTTGTCCTTTGCAGTGGACCCGGAAATATGTGCACAGTTATGTCTGTGGTAGACCGCAGCATTTGTGCGTAGTCGCGTGGCTGCGTCGCCGGGTGTTCGGAGTGCTTAACGTCGTCCGAAACAGCGCGACGTCATGTGACGCATGGCTCCGTTCGAATCGCGCCGCCCGGCGATGGAAGTATAAACGGAGCCTTAGGTCTTGTTTAGTGTGCACGTGACGCGCGACGCGATGCATACGTAGTGGCCAAATTGATCGAGCGACACACCAAACAAGGCGTTAAGGCCTCACGCACTACCGCTCGCCGCTTTGGTTACGGATAGGGCAGGGACGCCGCCGGCGGCGAGCTCTGCGTCCCTGCCCTATCCGTAAGCCTATGGTTAAGGATAGGGCCGCGGCGTTGCCGCAGAAGTGGAGGAGGGCCTTTAACCCATTAACGACCGCATGGGTCAATTTCGGCCTGCAGTTCTTCTGTCGCGTGGGATCGCGCGGGCCGATTTCGGCCCGCGGTTAAAGAACTGTTCGCTGCGCCACATTTCTCGATTTTTCATAGCTTACGACTATTCGTTAGATATATTGGATCCTACCAATGCTACTTGCGCAGTAGTCCGAGAGTCATTTACTTCTAAGGAAAGCAATACAACACTACACACTATTCAATCTTCACAAAAATCGACTCCATTCACAAACTGCTACTCACATCTTTAAAAATGGTCATGCACAAAACAACTGGTCGCATTTCTTGCAAAAACCTGCACCATTTTCTTTTCTGACCTTCTTATAGCAGAAAAACACAACATACTCTAGGTTCTGCTTTCGAGCCTGTTCTGACCTTCTGCAATATTTGGATAACCCATTGAGAAAGAGTTTCATTTGGAATATCGTGAAGTAGTGTTTCACGAGATTGGCGCGTCCACGCGGTCCCACCGGCAGACACGCGATTTCATGCACGGTCGTCAATGGGTTAAGCTTAGCCAGTGGGAACTTTGTCGGTGCGAGGGATTGCCATTCGTTAGAAGGTCGAATGCATGACCTCTCAAGAGAACGCACTACTGCAAGAATGCGGACTGACCCATACCGGCCGGCTTTTTAGACCGAACGCGCCCTGAGCCCCACCCATAGCCGCGATTGGTTGGCGCGGCGCACTCCCACGTCCCTTCCGACACCGCTCACAATCGAATTCGAGGGATATCAACGGAACGAGTACAAAGATTATCGATGAGCAGGGCAATATTGCACAGCATTACACAATATGTACAAGACTGCGTAGCCATAGTGAATTTAGTACCTGACAAAAGCACTATGTCTTTGTTCTCAAATAGAACACATACTGATATTCCAAAAACCACTATCGGACGAACGTAGGATTTGTGACCTCGGAACTTCACTATTAGTAGCATCATCAACTTCACTATTATTAGCACCATTGAAGACTGAATTTTCTTCAAGACTGACGCGTTCAATTTCAGGTTACTCACAGATCCGTCTAAACACTGGATCTCAACATGTGCCCGACGAATCAGCCTCACTTTTCGTCAGAATTGCCATGGATCCTCTGTAATCCCCAACTAACACGCCATAGTCCATAATCTCTGCCCTCAGCCAAGTTTTCTTTGCTGGAGAAACTGTTGCACTACGATGAAGCAGCTTACCATGTTCGGAAAAAATAGACATTAGGTGCAGTGCACTCGCTTCTGTAAAAAAAAATCTATAATTCAACTTACCCTCACCTATTCCAATAACCCTACCCGCATTGGTTGACATAATATTGAAGCGATCGGTGTATGTTTCACTTTGTTAGCAGTTGCTTTCGCTATTAAATTCTCCAGTTAGTGCTATTTCATATCCACGAGTACGGCGATTTCTAGCGAATTTCTATGCATTATTTGTGGCCGGTGATAAACAGTTCTGACCGCTGGTGTTCGCGTTCTCTGTCGCTTAAGCTGAGAGGTCGTCTCATCGTTGAAAAAAATTCTAGAGCAGGATAAACTATTTTGTATGAATTTCCAGTGCAGCAGCCAATTAAATCACGTACCGCTGGCTCGCGTCCTTATTGACGATTTGTTCCGGCGTACACTAGCCATACACAGTGCTTATCGTATGTCAAAGTTGCCCAAAAGTGTTCTTCTTTCCACGAGGGTTGGACCTGTTAAGTTGCAAGAAAAGCGCTTTTTAGTTTTCGCGCGCTCATTATATAATCATTTTTCTCATCAAGTCAAATTCAAATGGCACTTTCCAAATGAAATTGAGCACCCTCGTGAGCAAGGTTGACGACTTCTGAAATCAAACTGCATATCACGGAATAGTCCACGATCGATGTGATTCAGCAGAGGAGGCTGTGACTTGACCAAATGATCTTGTAGGGGGGCGCGTTTGACTGGATGATCGTCTCTTGGGTGATCTATATTTGATTATAGCTGGTCAAAACCCCCTATATAAGCACCATCCAGTGTGCTAACCCTGTTATTGTTTCTTATTCGTCGATTGGATTAGGCTCTCGTTCGCATAACCCATGTCGTGATGTGTTATTAGTGTTATTAATGTCTGCTGTTATTAAAAAGGGTTTAAATACTCAAATTTGGGTACCAATAAAGTGTACAACTACTGGTTCGTTGCGGAGTCGAGTCAGCATAGTACGACAACTACACTGAACTACCACGGCCACAATCTTCACACTGCACATCTTCCAGACCGAAACTCGCGCTTCCAGATTAAACCAGAGACTCCAAAAAGGCTGGAATAATTTTTTGTCTAAGGAAAATTTATGCGACCTTATGACTTTCTTAGAGATTATTCAATTTTCAAAAAAAGTCGTATTTCACCAGCCTCAATAAGTGGACCTACTCCTCAAAATTTTATAAGAATTCTAACTTCAACTAAAAATAGTAGTTTGAAATCTTTTTCTTTTCAATGCGCGGGAGACAGCTCCTTGTGTAGAAAAACAACATCAGCTCGCCGCGATTTTCATTTAACTGATGGTAAAAATTCCGTCTGCGTGGAATTCACAGTTCTCAATGGCAACTAGACAGTTGTAAGGAAGCACATTTCTTCACTTTGCTATTCCACCTAATCAGGATTTATACTATCAATCAAAGGAAAAGGAATCAAAGGAAATCACCTGGCGTGCTGAACGACTTCACAACTCCACAACTTCACTTGATAAAATCTGAAACAGTCAACATAGTTCGACAACTATAACTCTATTGATTTATATGTCTATGTATGTATATGTTTTCTATTTTAATTTTATTCATTTGTTACAACTATTCAAGTTAGCCGTGGGACAACTCGTGGAACTTGCAGTACCCAACAACAAATGACATTTCAAAACAACAAAAACAGTAACATGCAATTAGAACTTCAGGAGAGCCTTCTTAGCAACACGTCTGAAAGGTTCAGATTTCTTCGCAGATGGGTATAGAAAGGTGTTCAATGCCTGGTATGCAAATCTGCCCCTACCAGCAAAAAAGTGAGTCCTACAGTACCGCGCATGTCTTTTGGTCAATTCCCGAAAAAGCCACTTTGGAGCGTTCCAAAGCGGCTTTTTTATATAACTTTCTATAAAATCAAGCACTTGTAAAAATAAACACACATTTGAGATCAGCAGGCCGAGCTCTATCTTTTGACATATAAATCAATAGAGTTGAACAATGCATATGGGCCAGTCATAATCAATCGAGTGGGCGCGAGGGCCTGTAGAGTGACCGTTTGGGAAGTTTTATCGAAATTCCCAGCCGTCCTACTTAGCAAATGCTCTAAGCCTGTCCAGCTTGCCTTTGGAGTGCGCCGTGAACAATGCATATAGAATCGAACCTATCAAGCGAGTAGGCGCGACCACTCGCAAATTGAACGCGCGAGTGTGTCCAATAACACTGTGGAGATCGAATCGTTCCGGCTGCGGCTCGTGGATGTTGTAGGAAGTAGAACGCTTTAGTGGTCCGCGAAAGTGCAGCTTTATAGCTTCTAAACAAGCGAAATTATAGCGGTGCGAAAATGCAGGCTAGCCGTGTGTGGCACGATTTTTTCCGACTTCAGTCGACCCCTGCAGAAAGACGCGCCGTGCTAACGGCATGCAAACACTGAAAGCACTTTAGAGTAGATGAGGCTAAGGCAGTTCAGGCAACTGAGGAGTTGTGTGCACATGCTCACAACTCCTCAGTTGCCTGAACTGCCTTAGCCTCATCTACCAATCTAGAGATTCGCGGAGCACTAAAGCGTTCTACTGCCTACAACATCCACGAGCCACAGCCGGAACAATTTGATCTCCATAGAGTTATTGCGCTCCGAACACACTCGCGCGTGCAACTTGCGAGTGGTCGCGCCTACTCGATTGATAGGTTCGATTCTATATGCACTGTTTACGGCGCACTACAAAGGCAAGCTGGACAGTTTAAGAGCAATTTATGAGTAGGGCGGCTGGGAATTTCCGATAAAACTCCCGAAACGGTCACTCCACAGGCTCTTGCGCCCACTCGATTGATAGGTTCGATTCTATATGCACTGTTTACGGCGCACTACAAAGGCAAGCTGGCAGTTTAAGAGCAATTTATGAGTAGGGCGGCTGGGAATTTCCGATAAAACTCCCGAAACGGTCACTCCACAGGTTCTCGCGCTCACTCGACCTCACTCTGCGAGTGGTCGCGCCCACTCGATTGATAGGTTCGATTCTATGTGCATTGCTCACGGCGCACTCCAAAGGCAATCTGGACAGTCTTAAGTCAATTTCTGAGTAGGGTGGCTTGGAATTTCAGTAAAATTCCCGAAACTGTCACTCCACAGGTTCTCGCGCTCACTCGACCTCACTCTGCGAGTGGTCGCGCCCACTCGATTGATAGGTTCGATTCTATGTGCATTGTTCACGACGCACTCCAAAGACAAGCTTGACAGGCTTAAAGCATTACCTAAGTAGAACGGCTGGAAATTTCGATAAAACTCTCCAAACGGTCACTCTACAGGTTCTCGCGCTCACTCGACCTCACTCTGCGAGTGTTCGCGCCCACTCGATTGATAGGTTCGATTCTATGTCCATTGTTCACGGCGCACTCCAAAGGCAACCTGGACAGCCTTAGAGCATTTCCTAAGTAGAACGGCTGGAAATTTCGATAAAACTCCCCAAACGGTCACTCTACAGGTTCTCGCGCTCACTCGACCTCACTCTGCGAGTGTTCGCGCCCACTCGATTGATAGGTTCGATTCTATATGCATTGTTCACGACGCACTCCAAAGACAAGCTTGACAGGCTTAGAGCATTACCTAAGTAGAACGGCTGGAAATTTCGATAAAACTCTCCAAACGGTCACTCTACAGGTTCTCGCGCTCACTCGACCTCACTCTGCGAGTGTTCGCGCCCACTCGATTGATAGGTTCGATTCTATGTGCATTGCTCACGGCGCACTCCAAAGGCAATCTGGACAGTCTTAAGTCAATTTCTGAGTAGGGTGGCTTGGAATTTCAGTAAAATTCCCGAAACTGTCACTCTACAGGTTCTCGCGCTCACTCGACCTCACTCTGCGAGTGGTCGCGCCCACTCGATTGATAGGTTCGATTCTATGTCCATTGTTCACGGCGCACTCCAAAGGCAACCTGGACAGCCTTAGAGCATTTCCTAAGTAGAACGGCTGGAAATTTCGATAAAACTCCCCAAACGGTCACTCTACAGGTTCTCGCGCTCACTCGACCTCACTCTGCGAGTGGTCGCGCACACTCGATTGATAGGTTCGATTCTATGTCCATTGTTCACGGCGCACTCCAAAGGCAACCTGGACAGCCTTAGAGCATTTCCTAAGTAGAACGGCTGGAAATTTCGATAAAACTCTCCAAACGGTCACTCTACAGGTTCTCGCGCTCACTCGACCTCACTATGCGAGTGGTCGCGCACACTCGATTGATAGGTTCGATTCTATGTCCATTGTTCACGGCGCACTCCAAAGGCAACCTGGACAGGCTTAGAGCATTTCCTAAGTAGAACGGCTGGAAATTTCGATAAAACTCCCCAAACGGTCACTCTACAGGTTCTCGCGCTCACTCGACCTCACTCTGCGAGTGGTCGCGCACACTCGATTGATAGGTTCGATTCTATGTGCATTGTTCACGACGCACTCCAAAGACAAGCTTGACAGGCTTAAAGCATTACCTAAGTAGAACGGCTGGAAATTTCGATAAAACTCTCCAAACGGTCACTCTACAGGTTCTCGCGCTCACTCGACCTCACTCTGCGAGTGTTCGCGCCCACTCGATTGATAGGTTCGATTCTATGTCCATTGTTCACGGCGCACTCCAAAGGCAACCTGGACAGCCTTAGAGCATTTCCTAAGTAGAACGGCTGGAAATTTCGATAAAACTCCCCAAACGGTCACTCTACAGGTTCTCGCGCTCACTCGACCTCACTCTGCGAGTGGTCGCGCACACTCGATTGATAGGTTCGATTCTATGTGCATTGTTCACGACGCACTCCAAAGACAAGCTTGACAGGCTTAGAGCATTTCCTAAGTAGAACGGCTGGAAATTTCGATAAAACTCCCCAAACGGTCACTCTACAGGTTCTCGCGCTCACTCGACCTCACTCTGCGAGTGTTCGCGCCCACTCGATTGATAGGTTCGATTCTATGTGCATTGCTCACGGCGCACTCCAAAGGCAATCTGGACAGTCTTAAGTCAATTTCTGAGTAGGGTGGCTTGGAATTTCAGTAAAATTCCCGAAACTGTCACTCCACAGGTTCTCGCGCTCACTCGACCTCACTCTGCGAGTGGTCGCGCCCACTCGATTGATAGGTTCGATTCTATGTGCATTGTTCACGACGCACTCCAAAGACAAGCTTGACAGGCTTAAAGCATTACCTAAGTAGAACGGCTGGAAATTTCGATAAAACTCTCCAAACGGTCACTCTACAGGTTCTCGCGCTCACTCGACCTCACTCTGCGAGTGTTCGCGCCCACTCGATTGATAGGTTCGATTCTATGTCCATTGTTCACGGCGCACTCCAAAGGCAACCTGGACAGCCTTAGAGCATTTCCTAAGTAGAACGGCTGGAAATTTCGATAAAACTCCCCAAACGGTCACTCTACAGGTTCTCGCGCTCACTCGACCTCACTCTGCGAGTGTTCGCGCCCACTCGATTGATAGGTTCGATTCTATATGCATTGTTCACGACGCACTCCAAAGACAAGCTCGACAGGCTTAGAGCATTACCTAAGTAGAACGGCTGGAAATTTCGATAAAACTCTCCAAACGGTCACTCTACAGGTTCTCGCGCTCACTCGACCTCACTCTGCGAGTGGTCGCGCCCACTCGATTGATAGGTTCGATTCTATGTGCATTGCTCACGGCGCACTCCAAAGGCAATCTGGACAGTCTTAAGTCAATTTCTGAGTAGGGTGGCTTGGAATTTCAGTAAAATTCCCGAAACTGTCACTCCACAGGTTCTCGCGCTCACTCGACCTCACTCTGCGAGTGGTCGCGCCCACTCGATTGATAGGTTCGATTCTATGTGCATTGTTCACGACGCACTCAAAAGACAAGCTTGACAGGCTTAAAGCATTACCTAAGTAGAACGGCTGGAAATTTCGATAAAACTCTCCAAACGGTCACTCTACAGGTTCTCGCGCTCACTCGACCTCACTCTGCGAGTGGTCGCGCCCACTCGATTGATAGGTTCGATTCTATGTGCATTGTTCACGACGCACTCCAAAGACAAGCTTGACAGGCTTAGAGCATTACCTAAGTAGAACGGCTGGAAATTTCGATAAAACTCTCCAAACGGTCACTCTACAGGTTCTCGCGCTCACTCGACCTCACTCTGCGAGTGGTCGCGCCCACTCGATTGATAGGTTCGATTCTATGTGCATTGTTCACGACGCACTCCAAAGACAAGCTTGACAGGCTTAAAGCATTACCTAAGTAGAACGGCTGGAAATTTCGATAAAACTCTCCAAACGGTCACTCTACAGGTTCTCGCGCTCACTCGACCTCACTCTGCGAGTGTTCGCGCCCACTCGATTGATAGGTTCGATTCTATGTCCATTGTTCACGGCGCACTCCAAAGACAAGCTTGACAGGCTTAGAGCATTTCCTAAGTAGAACGGCTGGAAATTTCGATAAAACTCTCCAAACGGTCACTCTACAGGTTCTCGCGCTCACTCGACCTCACTCTGCGAGTGTTCGCGCCCACTCGATTGATAGGTTCGATTCTATGTCCATTGTTCACGGCGCACTCCAAAGGCAACCTGGACAGCCTTAGAGCATTTCCTAAGTAGAACGGCTGGAAATTTCGATAAAACTCCCCAAACGGTCACTCTACAGGTTCTCGCGCTCACTCGACCTCACTCTGCGAGTGTTCGCGCCCACTCGATTGATAGGTTCGATTCTATATGCATTGTTCACGACGCACTCCAAAGACAAGCTTGACAGGCTTAGAGCATTACCTAAGTAGAACGGCTGGAAATTTCGATAAAACTCTCCAAACGGTCACTCTACAGGTTCTCGCGCTCACTCGACCTCACTATGCGAGTGGTCGCGCACACTCGATTGATAGGTTCGATTCTATGTCCATTGTTCACGGCGCACTCCAAAGGCAACCTGGACAGGCTTAGAGCATTTCCTAAGTAGAACGGCTGGAAATTTCGATAAAACTCTCCAAACGGTCACTCTACAGGTTCTCGCGCTCACTCGACCTCACTCTGCGAGTGGTCGCGCCCACTCGATTGATAGGTTCGATTCTATGTGCATTGTTCACGACGCACTCCAAAGACAAGCTTGACAGGCTTAAAGCATTACCTAAGTAGAACGGCTGGAAGTTTCGATAAAACTCTCCAAACGGTCACTCTACAGGTTCTCGCGCTCACTCGACCTCACTCTGCGAGTGTTCGCGCCCACTCGATTGATAGGTTCGATTCTATGTCCATTGTTCACGGCGCACTCCAAAGGCAACCTGGACAGCCTTAGAGCATTTCCTAAGTAGAACGGCTGGAAATTTCGATAAAACTCCCCAAACGGTCACTCTACAGGTTCTCGCGCTCACTCGACCTCACTCTGCGAGTGTTCGCGCCCACTCGATTGATAGGTTCGATTCTATATGCATTGTTCACGACGCACTCCAAAGACAAGCTTGACAGGCTTAGAGCATTACCTAAGTAGAACGGCTGGAAATTTCGATAAAACTCTCCAAACGGTCACTCTACAGGTTCTCGCGCTCACTCGACCTCACTATGCGAGTGGTCGCGCACACTCGATTGATAGGTTCGATTCTATGTCCATTGTTCACGGCGCACTCCAAAGGCAACCTGGACAGGCTTAGAGCATTTCCTAAGTAGAACGGCTGGAAATTTCGATAAAACTCTCCAAACGGTCACTCTACAGGTTCTCGCGCTCACTCGACCTCACTCTGCGAGTGTTCGCGCCCACTCGATTGATAGGTTCGATTCTATGTCCATTGTTCACGGCGCACTCCAAAGGCAACCTGGACAGCCTTAGAGCATTTCCTAAGTAGAACGGCTGGAAATTTCGATAAAACTCCCCAAACGGTCACTCTACAGGTTCTCGCGCTCACTCGACCTCACTCTGCGAGTGGTCGCGCACACTCGATTGATAGGTTCGATTCTATGTGCATTGTTCACGACGCACTCCAAAGACAAGCTTGACAGGCTTAAAGCATTACCTAAGTAGAACGGCTGGAAATTTCGATAAAACTCTCCAAACGGTCACTCTACAGGTTCTCGCGCTCACTCGACCTCACTCTGCGAGTGTTCGCGCCCACTCGATTGATAGGTTCGATTCTATATGCATTGTTCACGACGCACTCCAAAGACAAGCTTGACAGGCTTAGAGCATTACCTAAGTAGAACGGCTGGAAATTTCGATAAAACTCTCCAAACGGTCACTCTACAGGTTCTCGCGCTCACTCGACCTCACTCTGCGAGTGTTCGCGCCCACTCGATTGATAGGTTCGATTCTATGTCCATTGTTCACGGCGCACTCCAAAGGCAACCTGGACAGGCTTAGAGCATTTCCTAAGTAGAACGGCTGGAAATTTCGATAAAACTCCCCAAACGGTCACTCTACAGGTTCTCGCGCTCACTCGACCTCACTCTGCGAGTGTTCGCGCCCACTCGATTGATAGGTTCGATTCTATATGCATTGTTCACGACGCACTCCAAAGACAAGCTTGACAGGCTTAGAGCATTACCTAAGTAGAACGGCTGGAAATTTCGATAAAACTCTCCAAACGGTCACTCTACAGGTTCTCGCGCTCACTCGACCTCACTCTGCGAGTGGTCGCGCACACTCGATTGATAGGTTCGATTCTATGTGCATTGTTCACGGCGCACTCCAAAGGCAAGCTGGACAGTCTTAAGGCAATTTCTGAATAGGGGGGCTTGGAATTTTAATAAAATTCCCGAAACGGTCACTCCACAGGCTCTTGCGCCCACTCGATTGATAGGTTCGATTCTATGTCCATTGTTCACGGCGCACTCCAAAGACAAGCTTGACAGGCTTAGAGCATTTCCTAAGTAGAACGGCTGGAAATTTCGATAAAACTCCCCAAACGGTCACTCTACAGGTTCTCGCGCTCACTCGACCTCACTCTGCGAGTGGTCGCGCCCACTCGATTGATAGGTTCGATTCTATGTGCATTGCTCACGGCGCACTCCAAAGGCAACCTGGACAGGCTTAGAGCATTTCCTAAGTAGAACGGCTGGAAATTTCGATAAAACTCCCCAAACGGTCACTCTACAGGTTCTCGCGCTCACTCGACCTCACTCTGCGAGTGTTCGCGCCCACTCGATTGATAGGTTCGATTCTATATGCATTGTTCACGACGCACTCCAAAGACAAGCTTGACAGGCTTAGAGCATTACCTAAGTAGAACGGCTGGAAATTTCGATAAAACTCTCCAAACGGTCACTCTACAGGTTCTCGCGCTCACTCGACCTCACTCTGCGAGTGGTCGCGCACACTCGATTGATAGGTTCGATTCTATATGCATTGTTCACGGCGCACTCCAAAGACAAGCTTAGAGCATTTCCTAAGTAGAACGGCTGGAAATTTCGATAAAACTCTCCAAACGGTCACTCTACAGGTTCTCGCGCTCACTCGACCTCACTCTGCGAGTGGTCGCGCCCACTCGATTGATAGGTTCGATTCTATGTGCGTTGTTCACGGCGCACTCCAAAGGCAAGCTGGACAGTCTTAAGGCAATTTCTGAATAGGGGGGCTTGGAATTTTAATAAAATTCCCGAAACGGTCACTCCACAGGCTCTTGCGCCCACTCGATTGATAGGTTCGATTCTATGTCCATTGTTCACGGCGCACTCCAAAGACAAGCTTGACAGGCTTAGAGCATTTCCTAAGTAGAACGGCTGGAAATTTCGATAAAACTCCCCAAACGGTCACTCTACAGGTTCTCGCGCTCACTCGACCTCACTCTGCGAGTGGTCGCGCCCACTCGATTGATAGGTTCGATTCTATGTGCATTGCTCACGGCGCACTCCAAAGGCAACCTGGACAGGCTTAGAGCATTTCCTAAGTAGAACGGCTGGAAATTTCGATAAAACTCCCCAAACGGTCACTCTACAGGTTCTCGCGCTCACTCGACCTCACTCTGCGAGTGTTCGCGCCCACTCGATTGATAGGTTCGATTCTATATGCATTGTTCACGACGCACTCCAAAGACAAGCTTGACAGGCTTAGAGCATTTCCTAAGTAGAACGGCTGGAAATTTCGATAAAACTCCCCAAACGGTCACTCTACAGGTTCTCGCGCTCACTCGACCTCACTCTGCGAGTGTTCGCGCCCACTCGATTGATAGGTTCGATTCTATATGCATTGTTCACGACGCACTCCAAAGACAAGCTTGACAGGCTTAGAGCATTACCTAAGTAGAACGGCTGGAAATTTCGATAAAACTCTCCAAACGGTCACTCTACAGGTTCTCGCGCTCACTCGACCTCACTCTGCGAGTGGTCGCGCACACTCGATTGATAGGTTCGATTCTATGTGCATTGTTCACGGCGCACTCCAAAGGCAAGCTGGACAGTCTTAAGGCAATTTCTGAATAGGGGGGCTTGGAATTTTAATAAAATTCCCGAAACGGTCACTCCACAGGCTCTTGCGCCCACTCGATTGATAGGTTCGATTCTATGTCCATTGTTCACGGCGCACTCCAAAGACAAGCTTGACAGGCTTAGAGCATTTCCTAAGTAGAACGGCTGGAAATTTCGATAAAACTCCCCAAACGGTCACTCTACAGGTTCTCGCGCTCACTCGACCTCACTCTGCGAGTGTTCGCGCCCACTCGATTGATAGGTTCGATTCTATGTCCATTGTTCACGGCGCACTCCAAAGGCAACCTGGACAGGCTTAGAGCATTTCCTAAGTAGAACGGCTGGAAATTTCGATAAAACTCCCCAAACGGTCACTCTACAGGTTCTCGCGCTCACTCGACCTCACTCTGCGAGTGGTCGCGCACACTCGATTGATAGGTTCGATTCTATATGCATTGTTCACGGCGCACTCCAAAGACAAGCTTAGAGCATTTCCTAAGTAGAACGGCTGGAAATTTCGATAAAACTCCCCAAACGGTCACTCTACAGGTTCTCGCGCTCACTCGACCTCACTCTGCGAGTGGTCGCGCCCACTCGATTGATAGGTTCGATTCTATGTGCGTTGTTCACGGCGCACTCCAAAGGCAAGCTGGACAGTCTTAAGGCAATTTCTGAATAGGGGGGCTTGGAATTTTAATAAAATTCCCGAAACGGTCACTCCACAGGCTCTTGCGCCCACTCGATTGATAGGTTCGATTCTATGTCCATTGTTCACGGCGCACTCCAAAGACAAGCTTGACAGGCTTAGAGCATTTCCTAAGTAGAACGGCTGGAAATTTCGATAAAACTCCCCAAACGGTCACTCTACAGGTTCTCGCGCTCACTCGACCTCACTCTGCGAGTGGTCGCGCCCACTCGATTGATAGGTTCGATTCTATGTGCATTGCTCACGGCGCACTCCAAAGGCAACCTGGACAGGCTTAGAGCATTTCCTAAGTAGAACGGCTGGAAATTTCGATAAAACTCCCCAAACGGTCACTCTACAGGTTCTCGCGCTCACTCGACCTCACTCTGCGAGTGTTCGCGCCCACTCGATTGATAGGTTCGATTCTATATGCATTGTTCACGACGCACTCCAAAGACAAGCTTGACAGGCTTAGAGCATTACCTAAGTAGAACGGCTGGAAATTTCGATAAAACTCTCCAAACGGTCACTCTACAGGTTCTCGCGCTCACTCGACCTCACTCTGCGAGTGGTCGCGCACACTCGATTGATAGGTTCGATTCTATATGCATTGTTCACGGCGCACTCCAAAGACAAGCTTAGAGCATTTCCTAAGTAGAACGGCTGGAAATTTCGATAAAACTCCCCAAACGGTCACTCTACAGGTTCTCGCGCTCACTCGACCTCACTCTGCGAGTGGTCGCGCCCACTCGATTGATAGGTTCGATTCTATGTGCATTGCTCACGGCGCACTCCAAAGGCAACCTGGACAGGCTTAGAGCATTTCCTAAGTAGAACGGCTGGAAATTTCGATAAAACTCCCCAAACGGTCACTCTACAGGTTCTCGCGCTCACTCGACCTCACTCTGCGAGTGTTCGCGCCCACTCGATTGATAGGTTCGATTCTATATGCATTGTTCACGACGCACTCCAAAGACAAGCTTGACAGGCTTAGAGCATTACCTAAGTAGAACGGCTGGAAATTTCGATAAAACTCTCCAAACGGTCACTCTACAGGTTCTCGCGCTCACTCGACCTCACTCTGCGAGTGGTCGCGCACACTCGATTGATAGGTTCGATTCTATATGCATTGTTCACGGCGCACTCCAAAGACAAGCTTAGAGCATTTCCTAAGTAGAACGGCTGGAAATTTCGATAAAACTCTCCAAACGGTCACTCTACAGGTTCTCGCGCTCACTCGACCTCACTCTGCGAGTGGTCGCGCCCACTCGATTGATAGGTTCGATTCTATGTGCGTTGTTCACGGCGCACTCCAAAGGCAAGCTGGACAGTCTTAAGGCAATTTCTGAATAGGGGGGCTTGGAATTTTAATAAAATTCCCGAAACGGTCACTCCACAGGCTCTTGCGCCCACTCGATTGATAGGTTCGATTCTATGTCCATTGTTCACGGCGCACTCCAAAGACAAGCTTGACAGGCTTAGAGCATTTCCTAAGTAGAACGGCTGGAAATTTCGATAAAACTCCCCAAACGGTCACTCTACAGGTTCTCGCGCTCACTCGACCTCACTCTGCGAGTGGTCGCGCCCACTCGATTGATAGGTTCGATTCTATGTGCATTGCTCACGGCGCACTCCAAAGGCAACCTGGACAGGCTTAGAGCATTTCCTAAGTAGAACGGCTGGAAATTTCGATAAAACTCCCCAAACGGTCACTCTACAGGTTCTCGCGCTCACTCGACCTCACTCTGCGAGTGTTCGCGCCCACTCGATTGATAGGTTCGATTCTATATGCATTGTTCACGACGCACTCCAAAGACAAGCTTGACAGGCTTAGAGCATTTCCTAAGTAGAACGGCTGGAAATTTCGATAAAACTCCCCAAACGGTCACTCTACAGGTTCTCGCGCTCACTCGACCTCACTCTGCGAGTGTTCGCGCCCACTCGATTGATAGGTTCGATTCTATATGCATTGTTCACGACGCACTCCAAAGACAAGCTTGACAGGCTTAGAGCATTACCTAAGTAGAACGGCTGGAAATTTCGATAAAACTCTCCAAACGGTCACTCTACAGGTTCTCGCGCTCACTCGACCTCACTCTGCGAGTGGTCGCGCACACTCGATTGATAGGTTCGATTCTATGTGCATTGTTCACGGCGCACTCCAAAGGCAAGCTGGACAGTCTTAAGGCAATTTCTGAATAGGGGGGCTTGGAATTTTAATAAAATTCCCGAAACGGTCACTCCACAGGCTCTTGCGCCCACTCGATTGATAGGTTCGATTCTATGTCCATTGTTCACGGCGCACTCCAAAGACAAGCTTGACAGGCTTAGAGCATTTCCTAAGTAGAACGGCTGGAAATTTCGATAAAACTCCCCAAACGGTCACTCTACAGGTTCTCGCGCTCACTCGACCTCACTCTGCGAGTGTTCGCGCCCACTCGATTGATAGGTTCGATTCTATGTCCATTGTTCACGGCGCACTCCAAAGGCAACCTGGACAGGCTTAGAGCATTTCCTAAGTAGAACGGCTGGAAATTTCGATAAAACTCCCCAAACGGTCACTCTACAGGTTCTCGCGCTCACTCGACCTCACTCTGCGAGTGGTCGCGCACACTCGATTGATAGGTTCGATTCTATATGCATTGTTCACGGCGCACTCCAAAGACAAGCTTAGAGCATTTCCTAAGTAGAACGGCTGGAAATTTCGATAAAACTCCCCAAACGGTCACTCTACAGGTTCTCGCGCTCACTCGACCTCACTCTGCGAGTGGTCGCGCCCACTCGATTGATAGGTTCGATTCTATGTGCGTTGTTCACGGCGCACTCCAAAGGCAAGCTGGACAGTCTTAAGGCAATTTCTGAATAGGGGGGCTTGGAATTTTAATAAAATTCCCGAAACGGTCACTCCACAGGCTCTTGCGCCCACTCGATTGATAGGTTCGATTCTATGTCCATTGTTCACGGCGCACTCCAAAGACAAGCTTGACAGGCTTAGAGCATTTCCTAAGTAGAACGGCTGGAAATTTCGATAAAACTCCCCAAACGGTCACTCTACAGGTTCTCGCGCTCACTCGACCTCACTCTGCGAGTGGTCGCGCCCACTCGATTGATAGGTTCGATTCTATGTGCATTGCTCACGGCGCACTCCAAAGGCAACCTGGACAGGCTTAGAGCATTTCCTAAGTAGAACGGCTGGAAATTTCGATAAAACTCCCCAAACGGTCACTCTACAGGTTCTCGCGCTCACTCGACCTCACTCTGCGAGTGTTCGCGCCCACTCGATTGATAGGTTCGATTCTATATGCATTGTTCACGACGCACTCCAAAGACAAGCTTGACAGGCTTAGAGCATTACCTAAGTAGAACGGCTGGAAATTTCGATAAAACTCTCCAAACGGTCACTCTACAGGTTCTCGCGCTCACTCGACCTCACTCTGCGAGTGGTCGCGCACACTCGATTGATAGGTTCGATTCTATATGCATTGTTCACGGCGCACTCCAAAGACAAGCTTAGAGCATTTCCTAAGTAGAACGGCTGGAAATTTCGATAAAACTCCCCAAACGGTCACTCTACAGGTTCTCGCGCTCACTCGACCTCACTCTGCGAGTGGTCGCGCCCACTCGATTGATAGGTTCGATTCTATGTGCGTTGTTCACGGCGCACTCCAAAGGCAAGCTGGACAGTCTTAAGGCAATTTCTGAATAGGGGGGCTTGGAATTTTAATAAAATTCCCGAAACGGTCACTCCACAGGCTCTTGCGCCCACTCGATTGATAGGTTCGATTCTATGTCCATTGTTCACGGCGCACTCCAAAGACAAGCTTGACAGGCTTAGAGCATTTCCTAAGTAGAACGGCTGGAAATTTCGATAAAACTCCCCAAACGGTCACTCTACAGGTTCTCGCGCTCACTCGACCTCACTCTGCGAGTGGTCGCGCCCACTCGATTGATAGGTTCGATTCTATGTGCATTGCTCACGGCGCACTCCAAAGGCAATCTGGACAGTCTTAAGTCAATTTCTGAGTAGGGTGGCTTGGAATTTCAGTAAAATTCCCGAAACTGTCACTCTACAGGTTCTCACGCCCACTCGATTGATTATGTCTGGCCCATATGCATTGTTCAACTCTATTGATTTATATGTCAAAAGATAGAGCTCGGCCTGCTGAGCTCAAATATGTGTTTATTTTTACAAGTTCTTGATTTTATAGAAAGTTACATAAAAACCGCTTTGGAACGCTCCAAAGCGGCTTCTTCGGGAATTGACCAAAAGACATGCGCGGTACTGTAACTCCCGATTTCGGTTTGGAGTGCCAAATTTTATAGTGAGTTCTTCTGGTCCTGGAGGCAGTGAGCTTGTGAAGGTTTGTCGATCTTATTCGTCGTACTTGCCCAGACAGAATTGTGAACAACTTTTATGCAGGTGAATTTAGAGTTTTCAAGGAAAGCCGTATTAAATTTGTCTTGGTCAAAAACTTTCAACCCTTTCGTACAGTCTACAATTTAATTAGGAAGAACCTCATTTTGATTGGATGGTGTTCAGCTTGGTTTCAGGAGCGTCACAGCTGCATAGAAGAGTGTTCACTTTGGGGCGAAGAGGTTATAAAAGCGTACTAAATTCTAATCCCAAACACTCACTCAATGTTTTGCACTCGTTTGAAAATGAAGGGTTTGTTCTTCCCAACTCCCTGAACTTTTTGGAGCACTACAACAGCTATTTTTTACAAGCTTCGGTTTCTCGCACACCTCCACATTATGAGCCAGGGGTGTGCTTTATATTTTTTCGGTAAATTTTTAACGACCATTTTTTAACGAAAAATTTTTGCCGTGAAATCGGTAAATTCGGCAAACTCGTAAAATAAATTTTTTTACTGCAGTCAGTCTAGCAGTGTTTTAATATGTAAAAAACCAGATTTCCGCCTTTATTGATTTTTTCGATTCCATCTACATGGCAATTGTATGACTATATCCTCATCTTCACAACAAATAACAACAGTCCACTTAACATGAACAGAACTGCTGTCGCCCGTATCACCTGTTCTACCGTTTCGACTTGCTCAGGCGGCCGCGTCTCCATTCGTCCCTGTCGCGTGCCAGAGTGCTCCAATGGATCCTCCTCGCTCATGGGACACGAACAGCGTCACACCGTTCGTTCAAGGCTTTCACGAAGAGGTTCGCCAACAAGTTGGTGGGCGTCCTGGTGTTCTCTTGACATTCCGCGGAATTCAGTCGGTGACGGCTGTCGTCTCCAGCGGGTGTCTGCGAATCGCATTACGTGGCCGGCCCACCTAATTTTCGACGACTTGGCCCTGCGACAGCGTCTCTGATCTTCGAACGTCGACGAAGCTCGGAACTCCGGAGGCCTTCTCTCACTTGCGTGAGTCGTGTCACACCGAGCATCGTCCTCTCGATTCCACGCTGACGCTGATCGCGTGTTCATCCTGCTTTCGTATAGCCCAGGTCTCTGAGGCGTATGTTAGGGCAGGAAGAACAGTGGAGTCGAATAGGTGGGCACGGAGTCGGACGTTCTTCGTCTCCTTCGCGACTTCATCGACGCTCTTGAAACGTCCCCGAGCCGCTCGTTTCCTCCTGCCCTGCTCGGAGCTAGATCACTGGGCACTTGGGTACAAACAAACCGCCAAGGAGCAAGACAGCCACACACGAGGACGATATCCATCACTTGTTTCCACTAATCTAAGTAAGTGGAGCGTTTCCTCGGCATCGCAATGATACGCCGAAAGCTCATACAAACAATTATCCAAAATGAATTTACATGAAGGAGAAGCAAATTTCCAAAAATGGTGCTTAAAATGTCGTTATTGCAATTTAACGGGAATTTTCGTTGTTAAAGTTCGTTAATTTTTTTAAACGAAAAAATGCCGGTAAACTCGGAAATCGATAAATCGTTAGTCGTTAAACGCACACCCCTCTTATGAGCTACAACGTAGTCAAAAGTCATTGGAGGGTAACGCAACTGCAGCAGCTGAAAGAAGTCATGAAGGATGATGCTCTTCCTGCTAGATTACTGTGATTCTCAGATGATTACGGTGGATAGGAAACAAACGGGAGCCTGACAGGGCCACATTTTTCAAATTTATTTCTTAGAGGATCATAGCTATTGAAAGAAAGCAGAGCGGCAGGCAGCAACTACCCAGTTAAACGGCTAAAGACGAATGTTTTCAGCTTATTGTTGTTGCTAGCCACTTCATGAAACCTGAACGGATCAAATAGCATCGGCAGCGTGCCAAATTGGCTCACTCCACACGGCAGTCCGCACCCGCGAACGGTGAAGGAACAGATGGTGTGGAAGTGCTCGCTTTTCAATTTGATGTCCTGTTCAGACGAAGAACGCCTGGATTAGGTAAGCGTTGAGATTAGCGCCTACCTATGTGTTAGCATCTTGAGTGAACAAGGGTAAGATCGGCGCTACTTACTTCATTTTGGGATACGTCATGCATTATGTATACAGTCCGTTATTACACATTTGGAAAGGCGGGAGCCGCGTTATAACAGAAGTTTTAAACAAATCTTTGCCCGCTTTTTACACTCTTATGCGATAGTTTATCTAAACTCACAAATGGCTGAAAAAATTAAGTATAACAACCATAACCACAATAACAGTTTGTGTGCGTAGAATAAATTGGAAGCTTCAGAAGATTGATACTGCTCTTGCCCTAAGAGATTTTCTTAGCAATAGCATGAATGCATGAGATATGTACGGGGAACAGCAGAGGTAAGTCAGATGCAATCCAGCCAAAAACTGGGTAATCTAGGTTTGCAACGACGTTTCTGTTCTTCCTGATTGATGGAGGAGATCTCCCAGTTGACATATCCTTCTGATGATTTCCGGATCCTTTGCATTGTGCACGTCATAACGCTGAAATTTACCAAAACTAATGTGACTGCGAACTTTTCTGTGGGCAACATGTTCCAAAGGAGCCGGCCTTTCTTGAAAAGGCGGCTGGTCCAAATGGCTCGTGAACTCATCGTCAGTCGTCTATCGGTTGGATACTGCAAGTCACTGCAAGTGGATCAAATAGTCACTCAACTGCTTCCTCGATGTGACGCAGGAGCAGAATGCTTGGCGCATCCCACCATCCCAGTCTAGAGATGAAAGCGATTGATTAACGCCAACCTTTTCATTCTTTCGCCTTTCGATGGCTAGTAGAAGACCCAACCAGGTTCGGGATTCATCAGTCTCGGGATGAAAGTAAAGGTACCCTCGGAGGATTGTTGACTCTCCTTCAGCTAGCAGTACACCCACGAATGGCAGGGTAAGGTATGGGAGAGTAGGTTTCTCGCTTCTATCTCACATATTCACAGGTTTTGTTGTCCCTGATCCAAGCTCTCACGGATCTCCCTCGATAGAGAGCCTTCGGGCTCTCTTGTTAAGAGGGATCTCAGGCCGCTTGTCGCAGGGCCACGTGGCGCGTCCCCGGGTGGTGGATAGGGGAATTAAACGCGAACCAAATGCGACCGTGTACTGCCCAGAGACGCAGGTGGGATGCAGGGGATGGACTCCTTGCTCCTGCTGTGTCGGGTCGATGCGTTCCTTGTGCGTGGGAGCGGCATGTTCGTGCACAGTGTGCGCGGATGTGTCCGTGACTGTGCGGACTGTAACTGTGTCGGCTCGGCCAAAAGCTTGCACTCGGTAGACTGGGAGTACATGTAAGGCGATTCGAGGCCGCCTTAAGTCTCGCCCCGTCCCTTCGGGCAGTCTGGCTGGCTGCCCGGAGTACCCCGCCCGCACGACAGAGCCTGACTAGCTACCCGTGTTGTATTCCAGTCAAACACAGCAGCACTAAAGGGCCTCATTCCCCTGACCCCGAAAGAGCCCCCATTTCTGCAGCGATGGGAAGGACGAGTACGGAGAGGCTGCTAAAATCTCAGGGCCTAACCAGGCTGCGCAAACTGAGAAGGACTAGGATGACGATCTGTACTTACAACGCCCGCACGCTTGCGTCGGAAGCATCCGTAGAGGACCTGATGATGCAAGCCAGGAAGATCAAGTACGACGTCATCGGACTGACCGAGACGAGAAGACACTACCCCCTACACGCCGCCTACGACTCCGGAGAAGAACTGTTCCTCGGAACATGCGACAGCAGGGGAGTAGGCGGCGTTGGTGTCCTCGTCAACACGCACTTGGCCATGAACATCGATTCGTACGAGTCTCTGACAAGCCGAATCGGACGTCTGCGACTGAAGCGATGTGGTTCCGTGCCAGCTTTGACTGTATTCGTCACGTATGCCCCAACATCCGACTACGACGACGAAGAGGTCGAAGCCTTCTACGTGGAGCTGGAGAAGTTCTATAAGGAAGATCACACCTTCTACAAGGTGATCGTCGGCGACTTCAACGCCAAGATCGGGCCACGAAGGTTGCCGGAAGAACTTCACATCGGAACCCATGGTTTGGAGTGGAACGAGCAAGGTGAAAGGCTGTCTGAGTTTATCATGTCGACCAAGACCATCCATGGAAACTCGCAGTTCCAGAAGCCTCCCTCCCTACGATGGACCTGGGAATCCCCCGGTGGCCAGTTCCACAACGAGATCGACCACATCATCTTCAATCGCAAGTATTGCCTGACCGATGTCTCCGTTGTCCCCAAGTTCTACACGGGATCGGACCACCGCCTCCTTCGCGCAAGGTTCCGCTTTTCGCGCCAAGGAGAGAAGGCCGCGAAGTTCAAGAAGAGGAGTCCCAGAACGACCATCAACTGGGACCTCTACACCTCTCTTGCCGGTCTTTGGGAAGATGCCGTCATGGACAACGTCGACGAGGAATACGACCGCTTCGTGCACCATCTCCACGATAGTGCTAAGGGAGCCGAGAGCTTGAAGACCACCAAGAGACGCCTGTCTCCGGAAACTCTCGAGCTGATACGCCAGCGTGGAGCAGCACGAGCGTCAGGCAACTACCAACTGACGTCCGAGCTTGCAAAGCTATGCAGAGCGGCGATAAAGGAAGATCTCAAGGAGAGAAGGGCGGAAGTGTTGGCTGAAGCAGCAGAGGCAGGGCTGAGCATCCGCAATGCCCGCCGGAACTTCGCCAACTTCAAGACCAAGATGACCGCTCTCCGACGTCCTGACGGAACCATCACCTCTTCCAGAAGGACCATGGAGAAAGTCATCCACGACTTCTACTCCGATCTCTTCGATAGCCACGTCCACCTGCCCCCATGCTATCTCCCCCAGGATGGATACGTCGTCCCCTCTGTTCTCTCTTCCGAAATCCGACACGCCATCTCGTCGGTGAAGAAACGTACAGCACCCGGTTCTGACAGGATCAGAGCTGAACACCTGAAGAACCTCCCGCCAGCGCTCATCAACACCTTGGCGCGGCTCTTCACACGCTACCTGTCCGAATGCAAGGTTCCATCTCAGTGGAAGACCAGCAAGACCGTCTTGCTGTACAAGAAGGGAGACGTGCACGACGTTGACAACTATCGCCCGATCTGCCTGCTGTCCGTAGTCTACAAGCTGTTCACTCGAGTTATCCTGAATAGGATTAGCAGAACGCTGGACGAAGGACAGCCATGCGAACAAGCAGGATTTCGGAGAGGATTCAGCACGATCGACCACATACACACCATTACGAAGCTCATCGAAGTGTCGCGAGAGTACAAGCTGCCGCTGTGCCTTACGTTCATCGACCTGAAGAAGGCATTCGACTCCGTCGAGACTGAAGCGGTCATGGAAGCCCTGCTCACCCAGGGCGTTCCTACTCAGTACATCAGGGTCCTTCGAGAGCTGTACAGTGGATTCACGACCAAGATCTCACCATTCTACAACGACGTCGTCATTGACGTGAAGAGAGAGGTTCGACAAGGGGATACCATATCCCCGAAGCTCTTCAGCGCCACCCTCGAAAACGTCATGCGCGAACTAGAATGGGAAGACATGGGAGTGAAGGTCGACGGCCGGCAACTGCACCATCTTCGCTTCGCTGACGACATCGTGCTCATAACACCGAGCATCAGTCAGGCGGAACGAATGCTGGCCGACTTCGATCGTGTATGTGGGAACGTTGGAACGTGTGAGCTGAATCTTACGAAGACGATGTTCATGAAGAACGGATGGGTTTCTGATGCCCCATTCTCGCTCAACGGAACGAACATCTCCGAATGCTCCAGCTATGTGTATCTGGGTCGCGAAGTCAACATGGCCAACGACCTAGCACCAGAGCTGAGCAGGAGGAAACGAGCGGCTTGGGGAGCTTTCAAGAGCGTCGAAGAAGTCGCGAAGAAGACGAAGAACGTCCGACTCCGTGCCCACCTATTCGACTCCACTGTTCTTCCTGCCCTAACATAGCTTCAGACGAATGGAGACGCTGCTGGCACCCGCTCGAGCAAGTCGATGATCAACGGGACGACAGGTGATACAGGTGATACAGGTGATCCAAGCTCAGAAGACGTAGAACAGTAGTCACAACGACGACTACACGTCCAGGGATCACTCATCTCCTACCGAACGCCAAAAGCCGATGATAAAAGTTCAATCTCGCATTTACTGGGAGAGCAGGGAACCTCGTCAGCAACACCCCGGGGCTCGGGTCACATGAGTCCGAGACAACTGTCCACCTAGTGAGTATCCAGTTTCAAGCACACAAACAACTCTCAGCTGCACACTCTCCACAGGTTGCCAGAGCGAGTAGTGCATCAACAGCCACCATCCTTGACAGCTGCAGAATCTGTCTCTCTAGTGATTACTTGATTGTATGAGACTGCGACTTCTAATTCATCCCTGATGCGTGCCAGAGTATCCCAGATGTTCCATTTCATTAAACTGCGAACGAGTCTAATCCATACATTTTCATCGATTGTCGGAGTTAGTAGAAAATCAATTATCACCTCCCATTGTATCCACATAATCTACTCCTCTGCTTCTCGTTTTATTCAGCACCTTCCGTGCCGTGTGCCAAAGTAGCCCAACCGTTTCACTTTACTCGAACGGTGTAGCATATCAATGATCACCATCAGTAGCTGCCATAATCAGATTTTCTGGTGATGATTCCATATCATGCGCTAGCAGAATCTGATTCACCTCAATCGTGAGCCAGAACAGCCGAGATGTTGTTTTTCATTCAAACTGATCATAGGTAGCATATCAGTGATCACTATCCGTAGTAGTTTTATAATCTCTCCTTCTGACACTTGTTCCCTTGCATAGTTTAACACTTTGACGTAATCCGATTCATCCTTGTCGTGTGCCGGAGTAGCCCAGAACCTCCACGCTATTCAAGAATAAGGAACTCTAAGCCCTAACCTTTCTCTGCTTGTTGCAGTAGAACATCAATAATCACCATCCCTTGCCACATGCCACACACATGCCACACAGTCGTATTTTTCGGTGATAACTCCATTAATCTCTGTCGTGTGCCAAAGTAGCCCAGACCTTCCATTTCATTCGAATTGTATGCCATATTAATAATAACTTTCAGTATTAGCATAATGACCTGTTCTTTTAGACATTATTCCGTTACATGCGTTAGTGCACGTGATTCATCTCTATCGTGTGTCATAGTAGCCCAGACGTCCTATTTCGTTCGAATTAATCGCGAGTAGCAAATCAATGGCCGCAATCCGTAGTAGCCTTATAATTCCTTCTTCTGACCATTGTTTTCCTGCGTAGCTTAGTAGTACTCGATTCATCTTTGTCGTGTGCCAGAGTAGCCCAGACCTTCCATTTCTTTCGAGCTGAAAGACACCCGAGTTGCAAGTTCTTCATTAGTAGTCTGTTTGAGTAGCATCTATAATCACCACATGCAGTAGCCTTATAATCTCCTCTTCTGAACATTTTTTTGTTGCGTGTCCAGCATCTGGTCAATCCCTGTGGTGTGCCAGAATAGCCCAGACGTTGATTCCCATTAAAGGGAAAAAAGCCTAAGCCGTGAATTTTCACTGGTTGTTGGTGTGAGCAGCGCATTAATAAATATTTACTGTTAGGTTGATCGAAAATTCTTGCAACACTAGCACAATAATATTACAATACAATACAATATAATACAATATACAAGTCTAAGATCCTGCTCCATCTTTCAGGCAGCTTTTCAAGACCTTTCCGCCAGAATTCCGAAGGCTGTGAGGAAAAGAATTCAGAAACCTCCATTCTCCATTTCCAGTTGACGTCGATCATCGAACTCTCTAACTCGAAGATGCTGCTTCAGAGCTCTGAACAGGTGGTAGTCAGAAGGAGCGAGGCCTGCAGAGTACGGTGGATGGGGCTTCGAGAATGTACTGGGGCAGAACGTCCCAGCCTAACTCTTGGATTCTCTCACGACTCACTTTTGCGACATGAGGACGCGCGTTGTCGTGCAGCAGGTGAACATTTTCCCGTTCTGGACGTTTTTGGCGCATGGCGTCGGCCAAGCTCTGGAGCTGGGTAGCATAGACAGATGCTGTGACTGTGGTCTCACTATCCAGCAACTCCCAGTAGAGCATGCCTTCTGAGTCCAGCAGAGGGGCGTCCGGAACGAGGTCGCTCTTCGAGAGAGATACCTCCAGCGCTGGTACCAACGAACCACTGTGGAATAGTGAATGACTTGCTCCTTGAATGCAGCGCAGATGTTGGAGGCTGCAGTTCCTGCGGAATGACCTTGCAGAGATTCGTAGTGGACGATAGGTTGTAGTATGCTGCTGCTTATCGTTGACATTGTTGCTATATTCGTGCTCGACGAGACCTTATATACCAAGGCTTCGAGAATGTACTGTGACGTCACCACACAAGATCAATACTGCAAGAGCTTTAACAAATTTGAAGCCGAGGCACTTCCATCGCCGCGATGCCATCGCGGCGCTCAGGTCCTGTTCATACTTCGCGACAGCAGCGACAAGAGCGCAGCGCGCGTGGCGTGCGGAAGTATGAACAAACGACAGCAGCAACTAGAGCGACTAGAGCGACAAGAGCGGCTGGAGCGACAACGCCGGCGCTCGATTATAAACACTTTTCGGCCGCGCGCGCTCTGTTTTAATCGATTCATATGTTTTGCACGGGCGATGGGAGCGCCGAGAGCGCAGCGCGCGTGGCGTGCGCGGCGTGCGCAGCGACAAGTAAAGAGCGACTGGAGCGGCAGCGCCGGCGCTCGAGTATGAACACTTTTCGGCGGCGCGCGCTCGGTTTTAATCGATATGCATATTTTGCACGGGCGACAAGTCGCTCTTGTCGCGAAGTATGAACAGGCCCTCAGTTAATGATCCTTTCGCGGCCGAATAGTCAAAGGAAACTTCGCCGCGACCGCCGCAACAGTGGCGGCCGGCATGCGCGATGGCTTCCCGCGCTCATCGCGGGCATGGCATACTTTTTCGCGCCGGGCGCGGTGTTTAGCGTTGGTCCTGGGAGGATCGCTGTCGCGCTCCCTTGCAGAGCAATGAACGATGTGACGAGCATGGGGGACTCCACCTTCTTTCGCGTCGCTCTGCGAAACCGACGGGAAGTATGCACGAGGCCTAACAGGCAGTAGCGTAAAGTGTTCCAAGACTTTTCCATCAACCTAATTTGCCAACGTACCACTTTAGTTTGAAGCTGATTTTTCACTTTCAGAATTTCCTTACTGGTAGAACCTCCGCCAATCAGGACCACGCAAAAACAGCATTTCTAGAATTTGCCGCATCTCGACTGCCCAATGTTTTCGTTCGTGGAACAAGTCAACTAGCGTCGCATTGGAAAAGTCTGCTGATTCGAACGGCGCTTATTTCGGCGGAATCCGATGAGTATGGAGAAAGTTATGATCGTTTGAAGTGGACCAGTCCGAACCGTCAGAACTTCCCGGCCAACCCAATTATCACCGTCTACGGTGATCCTCAGATCCATCGGGAGGTCGAGAGGGCGGAGCAACTGCTCCCCGACCTGCTTTGGATGCCATAGTCGGCAGTGTTGCCTATGTGCTGATACCACTCGCTTTGGACCTACGTGTCCTCCTTTATGAGACGTTCACCTGTACGCTTAGAGGAGCGACGTTCCTCAATAAAGCCAATTCATCCACTCTTCTGTTATCCTTGTATATTGCCGCAACCCACTGAACCTCCCATAACGGTGAAGGAGGAAGAAGCAATCCTCACGTCTCAAGCGCCCATAACATTTTGGTGCATCGGCCTAATAAGCCAACCTACTCCCGCGTCAAAGAGTGACATCTTTGATCCCTGGAGAAGAGACAAAGCTCCATCTGAGCTTAAAGTCGGTCGAATTCAAGACCGCAAATCCCTTAACTAAGCAAGTCTCCCGTACTCTGTACCTGGAGCAATCTTCTGCGAGTCAGATAACAAAGTCTCCCGTACTCTGTACCTGGAGCAACCTTCTGCGAGTCAGATAACAAAGTCACCCGTACTCTGTACCTGGAGCAAATTTTCTGCGAGCCAGAAGCGAAGTCTCCCATTCGTCAAAAGTACTTGGAGCTAACTTTCTGCTAGTCAGAAAAAAGGTTTCCATTGAAAAGGAACCATCTTTCACAAATTAGTGAAAAAAGTGAAGTAGCCGAATATAAAGAATGGCACTTTATTTTCAGAAAAAAGAGATATTGGGTGGATCCATTGCTCTAAAAAATTTAGTCATACGCTTCCAAGAATACACGTTCGGCATAGACTACACTACTGCGGATGAAGAGAACTGCAGAAAATCGCGAGCTAGTATAATGCTTCTAGAATGTGCTATAAAGCAGCTACGAGAGAAAAGAACATTTCTCTTAAAGTCGTACGAAGACATGTACGAAGAGTATAGAAATTGCAAAACCAAGTCGGAGAAAAAGGACTTGATGGTTGAAATTGACCAGATTGAGGAAGAGTCTCAACTGGAAAAGAATATTAATGACGGCAATAACCTCATTTTAAAGCTAATGACAAAAGCAGCTGAATACAGGTGCGCCAACGAGATGATTGGTCTTAAGCTTGGCTATATTGCATACAAATCTGCTGCAAGTAGTACTACCACAAAAATAGAACAGAAAGTTCAGGTCAAACATTGCACTTCTGACCACAACACTGTTAACTGTATACTAGGACTAGAAAGCTTTGAACGAAATCAAGCACTTCAAGGGACTCGTCAGTCTAAAAAGCATCCTCAGGCTTCTCTATCCGGCGTGTACAAAATAAATGAAGTTGTCAAAAACCGATCAGAGTCTGAGCATCTTATTCACCAACCTGATGATCTTCGTCCCATCAGAAGAGCCACTCCACCTAGAAAAAGCCTCAGAAATAGGACAAAATCCGCCAAAGAAAATGGTAGAATATTTTTTGATTTTCGCAAACAGGTCACCTCGCGTGCGGTCGTACTCAGTGTTGCTCTCGTTTTTGTGCTTGCTCTCATTTCTTTCGTGTTTGAATACCCTTCCTTTTGTTCCATCCTAATAGATTACTTGTTCCTTTAGGTTTCTAAAAAATTGTTTGGTTGATCGTTCAATTTGTTCTTGTTTTAGCCACTTTCTCGGTGTTCTTTTTTCGTCGCCCATTGCACTATCGATTTATTTGCATCAGGTAGCTCAGGGATCAACATGGCGCCGAAGTCCCAACCAACGACCACCAGAAGGGTAACCAGAAGTTCCAGCCTCTCACAGTCGAATCAGGCTGGATCGATGGCTCAGGGAGGAGAAGAAGAGCTTGCCGGGAAGTCGGCAGTAGAACTCATCCGGATGGCTATGGAGCTAAACACGGATCCTGCCGTTGGGCGCCTCCTCCTAGCTGCTGTCCAGAGAATTCCACTGGATTTCTCTAATGCTTTGGAGTGCGAAAAACGCTCTCGGAGCATCGTGATTAGTGGCTTGGAGGAGGATGCCGACGATCTTCGACCATCTCAAAGGCAGGCGGCTCTTGAGGGTAAAGTGGGACGCGTTCTCGATGCTCTCAATGTAGAATGTCGTCCCACCGAAATCTATAGAATGGGTCGACCTGACCCAAAACGACCCCGGCTAGTAAAAGTGGTTCTCCCTTCCACTACCCACTGGCGTCGTGCTCTCGCCAATGCCCGCTTGCTTCGGGGTTGCGGCTTCTCTAATGTGTTCATACGACGGAGTATGACCGCAGAGGAGAGAAGACGCGACTATGAACTGAGACAGGAAGCTCGGGAGCGCAATAAGGGTGCAGCCGTCCGCGAGTGGGTAGTCTATCGAGGGGAGCTGACACGTGCCTCGGAACTTCCCAGGAGCACGGAAAACTCGTAAGTCAGCACGGTTGTAAGCCCCTGAAGTGTTTTTTAATAAACGCTCGCAGCCTAATGAATAAAATCGAGCATTTTCAACTCTTTTTGTCGCAATGTCAGCCAGATTCCGTTTTTGTCACAGAAACTTGGTTCAATGAGAGAGTTTTGGACTCAGAAATAGTTGGCCCCCTTCCCTACTTTGTTTTCCGATCTGATTCGTAGTGGTCGCATTGGAGGCGGTGTTTGTTGTGTTGTGAAAGCAAATCTCATTATTGACCACAAGTACCTCAGTGCTCCTGGGAAGGCTGATGTACTGTGCCTTGATCTCTTCTGTACCGCTACAGCCTCATATACTCGCTTCATTACCGTTTACCGCCCACCTGACTCTGCCAAAAATGATGACGATGCCCTAATCGAGCTGCTTCGCAATCTCACATTGAATCATACCGACACTGTAGTGGTAGGAGATTTTAATCTAAAAATTGACTGGATGATGCTACGCGCATTGAATTCGGCCAGTATGAGTTTCCTAGACCTTTTCCAAGAATGTGGATTTCAGCAGTTCGTCAAAAATGCTACACTTGGTTCAAACATTCTTGATTTAGTTCTATCCTCTTCACCAATTGTATTCAACGTAGCTACACTTCCTCCGTTAGCCACGTCAGATCATTGCATCGTCTCCTTTGACATAATGGTCAAATTCGCTGACTTTTTGCCACCCCCGTACCCTGATTTTTTGAGTGTGGACTATCCAGCACTAGACAGTTACTTCTGTGCTCTGGATTGGTTAAGCATATTCAATCAGTACACTTCTATGTCTGATGTTTATCGAAGGTTTTGTACAGTGCTTTACGATGCTTTTTCAATATTTGTGCCTTTTAGATTTCCTAGAACTAGCATGATGAAATACCCTCCCCACATCCGCAATTTATTGAAACAAAAACAGCGTCTTTTTTGTGAGTCAAAATGTCCTTTAAACAACCAGGCTTACAAAAATGTCTGCGACAGCCTGAACCATCATGTCAAAAGATTCGTTGCTTATTACGAAAGGCGGCTTGCCGCTCAAAGCTCAGGCAAGAAACTTTACCAATACATCCGTCAGAGAATAAAGCCAAAAGCAGGTCTTCCAACGCTAATCGGGCCACGTGGCTCCAAATTCCGCACTGACCAGGAAAAGGCAAATGCGTTGGCTGAATTTTTCTCCGGTATTTTCTCTGCAGCCAACCCCTCTGCAACCCCAGAATATCTTATGAACTCCTTGTCTATCAAACATACATTTGGCGATATATACTTTCATCCACACGAAGTCTCTTTAATTCTCAAGCGTTTAAGCCCATCTACCACTGAACCTATGACGGAATTCCTCAGATAGTGTTCCGAAAATGTCACTATTCTCTTTCTAAGCCCCTTGCGCTCCTATTCAATCTGTCTTTGCTCTTGGGAGAGGTTCCGCAGATGTGGAAGGAAGCCATAGTAACAGCGATTCCAAAGAGTTCTAGCACTTGTCTCCTAAGTAATTATCGACCAATTAGCCTTACTCCAACAGCGGTTAAAATAATGGAGAAAATAGTGTGCGAGAAAATTCATACTTGGCTTAGCAAATTTAACGTTATTCCTCGGCAACAGCACGGATTTTTATCTGGTGCCTCAACAGCAACTAACCTAGTTGACTCGCTTTATGATTTCTCGTCTGCTATCAATAATGGAAAATTCGTTGATGTGCTATATCTTGATTTTTCTAAAGCGTTCGACAAAGTATGTCATAAAATATTGCTTGATAAATTGGAAATGCTTGGGATTCGAGGCAAAATGCTGAATTGGCTAAGATCATATCTATTAAATAGAGGCATGACAGTTAGGGTAAGACATAGCTTCTCTTTGAGGTATGCTTGCGAAAGTGGTGTCCTTCAGGGAGGAGTTTTGTCTCCTTTGTTATTCATGATTTACACTATTGATATTCCTCAATTCCTACAAACTCCTGCTGAGATTAAAATGCAGTTCTATGCTGATGACGTTAAACTATATGGTATGTACGATAATGGAAACAAAACCGAGGTACGTTTGGCGCTTCAAGGCTCCATTGAACGAATGCATCTCTGGGCAAATTGCTTTGGTATTCCTCTTAACACGGAAAAGTGTGCTGTTATGCATATTGGAGATGACGACGTGCCCTTATATGCCATTGACGGCAAGCAGCTTAAAACCTGCCGTTACACAAAAGATCTTGGCGTAGTGTTTGACAGTGATCTGAAGTTCTCGATACACATTGACGGTATAGTTCGTAAGGCCTACAGCACTCTGTTTTCTTTATTCCGTAATATAAAATGCTCTGATGAAGCAATATTGCTGAGACTTTATAAGTCTCATGTGCTGCCTCATCTTGAATACTGCTCCCCAGTTTGGAATCCCCACTTGAAGAAGGATATTCTCAAACTAGAAAGAGTGCAGCAGGTCTTCACCCGTCTACTCTGGTATAGAGTAAAGCGGCCTCAAAGTGGTACCGTCATGCCTAGTTATGCCGACAGGTTAAATATGTTTGGTTTGAAGACACTGCAGGAGAGGCGCATTGCTTCAGACTTGACATTTTGTTTCCGAGTTCTTCGAAAGGAATCAAAATTATTGGCAAGCAAGTACTAGGTATTTGTGCCATCAAGCATGCGTAACGGTAGGTTTAACGTTCATTATCGTAGAATTGGATGGAAAAAATATTCATTGATGTTTAACAACCTATTTAACCGTTGTGCCGGGTGGATGCAGCTGCTACCATTGACAGTGTTTGAAGCTGACAATAGCTCTGCATTCAAAAAACAACTAAAGAAACATGACCTTTTGCAGCTGTTAGGAAGCGCATAATGCTTAGGTTTATTTATTTATTTATTTATTTATTTATTTGCACAAAATAGTGCGCTTCTAACACGGACACAGCAAGTTAGACTACTAACACGAAAGAACGCAAAAAAAAAACACAAAAGATTTTCTACAAACAAGAACAAGTACAGCCATCCTGTTTTTCGATGAGGAAGACAAAACTCCTACAAAACTCCTAGGAAAAAAAGAGAAACAAAACAAAACGGAAGAAAAATTACAAAGCACCAATAGAAAGAGTTGGGTTAATGAGGATGGGAAATTGGCGAAGAAGAGCAGTGGCCCGCCAACACTGCAAGTCGTATGAGGGAGAACGGCTCCGGATACCAACTTAGTAGGTCCGCCAACTCCACCAAATCCCATCCAGCAGCTGCTCTAGGGTCTAGGGTATCGAAAGCAGGTGCGTGAAGTGTCGTCGATTTAACGAGGTGAACAGTGAACGGAACAATTTCTAGGAAAAAAAATCAAACAAAAGGAATGGGAAGAAACAAGGCATGATTAAGGAGAAAAAGCAAAATCAGCTGAAATACCAGAAAAATGTGTAGTATTAGCGAAACTAACTGAATAAGAGTAGATTAGAAACCTGAAACCAGAAAATTAAAAACGAAAACGAACAATGCAGTCTCTAGGTGATGTCACAGATATGCAGCTTTGAAAGTAAATCTACCTTCTTCAACATTTCACGAAAATCAAAAATATTTGGTGCTTCTAATAGGCTCGGAGGCAACATTTGTAGCCACCGAGCTCCACGATGGAATATAGAATTAAACACCTTTTCACGATGCTTTCTCCTTAACGTGGGATAGTGAAATCGGTATTTATTGCAGCGACCTTGCACAGGTAAAAAGGTCCAATACTTACTTGCTCTTAATCTAGACTCACCTTTAAGGACTTTAAAACAGAAAACTATATCATTGAATACCCGCCTATAATGAAGACTTCTAAGATTAAACAATTTGAGTCTCTCTTTATATGGAGGAACTACTCTAGAATTACCAGTAACAGGGATACACCTATAAAATAAGATTTTTGTGAAAGCCTTTTGAACCTTTTCAATCTTTTCGTGACCCTTTTTAGTAAACGGACTCCAAATCTGAGAACAGTACTCTAGTATTGGGAGAACGTACGTCTTATATAAGCATATCATTATGGAGCTGTCACTGCACTTCAGGTTTCTACAAATCGAGAAAAGAGTAGAAAATGCTTTTCGGACTATAATGTCAATATGATTTCTATAATTAAGCTCGCAATCTACGAAAACTCCAAGATCGCGAACCACCGTCGTGGGTGTAAGCATAAAGCTGTTGAAACTGTATTCCACACTAGGTGATTCACCAATATGGAGAACTAAAGTCTTAGAGAGGTTCACAGGTATCTGCCAAGTGTTAGCCCAGTCCAACATTATATTGATGGACTGGGATAAAGCCTCACAGACCTGGTCTTTATTACTGTTGTTGTAGATTCCATAAATCTTTATATCATCAGCATACATTTGCACCTTCACCCGAGAGTGGGTGACCAATCTTGCAGGAAGGTCGCATGTGTATGCAAGGAAGAGAACCGGTGACAGTACGCCTCCTTGGGGCACACCGCTACTGCAGTCATAACTCTTAGAAAACGAATTTCCGACCTTAACACACATACGTCTACCATTTAAATAAGAACGGATCCATCTCAACATATACCCTCTTATGCCAAGTTGGTGAAGTTTATGTAGAAGTTTTCCATGGTTTACTTTATCAAAAGCTTTTGACAAATCCACATAAATCACATCAACAGACTCTCCATTATTCAGTGCAAGATCCCAGTCAAAGGTACAATCCGCAAGTTGTGTAGCAGTAGAAGCTCCTGCTATAAAGCCATGTTGTTCAATTGGAATTACATTGTTTTTAGTGAACAACGCAACAATTCTATCACGAATAATGCTCTCCATTACCTTCACTGGAACTGGAGTAATGCTAATAGGTCGATAGGAAGACACCAATACTGAATTTGGATCTTTCGGAATAGCTGTAATAATGGATTTTTTCCATATTTTAGGAACTTCACCGTAAATCAAAGAGATGTTGAAAATCATAGACAAAGGCTCGTAAAGGGAATGTGCACATTTTCGGAAAAGAATTTGTGGAATACCGTCAAAAGTCGCTGATGTAGAGCATTTGAGCCGCTTCAGTACCCTTAGTACATCGCTGGGATGTATCATAAGTTCACCTATACTTAGCCGTTCATCAAAGTATGTCTGTTCAGTGTCACTCTCTACGCGATCGAATGCTGTTTGCGAGTCGGAAGTAAAAACTGAAGCAAAAAAGGTAGCTAGGGCTTCAGCCTTCTGAAGGTCGTCCTTATAAAGAACACCAGTGTGATCCTCTAGTACAGGTAACTCTGATTGCTGCTTCAGACTGCACCGGAGGAGGGAAAATAGTGCCTGTTTGTTATTTCGTCTAGAGCAGAGCTTTTCCTTGTAAGCTAAAAACCTCTTCAAGTGGTGATCCAATTCCTGACACACCTTCTTGTAGTGTGGATGAGAGAGTGGATTCAGTAATGTATTGAAAAGGCGAGATTTTTGGGCAATCAAATTGGAGATGTGTTTTGGATAACGTTGCGCCGACGTTCTTACTGTCTTAAAGGGAACATGTGCAGATAAACCGTAATATACTACTTGGCAAAATCTTTTGTACAAATCATCAGTGTCATGGTATCCTGCAAATACCGACGACCAGTTAATAGAACTAAAATATAAATTTAAGGCAGGATAATTGGTTTTACTAAAATTTGGGAGAGGTAGGTCACGTTGCTTAAGCAATGGTATATGGATTTGAAAAGAAATTACATTGTGGTCAGATGAAGCGAACGGGGGAAGGACAGAGATATTTTCTATGATAGGTGCTGAGGTTAGAATTATGTCAAGAATTGAATCACCTCGAGTAGGTTTCATTACCTGCTGACTCAAGCAACAGCTGTCGAAGAATTCCACAAATTTAACTAGATGCTGATTTTTAGGTCTGCTATGGCGAACCCAGTCGATGTCTAGGTTGAAGTCTCCAAGCACGACTAGATGTCCATTTGAAAGGCAAAGTTCTAACAATGTGTCTATAAGGGTATCGTCTTCATGTGCATTAGAGTTTGGAGGACGGTAAACTAAAACAACCCTAGATGCAGATAGGCATGATGAATCAAACACATCTACACAGAGAACATCAGAGTTAAGGCAGGGGGAAACGCTAACAGAAGCCAAACTAATGGAATTTTTAGCAAGACAACAAATACCACCACCTTTTCGGTCACTACGGTCAACTCTGAAAAGCGAGTAGGGAAAGTTAGCGACAACCTCTGAATTCGATATCTTTTTTGAAAACCATGTTTCAGTAACAAACACTAAGTCTGGTTCGTAGGTGGACAAAAAGAAATGGAGATGGTGTATTTTATTTACAAGGCTACGTGCGTTGAATAAGGCACAGTTCACAACAGGACATGAAGGTGGTATGCCGTGTCCGGCTAGACGTTTCCCGAAGCTTTGGGCTTCGGTAGGTCTTCTGCCCGCCTTAACTCGCCACGGTAAACCACCCACACCCTGTCGTTTAATTGCCTATTACGTTCCCTACATTCCTGCCTCAACTCATATTCTCGTTTCCGCTCCTCAGAGCTCATACTACGACGGATGCGAACCTTACTAAAGGCAGGACTGCTTCGAAGCCTCCACGAATTTGAGAGGGCTGTAGTCCAATGGGACTTCGAAGGCAGTACTACCTTTACCTTGCGGACACGTCCGCGCTCGCACCTGCCCATTCTGTACAGCTCCAAGGGGCGGCACTCTAGATCAAGAACATCAAAAATTTCACCAACCTTTTCTTCAAGATCCCGTTGCTTTACAGAAGGAGAGAGATCGGCTGGAGGCTCAGGCAGCCATTCAATAACGATGCTCCTCTCTTTCTTCTCCATCTCAATACGCTCCGACATTTCCTGAGGAAGTTTTGAGATCAGTGCGAACATCATTTGTTCAATGATTGGGTCTTTATTTCTTTCAAGGACCGCATTAATGAGTTCGCTGACGGATAGAGTACTGAAATCAGTCGGGGTAGAGCTCATCTTACCATCTCCTACCTCTTGACCTCTATTACTAATCTTCACCGACGTTTCTGATGTTCTTTTGCTAGTCTTGGTTCGCTGCGACATGGTGTGTTGTTTTTGGCGATCCAAGATAATCGATAAAATACACGCCGATGCGTTCTTCACGAAAAAGGAACGAGGGTGCCTGCAGGTGATACACTAAAAAGGGAGGAAAGAGGCTTTAAATCGGAGTTCTTTCAAAAAAGAATGCCTAATCTGAAGAAGCGGATACAATAAGGATTACAATTAGATTAAAAATAGATGAAGAAAACCTATAAGGAAACCTCAATCAGACACACGGCCGCTCACCGACGGGATGGCAGGTGGAAGTCAGGTTTTACCATTCCTATTTCAGATGTTGCCTTGTGGTGAGGTTCGCATGATGTTGGCTGTACGGGAGGAGTGTTACTAGCTGCCTGATGCCAAATTCGTCGTATCATTGTTTTTTAACCTTCCGATAGTTAATGTTCTAGATAGGTGTGATTCCTTTTTTCTTGCATTGCTCTCATTTGAAACTACATTGGCTATACCTCTAACACTCGTGCAATGTTAACGTGTTGCCCTTGTCTTAATACTGGGACGATTCCCTTTATCACAACACTTTGTGGCCTAAGGCTTGGTTGTTAGGGGAGATAAGTGAGTTGATTGGCAAAAGAGCTTGGAATTAATCTATAATATTTCGAAAATCTTTGCCATTTCACAGGATGTTTAGGTTTTTTGTGGTCAACCCGCTGCGGCTATAGAAGCGACAATGGCTGGCACTGAAAGAAGCATTGCCTCGCCTAAGTACGTAGGGCTACATCCTGACGCTTAGGTGTCGACCAGCCAAGAACGTTGCTCGAGAGTGGTTTATTATAAATAACCACACTATAGCTGGGCTGGGTTTTAGAAAACCGATTCATTCTATTCTCCATGTGCTACTCTTTCGCATTGCCTAACTTCCCTGCCGACAATGTGTCTCACTCAGTAAAATTTGTGGCAAGACTTCTGTGTGTGGTATTGCACTGTGGCAAACTGATGTAGGTTTCTCCTTAAACAGTAGTGACGCTATCTTTGCATGGACCCGGCCGGCTACACACTATTATCTAACCATAATTCCACATCTATATCCTCTTGCCACTGATATCTTCACTCCTGATATGAGGTGAATAAACTCTACGGGATGGGATATCAATTCTAATGGGGTTGTCTTGTGATTTAAACTATAAGGGTTCTACTTAGCCACGCCTACTCATTGCACTATAGGTCACACAGTTTTCAAGTGTAAATTGAGGGCACTGCGAGGGAAAAGGCCATCAGATTTCTGTTGCTTTGGAATGGAGGTGTTCTAAGCACGTTTTAGTATTGCGCCGTTCTATGTTGTTTGCGAGTTTGTTTTTTTCAGCTACGTTTTAGAATGGTGTTTATTTTGTTACTAACTTCTTATTTACTTTGTTGTTATCCTTTGTTTTTTTTCAGAACTCGATCTGTTTTTAGACGTGCATGACGACCTGTGCAGGGTTTTGCGCACCTTTGAGTGCAATAAATAAATAAATAAATAAATAAATATTACCACCATACCATACGTGCATAGCTAAATGTCTAAAAAGCACGAACTGCAATACCATGGGTGCATTGCAAGTAGTCGCCAAAAATCTCTCTAATAGGAGACCGGTTAGAACATCTTTTAGCAGTTGTATCCCAGTTTCGCATTCAAATCGTAGACTCCGTAACCAGACAATCGGCTCGGAACACAACGTATGTCATAATCGCCACCTTATGCGTGAAGAGACAACGTCATGTGGACTCCTACGAGGGGTCGTAAAACCTTTGCTGTTAGCAGACAAGTCACAAGACAGACAGACTGCAGAGGATCTGCTGGCCCACCCAAAAAAAGGGGCTGCGAACAACGGCTACTGCGAGAACAGACATGGCCAGAAGCAGACGTGTAGCAACCATGCGCCTTACCGCAAACATGTCAATCAAATGTGGCAGTCTGGCAATGTTTGCCATTTTTGCCAAAAGAGCGGTCACGGATACATGACCTGTAAAAAAATCTCAGACGGAGTCTGCCAAAGGGCCTTCAGAGAAGGGCGCAAGTTTAGAAATATTTTTCCGTCTAGTCTTGAAAATTTCAAAGGTTTAAAGCCGGACCGCTACTCATGCGGACGAAAACGTTATGCATTTGTATGTTCCAGCTACGAATTTCATGAAAGAAAGGATCACAACAAAACGTGGAAACCTGGATACCAATTCTACAGCTATTTAAGGAAGTGGTGCAGATGCACCCGTTGCCACGTCGTATATGGTGCGAGTCTAACACTTGACGTAACCTATTCCTTCGACCTAATTCTACGAAGCCATCCAGCCATCTTCACTCTACACCGTCAACGCTAAGCAGTCAACAAGTTTCAACGAGCAGCCCTTCTTCACGTCCTTTCAGTCTACAAGTAATCAACGAGCAGCCTCCTCCATGTCGTAGCAGTCTTCAAGTTCAACAAGCAGTCAACGACATCTACTTCACTCCATCCAGTTCACGAACGAGCCTCGCATCAAGCTGCCGCCCAAGTCGCTCGTCATCGTCAGCGACAGTAGATTTTATTCTGTTAAAAGATGTAGCACTCTCCTTGCCCTCGCCGGGAGTATCACCGTCTACGGTGATCCTCAGATCCATCGGGAGGTCGAGAGGGCGGAGCAACTGCTCCCCGACCTGCTTTGGATGCCATAGTCGGCAGTGTTGCCGATGTGCTGATACCACTCGCTTTGGACCTACGTGTCCTCCTTTATGAGACGTTCACCTGTACGCTTAGAGGAGCGACGTTCCTCAATAAAGCCAATTCATCCACTCTTCTGTTATCCTTGTATATTGCCGCAACCCACTGAACCACCCATAACGGTGAAAGAGGAAGAAGTAATCCTCACGTCTCAAGCGCCCATAACACCAATACCTGGAGGATCCGAAAATCCGTTCTTCTTAAGACAGCTCATATGTGAGTTATCCCAAGATCCGGATCCTTTCAAAAATGTCATTATTCGTTCAGTCCTTCTAACTGATGGAGAGTTAGAAGAAGATGACGGATTCGAACTATCCGAATCGGCGTCGTACCCAAGGTCTACTCACCAGACAATTGCGCCTCAACTGCTTGACTGTGGCGATAGCCACAGTTGTTCGAATTTTTTCCAGGTTTTGTATCACTCTATCGTGTTCTTCACCCTCCTCCCCCCCCCCCCCCAATTAGGAATGCTGTTTCGGGTTTGATTCCCTGACTATGCTTGCACCCGCCGACCTTTAGGCTTTAGTGCACAAGGGCTTCACTAAAGCCGAGCAGAAGCGAGTTCCCGGACCGCTGAACTCCCATGACATCGGCAACACCCACCTTGAACTCCGGCCAGAGGCCGAATTCATCAACAATTAACCCGTTGGTATGCGGGGGATAAGGGGTAGAGATAAGATAAGAGTCAGGCAGAGATAACGCAAGACTCAGAGACGCAGGCTTCATTGTGGGTATCTCTACCCCTTATACCCGCGGGTTAGTCGTTGATGAATCCGGCCCCAGGTCAAAGGTCAACCGACTAGCCTGGTGGTCGTCGTCCGCGCGCGCGGCCTTCTAGAATGTCGCACTCTCGCGTCTGACTCTGTCGTCATTGGCGATGGAGCGCGTTATCTACGCAGGGCTGTGGAGTGTCTCCACTGGTTCCTGGCTCCTCTTGGTCATGTGTGGTGCAGAGCTCCACGGGCTGTAACTCAGACCCGCTCATCGCCGTTGATGAACACCCAGCCTTCCCGTCAGTGGAGCGAGGACGCACGACGACCGCGCACGTCCTCTGCGTCTCTGCCTCCGGCCTCACCGCCCGTGCTATCGACGCAGCCGTCGGTTAGCGGCTTCCGTCATTTCGTCGTCTTCGCACTTCGGTTTCCATCCTTCAGCGGTCTAGTTGTGCATCTGCTGTGTGGTGGACTTAGCGACGATGTTCTCCTTTGAGAAGGCGCGATCACAACTATTTTGACAGTGCAGTGCAGGGAGCATCTTAATGCCGTCGTGTATTGACTGCTCATAAGATGCTTCTTTCTCGTTGCTTCTTCAGCGGACTCCGAGTGTTTGATGAACTCGCAACCGGAAAAAAACCCGTCTGAGTTATTCACCGTAGTTTCAGAGTGAAATTCAGGAAAATCGTTATGGGACCGAGTTGCCTATCCCTCTGCTAACCAGTCGCTGCAGCTAATGATATTTGCTTGCATGCTTCTCCGGCGCAAATAGGGTCGGGGGGGGGGGCTTCTGATGGGCAGAAAATCCCATAGAGCGTCGTAGCGTCGTCAATGTCCTTCATCTCTGGCTCCGACGTGTAGAGCGTGTAGTAGGGGCGTTCCATGGTTAATAAAAACCATGTTTGAATCGCGCGGCTGTCGGCGTTGCACCCCGGACAACTCGGACGGGTTTTTTTTTCCGGTTGTAAGTGTATCGGCGAGTCGGACTCCGCTATTGCTTAAGTGGTGCGGATTATCGAAAGGTGCGATTCGAGGTGGCCGCTCTTAATGATTTCGTAAGAGCCGAATGTGTTCAGTATTGAAATAGGCACTAGTTAAAAGTTCCGACTCCACCGACGCGACTTCGGTCGGAAATTTTTTCGCTGAAACTTCGTCTAGGGGGTTATTTGGGGTACTGATCACGAATCTGACACCCGTTTTTGAAATTGCGGCCGATTACAGTAGGTACGGGTAACTAAGGCTGTTGAGATCATAATCACCGATTTTGCCCAAACTTTTGGTGTTGGCAACGAATCTGATATCCGTTTTCGTTTTGCGCTGCAGTTTGGGCGAAATCGGTGACCGTTACCTTAGTCACCCGTGCCTTCCGTAACCTATTGTACTCCAGCATAAAACGAAAAACGGATGTCAGATTCGTGATCAGCACCCCCCCCAAATAACCCCCTCCCCTCATAGACGAAGTTTCAGCGAAAATTTCTTTTTCGACCGAAGTCGTGTCGGTGGAATAGGAACTTTTAACTAGTGCCTTGAAATGTGTTTGATTTGTTTCTATCAAGACCATCAGCTTAACTGGTTCCATGCTGATATCAGCGGCCAGCTCATCCCGGATACGGGTGACTGCTGATCGGTCCCACGAGGTGTGGATGTTGCGTTCGATCAAACGGCGCCGGTGGTGTAATGGCGTAGAGCATTCCCGCCCGGTCAGAGGGAGGTGCGGGTTCGAGTCCCGCCTGGCTCTAGAGGTTTTATAGCAACAAAACATCGTTGCGATAGCTTATGTTTGAATCACTCGTTCCATAAAAAACCATTAACGAATTCAAAATAAATAACACGGAAAGCGTCAGTATATACATTTTTGAGCTATTTCGAGACGTTTACCTATGACCAGGGCGTGAAGTGCACTGCATTGTCTGCGTCCAAAACGTAAATTGGTTGATGGTGTCTTGTCCTGCCTTTTTATTTTACTGATATTTTCTGTTTTATCTGCTAGAATATGATCCGTCCTTGGTGAAACTGTAGTAAGGAGCCCTCCCTTACCAGATTTGCACCGAAAACGGTCCTTCTGACGAAGGGCTAAACGAACGCGGGGTTCGCATGACGCTATTTCTTTTAATCTCCAACTTCTCTCTTGGAACCTTGGCATAGTAAGTTTCAGCTGTATATTAGTACTGTGCCAAAAACAAGGTTGTAGGTGGACTTTATTTCGGCCTAACGGCGCAATGTGGCTCGGGGGGGGGGGTCACCCCCCTACTCAGTGGTTGTCCGCCTTAGTAAAGGATACGTGTGTGTGAAATTACATCGGAAATGGCCTACCTCAGTTCACTGTAGGGATAGAACACACCAGTGCTGCAAAAAAATTCCGGTTTCAAAAAGCACAAACCGTTGTGTAGGGGGGTGACCTCCCCCCCCCCCCCGAGCCACGTTGCGCCGGCCTAACTTTTAGACTGCAGCGTTTTCATCCAGAGGCTCATGAATTCACCACAGCTGGGGCGTAGTCGCCCTGTCGTCAGTAGGCCAGCAAGGCGACTACGCCCCAGCTGTGGTGGATTAATAAGCCTCTGATGACGGCGGTTCAGTCGAAACGTTAATTTGAAATAAAGTCCCTACAACCTTGTTTTTGGCACAGTACTAATATACAGCTATTTCTTTTTTCTGTCAAGGAACCTGTTTGTTTTCTCCCTCTCGTCTAGAGGATTCGATGCTGTTTAATTCATTATACAGTTTTAAAAGAACCAAAGTGATGATAAGGCACTAGTTAAAAGTTACAACTCCACCGACACGACTTCATTCGAAAAAAAAATCGCTGAAACTTCGTCTAGGGGGTTATTTGGGGTGCTAATCATGAATCTGACATCCGTTTTTCGTTTTACGCTGGAGTACGGTAGGTTACGGAAGGTACGGGTGACTAAGGTAATGGTCGCCGATTTTGCCCAAACTCCAGCGTAAAACGAAAAACGGATGTCAGATTCGTGATCAGCACCCTAAATAACCCCCCTAAACGAAGTTTCAGCGAAAATGAATTTTTCGACCGAAGTGTGTCGGTGGAGTTGGAATTTTTAACTAGTGCCGATGCTTAGTAAACCCTTGTAGAATCGCAAACGATAGTCAGGTTGCCCACTATATAGGTTCTCTGCGTTTTTTTTTTTGTTGACAGAAAAAGGAATGACAGGAAGCGATAGCGATACCAACATCGGATGTGCAACCTCGGCTAATTAAGGGTGTGACCTTTCCTATTAGACGAGTAGTGGCGTGGGTTCGTGCACATTTCCATGCACAAAGGGAAGAAGAACGCAGTTCTTCAAATTTCTTCGTTCCTTCTTTAGTTAGTTTTTTTGGGGTCAGTTTTGAAGTTGCGGGCTGCACTACTGACTAGATTCTCTTCGACTAGGGGAGCGTATCCGCATCTCATGTCTCCGTGTGCATTTTCAACAGCGCAGTTACGTTAGGGATGTGAGCTCAACGGTCTCATGTTGTTCATCATCTTTAGAATCATGACGCTGTTCCTGCCCCATCCGTGCGAAGGTGATGCACGCGTTCAACAACACAGTTCCTTTCCGAGTTTACATCGCATCCAGGGGCCAGATTCATCAACGATTACAGCAATTTAACGGAGAAAATCCAGCCGAAATTTCTGATACCTCGGCTTATCAACAAGCGGTATGGTGAAATGTTTCACCGTATTGTTTGATAAACCGCGCTATCAGGGATTTCGGCTGTGTTTTCTACGTTAAATTACTGTAAGTCGTTGATGAATCTGGCCCGTATCCATTGCGCCACGATTCGCTTGAGGGGATCACCATCGCGAGCGTACAAGTGGCAGGGCAGGCATATGCATCGATCGAATATTCATGCGGACGCCGACACGGTCCACGACGCAACTGCAGCAGCAGCGCGTAACAGTATCCCACAACCTGCACATCAAGGCTCAGCTGCAGATTGGTGCAGTGTAATGTTCTCCTCAGTGAAGCTCTCGTATAAACTCGAGGGAATAGAGGTGCAAGTTTCAGGATGAACTAAGAGTTCTGTCGCTTTTTTATTGAACCTTCAAACACAATCTTACAACAAGTTTCTCGATCCCGCAGCGATACCATTTCTTGTTCTTGAAGGCGAAGAATTCTCGGCACCCGACGTCGTCCAAGTTGCTGAAGGAAATGCGCCATGGAGCGGAAAAGGTGATAATCAGATGGCGCAAGATGCAGACTTTATTCTGGATGTAGAAGGATTCAATCGCATGGAAATCGGCGGTGTACTGGTTTGCGTTGCCCTGCTGCCGACCATCTTGAACCAGATCGAGTGAATTATGCCCTTGTAATTCCACCAAACACACAACGCTGTCTTGGGAATCGGCAACGTTCTGCTACCGGTCCTGCTATTTGTCCGGAATCCAGCCATTGATTTTCTTCGCTCGTTTGAGTTACTGCAGTAGACCCACTTCTCGTGTCAAGTTACATCCGACGGATGAAAAAGCAGTCACGAGGATTTTCTAGCAGTTTTCGACAGATGTCCCCATGTCTGGGACACTTCTCAGAAGCCTCCTTTCCAAGAGAGCGGACATTTTGCCGGACAGTTGACCTTTGGGTAATGTTGAGCTCAACTGATAATCCATAGTACTTGTTGCTGGATTTGTTTCGACTGCTCCACGGATTGCTTCTCAGAATCCATTATCACAGGTCGGACAACTAACGTTGCGTATACGAAAGCGGGGTCAACACGCGATCAGCGTCACATAGCGTGGAATCGAGAGGACGATGCTCGGAGGGACACGATTCACGCAAGTGAGAGAAGGCCTCCGGAGTTCAGACCTTTATCGACGTTCGAAGATCAGGGACGCTGTCGCATGGACCAAGTCTCGAAAATTAGCTGGGCCGGCCGCGTAGTGCGCTCCGCAGACACCCGCTGGACGAGAGCCGTTACCGACTGTATTCCGCGGAATGTCAAGAGGATACCAGGGGCCGGATTCATCAAAGTTACTGCAGTAACTTTAACGGAGAATTGTAAGCAAATAGCTCAGATAGCGCGACTTATCAAGCGATATGGTGAGCGATAAGCCGCGTTATCTGAGCTTTCGTTCACGGTTCTCCGTTAAAGTTACTGCAGTAACTTTGATGAATCCGGACCCAGGACGCCCACGAACGGTTAGGTCGGATTTTTTCGTGAAAGCCCTGAACGAACGATGTGGCGCTATTCTTGTCCGTCGAGCGAGGAGATTCCACTGGAGCACTCTGGCACTCGACAGGGACGAATGGAAGCTCTGCTGGCGCTCGCCGGAGCAACTCAGTGATTAACGGGACGACAGGTGATACAGGTGAACGTTGTGCACTGCGTTTAGAGAAACCAGCCACCTTCAAGTTCACATATCTTTTTTGCTGCTGCAGTCGCGTTGAAGCCCTATTTCCTGTAATGGCGTAAAAGGACTCGAATCGCACAGTTTTCCAGGATCCTTCTAGAATTAAAAAATGCTAAACTAGATCAAATAAAAAATTTTATACGCGTCATAGTAGAGCGATTCAATAGCTTTAAAATAATATATAGCATCTATATTAACCATCTTTGTTCGTTAGAAAGTTAGTCATAAAAATACCGCTGAAAAGGCGGCAGGACTTTTGGTTCACCCTATTACTATATTTATTTGTTTTTTATTTATTGCAAGGCACACGCGGATCATAATCGCATGCGATAAGATTGTTACAGTAACGCGCTAAATCAGGTATAAAGAGCTGGGTGACGGAGTAACGAAAGAAACAAAACGAAACAATCCTAGCGAAACTTTAGTGCAAGTAGACGTTTAAAAGAAGACTGTCATGTTAACAATGTTCTCATTCTCAGAAAGCAAGACGTTGAACTCCTTGATGCTTCTGTAGATGAGGAAACCTGACCTTGCGGATCTATCCTAGTTCGGGGCACCACATAACTAAAAATTATTATACAAATTGACTTGGCTTTCATGGAGCGGCTTCTATAGGATAAAATAGGCCCCACATTGACAAAATACACAAAAAAGTACAACAAAACAACGTCTTTACAACCGCGGGTATTTGTTCGTTTTTTGTCTGTTTGTGTGTTTCTTTTATTGCCTTTCGAGTCCTATTTTGTTCTCTAGAAGCCGCTGCATGGATGCCAGTCAATTTGTTTAATAATTTTTAGTTACGTGCCTCCCTCTCCCCCCCCCCCCCCCCTGACTAGGATAGATCCGACCTCGCTTTCGACTATAGAAATGAAAGGTAGAGTCTGAGATGCCCTCTTCTGTTAGTTGTCAAAGGTGCACCAGAAAACCTATCTGGGTCAATGGAAAGCCTTCTTAGAATTCTGAACTATACCCCCCCCCCCCCCTCTCCGATTAAGATAGATCCCAGAACAAGTCATTTTGCTTTGTAGGTTCTTACGTGAAGCAGATCCATATCATTTGCAAATTGCCGCTCCTCGAGCTTATCACGCTCTATCGCTATCAATTCGTTTTCTTTTGTGGTTTTCCCGTCAGCAGCTGGATCTTCGCTATCCGTTCCAACCTATCCCTGACGGCATTCATTTTCTATCCGCTGTTCGCTCCGGCTGTTCGCGTTCGCCGTAAAACTAGCAGATAATCATGTACGTTGTGCCGCGACTGTAACATTGCCAATCGTTTGATACCACCGTAAAGAAGGTGCTTGCAGAATGGCTCCACCAACATTTGCTGACCTGGGCAAATCCGCGAAGGACCTGTTCAACAAGGGATACAGTACGTTGAAGAGTGTGCTGGCGGGATTGAATGCGTCAAGATATTGATTCTGTTGCAGCACATGGATTTATCAAAGTCGACGCAACCACAAAGGCCGGTGACAACAAGGAGGTTGAGTTCAAGACGTCCGCTGCTCACAATCTGGGTTCGGGCAAGCTTGGTGGAAATCTCGATGTGAAGTACAAGATTCCTTCATACGGTTTGTGTTGGTATTTGCTTGCATATTATATTTTTATATGTTAAAAATTGGTGTGATGGATCAGTGGTAATTCACGCAATGTGCATCAGGGTGGGGTCAGTCACTTTGTGTTGAGTGGTTGGTAAAAAGATACTTCAGATGCCGAATGACCAAAATTTTATACATTCCTGGTGTGTTCTCTCCCCTGTGGCGAACTATGCTAGGCCACATCAGGAGTCAAACTCTCTGCACCGGTTACTACGTAGCCCGGTATGGTGAATCCGCGGTGAGATGATGCCGGCGGTATCGTTGATGGATCTGACCCCAAGTGTTGTTAGGCGTTCGTGTACCATTTACCAAGGGCAGCGCGTCAGGATGTACACCCGCCTCCTGCTGGGGCGTGGCGTCAGGAAGTACAGCCGCTGGTTCAATCCCAATGGGGGGGGGCACAGCGGCCTCGGGCCATGTGTGCTCGTCGACAGGTTCACCGTGGCGATACGTACAGGTATGTCTGCGTGCTCCACGTATCAACCTACGCCTGCGGGCTCCACGTATCGACCCACGGCCACTGTACGGCTATCCCTGTACGAATCGCCACGGTGAACCTGTCGACGCGCCTTTTTCTCGTCTTTTCGTCCGGCATTTTTTCGTCTAAATTTCCTCTTTATTACAAGAGGAAGATTGCAGTAGCCACAGTAGGGGTTCAGGTAGGCATGTTATATTACAAGTATTCATCTCTATGTAGTGTTTCAACGTGAGCACGGAGTGACTCCCCCTCATTGGGATTGAACCCAGCCGCTCTTCCGCGGATCGGGAAATTTTGCTTTGCGTCTCAAAGTTTCGTAAGGCGGCCGTTAGACTCTCGGTGAAGCCCAGTGGTTGGGGTGGGTGAGCAGGAGGGGGATGAGGGGAAGATCGCAGCCCCCCCCCCCTCCCCGGTAAGGGGCGTGGCCTATTTCGTACATCCTGACCGTCTTCCCTGAAAAGTACGAGTCCAGCCTTAACGCCAGCAATTTTGCATCAAGTTCTTCCTGGGGTGTCTTCTAGCTCGCCACCGGGGACCCCTTCCTTTACAAATGTTATCTTAAGCGACATTTATAGTTGCGATAAGGCGAATCGGACATCTGTGACTGAAGCGATGTGACTCCGTACCATCTTTAACAGTGCTCTTCTCGTACGCCTCAACATCCGACGAAGAGTTTCAAGCCTTTTACGTGGAGCCGGAGAAGCTCTATGAGGAAGATACACCTTCTACAAGGTGATCGTCGGCGACTTCAACGCCAAGATCGGTCCACGAAGGTCGCCGGAAGAACTTCACATCGGAGCCCACGGTTTGGAGAGGAACGAGAAAGGAGAAAGGCTGTCTGAGTTCATCATTTCGACCATGATCGTCCAGAGAAACTCGCTGTTCAGAACCCTTCTCATCTGTGGGACCTGGGAATCCCCGGTGGCCTGTACCACAGCGAGATCGACCACATCATTGTCAACCGCAAGTATTGCCTGACCGACGTCTCCGTTGTTCCCAAGTTCTACACGGGATCGGACCACCGCCTCCTTCGCGCGAGTTTTCGCTTTTCGCGTCAAGGAGAGAAGTTCAAGAAGAGGAATCCCAGAACGATCATCAACTGGGAGCTTCACACCTCTCTTGCCGGCCTTTGGGAAGATACCGTCATGGACAACATCGACGAAAAATACGACCGCTTCGGACACCATTCCTGCGACAGTGCTAAGGGCGCTGAGAGATTGAGGCTTGATCGGAAACTCGAGCCGATCGCCAGCGTGGAGCAGCACGATAGTCGGGCAACTACAGTAGGTGTCCATGCTTGCAAAGCTACGCTTAATGTTGACGGACAAGGATCTTGAAAGGAGAAGAGCCTGAGTGTTGACTAAGGCTGCGAAAGCAGGTTGAGTAGGTTGCAGCGGCTCCATCTCCCTGTCTTCTCTGCTCCCAAAGCTGAAGGAAAAATGGTTGAAAATGAAGCGCAAAGCGATCGCGTCTGAAATCATCATACATTCCTCATCGGGCGTTGCCTGGAGCTACTGTCACGGATATCATCCGTGAAAAATTCCGGATAGGGGAACTCGAAGCAGCATCCTATAACAGCTATTACCCGAATCGATTACTTGTCATTGTTTCGGTGCTCAGGTAAATTCATCGGAATTATCCTGCTCAGGTAAACTCGTCGGGATTATGCTAGTGCCGTTTAGGTCTCACCCTGACGGAGAAATGGAACACCGAGAACCAACTCGGCACCATTATCGAGGTCAACGAGCAGTTTGGACGTGGTCTCAAACTCACATTCGACTCACTCTATGCGCCTCATGCTGGTAAGAGGACCGGAAAGTTAAAGGCCGACTGGTCTCTGCAGACTGCTAGAGTGAGTTTTTTTCATTTCACTGTTTTTTTAGCACATACTTTGACGATATTTTCCATTTTGTAGATCACTGCCGATGTTAGCCTTACCAAAAACCCCGTTATCAACGCTGCCGGTGTGTTCAGCCGTGAAGGATGGCTGTTCGGTGCGGCTGCGACGTTCGACAGTGGCTCAAACAAGGTACGATATCTTTCGTCCAGTATTTTCGCGTCGAGTTTAGGCCGTATTCGGTGAAATTGCTTTATTTCAGGTGGCGTCCACATCGCTTGCGTTCGGCCACCAGACCAGCAACTACACACTGCACTCGTTCGTCGTGAACTCGACGGACTTTGGTGCGTCGCTTTTCCACAAGGTCGCACATAATGTCGAGCTAGGAACGATGCTGGGATGGAAGGTATAGTTCGATTCCGAGCGTTTTCGATGGTCTACTGAGCCTTACGTTTCGAGTAACGTGTGTCTTACAGGTTGGCGGCACCGGTGCCGACTTTGCTATCGCCTCGAAGTACTCCCCTACGAGAGATCTGACTCTGCGTGCTAAAGTGAACAACAGCAGCCAGGTAAAATATCGTCTTTCGGGACTGGTCGTCAACGTGGCCTACGTAGGGTGGTGGGAATCTCTCAGGCGATTATGATTGGTAGGATTACCGACCAAACGCGGCCAGACAATCAGGAGCCAACTCGTCGGATCCAATGCTAGTGGGAAAGGGCGACCAGATGCCCGCTTTCTCTTGTAGGCCACTCTAACGACCAATACAACTCTTTTTCGTTATTTGGGCTTTTAGATACAGGCAATCACGAGGGCTGTCGACGTAGTTAGAGAAGGGTATAAGTGCTGTAAAAGTAGCAGCGTTTTGCCAAATTGTCAGGGACTTGCACAGGGATATGAGTGAAATCTAACAACGGCTAGGAATGTGACGAATATCCGCTTGCGTCCGCTAACCACATTTATATCGTCCACATCTATCGTCTGTAGCATGTTCTATCCTCCCATTTTCACGTTAAATTTGGCACTTTTCATGTCAGTTGGACACTTTCAAAGCAATTTGAAGCTTCTAAGAAATCTGGGCGCCTATGATACTAAACAAGTCATCATTCAAATCAAAACGTCCGCCTTCAACTTGAAAGCAGTCACTCTAAGAATGCCAATTAATTTTTGTCTTGCGAATGTTTACTATTTACCTTCTTAGAAAGTTTATAATTCACTTATTTCAGAACTTAGGGGCAGGGGTTGAAGTTTCACTAAAAATTGTGTGACGTAATGATTTAAAGCGCATTTTAATGTGCAGGAAAGCAGCCATTTTTGAGTATATTTGAAGAAGAGATCGAGCGCATCTATTGTTCCAGGACGCAGTTTTCATTTGATTGATAGGAAAAGTTCTGTCTGCGCGCAACTTCGCGCAGACAGAACTTTCCCTATCATTCAAATGGTCGACAATAAAATACAAGCGATTTCAGAAATCACATCTAATGAGGGAGGTCAGTGAACACGGTCCAGAGATTCTTAACGAGACCCATATGGTCTTGTAGGGCATCGGACGAGGATCACAGAGCTATGTTTCGTTTTTGCTAAGTGCCCCTGGGTGATCCGGAAACAGGAAACGTAGGAAATTATCATATTACTATAACCAAACTTTAATGTGAGCTCCAAACCTTTTTGTAGGTTAAGTTCTGAGCACGACAGGGCCATTCCAGGTGTCACTTTTGCCTTATCACCCTGCCCTGAAGCAATACCACTCTTTGCCATTTTTGGACCACCCAGGAGCATTTAGTAAAAACCAAACAGTTCTGTGATCCTCGTCCAATGCCCTGCAAGACCATATAGATGTCGTTCAGAATCTCTGGACCGAGCTCATTGACCTCCGTCGTAAGCTTCACAGCTCCAAGTAAGCAGCATTTACTTTATCAGTCAGACGAAATCTGCGATGATCAAGACGAGTGCATGACGAAAAAATAATTCATTTACGTTTTTTTTTTGGAAAAATCTATAACGTTTTAAACCATGGAAATGGTTGGGATAGATTTACTGCTCAGCTTGAACCTTGTCGTATTTGAGACAATAAGTTGGTTAGTAAGCGACCATGAAAGGGTTTGGAACCGAGCACGAAAGTTGGTCACCCCCTTCCCTCCCTCGCCGCACGTGTTGCTACCAGGCTGTCCAATAATTCCTGTCCGAAAATTTTCAAAATTCTATAATTTTCCTCAGAATGTTATAGTATCAGGCAAGTGTAAAAACCTCCTAGAAGGTTCTCTAGCGAGTTCCACGCTATGGGTATATAAGGCGCAGTCGCCGCGTCTAGCTACCAGTACAAGCTAAAATGGACCAAGGTCGAATTCGTACGTTCGTGTACTGCGAGTGTCGTCCGCATCGCAAGGAGTTTCTCGAGGACCTGGTCACTGGGGACGAGAGCTGAGTCCTCCACGACAACGTCACCCGCCGTGCCGTCTGGATCCCGCGCGTAGAAGAGCCGACGACGACGCCGAAAGCCGACCTGCACCCGCTGAAGATCATGCTCTGCTGCTGGTGGGACGCCAAGGGCATGCTGTACTTCGAGCTGCTCCCGCAAGGTAGGACGGTCACCGTCTCCATCTACATCGATCAGCTCGAGAAACTAGCGGCCGCCATCCGAGAAAAGCGTCTCCGACGGGCCTCGGTCCACCTGCTGCACGACAACGCGCGCCCCCACGTGGCGAAGGAGACCCAGCAGAAGTTGGCGACGCTCGGCTGAGAGACGGTTGCCCATCCGCCGTATTCCGCGGCCCTCGCCCCCTCCGACTACCACTTGTTCCGCCCGCTGAAGCACCATTTGGCCGGAAGGAAATTCACCAACTACGACAACCTCAAATCCGACATCGCGGACTTCTTCGAGTCGCAGCCCCCGGAGTTCTGGGCGAAAGGCATCGGCGACCTGCCCAATCGATGGGCCACTGTTGTGGATAACTGTGGTGATTATATTGCTGATTAGACTTGTTTTTCAATAAAGTTGAAAAAATAAAAATGGTGAAATTTTCGGACAAGAATTATTGGACAGCCTGGTATTGCGCAGCAGGAGGTGTGGCCACCTTTCCTGCTCGGTTCCAAACCATGGTCGCCTACTAACCAGCTTGGTGTCTCAAACACGACAAGGTTCAAACTGAGCAGTAAATCTATTCCAAACTATTCCATGATCGGTCACTAACCGACTTAGTAATGGAAAAAAATTATGGTAGGAATTGATCTTGACCTTGTCCGAGGGTATCTGCTTTAGCGAATTTCTGGATGACGTGAATTCTAATTTGGAAGATGATCAGTTTGGTTTCAAAAATGTCGAGCTTGCCTTGAAAAGTGTCCATTTTGATTTGAAAACTGTATACCTATTCAGCTAGGGTATGGTACTAATAACCTATCGTTTTGCTAATGGGGCGTATTTCGTTTCAAAAGGAGTTAGCGGGGCTCTATTCATGAGATTAGCGTTGTGTCAGTGCGAAGGCTTATTCATGGAAGGATTTCTGACACAAATCCGAGGAGTCGCTGCGAGGCACTCGACTGAATAAGCTGGTCGGAGCACGTATGAAGTCTTAATCGTTGGCTGAGCTATTTATGGGCAGCACTGTGAGGGCCAACGGCTACTGTTAGGTGAAGGAGTGTGTTCTGTCTCTGGCAAAAGTTGTAAAAAAGTGATCGATTGGACAAATTGGGAATAGTGTTGTGACAGATTGTGCTTGGATGCTAGGTTTAGAGCGCCATTTTGCTATACAGAGAGGCGGTGGAAGATGGTTAGGCGCTTTCCTACTTTCTTAACTCAATATTGCCTGACTACCATTTAATGCTATGCATTTCAGGTGGCCGTGGCCATTACACACAACCTCTCTCCCGATCTGAAGATGACGCTGTCGAGTCAGTTCAACATGACCTCGAATGAGGCGCACAAGTTCGGCATGGGTCTTGAGTATGAACCAACGCAGTAAAATCATCATCATGGCACAATGTGTTGACGGAGCATGTTCCTTAGCACTAGATGCTTTTTAGTCTAGTACATTGGTAGACTTTGTTGGTCCCGTTGAAGTTGTTTCTTGTCAAACCCATTAAACTTGTGTAATGAATATTTATGTGTGTACGCTGCCTGACGACATCGTGCTCATAACACCGAGCATTAGCCAGGCTCAGCGAATGGTGGCCGACTTCGATCGTGTATGTGGGAACATTGGATTGTGGTTGAATCTTACGAAGACGATGTTCAGGAGGAACGGACAAGCCTCTGATGCCGCCTTCTCGCTTAACGGAACGATAATCTCCGAATGCTCCAGCTACGTGTATCTGGGTCGTGAAGTCAGTATGGACAACGACCTAGCTTCGGTGGTGGACAGGAAGAAATGGAGCGGATCGGGAGCTTTCAAGAGCGTCGAAGAAGTCGCTAAGAAGGCGAAGAATGTCCGACTCCGTGCCCATCTATTCGACTCCACTGTTCTTCCTGCGCTGACACACGCCTTAGAAACAATGGCCATGTGAAAGCGGGATGAACGCGTGGGTAGCGTCACGCAGCATGGAATCGATGTGTGATGCTCGAAGTGACACGACTCACGCAAATGAAAGGCCTCCGGAATTCTGAGATTTGTTAAAGACGCTGTCGCATGGACCAAGTCGTCGAAAATTGGGTGGGCCGGCCATGTAATGCATTTCGCGGACACCCTCTGGACGAGAGCCGTCGCCGATTGGATTCCTCTGGATGTCAAGAGAACATAGGACGGACGCCCACCAACGCATTGGTCGGACTTCTTCGTGAAAGCCCTGAACGAACGATATGACGCTCTTCCTGTCCCTCGAGGGAGAAGTATGCACTGGAGCATTCTGGCACGCGACAGGAGATGCCGCTGGCGCCCGCTCGAGCAACTCGATGATGACGGAACGACGTGATAGTTGACAGGGTCAAACCATCTGTAACAGCTGTTTCACTGACTCTAGATCTTCCGTAATCCCACGGACTGTTTGCGATGGATTAGCTTCCACGAAGGCGTTCAAATCGTCGTCCTGGATTGTAGGCCTGCCGCTTCGGGGTGCATCGTGCTGCAATGGAGTTCAAAACGTCGCTTAAAGCTATTATTTACTAATAATACCCGGGCTTCGTCCATGGACTACACATGGACTTGCTAGCGAAGCCCTGGGAGCAGACTGTTCTATGCGACTCAATAAATCAAGAAAGCAGTCAGTTGGGTGAAAGCAGACATCAATTGTCGTATCTAGCGACGGTTGTAAACTATACCTCTTCTCGAGGTTGACTCGTAGATTTGCTTCGACAAAAACTGATGTTCCTATACCTCAATGATAATGGGATATGGAATTTCAAACTTTATACATCATCTGTAATGTACAGTAAAAATAATAGTATAAGAAGCTCTTCGGGAACCAGTCTAGTAGCCACACTTGAAGATCATCACGTTCACCTGAAAGCAGCGCAGATAAGTTCGACCTATGGCTAGTTTAGATAGATTTAAAGGCCGAAATCCCACCTTATTGCACTTCAGTAGCAAAAAATGTCCCATCTCATAGGACACCCTCGAACCGAAGCACTTGCCGCAGATGATGTGCCACGTCGCTCCCAGTTGCTTATCCAATTCTTCCTTGATGAACGCCGCAACATCCTAAACAATCTGCTGCGTCGCGGAGAGTCGGTATTCCAACAGTATACGTAGTTACTATAGTTACGTACAGAATTAACTCTTGAAAACATTGTAGTATATTGTGATTTATAATAGAATATTTGCCATTTTCGCGTCAAATTTGACCCTTTTCAAAGCAAATTTTTCTAATTCATGTTAAATTCAAGCAAGTCAACACTTTTCAACTGAAATTGGACACCGTTCAAGTTTTTTCAAACCAAATAGACACTCTTCTAAACAAGGCTACGCTTTTGAAATCGAACTGAATATCTTTCAAATCAAAACGAGCTTCTTTCACAATGAAATAGAGACTCTCGTAGAATGTTGGAAAAGTCTTTAGTCTAAGGAAAGTTTAGTATGTCTTTATTTTAAAGTTTTTAAATTCACTAGTACCAATAGGGGAACACACTGTTGAATATTTATAAAAGCTTGAGAGCACGGCGTAGTCGGTAGGGGCGAGCTCAGGGCTATACGGTGGATGTGGCACTGCCTTCCAGCCCAGCTCCTTTATTGTTTCTCTTGTGAGTCTTGCAACATGTGGTTTTGCCTTGTCATGCAGGATCACCACCTTTGAGTCGTCAGGCCTCTTTTCTTGGAGAGCAGCGGCGACTTTGTGGAGTTGGCCGCTGTATGTGGCAGCAGTATCTCTCCACTTCTAAGAGCTTCCCAGTAAATCACTCCTCATGTCCCATCAAACACTTGAGAGAATCTTCCTTTCGTGAGTATCGGGCTTGAAATCAGGCTTAGGGTTCTGTCCTTTTTGTATCCACTGTCTCTTTCTTCGGAAGTTGGCGTTCAGAAGCCAGGACTCGCCTGTCACAATCCGCGGCAGAAACGATTTTCTTTCGTATCTGGACAAAACAGAAGCAGCGATGGAGCGCCGTTCACCTTTCTGAGTGTTTGACAGGGCCTGTGGAATTCAAGCTCTAAATTTCCATGCAAAGCCAAGATTCTTCAGATGGATTCCCACTATCCTATGAGGCACTTCGAGCTTCGCTGCCAGTTGACGTGTCGTCTGCCTACTATCGGCACGAAGAAGATGGAGTAGTTCAGTGTCGTCCAATTCAGTTGGCTTTCCTGACCTTGCTTTGCGCTTGAGTTAATAATCTCCCTTCAAAAACTTTCCGAACCACTCATAACAGGTGCGATGAGTTGTAGATCCCAAGCCGTCTGTATGGTTAATTTGGTCGGCTGCCTGACGTGCTGTAGATCCTTTGATGAATTCATGAGGAATGACGTGCCGAAAACGGCCATGAGGTGGATCTGGAACTGAGTCCGGAAGATTGAATGGATATCGAAGTACAAGAAGGGTCTTGACCTATGTCCGCAACGGTAGACAAGTGTGATAGGATTACGAAATCAGCAATCAATATCGTCCAACTTCGCGTCCTTGGTTATTGCGTTTACAAGGAGAACGGTAAAAAACTGTTCGAAGTGTGAAGAGATTTTTTCCAACCTAATAAAAACTTTAATTTTTAAGGAAAAATAGTGAATCAAAGCTGTGTCAAATCGCAGGATGGAAGCAATTATTTAATGTATTAAAAGCAGAAATCGTGCTATGCAGTCAGCTAGCTCGTCACGAATATTATTTGATTGAAAGCAAAAATTCTGCTTGGGTGGGGTAACACATATGTAAACGGTACTACATACAACAACAGTTGTAAAAAAACACCACTCATATCCTCAGATCGCTATTTGAGCAACGGTATTTAGACTATCAATGAAATGGAGAGCTAGTCGAGTGTATGGCGCGATCTCTTCTTTTAATAGAGTAACAGTCCGCTTGTGCGTTTTCATACCATTTTCACGTCGAATTGGGCACTTTTCAAATCAAATTGGACACTCTTCTAAGCTGGCCTATGAACTTTGAAATCAAACTGATCGTCTTCCAAATCGAAACGAGCCTACTATAAGTTAAACTACGGACTCTCCAAGATAGTAAAAATAATATTTTCTTCAAGGAAAATTTTAGAGAACTTTTTTTTTTTTGAATTTTTTTTTTTACTTCAGCTGCCCGAATGAGTGTGATGATTTTATACAACTTCTATGTTCTGAGAAAATAATAAATTAAACTTTGCTTCAAAGCGCAGCAAAGCAGCAATCGTTCAGTGCAAGACTGGATCGCGCCATGTAGTCGGAAAGCACGTCACAGTGCTCAACTGATTGATGATGTAAATACTGCTTACATGCAGCAAGAAAGTCAGGATATATGTGTTTTTTAAGAACAATTCTTTATGTTGCTCCGTTTGTAAGTGAGGAACTTCATGCAAACAGAAATTTTGCGATCAATCGAATGAAAATGGCGAGGTTTCGGACGGAGGCATGGGGGAATCTCTGTTTTGGCAATATAAAATGGCCGCCTTTCTGTTCTACAAAACAAACAACAAAAAACATCTTCAATCAAAGTTAAATCGTTGTTTTTCTTCAAAAAATAAATTTTTTATAAAATTTCAAACTGTGTATTTCCTTATTCGGAAGTAAATCAAAACTTCAAAGAAAGTTATACTTAAATGTTCCCTGGACAGAAAATTATTCTTTCATCTTTGGAGAGTCTTTGCTTTAATGTGGAAGAAGCTCATTTCAGTTTGGAAGAGTTCGGTTTGATTTCCAAAAGTTTTAGGCAAGCTTAAAAGAGTGTCCAATTTGACGTGAAAAGTGTTCAATTTGATTTGAAAAGTAAACAGTTCAACGTGAAAATGGTATAAAAATTTATTTCACTATTCTTCTCTGATGTGTGCGCGTGTAGCGCAGTCGGAGGAGGCGCCGACTGTCGCGGGCACCCGATACCAGGTCCCTGGGATGGATTTCCCGCCCAGGCCAACCAAGCCTTCCATCCCTCCGGGGTCGGTGAATTGGTACCAGACTTGTCTGGGAAGGATAGAGCGCTGACTTGTTCATCGGCTGGCCACAAGACATTGTATGGCCAAATACGCATTCATATCGCCTCCACGATATCCCGTAGAAGTAGAATGCGTGGCGCATCCCAAAAGGGATTGAATAACGCCGTCCTTTATCCTTTTATTATTATCCTTTATTTTTCGTCTGATAATAAAATTTTTATTTGTCTGATAATAAAATTTTTATAAAATTCAGAACAATGTCTTTGCTTTAAGATCTAGGGCAGGTGAAGTTAAAAAAAAATAAAAGGTGGTCAAACTAAATTTTCCATGAAGAAAAAATTATTTTAGCCGTTTCCGAAAGTGTCCATTTTATTGTGGAAGAAGCTCGTTTTGATATGGAAGATTTTATGTTGGGTTTAAGAGATGTCAAGCTTGAATAGAAGAGTGCAAAATTTCGATTGAAAAGTTTCAATCTGATCTGAAAGGTGTTCAATTTGACGTGAAAATGACACATATCATTTTTCGACAAAAACACACAGAGCGCTTACGACTTCAGATGAACCAACGCACCTTATCAATGTTGTACAATCGTTGTGCTTCCCGCACGACGCCGATGACGACGGACTGCTCGGCCTCCTCCATGTCGCTCTCCTTCACCTCCACCTTGTCATCGGACATCTCTCCAGTGTGTGTCTGAAAGGCGAATGGCGGCAGTGAGCGATTGTTTTGCCGCTGAACTGATCGTTCGGTCACGAAGATTTAGAGTAATTGGCGTCTCACGAAGCAACTGTCGCCAATTTCACGAGGAATCAAAGCTCAGATGGAACTCGGATTCCGACAACATTTGTAGACGAAGGTGAAGCACGCAGTCAGGCTCGTGATACGGTTCTATAGCCGTGGAGTTTGTTCAACAGCTATGGCCAAAGTGCAACATAATTTCGAAGTAACAAAGGATAAACAGTGCTAATACAATACCGGCCGTATCTTTTTGTCTCTCGGCAGAAAAATCACGAAAAAAACGTCTTTTACCCTCCTTTTGATAGTGCTCTTTGACTTACCTTCTTTGAAAAATAAATCAAAATAAATCCGATTCCATGCTGATCCCAATATCGCATTTATTTTTTAAAGCACGCAGGTTGAGGACCGCTATCAAAAATCGGCGGAAAAGGTGTTTTTTTTGCGAAATTTCCGCCCAAAGACCAAAATGTACGGCCGGTGTTGTATGTAGCGGGTTTGCGGAGGAACATGTGAAGAGAAGTTTAGAAGAGCACGTTTCTGTAGTGTTTGCTGTATACTCAACTTGCGGTGGCCAATTTATGGACAGGTCAGTGCCTTGACCCTCCCAAAAAAGTCTCTCACCAATTCACTGACCGCTGACGAATGGAAGGTTTGGTTGGCCAGGGCAGGAAATTTGAACCATGAACGTGGAACTGGGTGCCGCTACAGCCGACGCCACCTCCGACTGTGCTACCACGCACCCGGGTTGCCCGAACTACTTGGTAATGTAGCCACTATATACCTGCTGAACTTGGACACTAAGTTAAGGGAGCCTGTTTCTACAAGAGATTTCCCTTTTGAGTGTGATACACTCGGACCTCTTATGTACAGTAATTTCTTTGGTAAGGCGAAGAAGGGCGCGTGTGGCGCAATCGGAGAAGGCGCCGGCTGTCGCGTGCACCCGATACCACGATCCTGGTTCGGATTTCCCGTTCAGGCCAACCAAGCCTTCCATCCCTCCGGAGGTCGGTGAATCGGTACCAGACTTGTCTGGGAAGGATAGAGCGCTGACTTGTTCATCGGCTGGCCACCGCAAGTCATTGTATGGCCAAATACGCATTCAAATCGCCTCCACGACATCCCGTAGAAGTAGAATGCGCTGGCGCATCCCAGACGGGATTTAGTAATACCGTACTTAATCTTTTTTATCCTTTAAGGCGAAAAACTGGATGAGACAGAGAAACTACAGCGGAAGCTCCTGAAAAAACGCGAATTAATGCGACTTATCAACAAGCGATATGGTGAAATGTTGGCGTTATCAAGATTTTTCGCTGTAACTTCTCTGTCAAATCTCAATAAGTTGTTGATGAATCCGGCCTAGACCTGCCAACCGCAACCGCATCGGTAGTAAGAGCGGCTGCTAGTAGTCAGCTTGAAGGAGCATCTCAAGTCCGCGAAGCTGATAGGCAAGCAAAAGGTAGAAGAATTATGCGAAAAATGAGTTTGATGTGAAGTGTTTGATCTCGGCTGAGATCGCCACCTCAAATCGTACATCAAAGCCATTTCCGCCATGCCTCGACGAAAGAAAGTCATGGAGAGTGCAGAATGTTCGCAGAAACCCCATGAGAGCCTAGCCGAAGTAGGCGTTCTCTACTCCAGAACCTCTTTCTAGCGTTTCTCTCATGCTACTGTTAGACTCAAATAGCACGCACGTGGTGAAGAATGGCACTGGCATAGTCAGTGTAAGTAACGGCGATAGCTGATGAGGAACGAATGCAGCAGTCTCGGAACAAAGCTCATTTTCTGCGAATGGAAGCGCTTGATGACATGGGTCACAGATCGTAGATTCGTTTGGGGCGTAGTTGTCCCTATTGGGACGCAATCAACTCTATGAAGATGGCGTAAGACTGTGGACGCTGAGCTTATGATGCCATTCCTGGAGTGCAACTTGACCCGATTCACTTGGCGTCTCGCATGTGCTGATGTACATCACCACCGTTAAGAAGCCTTCCTAGCTTCGCTTCTGGAAACGGTTGTGCTTGCTAGGCATTGGATCCGACGCTAATTCGTATTCGTAATTTTTTTTCAAGGATAAAAGTTTAAAAGGTTGAGCGAACAATGAAATTTTTGAAAAGCCCTTAAAAGATCTTAGGGCCATTACAATTGGGGTGATTTTCACCAGATCGAACTTTCGGATAATTCAGATAACCTACTTTGATAAAAAATCTGATGTGAGTTGTGAATATATCTGAGTTTGAATAATCGAATTCGAAAATGTTCCGAAAAAGCGATTTTTTGAATATTCGAATTCGGACCTTCAAACTCGAATAAAAATCGTTCAAATACCTGCTCGAATAGGTCATTCGAGCGCAACTGTAGAGCTAGCTCTCCAGAGAATTTTCGGGATCCTGTTGTAAACGTTTCGTTTCCTATCATACAGATGAAGTTCACCAATGGCTGATGGCTCTTCAGTCTAAAGGAAATAATGAATGCCTCTCCCATGAGCAGTAAGCATTGTACCCTAGAGGTCCATTTTATCTTCGCCGGACAGCAGATGGAGAAACTCCTGGACCTGAAGGAGCTATGCGCTGAGCTCTAAGCCTTGGAAAAAGGAATATCTCAAAACTTCTGAAAGCGCTTATAGGGAGGTCATCGGCGTAAAATGCTTAAGGTCGGACGCACACATACCGCACAGGGTAACGAAGAAATTGGATATACCGAAGCCGAAGTGAGGCCAGCTCAGATCCTTCTGCGCAGTCGTTACTCAAATAGGATTCTGAGGAAGCATCCATCTAGCCGTTATGATGTTCAAGCTGTGAGACTGTTAAGTTGATGAAGCTTTATTGGTGCTAGTAGCTAAAGTGGCCTACATTGGGGAACGCGCCAGCGAATCACAGTCTGATTGGTCTGATGCCTCTCCAACTCCCTGTTAGTAATGTACGCTGCATTAAACACTAGTACCGTACCAAAAAAAAAAGAATGACGTGTATCGAACGCATCACACTGTGCCAACCAGGGGACGGATTCATCAACAATTAAACTCGTGGGTATGCGGGGTATAAGGGGTTCTACCACCAAGGCAAGAGCCAGAATCACCCATACCCGCGGGTTAATCGTTAATGAATCCCGCCCCCAGGCGAAAGCAGCAATTGCACAAATAAAGACGTCCGAGGTTGTTTCATACATGGGCAGCAACAAAAAAGAAAAGAAAACTGCATAAAGGATGCAGGACAAAGGACAGCGTTAATCAATTCTTTTCGGGGTGCGCCAAACATTCTCCTTTTACGGTATGTCGTGGAGGTACAAGCTGAGAGATGTGGTAGAGGAGGATCGACACAAAGGTAGCAGGGAGATAGCGAAGGTTCTTGTCGTCAGTCAGAACACAGCTGCCCTGCATCTGAAGGATATTGGAAAAACCAAAAAGCTGGAAAGATGGGTGCCTCACGAGCCGTCTGAGGAGCAAAGAAATCGACGATGTGAGATCTCGTCCTCACCGCTTCTACGGAACGAAACGGACCCATTCCTTGATTGCATCGTAACCTGTGACGAGAAATGGATAACGTACGACAACAGGCGACGATCGGCACAGTGGGTGGACAGCGATGAGAGCCCCAAGGTTTTTGCGAAGCCGGAATTGCACCAAAAGAAAGTAATGGTGACAGTATGGTGGTGTTGGCTGGGAATTATTCACCACAGCTTCCTCCCTCCCGGTGAATCCATCACGGCAGAGAAGTACCGCATTGAAATTGAAGAAATGATGATGAAGTTGAAGGATATCCGGCCGGCCTTGGTAAACCGAAGGCGATTCTCCTTCTGCACGACAATGCCCGCCCCCATGTAGCACGAATGACGTTGCAGAAATTGAATGAGCTGAGCATTGAAACTCTACCACATCCTCCGTTTTCTCCCGACCTCTCCCCAACAGACTACCATTTCTTCAAGCATCTTGGCGACTTCTTGGTGGGGAAAATATTCAAATACCAACAGGATGCCGAAAGTGCCTTCGAAGATTTCGTCAATTCCAGAACTTCTGATTTTTATGCTACTGGGATAAGAAAGCTTGTGTCGCGTTGGCAAAGATGTGTAGAATCAGAAGGTTTTTATTTCGATTAATAAACTTGCCTACAAGCCGAGATATTAACTGTTTAAATTTACAGTGGTTCAGTGCCATTTATTTCGTTACAACCTAATAGTTTGAATGCGTGCTTGGCCTATGCAATGACTTACAGTGGTCAGCCGATGGAAAAGACAGCGCTTCATCCTTTCCAGACAAGTCTGTAGTCTGTAGTTCACCGACCCCGGAGGGATGGAAGGCTTACTTGGCCTGGGCGGGAAATCCGAACCAGGGACCTGGTATCGGGTGCAGGCGACGCCAGCGCCTCCTCGGACTGCGCTACCACGCGCCTAAAAACTGCATACTTAAGCCTATTAACAAATGCTTCACACATCAGGTTACACACGCTTCTATAGAAAAGCTACTAATTCATCTTATTCTTTAATATATAGAAGGGTTAATCGATCCGCCTGACCATCTGTTCATCAGTCCGTCACACATGGCACAACGGGGTTACTCATCGTTGTTCGTAATTAACCTTTCATGCTGGGAATCACACAAATGGATGGATGACAGACAGGGGTAACAGCAAGCAAGCTTAATTGATCTGGCAGCCATTATCGATCGATTTTATTGATTATCGTCCGAAGTTGACAGCTTGAACTATGTATACCAGCAGGTAAACAGGCTAAATATATAGGTCCTTGGGTGCAATTCATATCAAACGAACAATAAATATCGATCGCTGACCGGAATCTATAAATGTTGTCGATTGTTTGGGATGCCGTTTGAAGTGCGAATCACATGAATGTGTTGGACTTCGGCTAGGCCTCACAACACACAAACAATGTCGCCTTCTTTCAAATACTAGTGCGAAGCAGCAGTAAGAATTCCTAGTTACGAATACGCTGGTTAAATACCCAACCGTTTATATCAGGAATGAGAAAGAAGAAAAACAGGATGGAAAGAGATAAGGAAATGTCTGAAGAGGAAGCTACTCATAGGTATCAGTTGCCATGAAAGATACCATGGTGCAACCCTGTGATTTATCTCGAGTGGCCCTCTCCTAGACATAGGTCGGCACTCTGCTCAACCTCGTTTTCATGTTGGCGGATCACGAAGTGAGCATGACGGATGACTTGGCGGTGTGGTTTTACGGCACACTGAGTCTCAAAACATTAAAGAAAGAGCGAAGGAGGCAAAGAACGCCCATTTATCATTGCCCTCGTCGGTCGAGTTCGGAATGCTTCTTGGAGAACCTAGGCTTCATGTATAAGACGGATGCTTACCAGTCAAAAGAAAAGGAATCGAGTCGCTCATTTCATGAACTTGAAACTCTGGATCCATAGTCTCTAAATCTTCTGAAGGGATGAGTGTTAGAGACGTTGGTCATTTCAAGACAAGATGATGAGCAACGCTTTCCTTGTGCGCATGGTTCATCGCTCGTAGCTGATGCCGTGCAGTGGCACCTAACAGGTTCTGCTTGAGAGATTCGCGGTTGTCCAATAGCGGATAGTGATCATTGGGCTATTCTGGCACGCGACAGGAAAGAATGGAACGTTATTTATGGATGCCGAAGCTTATCTTTGGCTCATCTAGCGTGACAAATTAATGGTACCTGGCATATGTCGTACGAGACCCGTTAGCCACTGGATTCAAGATGTCAAAGATGTCAAAAGAACACCAGATGGCCCACCAACGCGAAGGTCGAAGATCCTTGTGAAAGTGTTGATCGAAATGATGCGTCATAATTTGTATCTCACGGGTGGGAAAATCTACTGGGTCACTCTGGCACGCAGCACGGACGAACTGAGAAGTCTGGCGATTCGATGACCAACGAGTGAGAGGCCGGGAGAATCAGGTAGTTCAGGTGGAAAGGTGTTGCGCATGATGAGCAATGCGTCGCGGACGTGCATACAGAGATGCGAGGTTCTATCCAGTCTAATCTAATCTGCCCTTCTATCCCTACGGAGCCAAGAAGCTTTAGCAGAATCGCCGGATTATCTTACTTGGGAGGGGGAACCGTAAAGTGCCAATCACGTGCGTCATCGTATTCTATAGAACCATATTCCCCGAATTTAGATGAAAGTCCTCGCATCGTGCGACAGTAGTTGACACTCTCCTAGAAACTCAAGGCAGGGAATGATGATGGAAGTCACTACGTGCCCCTTCCGATTAGGATAGATCCGAATCTTCTGATAAGGTTCTAACATATACTTGCCTATAGGCTGCGGGTAAGTTGCAGGACAAATGCATATGTATTAAACGTGCCGCGTTCTACTACGTGTAAGTAGAATGCGTGGCGTATACCGTAAGAATCGGATGACGTTCTCATGTCGTTATATGCCAATCTATATATGCATAAACCATGCTTTGATGAATGGAAACAGGATAACCCGGTATTCTGCCTCGATCATACGTTGGGTGGACACAGAGAACTTCCACATGTTGCAAACATCGTCGATCTAGCGGACGAGAAGAACTAATGAGGTCTTAAAGCGAAAGAAACGATACGGTAAGACGCGGTCGTGATTTATAGCAGTTCGGATCTGGATGCGAGTCGAAAAAGACGCGGCAGCTCATTAGTGTGATACGACAGCGGTTTTCGCACCGACGACGACGACGACGATGGCGAATGTGTTGGTGCCAGCCATGGCGCCGACGGCGAAGAGGCAGCTGTGAAGTGTCACACAGTTGCCAGTCATACAGAGTAACATGACAGAGCACAAGAAGGTTACATGGTGACGTTGCCTAGACGCTTCTGGGATGCGCCACGCGTTCTACATACTTCTTAGAGGCACCATCGAGGTAGCTTTTAATCTGGAAAATGCCTTAGTGCGACAGTTAACCAACACGGAAGCCAGTGCGACGTCCTTCATGGGAAAGTCTGGTGGCAGTTATCGTATCTCTTAGGAAGAGAAGCGACGAGAATTGAGCCTATAATCGATTGGCGATCGAGGTGAGACGAGCGCCTCTAGCTAACTGCGTCGCATGTGCCTTATGGTTAGAAAAATACGATAGAGAGATGCTGGACAAAAGGCTATGTAGCTATGCCCCATACACTTCCTTGTTTCCTGATCTTTAACCGTTCGATCCCATCACTCGCGGCTCGGATGATGGTGATGAAGTGGTGGAGCCCGGAGACCTGACGCGGCCGACGGAAACGGAAAAATTAGCTGTACACAGGAATTTTGAAAGAAATTGAATTTACAGGAACATTGCTCGCTCAACGTTTCCAAGAATTTTCGTCCTACTCTATGGCGCGTGTTTAGCACTGTTGGACAAAGCGCCGGCTATCGCGTGCACCTTAAATCGATTCAAGATTCAGGTTCCGTCCGTGCCAGCCGAGCCTTAAACCCACTCTGGATCCGTGATTTGGTAGCAGTATTGCTTAAAAGACTGAGTTGTCTTTCGAAGACCATCGCAAGTCATTGTATAGACCAAATGCGCATTCAAGCGCTTCCTCCACGGTATTTGGTACAAGGCGGAGTGCGTGGCGTATCCCACTGAGCATAAGGGGCGACATTTATTCTTTTCTCCTTATGAGTAATGGACTACCTATCGCCTTCACACACTCCTGATCTTCAGATCATCCCGGGCAATTCCTGGAATCAGCTTTTGCATCCTCATCAGAACTATCGATATTTAGTGACGTTTGGCTGCTTGAGGGGCGCGTGTAGCGCAGTCGGAGGTGGAGCCGGCTGTTGCGTGCACCCGATACCAGGCTCCTGGTTCGGATTTCCTGCTCAATCCAACCAAGCCTTTCATCTCTCCGGTCGGTGAATTGGTGCCAGACTTGTCTGGGAACGATAAAACGCTGACTTATTCATCGGCCGGCTACCACAAGTCTTTGTAGTTAAGTACGCATTCACATCGCTTCCACGACTTCCCGTAGAAGTAGAATACGTGGCGCATCCCAAAAGGGTTTGGGGAACGTTAGCTTTTATTGTTTTTTCTTCCTTCGACTGTTTGAAGAAGGCATCAATCATCTTTTGGAGACGCCTCTCTTTGTACTTCTAGGGATGTCGTGGAGTCAATTTGAATACGAATTTGGCCTGAATGACGATTATCGATCGATTTTATCGACTTTTGTAGAATAGCGATGGCCGCAGGAGTTTGAAATCGAGTGGACATATTTGCCTATGACTTCACAGCATGTAAACAATATTGATCGGTCACTCATTATCGATCGATGTTATACTGTTCGGAGCTTCTCATTTGGATTGGAAATCGCATGTCTATATTAGCGATTTAGCGGTTTTACAAAGAATAAAATATATAGGATACTATCAATCACTAGAAGTATGGTACCGCAGTCGGAGGAGGTGCCATAACAGGACCTAAGTAGCCAATATTTTTAGGTCTTATTTTCAGTCTACCTTTGAGAGTTTGGATCGAGTAGGATACACCTGTAAAGAAATCTCATTAGACAAAGCAAATTTAGCCTTTTCTTGTAACTAGGCATCGAAGAAGCAGCTTTTGGTGGTAAGCATCCGCACACTAACACTTTGTAGTATTAGGCTGTCGCAAAATTAATTTCCGTTTCGAGGTATGTCACATACCGTTCGGTAGGTTTTTTTTCTGTTCTTTCGAAAAACATATGGGGATGTCGCTCTAATCTTTCTAGCCGACCTTTTTCAGGACTCCGTAAAATTTACGAATTCAAATTGGACATTCTGTGGCAGAGGCATCCCGTAACCTTAGCGAAGCTTTTAGGAAGGAACGACCTTGCAAACGAACGGTGAGGTTCTGCCTCTAAAAATTCGCTTCCGGTGATTTTGATCTCGAAGGAAAACAGGGTCGCAAGTCATCGCTTGACGACGAAGTTTTGAGGAAGGCCGTCGAAGCAAATCCAGAGACCAGTACATCTGCATTAGCAGAGGACCTTAGCGTTACATCGTACTGCGGTAGGAAGGCATTTGGCGAGAATCGGCAAGGTGAATAAGATCTCGAAGTGGGTGCTCAGGAGCTGACCGATGAGCAGCGCCCGGAACGTTTCGACACTTGCTCAACCTGCTGGTTCGCTTTAAAAATGAGCCTTCTGAAAGCCGCGTTATAACTGTAAATGGGAAATGGATCCCTAACGATAACAGGAAACGGGGATTTGTCTGGATAGATAAGGATGCTCCGCCAACACCCTCTCCTAAACCCGGCCTTCACCCTAAAAAAGTTACGCTTACTTTGTGGTGGTGTTGTAAAGGTGTAACCCATTACAGCTTTTTGCAACCTGGTCTGGTGGTCACAACAGAGTTTTACTGCTGTGATTCAGACCAAATGTATAATAAGTTGCCAAAATTACGGCCGGCGGTGGTGAATAAAGGGGAGCGCTCCTGTTGCAGGACAACGAAAAGCCACACACCTCACAAATCACTCGGCGAAAATTGACCCATTTAGATGTTGAAGTTCTCTCTCATCCACCATATTCTCTCCACCTCTCACCCACTGACGATCACTCTTTCTGAGCTCTTGATGCTCATTTGCGTCAGAAACAAATCACTAAATTGGCCGATGTTGGATGCGCCGTCCTTGGTTTCGTTAATACCTGTGATCTCAGTTTTTATTGTAAAGGATTAGGTTCATTACCTGTTCTTGGCAAAAATATGCAGATTCAGTGGCTTTTATTTCGATTAATAAGGTTGTGTATAAGCTGAGTTATAGCAGTTTGAAGTAAGCGGTCCGTTTCGGCAATTAATTTTGCGACAGCCTAATAGTATAGTTATAAAATATTGCTATAGAAAAGAGCAATTCGAGTACGCAATCGCTAACATCGAAGAAAACCGCAAGCAGTCCGGCAAACATAATCAGCTCTTACGAATTCTCGATGCAGCGGACGCGGAGCGCCGACCGGCACCGCTTCGGCGGAGGCCTACGTACGTGTGTTGACGAGCAAATCGAACCCGCGGCGGATACGGCGCTGCGGCGAGTGCGCCCAGCAGGTGTGGTGAGAACTGCATCTCTGGTTCCTTTGCATTTGACCGAGAAAATCTTTCGCCTTTTACTAAAGATTTCCGTGCAAAGGAGCAATTATGAGTATTTCATAATTTTTGGAATCCCCTCGAAAGAGCGGAACAAAGCCTGCGATGCTGTGTTGATGGTATTCTGAAGGCACGTGGAACTCCCACTCGTCGTATACATGCCATTGAAAGGGTCCGGATTTACCACATAAGAAATAGGATCAGGTTTAAATCTATACGCAAAAAGTTCAAAGTCTCATGGTTCCTCAGCAGCATAAAACACAACGCTACAACAGACGCAACCAAAAGGCGATAACAACCGGAACACTGATAGTTAACAACAGCATTAAACATCATGTAGAAGCGCCCAAGTTCGACTTTCGATAAATCTTGGCATGTCGAGTACACTTCAGCGGGTCTCTTCTTTAAGCTGTTCACCAAGATTGTTGAACAGGCTTTACTTCGGCTGACGTTTCGGCGTCTTCGCCTTCTTCGGAGCCTGGAAAAGTCGAGAATATTAGTGAAACTATTCCCCCAAACGCCATTTCATCACACAATAGCATTCTCAAGGCATCTAGAGTAAAGAACCGGTGTCCCAGGTACAGCCTATCAACTAACCTTCCAGGTGGCCCAAGAGCACCACAAGTCACCCGCAGGTGGAGATAGACGTGGGTGAGTGAGTTTAGCCCCGGATGCCACCCGACTTAAGTACCCTGGAGGTCAGATCTAAGTGATAAAAACCCACAGAGCTCGACAAAGGGTGCCAGTTCTTGGGTTATCGCTATGCATTTGCCCTTGTGGTTGATCTGTGGGTTCTTGGCCGCTATCCAAAGCGCCTCAAGTATCCTGCGTGCTGAAAAATCGCATTCTCTCGCTAAGATGGAAATGGACACTTGGAACACGGCGCCATAGTGGCATCGGACCCTGTGCTCTCCCCAAGGAGTTGACACGTTGGGCTTTTTAAGGCCGTCCAAATACTCCTGAACTCTGATACACAACGGTCTGCCCGTTTCCCCTATGTACTTCTGCCCGCACATTCTACATGACATGAGGTATACTACCCCTGATGTCATGCAGTCTCTCCTTACCGTTAGGGCAAACTACGCAGGATGGAGTGGAGCACATCTGATCGTAGATTCGGTTCCGGACCAACTGCCACTTCAGGTTTGTGGGAGGCACCTCGATCACCCTCACCACTTCTTGGAGATCCGCTTTTCGAACACATGCACGGATCTCTACGCTCACTTCGTCTGAGATTAAAAGCACACCGAAGGGTGTTTTCCCCGCTCTTCCTCACGGAGAACCATGACGCTGGGTCGTGGTCTCTCTCTTCTAGAAGTGCTATTAGCTGGGTACCCGTTGACTTCTGCAATATTTTGTGCCATTTTTAATAACAGCAGCTTTTGCTCGTTATCCGACGAAGCGGCAATGGCTGTCGGGAACATGTTTTTAATAATGCCTTTTTTAGTGTTTGAGGGGTGGGAAGAGCAACAATGAACAAGGGTGTTCTTGCTGCTGGGTTTTCGATACCGTTTAGTCTTCATTTCTCCGTGAGAGAAATACACCTGTACGCTGAGGAAGGATAGCCAATTCACTGTAATTGTTTCGCATGTGAGCCTTATATGCTCGGACTCTTGGTTCAACAGTTCGAAGCATGTGTCCATCTCAGCCTGAGTAAAATACATCACAAAGCAGTCATCAATATACCTACAGTAAATAATTGGCATGCGTTCAAGCACAGGTATCCCCACTTTTGACATGAAGGCCACCGTTAGGACAGGAGCCAGCCTCTGCCCCTGGAACTTGACGGAGAAAAATACCGTTCTGTGTGCCTTTTATCTCAGACGATGTGAGCGCAGATCCGTGCGTGTGTTCGCAAAGCAGATCTCCAAGAAGTGGTGAGGGTGTTCGAGGTGCCTCCACAAACTTGAAGAGGCAGTTGGTCCAGAACCGAGTCTACGATCGGATGTGCTCCACTCCATCCTTGCCCTTACGGTAAGGAGAGAGACTGCATGACATCAGGGATAGTACACCTCATGTCGTGTAGATGTGCGGCAGGAGTACATAGGGGAAACGGACAGACCGTTGTGTATCAGAGTTCAGGAGCATTTGGACGGCCTTAAAAAGCCCAATGTGTCAACTCCTTGGGGAGAGCACAGGGTCCGATGCCACTATGGCGCCATGTTCCAAGTGTCCATCTCCATCTTAGCGAGAGAATGCGATTTTTCAGCACGCAGGATACTTGAGGCGCTTTGGATAGCGGCCAAGAACCCACAGATCAACCACAAGGGCAAATGCATAGCGATAACCCAAGAACTGGCACCCTTTGTCGAGCTCTGTGGGTTTTTATCACTTACGATTAGATCTGACCTCCAGGGTACTTAAGTCGGGTGGCATCCGGGGCTAAACTCACTCACCCACGTCTATCTTCACCTGCGGGTGACTGGTGGTGCTCGTCGGCACCCATCTGGAAGGTTAGTTGATACGCTGTACCTGGGACACCGGTTCTTTACTCTAGCTGCCTTGAAAACGCTATTCTGTATGGTGAAGTTTGGGGGAATAGTTTCACTAATATTCTCGACTTTTCCAGGCTCCGAAGAAGGCGAAGACGCCGAAACATTAGCCGAAGTAAAGCCTGTTTAACAATATTGGTAAACAGCTTAAAGAAGAAACACGCTGAAGTATACTCGATATGCCAAGATTTATCGAAAGTCTGACTTGGGCGGTTCTACACGCTGTTTAATGCTGTTGTTAACTGTCAGTGTTCTGGCTGTTATCGTCTTTTAGTTGCGTCTGTTGTGGCGTTGCTTTATGCTGCTGAAGAACTATGAGACTTTGAATTTTTTGGGTGTAGATTTGAACCTGGTCCTATCTCTTATGTAGTTAGTCTGAACCAGGGGTGGGCGGAATTTCTGTTTTCTGTTTTCTGATTTTCTGGCCATTTTGGACAATTTTTTTCTGTTTTCTGGGAAAATAGCCAAAAAATGGCCAGAAAACAGAAAATAGAGTTGCGAACAAAATTTTGTTACAGAAATTCAATGAGAAGAATCCAAAAAGTATCATAGGATAGTGAGCTTCATTCCGAAATAGTGTTTCTATAGTATCTTAAATGGCAAGCATGTGGCGTTTTTGGATGTGCTCATGTAGTAATTGCGCCATATGCTCATGAACTATACCGCTTTGTTTGCTTGATTATTTGTGTAAGTGCTGCGCAAGGAGTTCCTTCAGTTTCCCAGGACATTTTTTCGACTTTCATAATTTGGCTTCGTATTCTTTTCGATATTAACAGTAGATTGGACCATCTACGATCACTGAAAATTTTATATTAAGATTAAATTATAAAACTGATATTCTTAGGGGCGTTTAATTATGTATTAAGTAAACACTTGTCCAAAAGTTACTGTGGGTAGGGTTATTCTCCACGCCCGGTTTGAAAATTGAACATTGTTGGCCGTTCATCTCCAATATCGCTTTCTACAGAGCCTTTGTCGAACCTGCTTTTCTAACTCTGAAGATTGCTCAGTTTTTGGTGTCACAAGTTAGTAAGAGACAGAAAAGTTTTGGTTACCTTCGATTTCGCTGCTGTAGTGATACAGTACTGATACACTAAATTTCTCATTTATCACCTATATCATCTGTCGTCCCATTGATCATCAAGTTGTTCAAGTGGGCACCAGCAGCGTCTCCATACGTCCGTGCCGCGTGCCAGGGTGCTTCAATGGATCCATTTCGCTCGAAAGACACGAAGAGCGTCATATTGTGTGTTTAGGGTTTTGACGAAGAAGTCCGATCAACGCGTTGGTGGGCATCCTGGTGTTCTCTTTACATCCCGTGGAATCCAGCTGGTAACGGCTCTCGTCCAGCGGGTGTCTGTGAAGCGCATTACGTGGCCGGGCCACCTAATTTTCGACAACTTGGCTCATGCGACAGCGTCTCTGATCTTCGAACGTCGGCGAAGCTTGGAAGTCTCGCGGCCTTCTCTTATTTGCGTGAGTCGTGTCACTTCGAGCATCGTCCTCTCGATCCCACTCTGCGCGATACTGATCGCAGGTTCATCCTGCTTTCGTAGATCCCAGGTCTCTGATGGTATGTAAGGGCAGGAAGAACAGTGAAGTCGAAAAGGTTGGTACGGAGCCGGACTTTCTTCGTCTTCTCCACGACTCATTCGACATTCTCGACAGGTCCTCAAGCCGCTCGCTTCCTCCTGCCCAGCTCCGGCGCTAGTTAGTTGGTCATGTTGACTTCGCGACCCAGATGCACGTATCTGCGGCATTCGAAGATGTTCGTTCCGTTGAGCGAGAATGAGGCGTCAGACACTCGTCCGTTCGTCATGAACATCGTCTTCGTAAGATTCAGCTACAGTCCAACATTCCCATATACACGGTCGAAGCCAGCAAGCATCTTCTCCGCCTGTATAGCGCTCGGTGTTAGATGGTGTAGCTGCCCCCCGTTGTCTTTCACTCCTATGTCTTCCCATTCTAGTTAGAGAATGACGTTTTCGAGTGTGGCGCTGAAGAGAACCGGGGATATGGTATCCTCTTATCGACCTCCCCGTTCACGTTGGCAACGACGTCGTTGTAGAGTGACGAGACCTTTGCCGTGAATCCACTCCACAGCTCTCTAAGGACTCTGATGTACAGAGTAGGAACGCCCTGAGTGAGCAGGGCTTCGATGACCTCTTCAGTTTCGACGGATTCAAACGCCTTCTTCAGGTCGATGAACGTAAGACACAGCAGCAGCTTGTACTCTCGCGACACTTCGATGAGCTTCGTAATGGTGTGTATGTGACTGATCGTGCTGAATCCTATCCGAAATCCTGCTTGTTCGCGTGGCTGTCCTTCGTCCACGTTCTGCCGATCCTATTCACGATGACTCGAGTGAACAGCTTATAGACTACGTACATCAGGCAGATCGGGCGATTGTTGGTAATGTCGTGCACTCCTCTGTACACCGAGGCGGTTCTGCAGGTCCTCCACTGAGATGTAATATGATACGTAGATATGAGGAAAAATAATAATAATGTGATAAAGGGGGTATATGCTCGGTCTTCATTATATGGTGTCTACGCATTCAAGAAAGCGCCTTCACCCAAGACCTGTTGTGCTGACAACTCCTTCAGTCACAATCTCGTGTTGTTCTGCGAAATATCAAGCCAGTACACAACATATTTAGTCGGCTAAGTAGTAACTAGACGCTGTAAATAACATTGATAAGTTGGCCTGAAAACTTTCAGCTACGCGGAAACCAGGTCACTTACAAGGAAAGGTATTCCCGAAGAACGAATCGAACTAAGAACTCAGATTCTGGCGGCGCCAGGAATACTCAACGAATCTCTCCACAGCTTTAGATACGTTGCGAGAGTGTGTCTACAAACTCAAGCAATTGTGTTGAAACATGCAAACAGTGATCACTGAGCCTTCATCGTGTTCGGTACTTTAAAAGTTCAACTCCTTACTAATGGGACCATTATCTAATTGAGACGCTAGCGGTGAAACGGAGCTGATGAGTAATGTTGTATACTTCAAGTGTCGAGATTCCTAGGTTTGATCAGTCAAGATCTACACCTTGCTGATTGCAGTACACTGGAGTGTATTATAAATTTTTTTAAGCGCTTGCGAATTAAAACGCTGGTCTACGACTATATTTCTAGTCATACAAAAGCATTTGCTACTAGAAAAATGGATCTTTGGGCAAAATAATTAGGTCGTGTGATAATTTCGAAATTTTCTGTTTTCTGTTTACTGATTTTCTGGCGTTTTTGGCTTTTCTGTTTTCTGACGAAAGCGATTTTCTGTTTTCTGGAAAAATTTTAAAAATTTCCGCCCATCCCTGGTCTGAGCCCTTTCAATGGCATGTATACGATGAATGGGTGTTCCACGTGACTTCAGGGCCCGGATTCATGAACGATTTACCGGCGGGTTAGTGCAAAATTTACCCCCACTCCCCACTTACGCGCGATTCATGAACGCGCGGCGGGAAAAATCCGAGGTAAGTGTCGAGGTAAATGCTACCCCGTCAGCGCGTCGGGGAACATTTACCTCCAAGGCGAGGGTTTTGCTCCGCGGCCAACTTTTGACCCAATGCATGCCTCCGCTGGCCTTTAGCCAGCTCTGAGCTGGCCGCCAGCCCCCAAATTCAATGCCTGGCAGGGGCGCCTAGTTGCCGTCGCCATGCGCACGTCTTTCGCCGCACTCCGGTGAGTTGTTTTACCTTTTGTTTTTCTCTATTAGGCTTGCATTCCATGATTTTTTGGGCTCTGTGGACCATGGCGGCCCACAATGCCACTTATTTTTAAGCGAATTGCTTCCTTTAGTGGCATTGTGGGTCGGCTTGGGCCACCATGAGCCTAGTCCACCACGCAAATCGTAATTTACGATTTACGTGGTGGACTATGCCCGTCCGCCACCTTTGCCTTCCTTGACAGGCTACTGTGGTGGATGGCACCCATTATTAGTCATGTAGGCCCACATTTACCACTGTTTCTTTACTTCCTGCTATGCTACTAGTTTCCACCCCTCTCGCTCCTTCCTCCTCGCCCAACCCCACGTTTCACATTTCATTTCCACTAAATACGATCTGCTAGTGTTGGTGCCAGCGACGTCCCAGCAGCAAGTGTGACTGATTGGTTTCGCTGTTAGCTGATGCCATCGGGCCAGCGGAGGCATGCACATTGGGTCAGAAATTGGCCGCGGAGCAAAACCCTCGCCTTGGCCGTCATGAATCAGAAAACGGAGGTAAGTTCGGGGAAAGTGGCGGGTAAATGACCGTTGAGGTAAGTGGGGTAGAATTTACCTCCGGCCGCGTTAATGAATCCGGCCCCAGAAGACCATCAACAGGAGTATGGCAGACTTTGTCCCGCTCTTTCGAGGGGATTCCAAAAATTATGAAATACTCATAATTGCTCCTTTGCACGGAAATCTTTAGTAAAAGGCGAAAGATTTTCTCGGTCAAATGCAAAGGAACCAGAGATAAGGATCTCACCACACCTGCTGAGCGCACTCGCCGCAGCGCCGTATCCGCCGCGGGTTCGATTTGCTCGTCAACACACATACGTAGGCCTCCGTCGAAGCGGTGCGGGTCGGCGCTCCGCGTCCGCTGTATCGAGAATTCGTACGCGCTGATTATGTTTGACGGACTGCTTGCGGTTTTCTTCGATGTTGGCGATTGCGTACTCGAAATGCTCTTTTCCATAGCAATAGTTTATAACTATACTAATAGGCTGCCACAAAATTAATTGCCGAAACAGACCGCTTGCTCCAAACTGCTATAACTCAGCTTACACACAACTTTATTAATCGTAATAAAAACCACCAGAATCTATATATTTTTGCAAAGAACAGGTAATGAACCTAATCCTTTACAATAAAAACTGAGATCACAGGAATTATCGAAATCAAGGACGGCGCATCCAACATCGGTCGAACTAGTGATTTGTTTCTGACGCAAATGCGCATCAAGAGCTCAGAAAGAGTGATCGTCAGTGGGTGAGAGGTGCAGAGCATATGGTGAATGAGGGAGAACGTCGACACCTAATTGGGTCAATTTTCGCGGAGTGATTTGTGAGGTGTGCGGCCTTTCGTTGTCCTGCAACAGGAACGCTCCCCTCTATTCACCACCGCCGGCCGCAACTTCTCATACATTTGGTCTGAATCACAGCAGTAAAACTCTGTTGTGACCGACAGACCAGGTTGCAAAAAGCTGTAATGGATTACACCTTTACAACACCACCACAAAGTAAGCATAACTTTTTTAGGGTGAGGGCCGGGTTTAGGAGAGGATGTTGGCGAGCCTCCTTATCTATCCAGACAAATCCCGCTTCCTGTTATCCTAAAGGACCTATTTTTCATCTACAGTTAGAATACGGCTTACAAGAGGCTCATTTTCAAAGCGAACTAGCAGGTTGGAGCAAATGTCGAGACGTGCCTGACACTGCTCTTCGGTCAGCTGCTGAGCACCCACTTCGACATCTTCTTCACCTTGCCGATTCTCGCCAAATGCCTTCCTACCGTACTACGATGTAACGCTAAGGTCCTCTGCTAATGTACGTGTACTGGTCTCTGGATTTGCTTCGACGGCTCTCCTCAAAACCTCATCGTCAAGCGATGACCTGCGACCCGGTTTTCCTTCGAGATCAATATCGCCGGAAGCGAATTTTTCGAGGCAGAACCTCACCGTTCGTTTGCAAGGACAGGGCTTCCTAAAAGCTTTTCCAAGGTTGCGGGATGCCTCTGCCACAGAATATCTCAATTTGAATTCGTAAAACATGATGACTCGATAGTCACGTCGGTTCATGATTTTACGGAGCCCTGAAAAAGGTCGGCTAGAAAAATTAGAGCGACATCCCCATATGTTTCTTGAAAGAGCAGGAAAAGAGTCTACCAAACGCTATGTGAGGGTTTCCCTGATACGGAATGATTTAGGGTGAAAAACTTTTTGTTTGTACATACTTAAACGGAGATTAATTTTGCGACGGCCTATTTGCTCTAAAGTATCAACTCAGTCCTTTGTCCTTTTATTCTTATCACGAACTGCTCCAACCAAGACTGCTGGTTACACATGTTATATAAATTGGCTTTTGGAGTAATTCTGAGCGCAGTGCGAACTAAAAGTCAACTCACTGGTTGGACGTAAGCAACAATGCTGACATAGTAAAGTATCTGCCCAGAAAAATATAAAGTTCTGGGCTCAATTCTGGGTTGGTCATTCGCATACATTTATATTCTGCATCTACATCAGAAAGCATGTTGTTCCTTTGAACGGGAAGGCGTCAGCCAACCTAGCCGGCTGAATGCAAGTGTCATTTCGGATTAGCTGCGGAGTCGTCAAAGCATCTCGAGAATAACATCACTAACAAGGTATGTGAGCAGAACCTGGATCAAGTCGTCGGAATCTTGCTGACCAGAGAAGCGCCCAGAGGTCAACTTACCAATACATAGTCGTTAATATGGCCCGCATAGGGAGGCTGTACAAACCGGACCTATCAGACCGAATTGAACGAGCGTATTAGGATAAAGGATAAAGGACGGCGTTACTCAATCTCTTTTGGGATGCGCCACGCATTCCACTTCTATCTGTCGTGGAGGTAAGACGAATGCGTATTTGGCCCTACAATGACTTGCGGTGGCCAGCCGATGAAAAAGTCAGCGTTTTATCCTTCCCAGACGAGTGGTAGCAATTCACCGACCTCGGAGGGATGGAAGGCTTGGTTGGCTTGGGCGAGAAATCCGAACCACAACCTGGTATCGGGTGCACACGACAGCCGGCACCTTCTCCGACTGCGCTACACGCGCCCGAACGAGCGTATTACCCCGAAAGAATAGTTCAGATAGGTGTCTTGCGTGGTTGTGATTGGCAGGTGCGTTTCGCCACCCTATGTAGGCCACATTAACGACTAGTACCGGTCGTTGTTCCCTTTCAGCGGACCCAACTCACAGTTTCTCTCTGCCTCATTCTTAGCCCAGCGCTCTGTATATTAGGTTTTATCTCCCCGTAGGAAAACATTGCTGCTCTACTCGTCTAATTCTAGCTATGAAAAGAACCACAATTGTCAGGAACTCCAGACAATATATTGAGGAACGTTGGAGCGAGATTCGTGCGGAAGACTCGGAAAGGTCACTGATCGAAGTCAAGAGTGCTACTGCTACTGCATGGGCAGCCTGTTGGCTTGTGATACAGACTGCTTCAGATCGATGGCGATGCTGCTTCGAAACTGACAAAGTAAGAGTCAGAAAACGGAAGTCTGATGTTCGCGATGAGCACGTGGATTCTTATTCCATTGTCATGGGTGTTGGAGAAGCTCTCACAATCAGACGGCAGTGAGCCATGGCAAAAACAGAAAAATGACCATCAGATGACCGTTTTCGATATTGGAAGAGTTCAGGAGGAGAATAAGTGACAACCAGAGCGTTGACGGTTGAACCGCTTCCTTCCGAAGAAGAAACCAGATTGGGAATATCACTCGGAGTTGGCTAACTTTGTAGCTCAATGGAGCCACGTAGGTAGTAGGAAGGCTAAAGGCCTTGGATTGGATTGTATTGTACGTCCATGTTGATAGTGCATTCTGCATGTATTATACGTCAGAGAACATCTGGGCACGAAGGCGTCAGATGACAGTCGGATGCAGATGTTTCTTCGGGTTAGCTATGTCATCTGACGTAAAGAATCCCGAGAACAACATCAGGATCAAGGTATGACGACTACATGAGCAGCAACATGGATCAAGTCATTGAAGTCTTGGTGATCGATGAAGCCCTCAGAGCCATAAGCTAGACGTATTGGTTGGATTCCGGGGGATATGTAGTTGTTAATGAGCCCCGCCTAGAGAGGCCGCACGAACCAGATGAATCAGCTTGTTTCGAACGGGTGTATCACCCTGCAGAGAAGTGTAGGTGGATGTTCTGATAGGTCGGTGCGTTCCGCCTACTCATGTAGGCCACATTAGCGACTAGTATCGATCGTTTTTTCCTTTAACGGACATTTTTCGCAATTTGTCCCTGCCCTTACTTCTACCCTCTTAGTCTAGCACTCTGAATGTTAGGTTTCATCTCTAAGTAAGAAAGCGTTGCTGCTCTGCTAGTCTAGTTCCAGCTACGAAGAGAACGACTATGAGCAGGAACTCCAGCAACAGTGAGGAACGTCGGAGCGAGATTCATGCGAGCGCAGAATGTTTGTAGTCGAAGTCAAGAAAAGCACAAAGTGCCACTGCTACGTGCAAAGACAGCAGCTTGCTGGCATGTGATGCAGATCGATGGCGACACTGCACAGAAATGCACAAAGCGAGAATCAGAAGACGGAGGTCTGATGTCCGAGAGGATCAAGGAGATCGCTGTTCAATCGCCATGAGTATTGAGGAAGCGCTCATTCAGCAGAGAGCCAAGGCAGAGACAGAATGGACTCTCGGATGCCTGTTTTTCGACTGGAGAAGCGCTGTTCAGCGACTCAAGACCGATGTCGGGAGAAAAACCGTTGATTTTAAAGGATTTGAACCAGCGCTTTTCAGAGCTTCCTTCTGAAGAAGGAACCTGACTTCAAACACCATTCGGAATTAATCAACCTTCGCTGTCCGATGGAATCGCATAGCTATTAGAAAGACCTGAAGGGCGCGAACTTTGCTCACTTTCAACCTCATCGATACCCATTTTCTCCAGAACACACTTATGTGCTTCTGCTGAAGATGGGGGTAGATTCTGCAGGCGCTGGGTCACGGGAACTGGTACTAACTGGTATTAACAGGTACTTAATGGTAGTTAACTGGTACTGGTTGTTAACATGGCCTACATAGGTAAGGTGAAGCACCGGACTCACTAGGAGGAACATCCATGTCGCTCAGATATACATGCGGCCCAGGGGCCAGATTCATCAACGATTTACAGCAATTTAACGGGGAAAATACAGCCGAAATCCCTGATAGCGGGCGGCTTGTCGCTGGTGAAGTTTTTCCCCATATTGAATGATAAGCCGTGCTATCAGGGATTTCGGCCGTATTTTCTCCGCTAAATTGCTGTAAGTCGTTGATGAATCTGACGCTAAGACGCCCACTTGGTGCCCTGATTGGCTGGCGCGCGTTCCCGCCCCCTATGTAGGTCACAATAAAGACTAGTCTCGGTAAACTTGAGATAGAAGGAATCTATGAAAAGAGTGGAACAAGATGGTCTGACGTGATCGTTCCGTTATTAATTGATGGATTTTTGCGCTGAAAACGGAACAGGAACCACAGCGATATGATAACCACGTCACCACTTTGGAATGCTGCACAGTGGTTACGGCAAAGATCGAAGCAAGTGAAGAAGACGTCGGAGCTGCAGGACAAGCGAAGTTTGCAAATCGATTAGCACACAAACGTATTCGGATGGCGAGTATTTGTTGCATTTATTTTGTTTATTCATGTGCAATTCTGCGCCATAAAATCTTGAACTTAAAAATATTAGGTCGTTGCATATGGAATGGCCGATTTTGCTTCCTTACTTTCCGTTGATTTTTCGTGGCTTCGAATGTTCCTGTTTCAGGCAATATGTACAGTTTCTGAAAGCGAAGGCTCTCCGCTTTCTTATCGTTTATAGCTTTTGTGACATAATTGCCTTTTACCGAGTTTTTGACGTCGTTTTTACAGTATGAATTAACGTGATATTTAGGTGCTTCACTTATATGAATGGAAAAGTGGACACAACGTCGCGGCCGGAGCTCGTAACATTAACGCTGCATTTTGGGAGGATTTCGCTGAAGAACGCACCATTCGTCACTGGTTCGAAAGGTTTCGATCTGGAGATGAAAGTCTCGGAGATGAAGTCCGAGGTAGGCCGACATCACTCCTTAACGACGACCAACTCAAAACCATGGTGGAAGCGGATCCACTTCAAAACGGGGATAACCGGCATAGCATTTCGGCGTTGGAGGCAGCACTACCAGACGTCACTTAAATAAGATCGGAATAGTGAAGAAGTTGGATAAATGGATCCCCAACGAACTGACCGCCGGACAGATGCTGAAGCGCCACGACGCCTGCGTTTTGTTAAGACTGCGCAGTCTTAGGGAGCCTTTTTTGGACTGGATCGTGACATGCGACGAAAAACGGATCCTTTAGGCCCCGTTTATACTTTAGACGCCGAGCGACGCGATAGCATGTATAGACCTCGTTTATACTTCCGACACCGAGCGACGCGACGGCATGTAAAGTGGCCAAATCGATCGATCGCGTCACTCAATCAATATGGCCACTATACGTGGCGTCGCGTCGCTCGGCGTATAAAGGCTCATGTACACTTCTGCGACACCGCGGCGCGGCAAGAGGAGCGACGGCCACCTCCGCGAAATCCGACGGTTGGGGCGCGGTCGCGTTAAAGCATCGTTATAGGCAGCGAGACCGACGTCCCAGTGCATGTCGCACCGCTAGGAATGATTTGATGATTCCAGGCTGCGGCACTCAGCGCGGCATCGCCGGCGATAGCCGCCGCGATAGTCGCAAAAGTGTGCATGCCCCCTCTGCAGCACGCGTCGCTATGTCGCGCCGCGCCCGTCGCAGCCCTATCTTTCATCATGCAGTGCCGCGCTGTCGCAGAAGTGTGCATGGGCCTTAAGGGTGTGCGCGCGACACGCGACGCTATGCCATGTGTATGGCCTTTGTCATACCATCGCTCACCCCGAGCGACGCCTAATGATATGCACCCATATCGATTCCATCGCGCCGCCCGATCGATATGGGAGCATATCATTAGGCGTCGCTCGAGGTGAGCGATGGTATGACAAAGGCCTATGGCCGAATTGATCAATCGCGTCGCTCGATCAATTTGGCCACTATACATGCATCGCGTCGCGCGTCGCATACACACTAAACGGCCCCTAACCCTTAGGCCCCTGTTATACTCCCGCGGGAGCTTCCGCGGATGGGCGGAAATCGCGTCGGGACCCCGCGCCGGGCCACTCGTCGCGGCCCGCCACACCCGCCGTCCGCGGATCACCGCCGACAGACGACGAGAGGGGTGTTATACTTCCCGCCCGCGGGAGGGCAGCCGTCCGCGGTGCACTGCACCGCGGAAGGCTGTCGTCCCGCGGAGTTCGGCGCGGGAAACGCGCTCCGATGCGACGCTAGCGGCCCCGGAACGACGACGACCGTCCGCGGTGCACCGTCCGTCCGCGGACCTTCCGCGGAAGCTCCCGCGGGAGTATAACAGGGGCCTTACACGACACGCGCGTTTTTCAGGTGACTGCCGCCTGGGAAAGCACGCATTTTTACCGCACGCTGATTATTTCTATTATTTCATTTGTATTATTTGTTAGATATAAAAACAGTAAGAAATGAAGTTTTCCATAGACCATCTTGACCGTAGCTATTAGTGGACTCATTGATTAGATTTGTACTATTAAATGTGTGATAATTTTCCATGAACTATTTTTATGATGGTGTCCGAGGTCGGACATTGTCCCAGGCGGCCAAAAAGTGTCCGACGACATCGTCGGACAATGTCGTGAGAGGGATAAACGGGGCCATAGTGAACAAACCGATCGATCGCGTCGCTCGATCAATGTCGCCACAATACGTGGCGTCGCATCGCTCGGCGTCGAAGTATAAACGGCCCCTTTTGGCAATCGGCGTCGCTCTGCACAATGGCTGGACAAGAATGAGGGTCACATAGAGATGCCGAAACCAAGTCTCCAAGGAGCACCATGGTGATTGTATGGTGGACAATGGCTAGTACAGTCCATTACATGTTCTTGAAGACTGGAGAGGTCATCACAGCGGAGAAGTATTGTGCCGAAATTGAAGTGATGTCGCAGAAGTTCATTGAGAAACAGCTGGCTTTGGTGAACCGAAGAGGTCCAAGGCCTACTGCATGACAACGCGCATCCACACGTTTCAAAAATTGTTGTCCAGAAACTGGATGAATTGGGATACGAAACTCTGCCACATCCAGCATATTCATCACCCTGTCCCTATCGATTAGCATTTTTTCAAGCATTTAGATCGTCATGTGAAGGATAAAAAATTCAGCGACCAACATGTTGAAAATGCCTTCCTAGGTTTTATTAATTCTCGTAGTTCTGATTTTTGCAAAGATGGAATGTCTAAGGTATTGTCGCCATGAAAAAAAAACATATTAATTGTAATGGTGCCTATTTCGATTAATAAAACTACTTCCAAGCAAAGTCATGATCTGTCAAAGTTTTCAGTCAAAATCGGCCATTTCATGCGCAACGACCTAATAGAAAGTGAGAAGATTTCGAAAAAGAAGGCTTGGTTATGATGAACACGAAAAATGAGAAAAATGAGAAGAGGAAAGTGAAAAGAGAACAGAAAGAGAAAGAAAGAAACGATGGAGGTGAAGGCTTAAAATAAGACGAACACTGATCAGTGAGAAGAAAGTGGTTTGAGGACAATGGAGAAGGAGATGATGGTAATGACGAAAAATAGAAAGAAGAAAATTGAAGGAGACAGGGTAGGTGACAAGTGGAAGAAGAAGCGGATAGAGAAATATGAAGAATACACTAAACCTAAGACTAATGGTAAGCAGTGAGAAGCGTTTGAAAAAATAACACGTGCACGTTGTGGCACAGTGAGAAAAAAGAAATAAAATGATATAGAGTGAGTGACCTAAGGTGAAAAAATTGAAAAGAAGAGAAAAGAGAAGATGATAACGAGAAAGGAGAAGAATACGAAAAAGAGGATGATTAAAAAGAGGAGGGATATGATGATGCTGAAGGGGAACATTGTGACAGAGGAACTGGAGTAAGGAGAAGAGGACGAAGAACATAGTGAGGAAGAAGCTGGATAGAAATAAGGAAAAGAGGAGCAGCAAAAAGAACATGAAGAAGAGGTAGACTAAGCTGTGGGAAGAATTTTAAAAAGATCACCTTGATGATGAAGAGCAAATAAAGACGGAAGACGAGGAAGAAGCTAAAGAGGAAGGCTAGAAGGTGAAGAAGATTACGATGATGATGAGGAAAATGGCGAAAACGACAAGGAAACAAAGAAGATGAAAAAGGTGATTACGATGAAGAAGGTGATCCTGATGGTAAAGAAGACAACGAAAATGGCAAACAGAATGATGAAGGAGAAATGAGTGAAGACAGCTAACAATATGAGAAAGAAGGGAGGCAGATGAAAAGGATGATTAGGGCAAACCAGAAGAGGGACAAGGAGGACAAAGAATTTAGGCAAAGCAGCATGAGGAGTTTGAAATAGATGATCGGCGTGAATGATACGTAAAAAAGAAATGGAAGGAAAAAGAAGAAGAAGGTGATGGTGAATGAAGAAGATGATCAAAAAAGAATAACAGTAGCCGCACCTAGGAGAACAATAACAGGCTGACGAAGGAGGACATGAAGGCAAGGAAGAAGATGAGGAAGAAAATGAGGAAAAAGGTTAAGGGCGACGAGGAATATGAAAATGACGACGAAGAAGAAGGAGAAGAAGAAGAAGAAGAAGAAGAAGAAGAAGAAGAAGAAGAAGAGGACGAAGACGAAGAAAGTGTTGGTGAGGAAGAAGAGTAAGAAGAAGACAAAAGGGTGAGTAAAGCACGAATCTGGTCCGTATGTAGGCTGGGCTAGAGCAGCGAATAACTGCAACCGAACACACGTGCTGTAATGAATGAGCTTCTTTGCCGTTCGAGCATGGAACATTACACAGTGCAGGTGCATGTGCATGGCTGATCCACGCCAGAACATCTCCGTGGCAGTTGCCCTGTGGTTGCCTTGGCCGCAAAGGCGTCTATTTTACGACACCGAAAGGACAACGACTGACGACAGCAAGAGGGTGCGTGGGGATCTGCTGGGACCAACTCAAAGACTGCGGCGATCTCTGGAACAAGTCCGAGCCATCATAGCGCCATCGGCTGACGGCAGTTGGCTGCTGGCTGACTGACTCGACGGCGACGGGCAGCCAGTCGGTGTAACAACACATAACCGAGTAGCAGCATATCAGGCTTACCTCCGTCGAACAGCGACGAAGGTCCCGAGCCGGCGGCAGGCAGCTCACGAAACGCCGAGGGGAATCCGGCCCGGCCCGGGAGAATTGCTTTGCCGAAGACGAAGCAGAGAAGCAATTGAGCGGGACCGACTCGACGACAACACTTCAGGGCTGGGTGGAGCCAGCCTCCCCGGTCTACTTGAAGCACTCCGGCCAACAAGTATTTAGTTCTCTCTAGCAAGAGCTGCTGGAGCTGCTGGATGGGGTAGCCGGAGTGATAAGGGTGATAGCAGCTATCAGAAGATACAGCCCAGAGCCACCACCCGGGTATGGTCATTTGCTACTGTTCGGCTTTTAGTGAGCTGGTGCTCAACCGCCACTATTGAAACTGCACCAAGGAAGCTTCATATTTCGTCTTCAAAGTATTTACAGTGAGTGACAGATCTTCAGTGCTCCTATTGCAGAAACAACCTCTTCGAACTGCGCTCGGTGGATCTATCTCGGATCTATCTTAGTCGGGAATTGCTAATACCACTGGAACCAGATCGGAATAGACGCATCAAATTGGCGCGCGCAGGTTGATGCGCAGGTTTGCGGGATACTGTGGCGTGCGCCTGGTGCCGATACGTCGTGGCACTCGTGCACGTCTCTTGCTAGCCCGCGATGGCGTCACTGGCAAGCGGATAGTGGCGCAGTGAGTAGTGGGGTTGCTTCATACGGATGAGCTTGGGGGTTTGGTTCTCCTGCATTGCGGCGTTTTTGCCCCGCATCCTGGAGTCCCTTCCCTCCAGCTGCGGACTCCCCCTGAGCGAGAAAGAGCTTAAATAGAGCGATCATATTGATACAACCGTGCTCGAATGTCAAAGTTACGCCTCGACGCAAAAATCTTTTCCGATCTGATTTTAGCGGCTATAGATCCACTAATCCTAGTCGGGGGGGGGGGGGGTGGGGGTCCAAATACCTAAAAAAAATTACGCAACCAATTGACCTGGGATTTACGGAGCGGCTTCTAGAGAACCGAATAGAACCCGGAAAGGAGACAGAGCAATGAACAAACAAACAAAAACAAACAAATACCCGCAGTTGTAAAGGCGTCCCGGCGGGCAAGGCGTATTCAAACACAGTTGACCACCGCCTGACATGTTATAACCCGGATTCGCCAGGGGGAGGGTGAGGGGCGCACGTAGGTGAAAGTTTTTTGTTTTTATTGTAAATCTTTTTTATGAATTTTGTTAGCCTGGGCCCTATTTTGTCTTCCAAAATCCGCTCCATGAATCCCAAGTCAATTTGTTGCATAATTTTTAAATATGTGTCCCCCCCCCGACTGGGATAGATTTCTGTTCCAGTTGGAGGACAGCATCGCTAGAAAGGCGAAACAAACACGACCTGGGGTCAAACTCATGAACGACTTACATAACTTAAACAAAGAATTCACAGCGGAAAACAGATAACGCGGCTTATCGCTCACCATATCGCTTGATAAGCCGCGCTGACAGAGATTTTGGCTGTAATTTTCTCTGTTAAATTGCTGTAAGTCGTTGATGAATCCGACCCCTGGACGACCTACCCTGCGTGGAAGCTGCTCTGAAAGGTCCCCTCGAAGGCTAGCTCAGTGTGCGGTTTCCGTAAGCAGTGCCCTTTTCTCCTATATTTGCTGTCAAAAGCGAAAAAGTGACTGAGTAAAGTGCTCCTCCCCAGGTTAGATCCATTTGGTTCAAAAATAGTATCGGGTTCAAGGCGTCAAAGGCATACTAGTAGAGGTCGGCGTCACCATTGGTTTAGCATTACTATTATTAGACGAAGGGTAGAAAGAGTTTATTTTTAACAGAAAGTTGTTGGATTTGGAAGAGATGCAGAGTGAACCCCTCCGGATCTATGCTAATCATGAGGGGCAGCTGTCAAGTGTCAATTGCGTACGTCATTCTTTGATACACAACCATATTTCCTTAATGTTAGTAAATGCTGGTGGTACCCTCCGACTAGGGTAGTTTCTGATCACACTCCACCAGTCCGCATCCTTTCCCAGGCGGTATCTACAGTATTCAATATGCCACGTTGAAAACTTCTACTCACACCATTGACTTCATCATTATGGTTAGACTGCGAATTTTCAGGAAAGCAGCTATCACTCCATTAATCTACACTAAAAGCACATGAGTAAGTTCTGTGTCTGTCTAAACGTCTGTGGTGTTGAATCTTGATGAGATTTTTGTTTCACTTTGCTTCAGCGGTTGTTCCACATTGACGGCGGATCCACTTACCTAGAATTTGACCGCCATTTATTTGTGTAAGGCGTCTGATTGGGATGGAGATCGGGTGCTTTTATTTAGTTCATTGTGCGGCGTAGCATCCAGTCTTGTCTTGATCTTCCACGACCTCTCTTGTCTCAAAATCCAGCAGTAGTGCGTTCTTCATTTTTCATTCATCTCGTTAGTACGTACAAGGTCATCATGCCATCTTGTTCGGAGGGATTAAGCAGGCATTTATACTAGCAAGTCATAGTGTAGAATAAAAAACGCATTCAAGTTGCGTCCAAGACATCTCGCATCATATTGAGAAGCATAGCATCATCTCTAAGGATCAGTTTGGCTTTTTGAAGCAACGCTCAATGGGAACAGCAGTTCTTTCTGCTCTAAACGAGTGGACTAAATCCATAGACCGGAGAAAACGCACCGACATTATGTTTTTTTTGACTTTTCTAAAGCTTTCGATAAGGTCCCTACGGAAAAATTATTGTATAAGATGGGAAGAGTAGGTATACATCCTATGATTGTAGAGGATAAAGAGTTTTCTTTCGGGCAGGACTATCAAGTCGGAGTAGGTGGAGAATATTCATCGGTTTATTCTACTCCCAGTGGAGTTCCACAGGGTGGAGTTCTCTCACCGTTACTTTTTCTTTTGTATACGTATGAAATTCCTGATTCTGTTCAAAGGTTTGGAGTTCCTTGTAAAATGTACGCGGACGATATAAAGGTCTATATCGTCTCTATGAGAAGTCGACAATCAAGAAGCCTCCTGTGATGTCCAAGCGGCTATAAATTTTATAGAGAATTGGGCAAGCACCTGGGAACTACACCTTTCGGCTGAAAAATTGCATTGTCTCGTGATTCAATCTAAATCTCAAAGTCACCGTCCAACATACACCCTCAACGGGTCAATTTTGGAGCAACTTACAAGTGCACGAGATTTAGGGTTCCATTCCTCGAGTAACCTAAACTTTGAGCATCATTATAAAGCACTTGTAAAGAAGGCTTACTACCGAATTTATAACTTGTTTAAGGAACTGATAACCAAAGATCAACCTGTTCTCTCGTGAGAGCCTACAAATCTTGCGTAAGGCCCATTGTAGAATGTGGTGTCTCAGTTTTCAGTCCCTGTCAAAAGAAGGACATAAAACTCCTTAAAAGTGTTCAGAATAACTTTACGCGTAAGCTTTTTCTAAAGCGTCGTGGTCTAAATTACGACAATATTCCGAGTGGGTCTGATAGGGCCAAAATGCTCGGGTTGTCTAGCCTTGAGACTAGACGAAAGCGAGCAGATTTAGTTATGTTGTTCAAAGTTCTGACGGGAAAGCTTTCCATTGACCCAGTCGGGTTTTTTGGTGCCCCTTGGCAACTGACAGAAGAGGGCATCTCAGACTTAATCTGCAAATCCGAAGGTCGAAAGTGAGGTCAAGTTTCCTCATTCATAGAAGCATCAGGGAGCTCAACACCCTACTCTCTAAGAATGAGAACATGGTTAACGTGTCTCTGTCTTCTTTCAAACGTCTAGTTACACTAACGATAAGGTTTCGTTAGGCTTGTTTTGTTTTGTTCTTTCGTTGCACAGTCATCCAGCCCCTTATATCTAATTCTAATGTGTTATTGTTAACTTTACCTTATTGCATGTGTTATTGTTATCTTACCGCATGTGATCATGATCCGTGCCTTGTAATAAGTAAATAAATAAATAAATAAATCTCTCACATTTCTCTTGTTGAAGTAGAATGTGATGCGCATCTCAAGAAGGATTAATTAACCTCTCTACTCGTTAATCGTTTATCCTCTACAAAGCGACATTTGTGGCATAAATCTTGACTTCCTATCACGCTTTGCTCTATGTAGTGCTTACCGGGGAACGACGTCAGCTTCCCATGGAACTTCGGATTGAGACCTATATCACGTGAAAGAGCTCAAGACGCTGATCACAGATACGTAGACCAAATTTGCTAAATGGATCTCCTAAGCGAGTTATGGCCGGCGGAAGCCGCCATGTCTTCCATGTGTTAGGCGCGCTCAATCAGCGTTGGGCGCAGTATTGCGCGGAAATCAGCGGTTCAGCTATCAACGACGTCAGCACCGGCGGCGGCGCAGTGGTAGAGTGCTCGCTCCAAGGGATTTGGTTCATTGTTTCGGTTCCCGCCGCTGACGGGTTTTTTGCGTTTTGTGATCTGTCTTCGACGAGGACCTATAATCTCATTTTTAGCACATTTTTGAGCGTAGATCTAATGGCGACTTGCATTTACGTCTATTTGAAGACGGAAACGTGTTTCAGGTAAAATGTTTTATTCGTGACGTGAAGCAAGTCAGAAATTCAAATCAAAACAAAATAAAAAGTAAAAATAAAATCAGAAATCAACAAAACTTAATAAACATAATAAATAAAAAGTAAAGGCACTAGTTAAAAGTTCGGACTCCACCGACACGACTTCGGTCGAAAAAAAATTTTTCGCTGAAACTTCGTCTAGGGGGGTTATTCGGGGTGCTGATCACGAATCTGACATCCGTTTTTCACGATTCGGTCGGAGACCACCCATACCTTTAACTAGGGTGGTCCAGGCAGAGTAACCGATTTCGCTGAAACTTGGTCTGGAGGGGTTATTTGGGGTGCTGATCACGAATCTGACATCCCTTTTTCACGATTCGGTCGGAGACCACCCACACCGTTGCTACAACCGTTCGGCCGAAGTCGTGTCGGTGGAGTCGGAACTTTTAACTAGTGCCCACCGAAATGCAAGTCGTCATTAGCCGTTCGCTCAAAAATGTGCTAAAAATGAGATTATTGGTCTTCGTCGAAGATAGATCACAAAATGCGAAAAATCCTTCAGCGACGAGAACCGAACCAATGAACCCAATCCTTTGGAGCGAGCACTCTACCACTACGCCGCCGCCGCTGCTGTCCGCGTTGATAGCCGAACCGCTGATTTCCGCGCAATACTGCGCCCAACGCTGATTGAGTGCGCCTAACACATGGATGACATCGCGGCTTCCGCCGGCCATAACTCGCTTAGGAGCTCCATTTAGCAAATTTGGTCTACATATCTATGATCAGCGTCTCGAGCTCTTTCACGTGATATAGGTCTCAATCCGAAGTTCCATGGGAAGCTGGCGGCATTCCGTGGTTAGTAGCCGAGCAGCCTTCAAGAGTCGGTCTGTTCCAGATGAAACACCGGTATCCGCTAAAGTGAATTTGGACTCGTTTTTGCAACGTTTGGTAAATGTCGGAAAGCCCGGTACCGGATGCACTAGCACAATACCCGAATCTGTAAGTCGAAATGATATGTGAGCTGATGTGGCTTCCGGAACAGCTTCTAAACGACCACCATTTCAGGAGATGACCGATCTTGTCATCATGGCCAAGGAGCTGTTCAACGCTCAACCAGTGATGTTGGAGTGCACGGCTCCACTCAGCATCTGCGGTGACATTCACGGCCAGCTTAGCGACTTAATTCGGCTGTTAAATATGGTGAGAGCACAGAGCACGAACTCCACACAGACGTATACCTCACGTCGGATCTTCAGATTGGATGGCCTCCAACGGTGAACTATTTGTTTCTCGGCGACTATATCGACCGAGGCCTATGGAGCCTGGAGACGATCCTGCTATTATTCGCTCTGAAGGTCTGGAAGACGCTATTTTCTGTGGATAGGCAACGCTGCATGAAGGATTTCGAGATCAGTGCGCTTTCAGCTAAAATTTCCTGACAACTTTCTTCTACTTCGTGGGAACCACGAGACACCGATCGTCAACAGAATCTATGGCTTTTATGAAGATCTCGTTCGTCGCTTTGGGACTCCTCGCCTCTACAACGTGTTCCAGGTAAGGCTTGGTAGAGATACCCAGCCGTTCATTGCGTCATCCTTGATTCAGGAGGTGTTCGCTGTGATGCCGCTGTCGGCGCTGGTAGCGGACAGGATTCTCTGCATGCATGGAGGTCTTTCTCCTTCGCTCCTAACCGCTCCATCCATTGCAATTCTTAACGAAATAAAACGACCGATTCTAGTATGATTTTTCTGACATTCATAGTTAAGATTAGCCACCATGTTGATGAATTTGAACTTGCAGGATCCACCCAACCCGTCTTTACCACTCGACCTACTCTGGGCCGATCCCGACATCAACGTAAAGCAGTTCAAATTCAGTATACGGTACGTGTGCTGAACGAAGTGAAACTGCCACCCAAGATCAATAGTGGAAGGCAGGATATTGGTTGAAGTGGAGGGGGAAGCCAGTTTTTTTTTGTTGGAAAAAGGCCGTAGGCGTTCGCATAAACATACAAGGGAAATTTCGGTGCATATTTGGCCTGTACAATGACCTACAAGGACCAGCCTACTAATAGTCCAGTATAATAGTCCAGTATTTTTCCTTACTAAACTCATCCAGTACCAATTCAGCGACCCCGAAGAGATTGAAGGTTCGATTGGTCCGACAGGGAAATCCGAACCAGAGACCTCAAATCCGGTGCCCGGGACAGTCGCGCCCCTTCCGACTGCCCTACCGCGCTCACAACGCGATACCTCAAAGAATAGAAATAAGTCCTTCCTGATAACGTTGTTTTATTGTGATCAAAACTCTAGAGCCAGGCGGGACTCGAACCCGCACCTCGTACAGATCGGGCGGGATTGTTCTACCCCATTACACCACGGGTGCTGTTTAATCGAGAAATATGTCCATACAATTCGCGTGAGAGCCAGTATAATGAGATGTGTGAATAAACCAAACATTGAACCAGCACAGAAAACCCGAAAAATTCGGAAACAAGTATGTATCTACCCCCCCCCCCCTCCGCCATAAACTTGAAGTGAAATAAAACAAACAAAACTAACTTCGAAGCATAACGGAAATTGGGAGAGTGCACGCCAACGACGTCAGAGTTTAACTTGAATTTCCGGTTTCGGGCACTCCCTCGGGGTCGATTTTTGCGCTGGTCCAAATATCCCACCATAATGCTTCCAATGCGTTTATACTTTTCAGAGGTGTAAGCTGCACATTTGGTCCAGATGTTCTGCAGACGGTGCTGGACAGATATGGGCTGGACTGCGTTGTGAGAGCCCATCAGGTAGATTTTCACAGCCATTTACATTACGGGCAGCGCGACAGGAGGTACACTCGCCCCACGCTGGGGGCGTGGCGTCAGGGCGTACACCGCTGTTCTGCAGACCGTAAACTTTTGTTTTGCGTGTCAAAGGTTTCATAAGGCAGCTGTTAGACTCTCGGTGAAGCCGAGGGGGTTGGGTGAGAAAGAGGGATGAGAGGAAGATCGCACCCCCCCCCCCTCGCAGGGGCGGGTGTACCTCCTGACCGTCCCCCCACGTTACGTAAGAAGTAGGTGCCGACAAGATCCCTCTAGAGAACTATTCCCACGCCACGTGAGTTGGGGACGGCTCCTCGGCAACATGTATGTACGGAAAGGGAACAGACTCCGAGATCCCGCGGCATTTTGGGCTCTTTCTTGGCCCTCGCGTCTAGATCAGTGCATGCAACCAGCTCAGATGGCGCCTAAAATGGCCTTGTTTCAATGTTCCCCCTCCGTTTCTAACAGTTCTTCTGGTGGGAATTTGAAATTAACCAAGCATCGTGTGGCCACCAGGGATGAGCGGATTAACCGTTATCCGTTATCCGTTATCCGGTTTCCGGGGGTTTTCGCCTATCCGTTTTGTTGTTCATTATCCTAGACTAGATGACTCATAGGTTTGAACGTGGTGATGGGTGGACTATGTAAATGATCCTTCAGGATCGTAAGGGTGGTCATCAGAAACAACAGAAGTCCTTCAAAACCAGAGGGGTTAGTTGAGGCATTTCCTCACTTAGAAACCATTTCTGGGCAAAATTATCCGTTATCTGTTATTCGGGTTTCAAAATTTCATTATCCGCTCATCCCTGGTGCTCCATGCTAGTGAGATGTACGGTGCCGCATATCAACTGGGTCATGCTTTAGGAGTCAGAAGTGATGTCCCAGTTACATCGTGTTCCATGCAGGCCATTTGAAAATGACAGTGAAATTTTCGCGTTAAGAAATCTACCAAACTCAGTCACTCCTTGAAAGGCTGCCAGACGCATGACCAGAAATGGTGTACCTGGCCGCAAGCTCGTGTGAGCACTCGTCCCTGTTTTACTTACGTGCCGTTTAACTAAAAATGTGGAGAGGACATACTACCAAGTAGCAAAGAGATCACGGTAACGGAATTCCAGGTGGTTCAAGACGGTTACGAATTCTTCTCCAACCGAAGGCTTATAACTATCTTCTCGGCACCACACTATTGTGGACAATTCGATAACGCTGCCGCTGTTATGCTCGTCAACAAGGACCTACAATGCTCTTTCAGGGTTGGTTTGGTTAACGCGGTCATATTTCCATGCATAAAGAGGAAGATTATTGTAATTTGCCATGAGAAAGAAGAGTGCAATTTCTGGATCTATCCTAATCGAAGGAGGATACATAGTAAATCGCGTCTTCATCGTCTTCCCTTCCTTGAGCTTTTACGAGACCTTCAGGAGCTGCTTCATAGTGCAAAGATCTTATTTAAATTCAGGATATTTGGTTATATGAGATGGGGCATGTATACAGTTGACACTTTAAGGCTGCCCCCTCCCGACTAGGATACATCTGAATACCTAATATAATGCTCAAGGAAATATCGACTTAGTTCTAATGAGCATCCTTGTTCAGATTCTTCGGCCGCAATTCCCCGGTCGAACAATAAAAGTCGCGGAGCCAAGAGAGATTACCGTATACCGAAAAGTGGGATAAAAGAGAAAACAGTGAATAAAAATGACTATGCAGTTATTGTGTGTTTGACAAAACGTCTACCATTGCTGCTTGTCAGGAAAAGTCTTCAACATTCCTTCAAGAGGCGCGCTCTACAGTGAGGGCGAGCGATTACAAGATTATAAACGGTGGATATCAGGACCGGCTCACCGCAACCTTAGGCGTCGGGTGAGACGTCCCTTGTGCAATCGCAGAACTAGGGTAGGAAGGGACTCCAGGGGCCTTATGCTCGTGTTGGGGGAAAATCAATCAATATCAACATATCATATCACGTCCCAACCCCCATTGGGGAAACTCGGGGTAGTCGAGCATACGGCCCCAGGGCGGGTGCCATCCAAGCTGCACGTGTGGAGACTGCTTTCGTCGCTCAGGGGGAGTCAGCGGCTGGGTTCTGCGCTCATCGAGATGACCAATGCAGATCCAACACAAGCAGGAGTGGTTACTTTTACATATTGTAATTCCGTTTTTTTTTACCTGTCCTGCAGTATCGTTCTGATTGTAAACTAACCACGGAACTACCTGCAAACGAGGGTTACGTGCGGTGACAGTAGAGCAGACAAACAACTATTTTGCATGTTGTTAACTCTTATGAAGGATAAAGCTTGGCGTCAGTATATTCTAGTTTGAGATGCGTCGTGTGTTCTACGTACTCCTGCGTGAAGGCAGTTTCGATGCGCATTTACTTGCAGTGGTTAACCGACGATGAGGTCAGAGTGTATTCTTACCGGACAAGTTTGATACAAAACAGGCCGATCCAGCCGGTATGGAAGGCTTGCAAATCATAAATTTCGGGCATTCTGCATTAGACACTGTTGCCAAGTACAACCTTGGTCAGCTGAAAATTTGTGTTTCACGTTCACGTGGATGTAACGGGAAGTAAACGGTTTCAGGGAGCACCCCACATTCAGGGTTCCTGGTTCGAGTCCTGTCAAGGCTAAACAAACCAGAAAGATCACAATGTTTTTAGCACCAAGCACTAGTCATGAGGAGGGAGTGCTGGACGACTTTGCAAAGATGAAGGCATTGCACTACAGGTGAACCTCACGCTGACGTTTTACAAGAAAGAAGTAAGGTGTGGGCGAAGCTATCAAGAGCAACGAAGAAGTCGTCAAGAAGACGAAAAGCGTCTGACTCCATGCCTACCTATTCGACTTCTGACTTCCGTTCCGAGTTACACGATTCAAGCAAGTGAGAGAAGGCCTCCGGAGTTCCGAGCTTGGTAGGTTCGATGATTAAAGACGCTGTCGCGTGGACTATGTTGTCGAAAATTAGGTGGGCCAGCCACTTAATGCGCTCGGAGACACCCGCTGGACGACGATTGATGACAAGTCGCCTCCATTGAAGGATTTCGCGCCCCATTGGACCGCGGGCGCGCTCTCTGGGTTCTTCTCCTTCCCCGGGCTATTTCTCGACGCCTCCTGACTCTCAGGGATTTCGTTCTAATCAGCGCGTCCAACCCGTTCTTGGACTTGCAGGCAGTGTAGCGGCTGTGCGCGTCCGGGGCGGTGGTTGGTCTGAGGGGGTGTTTCGATTCTGCGCGTATTGTGTCGTGGTTTCTCCCATCGTACTCCTTGAGCGTGGCTTGGGGGTCAAGCTTTGTGCATATTTGGTTGTTCTCGTGTGCTTACTCGTGTAGTAGTATCGCTATCTCTTATTGTACTGTACTCGGGTCTCATTCTTCTCCGTTATCCTGCTGTCATGTTGTTTTTGTTCCTGCTTGCTCTTGTATTGCATTATTTGCCTTTCTATCCCTCATGTGGGCTGTGTTCTCTTCCCATGTGGGTTCGTTTTACTATATCATCAGTATTTGGGTCTTTTGCTGTTTCCCTAAGATGTCTTGGGTTTCGCGTGGTGTTCTTCTTGTGCCTAAGAAGCTCATTTTGGTTGTTATGTATTGCTTGCGTAGTGTAGCTATGTTTTCTTCATGTGTATCATTCCTTATCATCCTTTTGGTTACCATCAATGCTATAACACGTCATTCGTTATCCACGCGTGTTTTTTATGTATATTAAAGATAAAGATTTAATTGCCCAAATTTGAGGTGATCTCCATCGCGTTCTGTCGCAATCTCTACCTTATTACCACATGGTAGTGCTGTTTGTATTGGTTGGAGTCACTTCAACGATCGTCACCAGCTTGGTTTGGAGGAGGAAAGGGGTGGGGTATTTTTTCAAAGGAACACCACTACGTCGAACTCTCTCAGAAAAGCCCTAAACGTTCTTCGTGTTCCTACAGCGAGCATGATCTTCTGGAGCACCCTGGCACACAACAGGAACGAAAGGGCACGTTGCTGGCGCCCGTTGGAGCAACTCGATGATCAACGGACGACAGCCGGTACAGGTGAAGGTTGAATGACCATATTCCGGGCGCTTGGAGCCTGTTGGCAACTTCGTAAGCCCACGGGATGACAAAGGCTCCGTTCAGAAGGGCACCACGAGTGGGGCCACGTTATCAATTCGTGTCCATAACACCACAGAGGCACTGAAGCTTTACTGAATTAACGAAAAACATAACAATAATGCAAAGATCCTTGTAGGTATGAACAGATGAACACATGACAGGGGATCGAGCTAGCTACGTCCGATACTATCTACGCACGCCTTCAGGAGATTTCTGCCTCTTCGGCTTTCTTCCGGGCAAAGTGGCAGCTAACGTCCGGTGCAGGAACTCCTTATTCGTGTTGAGGCTTTTCGGTCGTATCCTGAACAGACTTATGACACTGCATTCGACTGCTAGGCAAACAGTTCGCAGTTTATGTCAGGTGTTTCTTACCACCCTTGCGGTCCGACCATTTCTGCCCGTTGCCTAGCCCGTTTCGCTTCCCGTATTATCGCCTCCGTTGCCTGAATTGAATGCGTACACATTGAGCTTTATTTTATTCCCTCTGCACAGCTAAATGTTCTTTATTAGGTGGCAAACTCCGGCCGACAGACCTTTCGTTTCCGCTCCTCCTCCGGACTGAGTTTCTTCTCTATCGGCTCTTCTTCAGTGGTCGCAGTGGCTTCGGATGGACCTGGTGATGGCTCCGTTGCTGGTTGAGTTCCACCGATATCGACCTTTCTCTTCCGATTCAACAGCGAGTTCAGTCGAGCCGCTTTGCTGACAGCGTCCGTCATGAGGTTCTAGATCGGATAACGGATCTGTCTCGTTATCGGAAGCGTAGACCGTTTTAAAGCTGCTGAGGAGGGAAAAGGGAGAGAAACGCAGGACGTCTCTATGCACTCGACCAAAATGCTTTACGGGACTGCAGCAAAAACAGCTCTGCTTCACAAAAATACGACGATTGCGGTTCGTTTTTTGCACACGAAGCTTTCCTTGCATTTTCATTGTTGAATTAATACCTGATGAAGAGAAAACTTAGCTTTCAAATTTTTGTTGCTCAAGTGCAACTACGACTAACCCTAAGTGCGATAATTAAGCATAAACACATTGGTGTATACGGAAATAGTGAACAGCTCAAGTGACTACTGTGTTCTGCGGCTATTCATGTGTGTTATAATGTTTGCTAGTTTCCGGCTAAGCCTGCAGGAAGCAGATAGTCGGCTTCAACCAGAGATAGCTGTAGGTGGAGGTGGTACTTTATCGCCTGTCGTCCCGTTGATCATCGACTTGCTCGAGAGGGCGCGGTCTACGGAGAAAATGCCCGAAATAGGGAGAAAATGCCCGCGGCCAGGGGAGAAAATGCCCGCGGCCAAGGGAGAAAATGTCCGCAACCAAGGGAGAAAATGCCCGCGATCAGGGGAGAAAATTCCCGGGTCGACGAGAAGAATCTATAGCACACCATCATGCGCTGAATAGAAAAAGCGCCGTCATAAAGAAAGCAACTTTGAGCGGTAATCACCACTTAGGAAACGAAGAAAAGTTTGAAACTGTGGAAAAAACCGTAGAAGAGCCTTAACCGGACGTATCGTTATTATTATACAATGGTCTATTTCCGTAACGTTTCACTCGTACCAAAGCTCTAATAAGAAGTTGGTCGCAAAATTTCATGTTCAAAAAACACTATATTTCGAGAAGGCGTCTTGGAAGATTTTTGGCGAGGTGCAACACCGTAGGTTATGGTCATTTTAATAACGTTTTTGGTAAAACCTATGTTGCAACTAACCATTCAGATATTTAAATCCTTTATTCAGATATGTGGAAATATCAGAAAAACTGCAACAAAGCGAATCAAAATAGAAATCCTATACTGAGAAAAACTTTAATAAAAAAGGGCACAACAAGTATTTACGATACCAACAGTATATCAGATGAAAATCACTCGAAAAGCAATGAATGTTGAAATATCTATGTTCGAACCCTGTTTTAGTAAAGAAGGAAATGATTGGTCAAAAATGAAAACTTCATCAGAAAGACTAAGTAAACCCTCAGAAAAACCTAAAAACCAATTTGTAAATAATTTCCCAAATAAGTTCTGACATTTTTTCATTTTCTACTTCTCTGACTTTGAAGTGTATGTACCTTAGTGTTCACTCCATGTGGCGCTCATGTGGCTTAAAACAAACTTAAAAATTGAGGTGGGCTACAGTTCCGAAGCTTCGAAAAGTAATTTTAAGTTACCAGGTTCCGTTGATGTGCTCGTTTTCTAGTTTTACGTGCTAGAAATTGATATCTGGGCGGGAACGCTTCTTTCGCTCCTTTCAGTGTTTTCAAGTGTTCTTTACACATAAAACACCGTTGGTACTAATTTAACTGTTGAGCATGCCTGTTATAACGAAAATCCTTCCTCATATTCTTCAAAGCTTCTCTATCACGGTAAGGCCATCAAGTCTGCTAGGGAATCCAAGTGATGGTGCCCCAGTTTCAGTTGCCACGCCCACGATTTCTCATGCCCCCTACTCGACAGCATAAGAAAAATACCGTATTCCTGTCCACATGATTACCATATGTGTTGTTGTAGTGGTTGTTGTAGTGGACCCTATCTAAAACCGTTCAGTGGCCACAGATATTTTCTCTCCTGGCTGTGGACATTTTCCCCCTGGTTGCGGTCGTTTTCTCCCCTGGTCGCGGGCATTTTCTCCCCTGGTTGCGGGCATTTTCTTCCCTGGTCGCGGGCATTTTTCCCCGTGGTTGCGGGCATTTTCTCCCCTGGTTGCGGGCATTTTCTCGCACCGAAACAGACGCGGCGCGGTTCGGGCATTTTCTCTCGTAATCAGAGGGCGCCAGCAGCGCCTCTATTCGTCCCTATCGCATTCCAGAGTAATCCCATGGACCCGCCTCGCTCGAGGAACACGAAGAGCCGTCATATCGTTCGTTCAGGGCTTTCATGAAGAAGTCCAACCACTGATAGGCGTCCTGGTATTCTCTTGACATCCCGCGGAACTCAGTTGGTAACTGCTCTCATCCAGCGAGTGTCTGCGAAGCGCATTACGTGGCCGGCCCACCCAATTTTCGTCGACTTCGCCCATTTGACAGCGTCCCTGATCTTCGAAAGTCGACGAAGCTCGGAGCTTCGGAGGCCTTCTCTCACTTGCGTGAGTCGCGTCACTCCGAGCATCGTCCTCTCGATTCCACGCTGCGCGACGCTGATCGCGTGTTCATCCTGTTTTCGAATAGCCCAGGTCTCTGAAGCTATGTTAGGGCAGGAAGAACAGTGGAGTCGAATAGGTGAACACGGAGTCGGACGTTTTTCGTCTTCTTCGCGACTTCTTCGGCGCTCTTGAAAGCTCCCCAAGTCGCTCGTTTCTTCCTATCCAGCTCCGGCGATAGGTCATTGGCCATGTTGACTTCGCGACCCAGATAGATGTAGCTGGAGCGTTCGGAGATGTTCGTTCGGTTGAGGGAGAATGGAGCATCAGAAACTCGTTCGTTCCTCATGAACATAGTCTTCGTAAGATTCAGCTGCAGTCCAACGTTCCCACATACCTAAGTCGGCCAACATTCGCTCCGCGTGGCTAATGCTCGGTGTTATGAGCACGATCTTCAGCGAGGCGAAGATGGTGCAGATGCCGGCCGTCGACCTTCACTCCCATGTCTTCCCATTCTAGTTCGCGCATGACGTTTTCGAGGGTGGCGCTGAAGAGCTTCGGGGATATGGTATCCCCTTGTCGAACCCCTCTCTTCACGTCAATGACGACGTCGTTGTAGAATGGTGAGATCTTGGTCGTGAATCCACTGTACAGCTCTCGAAGGACTCTGATGTACTGAGTAGGAACGCCCTGAGTGAGCAGGGCGTTGATGACCGCTTCAGTTTCAACGGAGTCGAATGCTTTCTTCAGGTCGATGAACGTAAGGCACAGCGGCAGCTTGTACTCTCGCGACACTTCGATGAGCTTCGTAATGGTGTGTATGTGGTCGATCGTGCTGAATCCTCTCCGGAATCCTGCTTGTTCGCATGGTTGTTCTTCGTCCAGCGTTCTGCTGATCCTATTCAGGATGACTCGAGTGAACAGTCTGCAGACTACGGACAGCAGGCAGACTCGCGCGATAAGTTTCCAATGTCGTGCAGGTCTCCCTTCTTGTACAGCAAAACGGTCCTATTGGTCTTCCACTGAAACGGAGCCTGACATTGCGACAGGTAGCGTTTGAACAGCCGCATCTATCCTGCGGAAAAAGGCATTGGGAAGGTAAACGAGGCTCGCGAAGAGATGGCAGTAGGAGCCGTAGATGACATTCTCCATTGCCTTTCTGCAGGAATTAATCATCCAAAAATTGTTGTGTCAACAGTTCGAGTGCGGTTATCAGCCAGCAGCCGGATTCATCAACGATTTACATAACTTTAACAAAGAATTCACAGCGGAAAACTTAGATAATGCGGCTTATCAAGCGGTATGGTGAGCGATAAGCTTTGTCTGAACGATAACACACATCAGTTTATTATCAGTTCATTCTCTATTTCTCGTTGTATAAAAGCCACAACGAGAGAAGTGTGATCAACTTCTTCTTCATTCTATCGCTCACTCCACCAAGCAATAAACCTTCACGTGGCGACCACGGCAAACGGACGCACCACGGAAAGAAGACGGACACGATCATTACAAGCCAAGCGGAATTCTACGAGCTGTAACTGTGATTACGACCATGATCACGTTTCAGGTCATAACATAGACTTCGTCGACGCGTCGCTTCTCAGCAGAATCGACCTACCATTCAGCGGCTCAATACTTGACTTCCAAGAGTTCTTTGAACGGTTTTCAGCGCTTGTCGGAAACAAGTCAGGCATAAACGACGCAACCAAACTATCCCTGCTAAAGTCCTGCCTCAAAGGACGAGCTCTAAACTGCATACAGGGACTGCCCATCACATCAACAAATTACAAGATCGCCATCGACATCCTGAAGAGTCATTATGGTGACAAGGTAACAGCACGGCACATATTGTTAACGAAGCTCGCAAACCTTCCTCCCTGCGACCAAGAAGGAAGAAATCTGATGTCGTTATACAACAACATGTATGCTCTAACAAGGCAACTCTGCTCCTACGGAAGTGATAACAACGAAATAGGAATAGGAGCCATATTACTCATCAAGTTGCCACGGCATGTTAGGAGCACGATATACGACAAAACGTCGAACAAGAACAACCTTACCCCTTCCGAACTCATCCGTCTTCTAACCGACATCGTCCGAAAAGATTCTACACTTCAAGAAATGGAATGCGAAAGCCGATACGATCAGTTCGATCAATCGTATCAATTCTACGTCAACTTAAAACCGTCTACAACCTTCCGTCCCACCAGCAACGTCAATCCAACAAAGCAAAGCAAATGCAAATTCTGCTCCGAACTCGACCATACCTCCTTCACCTGCCGAATGTACCCAACACCATCAAGCAGGATCAGCATTGTGAAAGAAAAGCACCTCTGCTACAACTGCCTGTCTGACAAACACACAACAACAAGATGCACCTCAAAGAAAACATGCTCCAATTGCTCAAAACCCCACCACACCTCTCTATGCTACAGACAACAGGCCAACACCTATTCCCTCCAACGAAGCCAATTCGTCAATAATCAAAACACTCACGTATCTTCAACGAAACGAAGTGCCACTGATACTCACTTCTCAAAAGAAGTCGAAGTCTCGACACCTTCAGAAGACGTGAAGCAAACAGCAACCCTTCATGCCGATAAACAGCCGCATAAACCAGGAAAGCCACTGTTAATGTGTGTCGATATCACACTGTTCAACCCAGAAAACAAGGATATCGAAATCCATACCACCGCTCTTCTAGACACCGGTGCATCGCAATCATACATCACGAATGACCTTGCAGAACAGCTCAAACTTCAATCGTCTGATCAACAGGAAATCAACATGTATACATTCGCAAGCAGTACACCAATTTCAATCTCGGCAACTGCACACATAGTTGCACAGACAACACTGAAGCCTATCTTCATGTACAAGCCATCCCAAGACTTACCAGGAAACTGAAATACGCCTATTTGGACGACTCTCTGCTTCATCTCATCTCAAATAAGGAATCAACTCCCAAAATCCTTATTGGAATGGATTATTTCTGGAAATTGGTGTATAACGAAATTTCATGTCTCAACAGTGTCAAGTGGTTCACGAAGATATCGTGTCATCAACACACGAATCGGAAAGATAATCACTGACAGTTCGCTCCACAGCAGCCAATCTAACAACATTTCTTCAAACGAACCTGCTTCCATATCGAACCCGGGAAATCATGCCGAGCTCGAAAAGCTCATCGAACGATTTTGGACAAATGAGTCGATGGGAATCATGGAAAACCCAAACGATCCTAATGAAGAGCAATGCTTGCAAGAATTCAATAACACAATCACATACGATAGAGAAGAACAGCGCTACTACGTAAAACTTCCATTCAAACCCTCTCCAGAAAACATCCTGACAAATCGTGAACTAGCGTTTTCACGACTCGTCTCTAACTTCAAGATGCTGCGAAACAACCCAACGTACATGGAACAATACCATATCATCTTTCAAGACCAACTAAAGAACGGAATAATCGAAGAAGTAGATGAAAATGCTAACAAAGGCCCAAGTCATTATCTAGCTCATCATGGCGTCGTCACAGAATCGCGAAAACATACCAAAATCAGGTGTGTATTTGACGGATCTGCAAAAAGGAAGGAAAACAAAAGTCTCAACGAAATTCTCTTCAAAGGCCCCAACCTTCTCCCTGACATCCTAGGCGTTCTCCTTCGTATAAGAACAATGCCTATTTTAATCTCCAGTGACATCGAAAAGGCATTCTTAATGATCGGATTGCATGAAGAGAGCCGCGATTTTACAAGACTTTTCTGGCTTCGTGACCTTACTAAGGGAGTGACAAAGTCCAACATCGTGGTATACAGATTTCGTCGCGTTCCCTTTGGACTCATATCCTCCCCATTCCTACTTGCCGGAACCATTCACTACCATCTCGCCACCACGAATACTTCACTCTCTCAGAACATACTACAAAACACCTATGTCGACAACACTTTCTATGGCGTATCATCGGTGGAAGAAGGAAAAATATTCTACAGAGAATCCAAAAAACCCTTCCGCGACGCGCGATTTCCTTCAAGAAAAATCATCACGCGACCCATCAATCTCATATGCCGCTTCGAAATCGACAATTTCAGAAAATCAAAAACCCAACCCAAATCCGGCGTTCCAGAAAAAGAACCAGAACCACTACCAGCTGCAACTCATCACATGAAGACGCGTTACAAAAAACCGACAGCAAGTTCATTCCAGTGAAAGACGCAATTGGCGAAGAACTCAACAACATCACTCGCCCCGGAATTTATCCGAACGATAACTCACATCAGTTTATTATCAGTTCATTCTCTATTTCTCGTTGTATAAAAGCCACAACGAGAGAAGTGTGATCAACTTCTTCTTCATTCTATCGCTCACTCCACCAAGCAATAAACCTTCACACAAGCTGCGTTATCTGAGTTTTCCGCTGTGAATTCTCTGTTGAAGTCATGTAAGTCGCTGATTACACAGAATTAGCTTTTCCTCTGTAATCAGCTAAGTCAGTATAGAACATTCCTTCAACTCAAAAGATCAGCCAGCGTCCGTTCTTATAACAGTAACACAGCAACAGGTCTATCTTCGTGTTCAATACGTTTAAAAGGCAAATATAAACGCCAACGCGTCATTCTGAAAAAGAAATTTAAACGAGGCCTTATAAAAGCGACCAATATCGATCGCCTACGCCTCTTAATCGATTTTTAACTTCCATAACGCCGCGCGTCACCCACGACCGAAGTACAAATCCCACTTATACCACTTATTTCTGGCGACAGGGCAAACGAATTCGACAGCTCTTGTTAGAAACGTTTATGAGCTTATAATGCTTTTGAATATAACATAACAACATGCAGTTTGTATAATATTTATAGCATATTCACATGATGTAAACAAAACTGCTGACACACAGCGTTGGGCGCAGTAATTATGACTTAGATTTCATTCTATACACGGTCAGAGATAGCGAGTTTCCTATCAGAATATGATAACAACATGGTGTCACGATGGCAAGTGCTTCACAGCGACGAGTACAACGAGAAACGAGTTACAGTACAGTACTGGCACATTGACAGAGAGGCGCGCGAGGCTCCAGTGAATGTGGAAGGTCCGCCACTAAGTAGAGAGACATAGCACATCACACCAATACATACATAGGATGCTACGTAGAAACACCACCTGTGCCACTTTGAAAAGACTTCCCGCCCGCGATGAATGCACCGCGATTTGGCTCGACGCAGTGATGAAGTTCCCATATAGATTCACCTCGTCGCCTAATCGATATGGAGGCTCATCGTACGCATCGCGCCATGACCTAGTTCAAAACAAGTCCTTAAGCATAGTTTATACTTGCGCCAACGCGCATAGTTCAAAGTCATACTGATTATTCGTGCCGCATACCATTTATACCTCGCCGCCACGGGAATGACGGGATACTGTATTCAGTGAGACACACCGCAGAATACGTGGGTGCAGCGAGGCGAGATGACCCGCGTTGGGGAACGACAACTTCGGGCTAGAGCGGCAAACTGCGCCGCGCTCCAAATTGGCGCGCCACGCCGCGGCGGGGGTACAAAACCCGTAGAGACAGTGTTTACACTCCGACGCCGTGCGAAGCGAGGCCTTGCTCGGCGTCGGAGTGTAAACGCAGTCTCTACGAGTCGTATGTATGTCGTATGTCGCATGTATGTGCATGTTAGGCATATGTTATACTTCGGCGATAGTGCTGCGGGCAGCGCGGGAACCCCTGCATGACGGGCACGAAGATGCGCGTGGATTCTGTTCTCTCGCGCCTAGCTTGCGCCGGGTTGCGACAAGCGCACGACCTTTTTTCCTCGCAACTCGGCGCCGTCGTAACGCATTTAAGGTCCCAGACGGCGCCGTCGTAGCGCATTTAAGGCCCCAATCATTCTACGGCAACGCCGCTCGCCGCTGGTTGAGGATAAGGTAGGGACGCCGCCGGCGGCGAGCTCTGCGCCCTGCCCTATGGTTAAGGATAGGGCGGCGGCAACGCTGCAGAAGTGTGCGAGGGCTTTTACACTTCACCGCCGTAAAACACCTCATTCTAAGGCCTATGTTATACTTTGGCGACGCTGTTGTCGGCGACGTCAGCGACAGCAGCGTCGCCGAAGTATAACATAGGTGTAAGGGATCGTTTGAGGCCCATGAACACCTCTGCGACACCGCTGCGCGACAAGTGGGGCGACGCGACATGCACACCTCTGCGACACCGCTGCGCGACAAGTGGGGCGACGGTGGTTACCTTAGCGAAATCCGGCAGTCGCGATGCGGTCGCGTTAGAGCACCGTTTTAGGCAACGGGACTGACGTCCCAGTGGATGCCGCGCCGCCAGGAATGGTTTGAACCATTCCAGCCTACGGCACTCAGCGCGGCGTCGTTTGCGATAGCCGTCGCGACAGTCGCAAGAGTGTGCATGTCCCCTCCCTGCGGCACGTGTCGCAGCGTCGCGCCGCTGTCGTCGCAGCCCTATGCTTTATCATGGCCGCGCCGCGCTGTCGCAGAAGTCTGCATGGGCCTTTAGTGTGCACGCTACGTGCGACGCGATGTAATGATAAGCTCCCATATCGATGACACGACGCGATGAAACGATGCAGCGTCGTTGCCGCCCGATTTGAACAGCCGCGCGCGGGAAAATGTTCAAATTGCGCGGGTGGTGTTTCTACGTAATATCCACATATAGCGGCAATAGTTAGAATAATCAGATGAGTAGAACCACAAGTACAACAAGTGAATCGATCGGTTCCTATGGAATCGGTGGGTGAGTGGAAACGGGACGGGGAGAGAGTGCATGGCTGAAGTGAAAGTGACTGACTGAATAGTCTCCGAATATACCTCGTAGTGAGCTAGATGCAAGTGAAACGTGCGCAGAACTCATCAGGCAAACGGTGTGAGAGACAGAGAGGGAGAGAAATGGGATGGGGCCGGAGTGAGTGAGGAGAGTTAGGAAGGGTCACAGAAGACACGCTATGAACATACACAGGCAAGTCGCTGATTTGGTCAGATTTTTGGAGATAACACAGACGGGAGACACGCCGTGGGACAAGCGACGACGTTGACCGTCGTCCCATTGCGATTGAGCACAGCATTCAACAGCACAGCACCGACGACGACTACCACTACGACGAGGACGACGACAGCGACCACGACGACCTAACAGACGGAACAACAACGTCAACAACGAACAGAGGAGGAGCTACTGGAGATGAGCAACGACACGTCGAATCACTAGGGCACTAGAGAGCGCTGCGGCCCGCACAGATGCGCCTCTTCCTTCACAGGTGCGGAGCCGCCGACGAGATCACAGCACCACGGGCGTGGACCCTGGGCACGGATAGTCAGGAGTTCGCCTCGCACGTCTCCTCGACGACGCCGGAGTCGAGGCTGTTGAAGGAGAGCCGGCGAAATGTCGGCACCAGGCCGCCGCCGGCCCCGCCGAGGATCGCCGCGTTCGCCGGCCGCGACAGCAGACAGTCGGGACCGTCGATCTCGGGCAGTCCGCTGTCCCGTTGGCTGTCCGTGCGCAGCGAGTGCTTCTCCATCTCCAGCTCCAGTCGGACCTCTTCCATCTGACACGACTCGCGGATCGACTCCAGCACGTCGGCCACGAATCGGCATCTGAAAACAGCGTGCTATTGGGGTGAACCAGAAGTCCAGGTGCTTTTTCATCGATAGCTTGTCCGAATAGTTTTCTACCAAGGAGATATATCATTTTAAAGCTATTCAACTGCTCTATCATGAAGCGCATGAAAATTTTCAATCTAGTTTTCAACTTTTCTGAAACTCTAGAAGAATTATGGAAAATTGTGCGATTCGTGTCCTTTTTACGCCATTACCGGAGATAATGGAAACAAAACTTCAAGGCGAGACTGCAGCAGCAAGAAGGATATGCGAAGATGAAGGTGATGATGTTACTTCAAAACGTGCTGCACAACGTTGCTTCGAAAAATTCGACAGCGGATAAACGGACATAGGAGATACATAGGTCACGTCCAGACCGACCTGCGACAGTGGATTCTGGAGAAGTCCATGAAGCAGTCGAAATAAACAAAGCAACAAGTACTCACAGATTCGGCTGTTACTAGAGTGAACCAAAAGACAGCCGACAACCTGCGAGTACTTGTTGCTAGGTTTGTTTCGACTCCTTCACGAACTTCTCCAGAATCCATTGCAGCAGGTCGGCCTGGACGTGACCTATGTATCTCCTATGTCCGTTTCTCCGCTATCGTATTTTTCGAACCTACGTTCTGCAGCACGTTTTGAAACAACGTCATCACCTCCATCATCGCATACGCTCCTTGCAGCTGTAGTCGCTTTGAAGACTTCTTTCCATTGTTTCCAGAAATGACGCGAAAGGACACGAATCGCACAATCGAATCGAATTCCATGAATATTCTAGGGCTTCAAAAAATTGTTCTTTGTTCTGGAACCCTGATGAACACGGAATAGCACCGTTTCAGCAGTAAATCGAGCACCGTCGGGACGATAAAACAGCTAACAGCCAACCATTAGTCAAGTGCAAGCACTTGCCGAGGTCACCTCATTAAAGCGACATTAAAGCGGCGAATGAACAAACATCACTCAGAACAACTCTTCGCTTCGCCATTTCACGTCGAATTGGACACTCTTCTAAGCCTAAGCGAATTCTTCCAAATTAAAATGTGCTTCTTCTGAAGCATACTAAAAACCCTCCAAAAGGGTTAAAATAATAGACTGTACAAGGAAAATGTTAGTATGACTTTCATTAAAGTTTCAATTCACCTAACCAATAAGTGAATACATTGTTTGAAATTTTACAAAATTCTTATTTTTGAAGAAAAACAATGCTTAAAGTTTGTTAGAAAAGCAGAAAGGCAGCCATTTTTATTGCCGAAAAAAGACTGCGCCATGCTCTCATCAAGACATCGCAATTTTTATTCAATTGATGGCAACTTTTCAGTTTGCATGGAATTTCACACCCGTAAACGAAACAACGAAAGCAACTGTGAGGAACACAAATGCACTGTGATGCGTCATGTAAGCAGCACTTACTCTACCAATCAAATAGAAACCGCGACGAGCCTTTCGAACGCATGGCGCGATCTCTTCCTTTATTTAATACTAAAAAGTGCCTTGTGTCTCCCTGCAGTTTAAAATAAGATTTACACAGTTATTTCTTTTCCTAAACGATGACAGTTGTATAAAATTTCAAACAGTCCGTTCACGTAATGAACAGGTGAATTAAAAAATTTCAAAACAGTCATACTAAACTTTCTTTGACAAAACATTATTCTAACCTTCTCGGGTATTATCTAGTTGAATCCGAACAAGTACATTTTAACTTGGAAGCTGTTAAAGTTTATTTTTTTTTATTTTAAATTTTTTAATTTAAAATTTCTAATTATTATACTCATTCAAACCGCTGGGTTAGAAAATTTCGAAGAAAGTCGTACTAAATTTTCCCTGAACAAAAAAATCTAACCACCTTGGAGAGCCCGTAGTTTAAAATGTAAGAAGTCCGTTTCGATTTGGAAGACGTTCGCTTTGATTTCAGAAGCATGAAGTTTGTTTTGAAGAGTGTCCAACTTGACGTGAAAATAGTATAAAGTAAATATCTACCAAATCAAAACGCGCACTACCAGATTAAATTAGACCTGGAGACGCGGTCAGTTAGACGAGTGCATGGCGCGGTCTCTTACTTTATCACGCTCAACACTTGCTCCCTTTTTGTGCTGTCTGGTAAGCTTTCCCCGCCCTTACCCAAAAAATATTTTTTGTCCGAGGAAAATTAGATGAGTCGTTTGAAATGTTTTAATTCAGCGGCCCCAAGAAGTAAACGCACTGTTCAAAATTTCATAAAATTTTTTATTAAAAAAACAGGTTTCTTAAAGTTTATCGTAGAGCACAAAAGGGCGGCAACGTGATCCAGTAAAAGATCGCGCCACGCACTCGTCTAACTGGTCGCGATTTCCATCCGATTGATCAAATCTGCGGGAAATCCTTGATTGATCGAATCTGCGGGATTTACGGCATCATAAGCAGGCTCACTAGGATGATCCATTCTGGGACCTGTTCATAGTTCGCGACGGGAGCGATTGGTCGCTGAACAAAATGTGCATGTCGATTTTTGCCAGCCGACTTCTGGGCATTAATCGATTCGCATGCTTTGTACGAGCGACTCGGCCGCTCTCTTTAGGAACTACAAACTGATGTCCTCCTAAGACTCGTCCTACAATAAACAAGTTGATCGGCCTCTGCCTTCCTCCGTGCTTTCGCTGCAGTCTGAACACTGTGCATATTACTACCCCGAGTACCAGTAGCTCAGCTCAGCCTTCTTCAAGTCATTTTCTTCTAAGCCTCAAGTGGCTTCTACCGAAGTTTTAAGCTGTTGCAACGATGTTCAGTTGCGAGGAAAACTCTAGCGCCAGGCGGGACTCGAACCCGCACCACCTGCTCTAAGCGGGCAGGAATGCTCTACGCCATTACACCACCGGTGCCGTTTGATGCCGTGGTGCCGTTCGTTTGGCCGTTTGAGTCCGGCCTGGGGCCGGATTCATCAACGACTAACCCACGGGTATAGGGGTAGAGATACCTTATCTTATCTCTACCCCTTATACCCCGCATACCCACGGGTTTAATTCTTGATGAATCCGACCCCTGGATCTAGAGTTTTGAACTGTCTTCTTCATTATCCACTTTTCATTATTTCGTCAACATTTCCTGACACCCACCGATCATCGTAGTTCCTAGCATTGAAGTAGATCGGCTGATTGTCCGGTGCCGGTGGTGTGATCGACAATCCGAACTCGTACGCACCTCTCTGAAATTAGCGTTGGATTTGTCGCGATTATCATTGAAAAACGTCATTCAGATGGTGAATTTAGAAAGAAACGACAAGAAATAGGCTTAGAAGCTGGAAAAGCATGCAAATCAAAGTATTTTTACAACGCTGTGAATCACCTTTTAGAAACCCGCCACCAAATCAAGACCTTAACGAATGTTTCAGGTTGTATGCAGTATGCTGGGCATCGTTCGCTGGGATGATAACGTGAAAGCAACCATCCCACGAGATTAGAAATGACAAGGCGGACCTTTCGCCCACTAATGTTTCGTGCTAATTTGCAGAGTCAACACTGAAAGAAGGCTCGAACTGGTCAGACTTCGACTACGCGCGGACTAAGGGGTTCTCCCTACCTTGTAGTGGTCGTAAGACAGCAGTGTATCGCTACTGAACAAACCAACCTTGAACTCAAGCACTGAGGCTCCTAACAACGGCATCCAGTGTTTCAACGTGTACGAGGTGTGCGACGACGTCCGCCGTTTGTTGATTGCCTTCGCGACCTGAAGTGACTCCAAATCAGAAGACTCAATCGACTGACTGGTGGACCATCTCTAAACACCTACCACCAGCATGTCGTTGAACAGGAACACGTCCCGCTCATGCGATCCCACCGACTGCTTCCTGGACGGATCCATCACCTGTTGCAGGCGGCAGTAGCAGACGAGGCGCCGTTGCGTCTCCGTCAGTCGCTGAAACTCATTGAAATCAAAGGATGGCTACGCCCTTGGGGTCCGTCTGGTTCGCTTCAAAGCATGGAAAGCGGGAGAGCTGTTCCTTGAGGGCTACAGAACGCTACAGTAGGCTACAGTAGACCATCTACCCCTACGTTCAAGACTTCCATCGCATAAAGGAGGTGACCATATGTCAGGCTGCCTATGCTTCTTTCATATTTACTGGAAAACAGGTCTTAGCTGTAGACTTCAGAGAAAGATAAACTTCAGAAGAGCATCCATAAACTAGACAACCTCCATCGACTAAATGAAATGTCAAAGCGTGTTAGGACGTCCAAAGCTCCCTACAAATCATTTACCATGACATTGCCAACCTCGTGAAGGCCAGCCTCACTACACTGGTTCCAACTCACAGAGATTAAGGCCTCAAACTACCCTGAAAAACGAGTTTTTAGCGGAATTCCTGCCATTCCATGAGACGGTACGCCTACGCCTATTGTTGGCCGTGGCTCTGCGAGAGAGGAAAGGGCACACGCCTGTTGGCGAGAATAGTTCAGGGAAAAACCTGGAGCCATCATATCGACGAGGGGACGGCATCAATCAACCAATCAATGTCAATCAATATTAGATATCTTTATCCTGAAGTAGCAGGCACGGTTCACAGAATGTGAACCGCATCACCCAATCGATCAATATCGATCGATATATTAGAAGTTGTTGTCCAGAAATGGCAGACAGGCATCAGGACAGGGGAACAGCATCGATCGAAGAATCGATTTCGATCGATGCAACCGATTTTTGCTCACAAGTGGCAGATAGTCTTCTATTTCATAGCAAGCGAATAGAATCGATTGGCCAACTAATGCTCATCGATATTATGGACTTTGTCCATAAATGGCAGTAGAGTCCCACATCAAATGAGCAAAATTCCTTGGTCAATCAATAATATCATATAATCGATCGATATTGCGGATTTTTGTTCAGAAACGGTAGCCAGGCTTATGAAGGGATGAACAGCATCGATCAGCCAAACAGATTCGATCGATATTATCGACTTTTCTCCACGAATGGCAGCTAGTATTCTACTTGATAGTAAGTGAGCAGTATCGATAGGAAACTAATGTCGGTCGAGATTATGGATCTTTGTTCATAAATGGCCTCACAGCAATTGAGAAATGCCTCTTAGTCAATCAATACCGATCAATATTATAGATTGTTGCCAGAAATAACAGCCAGGGTACCACAGGCGTTGAACATTATTGATCAGTTTGTGTTGACATAATTAATTTTTGTCGATAGAAGCAAACAAATCTTCTGTATCAAGGAAAGTGAACAATATCGACCAACCAATTTTGATTTTTTGAATTTTTAAATTTAAATCTAATTTTGTAAAATGGATTTTTGTCTATAAACATCGGAAGAAATGTTTCTTGGTCGATCAATATCAATCGATATTATCGACTTTTGCTCGAAAAAAGTCGTCTGACAGAGGAGTCACGTGAAGATGATGGTATGCCAATGGGCAGTATTCGCAACAAGCAAGCACTATCGATTAGACAGGCAGTCAAAATCGATCGATTTTCGTACAGAAATGACAACGTGGCATAGGCTCTACCACTAACCCCATTGCCACGTCCATAAGTTGGTCCCTGCAAGTCGCTCCCCCTTTGGACCATAAACGTGTATTCAATACGCCTATGGATATACGTGGAGTGCATGGCGCACTCCCTAGGAAACTACCACCGCAAAAACCTACCGGTTTATCACGAGCGACAATGGCGGCGTCGACACGGGCGACTTGTGCGACGTGATCGTCGCCGGGACGAATCTCCTCGGCACGGACTCGTTCGTAGATCCCCGCAAGGCATGTCCTGAATCCGCACGCTTTCAGACGGAGCTGACTGGAGGACTCCAAAGCCACATTCTCACCTGTCGATGTCGACACCCTCTTTCTCGCCCCGCATCTTGTCCTGACCACGCAGATTGTGGATAAACTGCTCGAGTTGCATTCGCTGTGACGCCTGGAACATAGCGTTTAAGCCAGGCACTGCTCTTCCAAGAAGAAATCCTATTCTAAAAGCAGTTTCTGCTGCTCGAATCAAGGGCCGAAAACGGTGCTGACCTTCAGATTCGGCGAGTGCAGGTCCGTGTTGAGCATGATCACGGCGAACGCGATCATGTGTATGGTGTCCCAGCCGCCTCGGAACTGTTTCGTTCGCTTCGGATTGCACTTCGCGTAGTGCTGAGCGAATTCCTGGAAACATTGGTAATTCAAGGACGTACGCGGCACAGTCGGCAAGAGGCGCCGCTCGCATAGGCACAGAATTGATCATGTAGGAGTCGTACTCAAGACTGCCATGCCTTAATCCTCCCAAAAACATTAGGGAAGAATGCTGCGTACTAGTCGCAAATGTGGCCTACACGATGCTATGCAAATAGAGTTGCGAGTATCAATCAAATAAGCAAAGGGGCGTTCGAGACGTGTACACGGCGCGATCTCCCCACTTAGTGCTCTAGACAGCTATTTGTCGATAGTTTTGCTTTGCGAAAGTCTGTGAAAGGGATGGGCTTGAAGGAGGTGAGAGGTATTCTTTAGGAGGAATACGCCATGCATTCTGCTTTTCGATGATGTTGTAAAGGTTCTATGAGCATGTGTATGACCTTTAATATGACTTTTGGAGGCAGAACCACACGATGCGAGTCCTCCGCCGAACCTGCTATTCCTAACACCCCAAGATAACGCTATCAGTAAAGAATATAGGGTAGTAGTAGTTAATGTGGCCTACATGGGATGCAGGAACACGTCAGCCAATCAGGGCACTCACCATGCACGTTGCCTCTGGGTAACAAGCCCATTCAATGAATGTTGTGTGTCTCTCCGCATTCTCCTACCTCCCCGTTACCCTCCCTGTATATGTACGTAAGCCGCGTTCCTTCCTCCCACGTGGGCCACATCATCGACTAATGCCGAATATAGCTAGTACTGCAGGCCACTTTATAGACCATTGCGGTGAGAAATTAGGCCGCATTGAATAGATTGCCATCGAAACCAGGCGTGTGCGGCCGGTGTCTTGATTGGCTGGAGCGCTCAGCCACGCCCATGTAGGCCACTCTAACGACCAGTGTCGAATACAGTTCTGAATGCCACACTTATTCCGCGCGAAATGATTAGCCTGATGCGTCGGAGCGTGTATTGCCTTCAGGATGAATTCTGTAAGCAGCATAAAAGGGAAGGAGTCCTGATTCAGGCCTGGCATGCCTATAGTCTACCTAATAACGCTCCTTGGGGAGAATACACTATGCTTGTTGCTAATGTGTCCTACATGTGAGGCGGAAACGGTGGATAAATGCAGCCCATACGGACGAATTGGGCGACGCACCGGGCCAATCATTTCGCATGGGATGAGTGTGCCATCCAGCTCTGTATTCGGCAATGGTTGTTAGAGTGGTCTACATGGGTGTGGCCGAGCGCTCCAGCCAATCAGGACACCGACCACACACGCCTGGTTTGGATGGCAATCTATTCAATGCGGCCTAATTTGTCACCGCAATAGTCTACAATGTGGCCTGCAGTACTAGCTATGTTCAGCATTAGTCGATGATGTGGCCTACATGAGGAGAACGGAACGAGGCCTGCTTACGAGATACACAGGGAGGAGAAGGGGATGTAGGAGAAGGCAGGTAGGTACACAATATCTGGTATATGTCGCGTAGGTGAGCAGCATTGGTAGGTGGGAGCGCCTAAACTAATCAGATCGCTAGGAATGGGCATGCCATTCAGAGAGGGCATGTACCGTTGGTGCCCGGTGGGCTGGCCTATGTTCGGCCTGTGCTCTGTTTGGTTACTACTAGCTGGTGCACTCAAACCTACCAATGCTGCTCACCTACGCGACATGTACCCAATATCTTTACTGAATGGGCTTACTACCCAAATGCGACGTGTAAGGTTGGTGTCCTGGTTAGCTGACGCGTTCCTGCATCCCGTGTAAGCCACATTAACGACTAGTATCCTATATCCTTTATTGAAAGCGTTATTCTGGGGTATAAAACATACCAGGTTTTTCTGAGGACTCGCATCGTGTACTTCTGCCTCCAAATGTCATATCAAAGGTCATATACATAATCATAGAACCTCTACAATATCATCGAATGTCATATCAAAGGTCATATACATAATCATAGAACCTCTACAATATCATCGACAATATCATCGAAAAGTAGAATGCATGGCGTACTCCTCCCATCGAAGGCTATCTCTCGTCTCCTTCAACTTCACCCCCTCCTTTTTTGAGAGATTCCCAAAGTGCAAAATCAGCGACAAATGATAGTATAGTGCACTAAATAGATGGGTCGCGCCATGCACATGTCTCGAACATCTCCCTGATTATTTGATTAGTACTGCAACATTATTTGCATAGAGTTCTGCCCTGAAGAACTGCTCAAGCAGTACGAGAAGATCCAAAGCGGGTGTTCTCCGATCTCGAACGATCATTTTACTAGGCCAACTGCAGCCGATTAAGCAACATGACGGCAATTTCGCTCGGCCGTTACGCTCTTTGAACAAGGCCGAAAACGTGGCCATAAAAAGGCCGAATGCGAGGTCGTAAAACCCTTCGGTTATTTTATGAGCTCACTGGTTTTCGAAAGATAAGACCCACGACCATTCAGTGGCAACTACATAGGATAAAGGATAATCGACGGTGTTGCTCAACCCCTTTTGGAATGCGCCACGCATTCTACTTCCACGGTTGTCGTGGAGGTGATTAGAATGCGTATTTGACCATACAACGAATTGCGGTGGCCAACCGACGGACAAGTCAGCGCTTTATCCTTTCCAGACAAGTCTGGCACCAATTCACCGATCCCGGAGGGATGGAAGGCTTTGTTGGCCGGCGCGGGAAATCCAAACCAGGAACCTGGTATCGCGACAGCCAGCGCCTCCTACGAATGACCACACGTGCCCAACAACTACGATGTGCCATGGATTTATAATATCCTACGTGAAAATAATAGAAAGAAGCACTTTATGATCGGAAATGGATGTTTAAGCGCGCCGGTGATGTCCAAAGCATCTGCAGAGTTCGCCACTAGAGATGATAGATGTAGCTTACAACTTCTGACGGTGTTTACTAGAATTACCTGATAGTAGCGGGAAACAAATCCTCCTGGAAGTTCTGTCGCCTAGGTGTTTGGACGTGTGAACATAGAATCAAAGATGACGAATGAGATCAGGAACGTGGAGAAGAAAATGAGAAAAATATGAAGGTGCAGCGGATGGAAAAGAAAGAGAAGACAAAGAAGATTACGAAAATAATGAAGACGGTTAGCGAAATGAAATTGAGTATATGAATACGATGAAGATGGAGAAGAAGATCAAAAGGAAGTTAAGGAGGAAGGAGAAGACTACAACTATGAAGAATGAGAAGGCGATGATGAAGTAGGGAGTGGCGAAGGGATTGAGAACCGGATAGAGAAGAATATAACGAAGGCGAAAAAGATGAGGAGGAGATCTCATAAAGGATGAGGAAAACGAAGAAAATTATGCTTGTTGAAGATGGGGAAGATGATGCAGGAGATAACAGAGAGGAAGACGATGAAGATCAAGAGGAGCATGCTAAAAATAAGAGAACGAAGATAATCAGGTAGATGGAAGAAGTGGGAACGAAGATAGAGAAGGATATCAAGAAGATGAGAAAGGCGAAGAAGGCGAAGGAGGTAAAAATATGAAGAAGATAAAATAGATGAAGAAGATGGTGCAGAATACCAGGAATGAATTGTAGAAGGATGAGAGAAACGCGAAAAAGATTAGGAACATGGTGCGTACGAAGACCAGTGGAACAAGATAAGCAGAATGAAGAACATAGCGGCGAAAATGGAGGCGCTGTGAATAAGGAGGGCAATGAAGGTGAAAAAATGATGAGCGAGACTACAAAGGCGAAGAAGATGATAAAGATGAGGAGCACAGGGAAGAAGATGAGCTAGTGGGTCACGAGGAAAACGAGAAACACCAAGTGGAGAATGAGAACAGTGTGGATGAAAAAGACAACTGATAGCCGAAGTTCAAGCACTGGAATGCGAAGAAGATGAAGCACTGAAGAAAATGAAAATGGTGAGAATCGAGAAAATTATTATGTTGAAAATGAAGAAGATGATGAAGACGACGATGACTGCGATTGTGGTGAAAATGAAAAGCCGAAGAAGCTGAGGTAGAACAACGATAAAGTATTGGGAAGATTAACAAGTTTGTGAGTATGAAGATGAAGGAGAAGATAAAGAATGTGAACCTGCTGGAGAGGAAAAAATCGAAGATACCCATGCAGTTGAACAAGTGAGGAAAAAGTCCAAGAAGCAGAGGAAATTGCACAAAATTATGACGTGAAGATGAAGGTGAGGAAAGAAACACGAGAAAAATAGACGAAGAAGCAGAGAAAGACCGAGGAAGTGAAGAAAAGGCAAAAAGAGGAAGATCATAAAGAAATCGAAGAGAGTGAGCTAAAAGGTGAGAAACGTGATAAAGATGAAGAAAATGAGAAACCCGAGGAAGATGTGAAAGAAGATCATGAAGATGGAGGAGGTGAGGAAGGTAGACACGGTGATGAAACAGATCAATGAGAAGATAGAGAAGCCCATGGAGATGAAGTAGATGAAGACGAAGAAGATCAAGAAAAAGAAGACGATGAAGAAGATAATAACTATGGAGAAGATTAAGAGCAATTTGAAAAAGATGGAGGCGAAGAAACTGAGGGGAAAAGACGAAGAGGATGGTTCTTAAAATGAGGAGCACGAAGGAGATGAAAAAAGAGGCGGAATACGAGGAAGATTAAGGATATTGTGAAGAAGGTCAAGAAGGTGATCAGGCGGGGGAAGAAGATGCATATGCTGAATATGAAGATGATTAAGAAGGTGAAGGGGGTGAAGAAAATGAGGAACGAGAATGAAACGAAGCCGGAAAGGGTAAAAACAACATCAGGGAGAAGTAGATGAAGGAGACCAGTAGGACGAAAAACGATGACAACGAAGACGACGAATAATGTAGAAGAGGATGGGGAGGAACAAGATCACCTTGGAGGTACTAATGACGAACTTGCGCTATAATACGAACCACTCAACCACGTTTTAAACCCTTTGATGAGCTCCTACTCGAATACAGTGTTGTGTACGAATAGCCAAAAGGACAAAATACGGATCGAAATTACCCCACCTGGATGATCTTGTCGATTTTTTCCGCTTCTTTCGGTAGAAAAAAGTACTGCATTGCTTTTCTGAGCGCCACATCGACTTCCATACCTCGGACGTCTATTTGTCCAATAAAATACCTATAAAAGATGATCTCATTGAAAGGCTACGCATCATCCTAGAACCTTAAGGCCCGTTTATGTTGCGCGACAGCAGCGAACTGCTGGCAACGACTCACTTCAGTACACACGAGTGGAATGTCGAGTGCAGCGTCGCAATGTATTCGCCGATCATCTGCTTGCTGAGACCGCGTCGGCCGAACAGCAGATTCGCCAACGATTCTGCTGAATCGTCGACAAATCGCCAGGCGGTCAGCAACTGGACACCGCGTTCCGGCTTTCTGAAACATCAGACGATACAGAATCGCTCGTCAAAATCGGGACAAGCGACGTACTTGTTGAAGAAATTCAGCGCTATTCGGTACTGTCGCTTGCGTTCCTGCTCATTGTAGTACCTCGGCTGGTGCCGCGTGTGTTCCGGCTCACTGAAGCAATTCTCATATTGTTTGGAAGCGCTGAGCAGCCCTTGTTTCCCTTGGTTCTTGAACAAGGTTCCTTATAGTTTTCTGAGAAAAAATCAGAAAACATGGGTTAATAAAGGATAACGTGGATTTATCCTAGTCGGAGGGAGCGACATGATTTGATTCACCATTCCCACCTTTGAACACCACCGAAAGCTTCACCCGGTGTCGTTAGATATTGACGGTTTTTGGTGAAACTCAGGAGAGATAAGAGCGTGGCCTAAAAGCTCGGACACAACTGTCATCTTGAGATTGCCCCTCCCGACTAGGATACATCCGGCCACTGGTTAGCGATGCACCATGCACTTTAGCACTTTACCTCTATCGTAGAGCCCTTAGAAGAAGCACGTGGGCTTCATGTGCAGAGGGAAGAACATACACATCAAATCGTTCTATCAGAAACCACCTGCGCAGGCGAGGAATTGAACACAGGATGAATCCAGTCAGATGTGTTCGACGACGCTTACCAACTGCGTCACATGTACCCTTCGAGCGGAACAAAGTGAAGAGCTAGGTCTACGCTTAGAAGGCAGAGCAGCGCCATGGGCAGCAAGCTAATTTTAAGGATAAAAGGGATACAAGATGGCGTTACTCAATCCCTTTTTGGGGTACGCCACGTACTCCACTCTATGTAATACCGTAGAGGCGTTTGTTTGATGTGCGTACGGCACAGGTGCTAGGAGCGTTGCTCTTGAGCAACGCAAATGAATTCGCAAGGCTCCTGGGGACGGATTCATCAACGACTTACAGCAGTTTAACGGAGAAAATACAGCCGAAATCTCTGATAGCGCGGCGAAGTGTTTCACCATATCGCTTGATAAGCCGCGCTATCAGGGATTTCGGGTGTGTTTTCTCTGTTACATTGCTGTAAGTCGTTGATGAATCGGCCCCTGCAGATCAACCAAACGTCCCCTTCTCCGGGTTATGAATTTATACCGAACGTGACCTACACTTGGAATGATAACATGCTCACTAGGTCATTGACTGGTTACCACAGTGCCTCAAACCCCATGGAAATCTAATGCGCGGCGCATCCTGGAGGGGGATTGAATAAGGCCGATTTCATCCTTTTCGCTTTGCCGTGTCCTATCGTAAGAACGCCTACGGGTCACAAGAATTCTGATAAAGGATCCAATACACTATCGTTGCTCAGGAGCCTTACAATAAGGATCGAGATCGACATTAGCCAGTTCCTCTTGATATGCGCCGTGCATTTCACTTTTACTGGATGCCGTAGAGGCAATTTGAACGTGTACGTTGACCTATGCAATGCCTTCCAGGGGCCGGATTCATCAACGGCTAACCCGCGGGTATAGGGGGTAGACGTACTCACGAGGAATCAGGTGTCTCTGACTCTTGCCTCTTCTCCACCTGACTCTTAGCTTATCTCTACCCCTTATACCCCGCATACGCACGGGTTTAACTGTTGGTGAATCCGGCCCCAGTGGTCACTTGATGGTAAAGGCAGTGCTTTATCCTTCCCAGACAAATCTGGTACCAGTTCGCCGACCTCGGAGGGATGGAAAGTTTGGTGGGCCTGGGCGGGAAATCCGAACCAAGAGATTGAAATTGGGTTTACTGATCGTTTTCGGCTGAGAAAGCCCTACAGGTCACACAAAAAATCCAATCCAAGTCGCAGCATAGCGAGGATACACAGTCAAAACCTTCCCGCACCACATGAAAGCCTGGTGCACGCCCAGCCCAATGATTAATTATACGGAACCAAATCGCTTTGTGCCGACTCCCACTCTGTATAACACGGTAATGCTCGAGTAAAGGAGCAACCTGAGTCCCTTCCCCAGAAATCCCTTCCGTGCCTCCGTTTTATTGAGGTAACACATGACTCAATGATCAATGGGCGGGATGGCGCGATGACTGAAAGCGGCCGTCACCTTGTTGGCACGAGACCGCGCCGCCGCGATCACATCTCCCCCTTTCTCTTTCGGACTCCCGTGGCTACTTGGTTCGCGGCCAAAAACTCAAAGATCAACCGGAAGGGGGGGGGGGGCAGCAGAAGAGCCGACGCCCTTTCAACGACGTCGTCAGCGACAAATTTCATCAAGCAAGGGAGGCTAGTGGGAACTAGCGCTTTCCACCTGCAGATATCCAGCCCAGCTCGACCTCTGTCGTCTAAGTCACTAACAGAAGTGACTAGGAAGCCCACCAGATGTTCCCTCGGTTCGGAATATGCCCGAGGAGCAACGAACATCTGGTGCTCATCTCAGCATCGGAACTACGGGATGGGCAAAATAAACGGCCGCAACTTTCTAGTGGTTGAAGCCATACAAGCAAAGCTCAAAGGTGTCAAAATAACCCTGGAATCAAATGGTGTTAAGCGAAAACGCCTCGTCAGAAAGATGTTTAGCCTACGCTCTAGCTATCCATGGCGTCGAAACACAACTGTTTGGCCCATGTAAAAAATGAGGTGGCTAGCTGATAGAAAAGCCGGTGTTTTATCCTTCTCAGTACAGTTGTGCCCGAATGAATTCGAATAAGTATCAAACAAATTATTCCAATAATTATTCAGATAGTCAAATGCTCAACGTTTCTACATTTTCGAATATTCGTTCGAGTCCGAAGATCAAGGTTTTGAAAAGTCGAATATTCGTTGGAATAAGAACACCAAAAGGGATCCCTATTCGAATAATATTCGAAAATCAAATAAACTTGTTTAAACGTCGAATAAACTTCAAATCTTTGAGCACAGAACCTGATTTTAACAGATTATTTGACTATTTGCACATTCGAATAAACGATAAACAGGGCTTATTCAATTTTCGATCATTCGAGAAAATATTGATCGATATCCGCCATGGACCCGTGGAGTTATTTGTATTTCTGCAACTACACCAACCCATTTCTTGGCGTAAACGAGCGCAAGGTGGTTATACCTATGCAAAGTAGGCGTTGATGAATTTATACAACTTCTCCCTTTATCCTAAACATATCCTCGGTAGGCTTACGTTGAGGTACGCATACCTTACCCGGAAAGGGATGATTGTAGCTCCAGTTGAGGTTTCTTCATTTAGGAAGTACTTGTACGTCTGCTTAACCTAGGCTACCAATATCCACTCCGAATGACGGTTGATGGAATCGTCGTATTCATTCCTTTACCGTATACCCACCTTCGGTAAGCTTACCTTGGATTGTATTAACCTTACCCCGGACAATGAGGATTGTCCGGGGTAAGGTTAATACAATCCATCTCAGGTTGAGATTTCTTCACTAGAGAAGTACCTGTGTTCAGTACGTAATCTAGGGTAGCTATACCTATCCGGGGTAAGCGCCGATTACTTTATCGCTTTACTGTACATCCATACTCGGCTTACATAGGGGATACTTAACTTAGCCACGATAACGAAAATAGCGGGTACAGTTAAGATTTTCACACTTAAGAAGTACTTGCCTTCTTGGTGTAAACTACGATAGTAACCCATCGCTCGCTGATTAATTCACCCAGTTTATCACTTTACCATATACCCAACCTCCGCAAGTTTACCTTGGGTATGCTTACCTTAACCCGCATAATGACAACTGCGGCACCAGGTGAGGTTTCTTCGCTTAGGGAGCGCTTGTGTTTTCAGCAAAATCTAGGGTAGCCATACCCACTCGGGGTAAACAACTGTTAAATTCCAGCATTTTGAGGCATTCAGATATCATAGACGGTGCGAGTAAAGACCGAAGGGAACGAATTCAAACGTCGAAGATAAGGATCAGCGGCGAATCGACGAAAAACTCCAAAGCAAAAGACCTTCGCGAACTCACCTCCTCACTCCGACCTTCTCCAGACGCGTCAGACTGCTCGAGTTGCTGAGATTCGGAGACGTCACGGTGGTCGGCGGTCGGGACACCCAGACGACGTTGCCGTTGCAGGCGCTGGCCGACGCACATGGCGACGCCACATGCGAGACGGCGAACGGCGAGCGCTCGACGGCCGACGGGAACTTCCGCTGCACCAGCCGCGGCGACATCAGGCTGTCTGAAACGGGCGGCGGATCAGATGGGCGACAGAATCGACGACGAGCCGAGCTGCTGCTCGTCGCTCTGCTGACACTGTCGCCATCAGGCGGACACTGGCGTCAGCCTTGAGACCGTCGTTGGTGGCGCCTGGTGGGCGAAACTCGCTCCGAATGAGGTGACCAAGGAATGCAAGGACACCACTGCGCATAAACCGCTGCTACTCTCGATCACCGACCGACATGACTCAATCAGCAACAATACACCCTTTCAGAAGAATTCCCATCATTCAGCAGAGGGCAGAACTCCAGCACGCCATTCGACCTTTGAAACGATGCAGTGGAACCAGCAACTCGTCCCCACTGTCAACAACACCTTCGCAAAGTATACGATTTTAACGTCAAACTGGACCCTTCCCGAATAACGTTGCACTCTTCTAAGCAAGCTTGATGGTTTTGAAAGTTTAAACACATTAGTTTAGGCCTGGACCTGGTAAAGAGGCTACATGTTGTTACAGAATGTTCTGCTGCAATCAAAGACTCTTGTGCCAGGCAGGGCTCGAACTAGCACCTTTTGCTCTCCGGGCAGCGACGCTACGCGTTTCTCCACCGACGCTGTTTAACCGCACGTAACATCCGTTTATACTTCCGACGCCGAGCGACGCGACGGCATGTAAAGTGGCCAAATTGATCGACCACGTCGCTCAATCAATATGGCCTCTATACGTGGCGTTACGTCGCTCGGAAAGTATAAACGGGGCCTTAGAGATGCGCCTCGCAGGCTTCTTCTATGGGATATCGTGGGGACTGTTCGAAAGGGTATTACGCCTATAACGACTCGTGGTAGCCAGACGTGGACAAGCCAGTGCTTCTATTGTGCAAAGGACAAGTCTCGTAGCAGTTCACCGAGTCCGTAGAAATGTGGGCCTTATTTGGCTTGACTGGGATCGAACCGTTTTGAGACGACAAGGTGAGCACTTGAAGCCGGCGCCTGGTGCCGAGTGCACCACATCTTACAACAGTTGGACCTCAACGAAGACATTGGCTCATCAAAACAGCCTTGACAGCCATCTTCATACGGGGTCACAGTTTTTGATAGCATTCCTTGCGGACTGAGGGAGCTCTCGCATGAACAATGGATGACCGCCTCACAAAAACCACAACCGTTCTTCGCAATCTCCAATGTTCCTACTGAGTTCCTCCAAAATCGTCTATAAATTGCGCGGCAGCAAAGGAATATCCCGGATATCGTAGAGGGACTCTGAATGTCTATGCAATGATTAAGAGGGCCTAGCGGTAGACAATACAATGCTGCAAAGCTTTTAGACAAGCCGGTTTCGAATTCAAGAGGCACAGGAGAGGTGAAAGAGAGAAAAAGTAGGCCTGATTAGCCTAAGTAGAGCCTCGATCCTCACCAAGACTAGGGGGCGCGAAAGTTCACAGTTTTGCGCAACCGCTCGAACCAAAAATATTCCCGTTTCAGCGAAAGTATAAATACCACGCAACTCGCAGAGCTAGTCCAACCCACTACGCTGCCAAAGTGTGCGATCTTTGCTCTGTTGCTCAGACGCATTCCCTCACAGCCCACCCAATCCCTGTGTGCGGATGGCACCAGCGATAGTGACGTACCATCCGAAATTTTGACTCGCAGCGTGCAATTAACCCTGTCGTAATGACAGAAAAATAGCAACGCTGTCGAGCCATATATTGTATCAGAATCGAATCGAAGCTCTTTCCTTAATGAATGGGTGCTCTTTCAGAGAATCCATCGGACAAACAGAGCAATGAACGAACGCTTCGGCCGAAATTAGGAGCAAGACACCATCGGTCATCCCATAGTTGGGTTCATGCACAGAATTCCGCTAAAATTCTAAGAACGGAACTGAGCGTTGAGGCTATGAAGCTTTGTCGATGAACCTCAACTCTACTCTGTACCAGTGGGTCCGACGTCGATTCGGATAATTCGAATCCGCCAATTTTTCAAAAGGATAATGCGAATAATGGGATTTTTCAAGCCCGGATATTCAGTTGAGTCAGATAACTGATTTTCATCAGGAACCCTATATCCTATACGATATTCGATGGCCAATCAAAAATTAGTTCTGATTAATACTACAAGAATCCGAATCGGAGTAGGATCCAGTGTATACACGTCGAGTCGATTCAAGGTTCTATTCTCGTCAAAATCACCCTTGTCGAACACCTCTCGACGATTAATGAACTGGTACCCGACATCTGTAGAAAGAGAGAAACAATGACTTCACCATTGGCACTCATATTTGCGTCGACACGCCGCTGACTTCTATTTCTAGTATTAGTTACTAATCTGGAAGGCGAGAACACGCCAGCCAATCAGGTCATCACCCATACACGCCCTTTCTCGGGATACGCCGAACCGAGGAGGTCTATGGTGTCCTCTACTTCCTCCCCATGTAGGCCACACTGACGACTAGTACCAAGCACTGAGTTCTCCAACAGCTGCAGACTGTACGTCATGGTCCAAATACGCATTCAAATCACCTTCGTGATATACTGTAAAAGTGAAATGAACGGCACATCCCACTAAGGAGACTGAGGAGGTATACACAAGGCTTGGTTAGTCTTAGTCTTAGTCTTTTAGTGGGAGAAAAACTGAACTATTAATCAATTCCCTCGACACCTACAGACTGATTACCACTCGGGCTATGCACAGAAATCATAAACGTAAGTTAGGATAGGATAGGCGACTCCTTAAGAAGCTGGCCCATTAGCTAATAAATTCTGTAATTTCCTCCTTTACCTGTTTAATCACTAGCAAGAGTCGATAAAATCGATCGATATTGACTGAGCGACCAACACTGCTTACTCCTTGTCATATCCGTCCAGCGTCCGTAATGCATATGCCGATTCCTACTTCATACGGTCTGCTGCGGACAAAAATCAATAAAACCCATCATCAATAGTGTTACCTGATCAATGATATTCACCTAATAAGAAGCCTGTCCATTGGTCGCAAGTGATTTCACCTTGATGGCTGTTGGACAGGCTTCATAATAGGTACATATTATTGACCAGCTCCTATTGATCGATTTTTGAGGAATTGTACCCTGAGAAGAGATAAATGACGTCAGTTAAGACGTGAAGTCTTTTCTCTGCCCTATGTGCCGTTGGGGCGCGTGTAGCGCAGTCGGAGAAGGCGCCGACTGTCGCCTGCACCCGATACCAGGTTCCTGGTTCGGATCTTACGCCCAGACCAACCAAGACCTTCATCCCTCCGTGGTCGGTGAATTGGTATCAGACCTATCTGGGAAGGATAAAGCGCTGAATTGTTTGTCGGCTGGCCACCGCAAGTCATTGGACGGCTAAATACGCAATCAAATCGCTCTACGACATCTCGTAAAAGTAGAATGCGTGGCGCATCCCAAAAGGGATTGAGTAACGCCGTCCTTTATCCTTTATCCTGTATGTGCCGTTGAGACGGATGGACAGAAAAACAAACAAATTTTTCGGGAACAGTAGGATTGCAACAGATACGGTGCGTTAGCAAGTGCATATGCACTACAGTGTAGAGGAATGCCGTTGAAAATTCTATCACAACAACAACAAAAAACGTTCAATTGCTGTGCACTCTGCCAGATAATTGCACGAGCGACTCTTCGCGCTACCCTCTCGTTTTTTCCACCTGTCACTCAACTCCGCGACCTTAAATTTAAACATGCAAATGGCACCGTCGACGTCGCGCACAAAACTTTCCACTCGACGCGACGAAAGAAGGGGAAAACGGTGTTGGCTAGGGAGCGAGGATTATCGGACCGCAGAATAAAGCGCCTGCCTTAGCCGGCATAGGACAAGGACGCTTCCAGCTAGTTCCAGCTTTTAAAACTTTAGTTCGAATGTCGAAAACTTTTAATAATGGGAACGAGAATTACTAATATCGGTCATGCCGTGGCCTAATCAATATTGATAGGTCTAATTATGACGCGCGTGCAGTGGGTAATTGGGTTGTAAACTGGGCCAAAGATGTATATCCAGAATAGACCACCAGAAGTAGAAGTCACTCTAATATGACGACCACAGTTGAACCACATCGACTAACCAGCCTTTGGAGACCAATATAATCGACCTTTACAACAGTACAGTACATCGGCGTTTCGATCAATATCGATCGATTCACTGCCGCGTATCGTTCGAGTGCGTCTCAAATCAAGAATGCTCCACTTGTCTTTCAGAAGCCTCAAAAACAACTCTGGACGGACTAAGAAGTATGACGCAGTAAAGTGTTAGAGGATTGAAGGTTGTAGGTAAAGGAAATGGCCGAGACTGAAACTAATGGTAAGTTTTCAGCATTCCAACTAGCCTTAGTTTCAGTACCAGCCACTTCCTTAACCTATATTCTTCAATTCCTTGTAGTACTTTACTGCATCATATCTATGAGCCCTTATAAAGCTGTTTTTGAGTCTTCTGGAAGACAACTGAGGCATTCCTGCTCCGAAACCCACTCGATCGATGCACGGCAAACAATCGATCGATATTGGTTGAAAAGCCGATGTACTGTACTGCTGTGAAAATCAACTATATTGGTCGCCAAAGGTTGGCCAGTCGATGTGATTCAGCTGTGATCGTCATATTCGAGTGATTTCCACATCTGATGGACCATTCTGGGAGTACCACTTAGGTCCCGTCTATACTTCAATCGCCACGATGTGAGCCATAATTAGAACTACCAATATTGGTATGCCGCGCAACACAACCGATATTATCGATTCTCGTTATGACGTAAGTGCGAAAAACGGAGTAAAAAAGGGGTCTTACCAGGATACTACCTCAACGGTAGGTCGGAACGGCGCAAGTATATGGGCAGAACCGCCTCTCTCTGGGTAGTAACAAACTGCAGGTATCTCGCAGAGTACAACCAGTACTCTGCGAGATACCTGCAGTTACCCAGTACAACTCTGCGCAGAGTTAGGGGCGACGGAAGTCGCGGGTTGGCGCCCTGTTGATTCACGTGCTCCACAGCTGACGGGCGCGCGCGGAATGAGGGCTCGTATCGCGGCTAACCGCAGTGCACAGGCGGCGTAGTAGGGAAGAGCTCGGGCTCGTAAACGCGGGGTCATGGGTTTGGATCCCGCGGACTGCGTTCGTTTTGAACTTTTGCAAAATCCATGTTTATTATATAGGTAATCCACCTTGGGGTACTATAGTGTGTTATAGAGCTTGTTCACATATAACATATGCTTCAAACTACAGATTAGCTAAAATGTTCACTTCTGTGTGTCACTTATTTTAAGCCTATTTTGTGTGAAGCTATAGTTATGTAACGATAGATATTTTGTGGCACTAGTTAAAAGTTCCGACTCCACCGACAAGACTTCGGTCAAAAAAATTTTCGCTGAAACTTTGTCTAGGGGGTTATTTGGGGTGCTGATCACGAATCTGACATTCGTTTTTCACGATTCGGTCGGAGGCCACCCATACCGTTAACAAGGGTGGTCCAGGCAGGGTCACCGGTTTCGCTGAAACTTCGTCTAGGGGGGTTATTTGGGGTGCTGATCACATTCGTTTTTGACGATTCTGTCTCTACCTGCCGTCATCGGCAGAAACTTTAAGAATGTAATCCTGTGCCTTCCTGTATCTATATCATTCAGCCGAATCGTGAAAAACGGATGTCAGATTCGTGATCAGCACCCAAATATCCCCCTAGACAAAGTTTCAGCGAAAAAATTTTTTGACCGAAATCTTGTCGGTGGAGTCGGAACTTTTTACTCTTTGCCACAAAATATCTATAGTCACATAACTACAGCTTCACACAAAATAGGCTTAAAATAAGTGACACACAGAAGTGAACATTTTAGATAATCTGTAGTTTGAAGCATATGTTATATGCAAACATGCTCTATAACACACTATAATACCCCTAGGTGGATTACCTATATGATAAACATGGATTTTGCAAAAGTGCAAAACGAACGCAGTCTGCAGGATCCAAACCCCTGACCCCGCGTTTACGAGCCCGAGCTCTTCCCTATTACGCCACCTAAGCACTGCGCTCGGCCGCGATACGAGCCCTCATCCCGCGCGCCCGTCAGCTGTGGAGCACGTGAATCAACAGGGCGTTAATACGCGACTTCCGTCGCCCCTAACTCTGCGCAGAGTTGTATTGGGGTCGAGATATCTGCAGTTTGTTACTACCCAGAGAGAGGCGGTTCTGCCCATATACAACATTTGCGCCGTTCCGACCTACCGTTGAGATAGTATCCTGGTTAGCCCTAGATTATACTTGCGTCGGTACGGGGCGCGGCACGATGGTCGGGATAGATATCGACCGGGCGGCGCGAAAAATCGATATCTATATGGTTGTCCTTCTTACCAACCGAAGCCAGCCATCGCTCGGACGCATCACGCGCTCTCCTACCCCAGGTGTCGGGAACAATCGATCGATATTGATCAAAAAGTCTATGTACTGTACTGTTATGAAAATCGATTCTACCGATAGTTAGTGATTTGTCGATTGATAACGTTGAAGAATTCTAGAGACTCGCCATGTGTCGACACCCCATTGTTCCCAAATAATTGAGCAGTTTCTCAACGTGAATGAAGACACGGATGTTGAACACAATGAATATTGGAGTGGCCTCTTCTCTACCCAGCAGTAAACTGCTTTCAGACCTTCGAAAACAATAGATAACAGGATAAGCTTCGACGGCTTCACGTCGCTCCAACTAACCCTTCTAACCAACCCTAGCATACGGCACTCAGACGCTCAGATCGTAGAGTCTAGATTCGAGCTCTAGATTCTAGGAACCCTATGCTATTCTCAATCCCGGAAGTCAGACAGCTTTTACATCAGCTGTTTCATTAAGGTTCAAGATTAACAAACCCCTCTTAGGAATGCACCACACAATTCCACTATCGTGGAAATGAAAGCTTATCAAATGCTGCTTAGCAGTACAATACAGACCATTGTAGATTCACTAGTACGATGTTGATGCCTTCCAAAATGTTCCAAGAAACCCTTGAGAAGACTGAAAACAATCAATCAAGAGCAGACACCATGACTATGACTACGACAGCTCGTTAGCCAGAGAGTTAACGGTTATGGGAGCGACAAGTTATAGTTACACATAGGGCGCTCAAAAACCTGATGGATCCAGCCGCTATGGAAAAGACTAATCAACATCGGGAACAGTTAGGAAGTCTCTCTCAGCTTGGTAACACATTAAACCACGACTGGTTCCCTGGAAAACCTGCACATCTGCCGCCAGAACGACTAGCCTACTTCGGGAATCTCATCAGGATCGATCGTTAAGTAACTCGTTAACTCTCCAAGACAGACAGTTACATAGATGTGGGCCAACCGTCAAGATAGGAGAACCCCTTCCAATTGAAATGTCCTTTGCAACATAGGTTTCACACAATTTTCACCTCAATTTTTACATAATTTACACAATTTTTTACACAATTTTCACCTCAAATAACGCGGCTTATCGCTGACCATATCGCTTGATAAGCCGCGATATCAGTTTTCCGCCGTGAATTCTCTGTTAAAGTTATGTAAGGCGTTGATGAATCCGAGTCCTGGCCACCGCAAGTGATTGTATGGCCAAATTCGTATTCAAATCGCCTCTGCGATATCCCGCAGAAGTAGGATTGATTGGCGTCTTCCCTCGTCTTTTTGCCCCCATATAAGGCTACACCTGAGCAGGAGAAAATTCATAAACTGGACTTATTCAGATAGCGTAACATTTAAGAAAATGCTGGCGTAACTGGAGGACGGATAACAATGGCAATTATTTTCGCAACACACGAAACAAAGGGAACAGCGTAATCGAAAGACGATTTATTCATCAGGGAGGTCTAGCAAGACGAACATTCTCAGCCAACATCTTCACCTCGACTCAGCCTTCTGCTGAATGAAACGCTCAGCGCATTTTGTTGCGATTTATAGCGCAATCCAGCATTGGACGCCCGATACATAACATTACTGCTATTAGACATGAGTGGGCGACGTGGCTGATTACACACGAACGGCCATTACTTTGCAACGCACAGGACAAACAGGAGCCGCACTGATGTTACATGCTCCTAGACTCTACAGACGACACGATTTATCAGGTGCAGGGATAGTGGATCGGCGATTAGGTTGGTTGTAAGACCTAGGCCTATTTTTTTCAAAGACTTATTACTTTACAACTACAAAGTCAAATCAATAGAGATAATCTCCGTTTTATTCCACTACACTCATCCAATGTCTGGGTACTTTTCTAATTCCTCTCACTTGAAGGACTCCAGTTCTGGAGTCGTGCCATTGCTGAATCCAATTTTTGAGGTCTTCATCCGTTTCAAAATATTTCTCTCCAAATTCTTGCTTGAGAGCAGGAAGAGATTGTAGTCGGTAGGGGCGAGGTCGGGGCTATACGGTGGATGTGGCATTACCTCCCAGCCCAGCCCCTTTATTGCTTCTCTTGTGAGTCTTGCAACACGTCGTTTTGCATTGTCATGCAGGATCACCACCTTTGAGTTCTCAGGTCTCTTTTCTTGGAGAGCTGCGGCGAGTTTGTGGCGTTGGCCACTGTATGTGGCAGCAGTAAGTGTCTCTCCAGTTCTGAGAGTTTCCCAGTAAATCACTCCTCTGATATCCACCAAACACTCAAGGGAATCTTCCTTTCGTGAACGTTGGCTTGGGATCAGGCTTGGGGTTCTCTCCTTTTTGTCCCTGTTGTCTTTTTCTTCGGAAGTTGGCATACAGAACCCGGGACTCATTGTGGAATATACCGGGACCGGTATATTCTGCAAGTGTTTCAAGCTCCAAATTTCCATGCAAAACCAAGATTCTTCAGATGGATTCCCACTATTCTGTGGGACACTTCGAGCTTCTCTGCCAGTTGGCGTGTCGTCTGCCTACTATCGGCACGAAGAAGATGGAGTACTTCAGTGTCGTCCAATTCAGTTGGCTTTCCTGACCTTGCTTTGCCCTCGAGTGAATAATCTCCCTTCAAAAACTTTCCGAACCACTCATAACAGGTGCGATGAGTTGTAGATCCCAAGCCGTCTGTATGGTTAATTTGGTCGGCTGCCTGACATGCTGTAGATCCCTCAATGAATTCATGAAGAATGTCGCACCGAAAATGGCCAAATGGCCATCAGGTAGATCTGGCATTGAGTCCGGAAGATTGGATGGATAACGAAGTACAAGAAGGGTCTTGACCTGTGTCCGCGTGCGAACGGTAGACAGGTGTGATAGGATTACGAAATCAGCTATCAATATTGGCTAGTGCGTCTACAACGAGAACGGTAAACAACGGATGTTGCGTTCGATCAAACGGCGCCGGTGGTGTAATGGCGTAGAGCATTCCCGCCCGGTTAGAGGGAGGTGCGGGTTCGAGTCCCGCCTGGAGCTAGATGTTTTGATCGCAACAAAACATCGTTATGACAGCTCACAACCTCGATACAAGCCACTTGAGGCTTAATGAAACTGATTTGAACGGTAAACAATTTCGAATGTGAAGACTTTTTACAACCTAATAAATTTTGCTAGGCAGTAGTCGTTAATATAGCCTATATGAGGAGTGGATCTACACCAGACCAACAAGGTTTTTATATCTCTTAATTTTCATTACTTCTTCTCGTTTTCGTACAAACGATGTGTTTCACCGACAGTAAAAGTTGCGATGACCGCGTAGCGGTCTGAGGAGGTGCCGACTGTCGCCTGCATCCGATACCAGATCTCAGGTTCGGATTTCCATCCCGGGCCAACCAAGCTTCCACCCCTCCGGGGTTGGTGAATTGGTGCCAGACTTGTCTGAGAAGGATAACGCTCTGATTGTACATCGGCTCGCCACCGCAAGTTATTGTACGGCCAAATACGCACTTAAATCATCCCCCCCCCACAAGTAGAATATGTGGCGCATCCTAGAAGGGAATGAGTAACGCAGTCCCTTTTCTCCCGTGAGGGTAGCAGTACTTGTCGTTGATATGACCCACATGGGGAGTGGGTATGCAGCAAACCAATGAGGTCATATCAAGATGGGACGTGTACAGTCGACGCCCTAATTGGTTAACGAGCGTACATTCGCTGCTTTGCTTAGTTGTGATTGATTAGCGTGTTTCTGCCTCCCTATGTAGGCCATATTAAGGATGAGCACCTTTATACCTTCACTTCAAAATCGAACTCGCTTTTTGATCAGCTTTTTCTAGATCTAGTGAATAAACCACGATCACGGTCATACTTATTTACCTAAAAATTTGACGAAGAGAACATGGTACAATGCCAGACGGAAGAACTATCTCACAAGGGAAGGGTCTGAAGCGTATCTCTGAACGGGGAGAGCGAGTCGTACAGGGTGAATCCCCACCCCTCAGCTAGTATAAGAATGTGCTGTCGTTAAACCCAAGAAGTAGGGGTCGTTGAAGTCACGCCGGAGTACGGGGTATCACGAATTTAGGGGCCTTGTACGCCCGCGATGCCTCTCTCGGCATGCGGCTCGAGGCGCAGTGGAAGTAGGGTTGCTTCATACGAGGAAGGTCGGGGGCTTGGTTCTTCGGCGCTGCTGCGATTTTGCATTTCGACTGACGACTGGTTGAGATTTGGGGGATTCTGACGTCTATACAACTTGCAGACGTTTTCCGCGCATTTTCCATGCGTGGCGCATCCCACAGAGAAATTGATTTTAACGCTGCCCTTTATTCTTACACTGAATCGATTCGCTGATTCTGCATCAGGACTAGAAGTGATACAGTACCCATATGAAAGTTGTATCATAGACTATAAGTATAAGGGGCAAAGGATGGCGCTATTCAATCCTCTTTGGGATGCGCCACGCATTCTACTTTTACGGGATGTCGTGGAGGCGTGTTGAATGCGTATTTGGCCATACAATGACTTGCGGTCGTCAGCCGATGTACAAGTCAGCGCTTTATCCTTCCCAGACAAGTCCGGTACCAATTCACCGACCTCGGAGGGATGGAAGGCTTGGTTGGCCTGGGCGGGGACAATGTTATAACACATAAAAATGCAAAAAATATTGAAACGAAACAGAGAACCTGAGGCCGGATTCATCAACGACTTACAACAATTTAACAGAGAAAATTACGTCCAAAATCCCTGATAGCGCGGCTTATCAAGCGATATGGTGGGCGATAAGCCGCGTTATCTGAGTTTTCCGCTGTCAATTCTCTGTTAAAGTTATGTAAGTCGTTGATGAATTTGACCCCAGAATCTACCCTAACCCCAGAATCTACCCTAGTGGGGAGGGGGCAAAAAAGCATTGAAACGCGAAACAAAAGTAAAAAGTGCGGCATCTCCCGTTTAGGATACTGCAAAAAAAGGATTCCCTGGTAGAATTGATGAATCGTATTGTACTTGTAAAACAGACGATTTTCAGTTGGCCATCGTTGTCGAGGAATCAGGGTGGTGCGCTCCCCCCGAGTAGGATAGATCCGAAAACCAATAATTATCAGAGCAAATAAAAGGTTAAATAATAATAATAGTCGGTGAAATCCTTTTAAATACTAATTTTCCATGGAAAGCAGATCGCTACGAAAGACGGTCTCGGAAAACGACAACAATGGTAAGTATCCTTTACCTAACACTTCCCACATGCTAAGAGCACAGAAACCGCCACAGTTCATGTCGAATCAACTGCTACGGAAAGAGCGAATCAACAACGGGGAAGACATGGCAAGATCAAAGCACCGACAAGCATCTCAGAGAACCGGAACACTCATCACACCGCAGAACAAAGACCGCTCTAATTAGAAAAACCGCGCTGAAACCTCTCGCTGAGTGCTCCTTACACGGTGACGATCTGAGCCCTTAAACTGTTGTCAATTACGAGAAGCTCATCAGAGGTGTTTGGAAGGTGTTGCGATGCGGGGACGACGACGATCAGGAAGAAGGGAAAACCAACTGCTGCGGTCGGTCAAGCGTCGTAGGTGAATAATGGGCAGTTTGGCGGATTCGGCTGATTGTAACAGCAGATCACGCGCTGAAGAAAGAAACGGACCCCCAAAACCCTGGCCGGGAACCACAGACGGGACCGAAGGGCAGCGTAGTACTAGCGGGTGGAAAGCAGCGGCTGAAAGACTACACCAGAAACGACTACAACACCATATGGCTGCGCTCGGTCAGCAGCCACAAGATCTGACGAGGGAACGGATGATGATCTCCTTCTGACTTCGCCGGGTGAAAAACACCGGGCAACGGGGCCATCGTGTACACTCGACGACAGTGCAATGAACAATGAATGGCGCTTGAACGCGTGCGCTCGCGACGATGACGAAAAAACGACTCGCTGATCTAATTCAGAGGACGAGAATCGCAACGAAATTCACACGTCCACGTAGAATGCCGGGAGGCGATGATTGAAGAGGCGACACACAGGAATTCACGCACCTATCATGCTCCTGTTCGGATGCGGAGACGGTGACGGCGACGGCGGCGTTCGCTTGTTTCGCGACAACAGCTCGGACGATCCAGCCAGCTGCGCACGATCCGCTCGCAGCTGAGCACTCAGTGACGTGAACGGCAGGTATCTGAATGGGAACAATCGCGTTGTGAGGAGGAGAAAGGCAGATGGCAGAGACTTCAACCGACGGTACTGGGCCAGGGATCGTCGATTTATCAATGCGGACCAGGTCAAAATGCCCCTCCAAGGATTTTTCGCCTCAAACCCAGATGAATTCTACAGCTGTGGGATAGACCAGTCACTTGATAAATTGGAAGCAGTTCTGCGTTCCAACGGATCTTACATCGACTGAAAATAGTTATTTGTTATTTGTTAGTAAACACTTCGTTGAAGATGCCTGAGAGTTCACGAATTTAGTTGCTACCCAATATCATACACCATAATAACGCGCTAAGCAATGAGTCATACCATCGATCGGCGCCGCCGCAGAAATTATCCATAAAATAGGGGGAAAATCGGGGGAGGGGGAGGGAAACGAGGACGAAAATGGGGCGGGAATGGGGGGGGGGGAATTACGACACGAAAATAGCGAAAAATACCCAGACGTCTTCTATCTGCTCGGGAACTCCGGCCCTGGGGCAATCGAGGTCGCTGAGCACTAATCTGAAGTTTGTCTTTGAAGTATCGATCGCCATCAATCGATATTGATCAAATTACAGTGCTGGAAAATAGCAGAAAATACCCAGACGTCTTCTACATGCCAGGGGATTCGAAAAACGTGCGCAATACGTCGCATGACGTGCCTGGGACTCAGAAGACGTCGCTCAACGTGTTTGGGATCAGGTAGACGTGCCGAAGGCGTCGTCCAATGTGCCTGGGGATTCAGAAGGTGTGCCGAGTTTTCCGCTGGATCATTGAGGGGACCAGTACCAGTAATGGAGGACCGTTTCACTAAGAGAGGACCAGTAGTGAGAACCAATAGATCGCCCTATCATACTATACACTGCACGTACAGCGAGCATTTTGTACTCCTAGGTAGGGAATGAAGCTGTACAAGTAGAGCAGCTAGCTCGATGTGATTGTCCTTAGCTGAGTGATACTGCAACATCGCGCGAAGCGCACAAGTGCAAGGCACGCCGATAGGCGTGACGGAGCACTTGTGAATAGACAATTATCTCATTCTAAAAAGCCCATTCAACGACCATGTATTTGAATCAAGAGATACTGATATCGCTTGACCAATTCAGCAAATTGCCGCGAGTTCTCTCGAATTTTCATCAAATTTGCGCGGACGGGCATGCAGACAAACAGACACCCGCAAGCTATGTTATGACCCCAGGCAGTACTCAGTAGAGATCAGATCCGATACTGATTCGGATAATTCAAATTCGCCACCTTTTCTCGAACCCGGTTAAAACGAGCACACGAACAATGTCATTTTCGAAAAGCCTTGGATCTTGGGATGACTCAGTTAAAAGTAGCCTCAAGGACTTTCGAATGATCCAAATAACTGATTTATCTTCGGATCTCTCATCGGATATCCGAATCGGATAGGACATCGATTTCTGATCAAAATAATTTATCTGAATTATCCGAAAATCCGATTCGGTGAAAATCATTCCTATTTGAATCGCCCTAAGATCCAAGCTTTTCAAAAATCCCATTATTCGCACAATCTTAACCAGGGTTTGAAAAAATGACGGATCTGAAATATTCCAATCAGCGTCGGATCTGCTGTCTAGTAGTCAGACCGGCCCAACGGAAAAGAAAAATCAATAAAATCTATCGATAATGGCCAACCTATCGTCACTGTTTACTTGCTGTGAAGTCTTCGCAATGAATAACGTATGGACGCGATAACCACCCATGAAACGCGGACAAAGATCTTCGATAACTTCGACCAATATTGATTTTTTAAATATTACTGATTTGCGAGTCCTGTATAAAACCCAATATAACCGAGCGATTCCCACATCGTGTAGAAATCGATAAAATCGATCAATAATGATCAGAGAGGCCGCATAACGAAGTAAGAGTAGGAGACTGCCAGCTTTCGCTTGCACAGGATACCAGGTTCGTGGTTCGGATTTCCCGCCAAGGCCAACCAAGCCTTCTTCCCTACAGGGTCTGTGAATTGGTACCAGACTTGTCTGGGAAGGATGAAGCGCCGACTTGTTCATCGGCTGGCCACCGCAAGCCATTGCATGGCCAAATATACATTCAAATCACGATATCCTCGTAAAAGTAGAATGCGTGGCGCATCCCAAAAGTGGTTGAGTAAGGCCGTCCTTCATCCTTTTTTAATGCTCAGAGATCGACAAGGATATGAATGAAGGACGGCGTTAATCAACGCTTTGGCATGCTCCACGCATTCTACTTCTACGGACATCGTGGAGGCAATCTGAATGCGTATTTGGTAAGTACAACGACTAACGGTGGCCAGCTTACGAGCAAGTCAGCACTTCATCCATCCCAGTGATATCTGGTACCAATTCAGCAACCACGGAGGGATGGAAGGCTTTGTTGGCCTTGAAGGAAAATCCGAGCCCGGAATCCTGGAATTGGGTGCACGCGACAGCTGACCGGCGCTTCCTCCGACTGCTCTACCACGCGCTTCAGAGATCGACATCGTTTCTTTATTGCTGACATTGATCGGTCGATTCCGAATAGGTTTGCAGACTAAGAAACACGTCTACCGGTCATTAATTTTGCGCGGGCGAACGGAAGGACCAACAAGTGGATTAGCTCATGTTAAATCTGAAGAGAACACAACTCAGTAATAGCCATATGACATCATCGAAAACATAAGGGTCTCGTCGATAAAATGGATCGATAATGGTCGGCAATCATTATTGGTTACTTCTCGTGGAACCTACTCATATCGAGTAACATTCGCGCGATTCCCACCTCAAACAGATAATGCACATGCACAAAAGTTTATGAAAACGATCGATATCGTTTGCTTGCCGTCGATATTCATTGGCCGATTATGTTTGCACGCTGTGGAACGCTGTCTAGCGGCCATTAATTTTGCAACGACGCAGGAAAGGACAAACAGACAGATGAGCACTTGGTGCAACTGGAGAGAACAGAGACAAATTAGCTCTTGGTGCAACCAGAGAAAACAGCACTAAGCAGCACACCATTATAAGATCATCGAACAGTCAATAAATCTGCGCCGACACACGGACAGATTGATAGATGAATTAATACGACATCTGATCATTTCAAGCTTCTTGCTGAATGATAGAGTATCTAACAGAAACGTAAAAATATTCAGATGCTCGGATATTGTTAGGAAATGAGCGCTGTAGAGGAGCTAAGGTCGACACCCTAACGTTCCTAACCCTATCCGCTTCATCTCTGAGGAACCTTTTTCTTGCCAACAGAAGGATACACACACAAGAACGAAAGGAAAAGAAGAGGAGATGAAGAGAGAAACGAAGGAGCAGCCGCAGCCTATTCCACAGTAATTCCTCCTAAGCGCTTTGACGACCCAAACTGAGCCACTTAGAGCCTCACTTCTACACCCACTAGCCGACTACTACTACACGACTACACGCCACCGAATGTGAGGCGTAAACACGAGTTCAGGCGCGATCACCCTCTAAGCCGAGAGCCACCGAACAACACCCTCCACTGAACGAGAGCAGACCAGTGATCAGCAGCAGCGACGGCAGCAGCTCATCACGTGTCCACCACGCCCTCGGGGCCGTGGACGTTGGCAGCAGGCTGGCTCTTCGCTGGGTGCGAGGGCCGGACGGTCCTTGACCCTGTGCTCTCAACAGATGTTTCTTCGGGAACTGGACCTTTTGGTACATCTGAGATGTCTAACGGACAGCGTTAAGCCATCCGGTTCATGGAATTCGTCCTAAGTCGATTATAGCAAGTGTAAAAGACCAGATTCTGAACATCATAGCTATCATCGCACAACTTGCTCATCTGTGTTTGTCATAAAATTGTTTATTACGGCCGACGTTTCGATTAAATCGTCGTCTTCAAGGCCTGGAAGATGCTCGACATTCTCCAGACCGTGACGTGAAGCTATTAGGTTGGTGCATAAGTTCTCGGACATTTTGGGCATGAAATATTTAGTATAACAACATACGAACAACAATATCAAATCATTTGAAGTAACCACCCTTTACATCAATTGTCTTTCGCCAACGTGCTGGTAAGTCATGGATGCTTTTTCTCCAAAACGTGTCCGGTTGTGATTCGAAAAATGTGAGCAGTGCCTCCTTGACATCCTCTCGGTTCCTAAATTGCTGGCCGTCCAAATAGCGTTGAAGGCTTGAAAACAAATGATAATCAGAAGGAGCGAGATCTGGTGAGTAAGGTGGATGTGGAAGAGCGGTCCATCCGTAGTCCGCCAACTCAGCCGCCGTCGCTCTAGCAATATGCGGTCTAGCGTTGTCGTGTTGAAAATACACCTTCACTTGCTCTCCTCGTGTGGTTTGAAGCTGGGCCCTCAACTTCCTCAGTTGGTTGAAGTAACCTCTGCCGTCACTGCTATCCCTTCTTCCAGCAGCTCCCAGTATTCTACGCCAAGAACGCTCCACCAAATGCATACATAGCATCACCTTTTTCACGTGAAGGTCGGGTTTCGGAACGTCCTCTGCCTCTCCAGTTGCGTCAACCCACTGTGCACGCCGGTGATGATTAGAGTAGAGCATCCACTTCTCATCACCGGTGACAAGGTTGTCCATCCATCCGTGGGTACGTCTGAGGGTAAGGAGAGACAGAGTGACATGCGCTCTGCGATCCATGTAATGTTGTGTCACGTCGTGAGGTACCCAGCGACCCAATTTTTGCACCTTGCCAATCGACTTCAATCCTCGAACGACTGTTGAGTGGCTAACACCAAGAGTGCTTGATAGTTCGCGAGTGGTTTGGTATGGGTCCGCTTCCACTCGACTTTGGAGGCCATCCAAATCCAGTGTCATCGGGCGCCCTTCTCGTTCATTATCTTCAACGGAGAATTCACCAACTGCAAACTTCGAGAACCACTGTTACACAGTACTTCGAGCAGGAGCACTCTCGTTGTAAACATCCTTCAGGCGACGATACGATTCGTTGGCACTGAGGCCAGATTGATGCAGGAACAACATGACGTGCCGAATATGCGTCTCAATGGGGTGAATTGCTTAGCCATAATAGCTGACGTTAACAACGCAGAAGTAAATGTTAGGAACAGTTTTGTAGCTCTTTCCTTTCCCTATCGATCGATCATTTACGCGTTGATACATGCGAGAAATTTGGCGGGAAAATGGGGGATTCAATTCAGAAGGGATCAAATGTCCGAGAACTTATGCACCAATCTAATATTTGAGTCCGAAACGTCATGCCCGCTATCAACCAGTCCCAAGAGAGTCAGGCCAGGAGAACATTTCATCCATTCGGGATAGGCAAATTGGTAATAGGCCCATCGGGACGGATAAAACGCTGAGGCATCTATGGGCGGTTGCTAGCTGCCTTCTTCACGGAAGTCTTCAAATGCTTTCAGGCTTGAAAGTTCTCTAAATCGACTCAGCAGTCAAAACAACGGGAACGGAAGCGAGGGAACGACAACTGGAACTGGTCCTGACCTTCCGCCTTGCACGGATGATACGGCTCGCTGCAGCTATCTTTGCGTATTGATAAGGAAGTAAACCCTACGCGCCTTTGAAAACGACGGTGTGATAGGAATGTCACGTCAAGCAAAGCCCGCTCACCACAACAAACCTCTAAACTTCGCACGAAAACATCCTTATTGTCAGGGAGAGAGCGAGGATTGGCATGAAAAGGTGTGGAAAACGGGGAGAGCTTCATTAGCAATTAGGGCTGACTAGACAAGAAAATGGCGCATTTCAGCAATTACAGAGCTTCTCGTGCTTCGCTTAGTACCACGTTAATGCTCTCACCCGAATCTTTCTGCAAAGGACTCTCCGAGAAGGTTGGAATAATTTTTTGCTCATGGAAAATTTGGCATGACTTTCTTTGATTTTTTTATTTACCTGCCTAATAAGTGTAATAAATTTGTAAATTTAGATGAAAAACTTGTTTTAAAGCACATCAAAGAAGTAAGCACATAGCTCACTGAAATATCAGATCGCGCCATGTACTCAAAAAGTTCGCTGCAACATATTTGATGTATAGCGTAAATGTCACTTACACGAACCATCAAAGAGAGGATATGTGTGTGTTTTTTAACAGTTTTTATGTTGCATCCTTTGCAGGCGCGAAATTCTAGGCAAACTGAAATTCTGCTCTCGACCGATTAAAAATCGAGACTTCTAACTAGGGAAGGGTTTCGACCTCCCATGGAACTTCAAGTTGAGACCAGGATCGTTAGAAAGAGCTCGGAATGCTGATTACGAATATGGGTGTCAAAATTGCAAAATGAGATTCCTGAACGAGTTATGGCCTGTCGAAATCGTGCTCACCACAGGCTGGCTGTGCGACACATTTGGCGCGAGAGTTGTGAGTCATCGGGGCTCCGTAAGAAGGGCTCGCCAGCTGCAGCGGTGGCGCGTGGGTAGTGCTCTCGCTCGTCGGGTGCGACGTCGTTGGTTCGGTCCCGTTGCTGCCGGTTTTTTGCAAATCATAATTTATCTTCGAAATGACCTTCTGTTTTGGATTATGACATGCGTTTGATTAAATAGTCGAGAAAACTACCATACACGTTTGTAAAAATTGCTTGAAGGCAAAAAACTGCTATGGTGATATTTTATTTACTATTTTGCACAAATAGAGTCCAAATCATATATTGAACAACTAGAGGTGTTTTTAACAACCTTGGCATTCATGGAACAGAGCAAAAAAAGCGGACAAGTATGCTGCTCACAAACTACACCTCTTTTATTATACATGCAGCCTCTCTACAAACAGCAACAAAACAGTCAGTTGTAGCAAGATCGAACAAATATCCACCAGGAGTGACAAAAACACACCTGTTAGAAACACCTCTAGTTATTCAATATCTGATTTGGACTCTACTTGTGCAAAATAGTAAATAAAAATGTCACCATAGCAGTTTTTTTGCCTTCAAACATTTTCACAAACGTGTATGGTAGTTTTCCCGACTATTTAATCAAACGCGTGTCATAATCCAAAACAGAAGGTCATTTCGAAGATAAATTATGATTTGCAAAAAACCGCCAGCAACGGGGACCGAACCAACGACGTCGCACCTGACGAGCAGGAGCACTACCCCTGCGCCATCGCCGCAGCTGGTGAACCCTTCTTATGGAGCTCTGCTGACTCACCACTCTCACGCCAGGTGTGTCGAACGAACCAGCCTGTGGTAAGGCCACCCGATTTCAGCAGGCCTCGCTCGACTCGCTCAGGAATTTAATTTTGCAGTTTTGACACCCATATTCGTAATTAGCATTCCGACCTCTTTCTAACGATCCTGGTCTCAACTTGAAGTTCAAGGGAGGTCGAAACCCTTCCCTAGTTAGATGAGGGCAGGCGCGTTCTCATTTTTGGGCTCTAAAAAGTGATCGCCTTTCTGCTCTTTGAAAAGCTTTAAACCATCATTTTTATTCAAAAATAAAATGCTTATAAAATTTCAAAGAATGCTGTCACAACGATGTTTTGTTGCGATCAAAACTTCTAGCACCAGGCGGGACTCGAACCCGCACCTCCCTCTGACCGGGCGGGAATGCTCTACGCCATTACACCACCGGCGCCGTTTGAATTGTTTCTATCAAGACCATCAGCTTAACTGGTCCCATGCTGATATCAGCGGCCAGCCCATCCCGGATACGGATGGGTGCGGATCGGTCCCACGAGGTGTGGATGTTGCGTTCGATCAAACGACGCCGGTGATGTAATGGCGTAGAGCACTCCCGCCCGGTCAGAGGGAGGTGCGGGTTCGAGTCCCGCCTGGCGCTAGAAGTTTTGATCGCAACAAAACATCGTTGTGACAGCGTACAACCTCGATACTAGCCAATTGAGGCTTAAAGAAATTGATTTGAATTGCTTCAAAGAATGCGTTTACCTGTTGGGCAGATGAACTAAAACTTCAAAGAAAGTTCTGGTGAAATTTTCCTTGAACAAAACAGCACACAGAACCATTAATACACGGGCACGACAAGGAATCATTATTCTAACGTTCCTGGAGAGTCTCTAGTTTTGTGTAGAAAAAGCACATTTCAATTTCATTTCAATTCAAGAGCTCGCTTTCATTTAAAAGCTCTTAGACTAGCCTGAAAGAGTGTCGAATTCGATTCGAAAAGTGCTCAGTTCGACATGAAATTTGAATATCAATAGAGTCGAGGCACTTTCGCTATCATCCGCGACTAATTTAGAGGTGAGGAAGTGAACGCAAGTAGATTGGTGCAAGCAAAAGATGCTCATTCAGTGATCCAGAACGATCACAGGGGACCCAACGGTTGCAAGAACCTTGCGCAAGCGAACCCAATAGCCTGACGGTTCAAATATTCTAAAGAAAAAGGCGACGAAGAATAACGAGCGCCGATGATACAATCGGCCTCTGGTCTCCTCCTCATGGTCATCATAAGCAAACGATCGAGCTCGACGATAAGGAGGACGGTGGCGGGCGAGTGAGTGACAGACTGGAGGTGTCAAATGGCGCAGCGCGGCGTGCGCGCGACCACCAAGCCGGTGTTTGTGGAGATCGACGGACGGCGGATTAATTGCGGACAGTGAGCTGCTGCTGCTGCTGCCGCAGGTGATCGTCGATAAAAGGCGACGGTCGGTCCGATGCGCGTCGTCGTGATATCGTCCAGACGGGAAATCACCCCGCCGCCTGGGGATCATCGCGCTGTTACGTGAAATCACGGCCCTTTCCCAGAGGAGTGCGCGAGCATACGGGCGCATTGCGCAGTGTCGAATTCTACATGGAAGGAGACCTCAGATGAATAACAACGACCAGCAGATGGCGGAAGTAGAGCCCGCGCAGACGCCGCTAATGAACCCGTGAATATTCCTAAGGTCCCCGATCTACGAGCGTGCGCTTCCGTCCAGTCATTAAAAGTCTTTGAAAAGTATGGAGAAACGTAGGATCTATCCTAGTCCGGGGGTGCACATACACAAAAAGTGTTATATGTAACAAATCCACTCGAGACTTACTGAGCGGCTCCTACACAACAACATAGGACCCCAAACAAGAAAAGTCACAAAGAAAAAAAAAACGAAAAATTACACTTGTTGCGGTTGTAAGCCGGCAAAATTGTGTGCCCTCCTCATCATGTTGGATCCTGGTTATAACACGTCAGGCGGCGGTCAGCACGTGGCTTCCGGCTTCATGCGCACTATTCACCATGTTAGGTCCCGGTTATAACATGTCAGCCGGCGGTCAGCACGCAACACACCTCCATTCCGTCGCTCTTTGCCCGCCGAGACGGTTGTAAACTTCGGCGATTTTTTTATTTTTTTTTCGTTCGTTTTTGGTTTCTTTTAGGCTCCAACTCGTTCTCTAGGAGCCGCTCGGTAAGTCTCACTTCATTTTGTTACCTACCTATATACTGCCTTCAATCGAAAAATCTCAGTGGGGCTGTTTTATATACCATACATGTGGGCACATTGAAATGAAACCTTTGAAACTTCTTGAATTTTGGCAACTTTCGAAATCAAACCGAAAACCTTGCAATAAAAATGAACATCTCCCAAATAAAATATCAATTTATTAAAATTTATTTCAACAGCCTTTCAGAGACTCACTCTCGCATACTATTGTACAATGTAATAATATTTAAAAACTTCCAATGAATAGGAAAGGCTGTTGAAATTAATTTTTGATGATTTAATTTGGAAGGAGTTCCGGCATATTGTACTTTAACGACTCTAGAGATCGAGGCGAGGTCGCAAAAAAATTTCATCCCAACCTCACCCAGGCGGTTATAAAATTGGAGTGCTGACCGCGAATCTGATCCGTTCTGTATCTGAAAATTCAACTGATTACGATAGGTCACGGCAGTACGGGTGACTAAAGCTGTCGAGATCGTAATTACTGATTTCGCCTAACCTTCGTCAAGGCGGTTATTTGAGGTACTGACCATGAACATTGGACATTGGTTTTTGAAATTTCAGCCGATTACGGTAGGTACGGGTGAGTAACTATAAGGCTGACAAGATCTTAGTAATCGATTTCGCCCAAATTTCGTCCAGGAACAACGCCTCTATGCCCTACTCCATGCCGGCTCGCCCCTTCAGTGTACCTCCAGGCATCCATTCTGTCGCGTTTCTCACCCCTACCTACCGTAACCTACCGTAACCTACCGTACCCCAGCGTAATAACAAAAACAGATGCCGGATTTGCGATCAGCACCCACATAACCTCCATAAACGACGTTTGACCGAAATCGATTACCATGACCTTGGTCATCCGTACCTGCAGTAACCTACCGTGCTCCAGAGTAATAGCAAAAACGGATGCCAGATTCACCATCAACACCACAGATAGTTGGGCGAAATCGTTTACCATGACCTTAGTCACCCGTACCTATCGTAACCTACCTTAGCGTACTACAAAAAAGGATGTCAGGTTTGTGATCAGTATCGCAAATAATCCCACTGGGCGGAGTTTGGGCGAAATCGGTTACCATGACCTTACTCGTACCTACCGTAACCTACCATCCAGCGTAGTAACAAAAACAGATGTCAGATTCGCGATCAGCACCCAAAAAATAAGTGATTATGATCTCGACAGCTTTAGTCACTAGTATCTGCCATAATAGCCTATCGCAGTCGGCCAGAATTTTAAAAACGGATATCATATTGATGATAAGCACCCTAACAACTCCCCTGAGCGAGGTTTGGACGAAACAAATTTTTTCGACCTCTCGATCTGGAGTAGTGGAAGTACATACAGTACGGAACGTCTTCCAAATTAAGTTATTAAAACTTATCTTCAACAGCCTTTCCCATTCTTTGAATTTTTTCCAATATTAATACGTTCTACAATAGTATAAGAATGAGTCTGAAAGCTTGTTCAAAATAATTTTTAATAATTTAATAATTTAATTTGGAAGGCGTTCGTTTCCATTTGGAAGGTGTTTAGTCTGATTTAAAAAGTCTTGGACTAGCTCAGAAGAGTGTCCGGTTCAATGTAAAAATGGTATAAAGTAACGACATTTAACGATTTAATTCAGATGCACACCCCTCACCCGACGTTATGCAAATGTACTACAAAAAGAGCTCGATATCAAAACCAAAAAGACAAGAAACGAATAGAAGAAAAAGGATGCTCTGAATGATGAACCAACCTATTAGAAGTCCGATCTTTGTACAGTTTCGACAGAGTTCCTCTCGGCTGCAATGATCGCTGCTGCTCGTCTAATCCGGCAGAAAGCGAGTATCTGAAACATCCCCGAAATAAATCACCGAATTCCACCGAAAAAAAGTGCGTTCGCAACCCGATACGCTCCGGTCCAGTATCGCGCCGACAATTTCACGCACGGTCGCGATTTCGGCGATAGACCGCGCTCCTGCGTGGCGATTTTATAGCCGTCAGCGCTAAATCGTGCATGACCACGACGGATCGCAGCAGCTGCTGCTGACAACGGGTCATTTTCAGCGGGATGACGAAGAGCAATGTAAGAACGATGGGGAGAATCAGGGATGTGAGCGAAAAAACGTTTTGTAAGGCTTTCCATTACCAGAGCCGTCCTAGCACTCTGAGCACTACCCAAATAACGGGACATGACCTTCGATTAATCAGAGAAGCGCAGACGGAAAAGGCGCCGACTGTCGCGTGCACCCGATTTCAGATCACTGGTTCGGATATAACGCTCAAACCAATCAAGCATTCCATTAATTAGAAGTCCGTACATGCCAATGAAGCCTTTCAACCCTCCGCGGTCGGCGAGAACAAGACATCTTTGGGAAGGATAGAATACTGAGCTGCTCATCGGCAGGGCACGCAACCCATTATATTAGGTTGTGAACAAATAAATTGCGTTTTCCTTGTTTTTTCGCATCAATTTTTACTAAAACTTGTTGGGTATCATTCAGTCAATATTTTTATCGTTGCATATCATCTTGAAGCTCATTTAATGGAAATTCGTCGTTTGGTTTTTGCTTAAATATAATTGACTCTTTGGAAATCTAAGGGAGAATGTTCAAGATGATCTCTAAGGGACACATTCGCATCATTCTGCCTGATGAGTTCAAATTGGATGGAAGGCTGGAGGCTCATAAAAATATTCTGAACGCCTGTGAACCAGATGGCTTCTCAATCCGCAGTACTCGGCTCTGATTCCGAAAATTTCAATCCGAAGACACAAGCCTTTGAGGTGAACCACGTCGACGCCGGATCCCTTAACTTGACGACGGCCGTCCGAAGTCAATTTTATGGTCGAGTTCTTGAGTTAGCGGAAGAGCTTACTTGTCTTTTTCGACCGTTGCTAAGCATTTTCAGAAACACGGAAAGATGATGAAAGTGGATCAATGGGTGCGCCACGAATTGAACGATCAGAGAATGGACAGGTCAACGATTCCACTTTCCCAGCACTGGGGAGACGGGGAGTCGATGAAGTCGGCGACCACCCGGCTCAAGTCCTCAAGCTTTGTGCAACTTTTCCTAGCCAAGAAAGCCTCAAGGGAGCGGAACGACGGCTATTCTGAGGGGACTACGTAAAAGGAATACGCCACGCCCTCGTCCAAGACGTCGCGATTCTTCTTCGATTGATAGCGGAGTCTGTACGCGTGGAGTTTGACACCTGTTAACGATACAGCAAAAACAACTGTAAAAAACACACATAACCTCACTTTGATGGTTCACGCAAGTGGGATTTACACTATCAATCAAATAAAAATTGCGGTGAACTTTATCAAAAAGATGGCGCGACCTGATCTTTTATTGCGCTACATGATTGCTTCTTTGCTGTGCTTTAAAACAAATTTTGATTCATTATTCTCTCTCTTGAAATAAAATTTATTAAAGTATTACACTTACTGGGGCAGTGAACTAAAAAATTTCAAAGAAAGTTATATCGACTTTTCCTTGAACAAAAAATTATTCTAACCATCTTTTAATGAGTATGTAACTTCAAGTGCCTAAAGGTCATTTCGATTTGAAAGAGTCCGGTTTGATTTCAGTCCTAAAGCTAGCTTAGAAATGTCCAAAGTTATCTGAAAGGAGGTGAACAATTCGACGTGGAAATGGTATTGGTTTGATCAAAAAGTCTTGCAACACTCGCACAACAATATTACAATACAATACAATATGATACAATATACTTTAACTTCATCCAAGTCTAAGATCCTGCCCCATGTTTCAGGCAGCCTTTTAATTCCTTTCCGCCAGAATTCCGAGGGCTGTGAGGAAAAGAATTCAGAAACTTCCATTTTCAGTTGACGTCGATCATCGAACTCTCTACCTCGAAGACGCTGCTTCGGAGCTCTGAACGATGGTAGTCAGAAGAAGTGAGGTCTGGAGAGTAGGTGGGTGGGGGAGAACTTCCCAGCCTAACTCCAGGATTTTCTCGCGACTCACTTTTGCGACGTGAGGACGCGCGTTGTCGTGCAGGAGGTAGTCATTCTCCCGTTCTGGACGTTCGTGGCGCATGGCGTCGGCTAAGCTCTGGAGCTGGATAGCGGATACAGATGCTGTGACTGTGGTCTCACTATCCAGCAACTTCCAGTAAAGCATTTCCATCTGATCCCCACTAGCAACACAGAAGAACCTTTTCGTGGTCTCCACGTTTCGGTTGTCCTGGATCTCCGCGTGGGAACCATTTGCTCTTGCGGGTGTGCTTAACATAAAGAACCCAGTTTTCATCACCAGCAACAATGTCCTTCACAAAGTCTGTTCTGTGCTGGCGAAGAAGCAGCGACTCAGCAACACTGATTCGGCATGCCTTGTCAAAGTCCCGCAGGTATGTGGTACCCAAGACGACAGAACTTTGGGGTACCCAAGGATCTCCAGCTGCCTCACGACGGTGCTTTGCATACATCCAAGTGTCGCCGCCAATTCGCGAGTGGTTGAATTTGGCTTCTCCTTGAAGGCTTCTGGCAAGCTGTCTCCTTCCACAACAGAGGGGCGTCCGGAACGAGGTCGATCTTCGAGAGAGATATCTCCAGCCTTGAAGCGTTGATACCAACGGGCCACTGTGGAATAGTGAACGACTTCCTCCTTGAATGCAGCGCAGATGTTGGAGGCTGCAGTCCTTGCGGAATGAATGGCCTTGCAGAAAATCGTAGTAGACGATAGGTCGTAGGATGCTGCTGCTTATCGTTGGCATTGCTGCTGTATTCGTATTCGACGAGGCCTTATATAGTATGCTTGAGGAACCTTCGAGAATGTACCGTGACGTCACCACACAAGAGCAATACTGTAAGAGCTTTACCAATTTAACAGGCAGTAGCGTCAAGTGTTGCAAGACTTTTCGATCAACCTATTACATATGAGTTGTCAAAGGATCTTAACCAATTACCGAGAAGCTACTGTCACTGCAGCTGGCACAAGTTTGTCAGTTTGCCACCAGGGACGGTTAGAAGAGCACAATAAACTCTGAGGCACGTGTAAAGCAGCGCTACACTGAGGCACAAGGACGAGTACACACTATTTAGCCATTCAAAGGCATAACAGACCATTGTAAAGAGACTCCAGAATCACTCTCGGTTAACTAATAAACCGAAACTACGCACAAACGCAGACATTCAATCGATGCGCTGGATAAAGAACGAAAGACTCCCACCAAAATCCAGTGCGACAAAGCAACTATGCAGGAGGGGCAGCTACTTATCCACCCACTGAAAAATTTTCGCGACGAAAAGTGGCTCCAGAAACGCCAAGGAACGCAGCTAGAACTGGAGCTTGAAAAGCGCCTCGCAAAAGTGTCTCAATTCGGACGGCTAAAGAAATCACCGCAAAGTGGACAATTAATAGCCTCAACACGTGGGGATTTATTACGCAACGGCTAGTCGGCGGTAAGGCAAGCGGAGACCAGTTCCACTCCAACTAGAAAGGAGGGCGGGGCAGCGCCTGCCCCTCTCAAGGTACTGCGCGCGTTCAAAAGCCAAAGCAACAAGCGAATCTCGAGTGGACGGAACTCGCCTCTGAGTCGGTGACGTCATCTCGCGCCATCGTCTATTCATACGATATTCGCGATAGGCTCGTTGGATGATGACCGCGGCACGATGAGCACGTGCTCGACCTCCGTACCGTTTCTCCAGAACCTGAAAACAGCGCGTATTTTTGCGCAGACGCACGTAACGACGGGAAGAACCAGCCGGCCGGCCGGCCGACTGTCACATTCGGTTAGGCCTCAGTTTGTACTCAAGGCTGAATCACACATCCTAGCGTTTAAAACAGGGGTGTGACTTTCCGTTAAATCTTTAAATTTCACTAGAAGTATAGATAGCTGCATTGCACTGTTCGGTCAAAAAATATGAGAGGAACCGGGATCTATCCTAGTCCGGGAGGCCACATAACTAAAAAGTATTATATGTAACAAATCCACTTGAGACTTACCGAGCGGCTTCTACAGAACAACATGGGGCCCAAACAAGAAAAGTCACAAAGAAAAAAAAACGGAAAAATTACATTTGTTGTGGTTGTAAGCAGGCAAAGTTACGTGCCCCCCTTACCATGTTAGATCCTGGTTATAACATGTCAGGCAGCGGTCAGCACGCGGCATGCTGCTTCATGCGCCCTCATCACCATGTTAGATCCTGGATATAACATGTCAGCAGGCGGTCAACACACGGCATGAGTTCATTCCGTCGCTCTCTGCCCGCCGAGACGGTTGTGAACCGCGGCGTTTTATTATTTTTTGTTTGCTCGTCCGCTTTTGATTTCTTTTAGGCTCCAACTCGTTCTCTAGGAGCTGCTCTGTAAGTCTGAATTCATTTTGTTACCTAGTTTTTAGTTATGTGCCCCCCCGGACTAGGATAGATCCAGGAACCATTTTATATACCATCTTCTGGAGAGATGGGTACTTTCAAATGAAACCTTTTAAAACTCTTCATTCTGAATACTTCTCAAACCAAACTAAACCCTTCCAAATATAAGAGAACGCCTTCCAAAATAATAAATTACTAAACAGTTATTTTCAACAGCATTTCCTATACTTTGGAAAATTTTTCCAACATTATTTTTTCCATATCCCACCATATATAATATATATAGGAGAATGAACGGCTGTTGAAAATATTTATTATCAATTTATTCATTTAATTTGGAAGGCCTTCGTTTTTATTTAAAAGGTGATCAGTTCGATTTCAAAAGTTTTCAGAATTCAAGAATATTCAAAAGCTTCTTTTGAAAGTGCCCACCTGTGGTGAAGACGGTATATAAAACGGTCCCGCTGATATTTTTCGATCGAAACGACACTAAGCACCTATCTATCCTTTTTAACGAAATTTAACGGAAACGGCACAACCCCGGTCCAAAAGCTGTTCACAGCGCCGCAAGTAAGCTGAGCTAGCCGCGAATAACAAAGGGGAGGTGGACAACGGAAGAAAAATGTTCTAAAAGAAAAACTGTAAACAAATAAATGTAAACAAAGTGCACTGAAGCCACAAAGTAAACTGCCGAATCCAGAGCTAAGTCCTCTAGGCATTAGCGCTGCTGAAGTAAAGGGAACTAGATCTATAGCACCGACTGCAGCTGGTATACTTTGTATTTGGGCTTATTTCAAGAAGAAGGGGTAAAACAGCCGTTAATGTGATCTACATTAGGAACAGAGGAAAGAAAAATTGGTACTTGACGCCAATATCGCCAATATGGCCTGCACCGGAAGACGAGCTACTCTTAACCAATCGAATAACGGACAAAACACACGTCTGTCAATAGGGTATCCGCTAGCTCTGGCTGACACACCCATTCTAGGCTACCTGGCTAGTCTGGTGTATCGCCCCATTTCAGTGTAGGCCACATTAATGACTAATATCGAAACATTTCCTTGGTAAAAGATAAAACTCTGTAGAGTTCCTAAGAGATAATACAGCCGGATCTATCCTAGTCCGAGTTAAGTAAAAAGTATTATATGTAACAAATCCACTAGAGATTTACCGAGCGGTCTCTACGGAACAACATGGGACCTAAATAAGAAAAGTCACAAAGAAAAAAAAAACGAAAAATTACATTTTTTGCGGTTGTAAGCAATCAAAGTCGTGTGCCCTCCTCACCATGTTAGATCCTGGTTATAACATGTCAGGCAGCGGTCAGCACGCGGCATGCCACTATTCCGTCGCTCTTCGCCCGCCGAGACGGCTGTAAACCGCGACAATTTTTTATTTTTTTTTGTTCGTTCGTTTTTGGTTTCTTTTAGGTTCCTACTCCTTCTCTAGGAGCCGCTCGGTAGGTCTCAATTCATTTTGTTCCCTATTTTTTAGTTATGTGCCCCCCCCCCGAACTAGGATAGATCCATACACCCTTCTCTGGGGTTTAGCAGGAATTTTACCCCAACTTCTACAAGAACCAAGCGAATATGATTTACCTAACACGGCACGTTCAAACTGGTCACATATCGGAATTCACTCTTTTGCCCAGTTCTGAGTACAAGCCCCAAAGCATCAAGAATAACGGCGTTAGTCAATTCTTTTAAGGATGCCCCGCTCATATTGCTCCTACGGGATGCCGTAGAAGCTATCTAAATGCGTGTTTGGCCTACACGGTGCAGCCGATGAACAACTCAGGGTTTCATCCTTCCCAGACAAGACTGGTACCAATTGACCCCAGAGGGACGGAAGGCCTGGTTGGACGGGGTGAGAAACTCGAAACAGGAACCGGGTATCGGCTGCACAGTCAGCGCCTCCTCTAGCTGCGCTACCACTCACTCTTGTACAGGATATAGAGCTGTCGAAGGTGGCACCTGCCGCCGTGTGCACTCCGATTCGGGGTTCCTGGTTCAGATTTCCCGCCCAGGCCAACCCAACCAAGCCTTCCATCTTTCTTGGGTCGGTGAGTTGGCATCAGACTTGTCTGGGACGGAGAAAACACTGATTGTTCTATCGGCTGACCACCGCAAGTCATTGTATGGCCAAATACGCATTCCAATCGTCTCCACGATATCACGTAGAAGTAGAATCAGTGGCGCATTCCGAAAAGGATTAACCAACGCCGATCATTGTCCTTCTTATTCTTGAAATAAGCTAGTCAAGACTCGATTAGGCCATCATTCTCCATCGGCATGAATGCATGCCTCGAGAGGATCTCGCAGAAATGAAATATGTGATGCACCCTAGAAAGATGGTTAGTTAAAGCTAGATCCCATCACCTGCACACCTTTCAGAAGGACTCCGTTAACAGGGAGAACCGAAGGCCTGCAAAGGATAACCTCAGCCCCGAAAACGAACACTGAACTTCACTGACAGCTCTATGCGTGTCCAGTTTGCGATACAAAAAAGTGCTTCCTATAAGCACTTATAGGAAGCATTTTTCTTTCAAGCACGATTGGAAGGACATCCGTTCACCTCTTCGGAACTCATTCACCCACTACGAGACACTTTCAGCACGTTCGCTCGAAGATTTCAGCAAATGCCACAGTTTCTCGTTCGACTCGCCATGAACATCGGTATCTTCGACAATGTATTTGATTGAAGTGCTATTTCAGCCAGCCGAGACTGATTCAGGTCTGTCTCCTCGATGCGCTCCCGCATAACAAAATAGCATTTGGGAGAATTTCTCGAATAGGCTGTCGCGTACACCCGACTCCATGTTCTTGGTTCGGATTTCCCGCCCAGCCGAATTGTCGGCGAAATAATATACATTCCGCCATCAAACACTTTTCTATCGGCTGACTACCGCAAGTATATATTAGAGCTATCCAAGTCGGAAGGGGGAGGGTCATTAGATAAGCGAAACAAGTGCAAAAATTGTGGTCTGTTCCGGCTAGAAATTTGGAAGAAAGGTTCTCCAGAAGGCCAGAGCACAGCGTTGTTTTCGTAAAATGGATTACTTTCAGTATTGACGCCGTTATCAGAGTGAGAATGGGTGCCCCCCCCTCACAAGGATAGCTCCTGTAGGTCAAATACGCGCTCAAATTTGCCACCACAATGATCCTTAAAAGCAGAATGCCTGGCGCATACCTAAAGGAAGTGACTAACGTCGTCCTTAGCCTCTCAAGAAAAAGCTTAAAGAAGAAACACCCTCAAGAAATCGTTTGGTACTGGTGGCTATTGTGGCCTACATTGGAAGAGGAGAGGTGCCTCACTGAACCTGTCTAAACATGGTAAAATAAAACATTTTGCTCGCCAAATAAAGGAGAAGTTATGCATCTTAATATAAAGACTAAGCTTAAATTGTATAGATGTGCTCGAACAAATAAATGTGGATAATTATTCGAATGTTCCAGATTTCTAGATTTTCGAGTATTCCTCCGAGTTCGAACATCAATGGATTTGAGAAGTCGAATATTCGTTCGAATCCAAACATCGAAAGACAGCTATATTCGAATTTTCTTCGAAAATCGAATCATTCTATTCAAATGTAGAATAAACTTCAAATCTTCAAGCACGGAATCCTATTCTAACAAATTATTCAACTAATCGAATATTCGAATAAACAAAAAGTGGAACTTATTCGATTTTCGGTCATTTGAAACAATCTTTCTGGGCAGATATGCTCTACAGGGAATGAAAAGAGGCTTCTTGAGGAAACCTAGGCAAACGAAATCGGCGAGTAAACAAGTGGACAAGAGCAAGCACAAGGAAGAACGGTGAATTTTTAGTCTGTGAAGGAAACTAGTCTTAGAATTATTATAGAATCATTTATAATACATCAAGTTCTAAAACCGAGAACTGAGCAAGCCAGTCAAACTAGAGTTCATTCCACGCAACCGACTGAACAACACGAGGCCTACTGACGAAAGAAACGCTCCCAGATAGCAGATTCTGTAGCTGATCAACGAGTCCTCTCAACGCACATCTCGCAAAAAGCTTTTCAATGCCGAACAAAACTGGCTCTGACACACTACCCCACACCGCTCGTGTTCCAGGATCTCTCTGCCTGCATGCACAGCACCACTTTTTCATGCATGGGGATTGGCTATCGTCCCCGGCAAAAAATCTTCAGAAACTTGAAGCCCGTTCGAAATGTCCACCAGGAATTGCTAGTTCGTAAGGCAATTGTCAGCTCATATGGGGTAATCGGGAGGAAGAGTGTGCATATAATAAAGGATAAAGGCCAGCGTTATTCAATCCCTTTTGAGATGCGCCACGCATTCTACTTCTACGGGATGTCGTGGAGGCGAGTTGAATGCGTATTTGGCCATACAATGACTTGCGGTGGCCAGCCGATGATCAAGTGAGCGCTTTCTCTTTCCCAGACAAATCTGGTACGAATTCGCCGACCCCGGAGGGATGGAAGCTTGGTTGGCCTGGGCGGGAAATCCGAACCTGGAACCTGCTATCGGGTGCAGGCGACAGTCGCTGCCTCCTCCGACTGCGCTACACGTGCCCTTACACGCGTTCTGCCGTACGTGATCATTTCGTTCTTTAGTGGTTCCTACACACTAGGATAGCCCTAACAAGTACGTATAGCACCCCAAAGGAACAGAAAAATTTCTCTTGTGCTGACACGGAATTGTAGCAGGAATAGATTCAACGCCCAGAAATAGAATGAGAACAAATAGTTTCCATATCAGTGCAAGGAATGCTACCAATTACTGCTGCTACGCTATTCTAAGCCATGGGGAATATGATACTTTTCAAGGAAACGAAGAACAAAAGACAGGACATCTAATTGCGAACGCTCGTATGGAAGAATGCAGTGAAAGAAGAAATTGAAAAGCAGTGCAGAAGCGGGAACGAGGGCATCGTCTCCATATCACCGCGTCGTCGCCGAACTTTACGGAGTCGCAGACGGCGAAACCGTCACACTACGCCTTTCAGCGCGACATACACCATAAAAATCTATTCTGCTCAATTTCGTTGAGCACCAGCTGTCAGCCGAGGGAATATCGATTGATATCGATCGGTATATACCATATTCACGTACAATCGGACACTTTTCAAATAAAATAAGACACTCTTCTAAGCCAGCCTAACCAGGAAACTATCTCAACGGTAGGTCAGAACGACCCAAGTGTTGCACATGGGCAAAATCGCCTCTCTCTGGGAAACAGCAAAATGCAAGTATCTCGACCCCAATACAACTCTGCGCAGAGTTAAGATGACAGAAGCTAGGCCGTTGGCGGCGCTAGCCCTCTGCATTCACGCGGAGGGCGGGCTCAAGTTGTCTGGAAGCAGCGATCATGGGAAGTACGCCGCGCATCTACCCACTGCGCCACCGCCGCTCGCTCGCCATCGCTGTTTCCAACCACCTTGAACCCGCCTTTCGTGTGCAGGCAAAGGGCTTAGGCCGCCAACAGCCCAGCTTCCGTCGCCCCTAACTCTGTGCAGAGTTGTATTGGAGTCGAGATATTTGCATTTGCTTGTTTTCCATGGAGAGACGATTCTGCCCATACACAACAATTGGGCCGTTCCGACCTACCGTTGAGATAGTTTTCTGGTAAGGCCTATGTTATACTCCTGCGGGAGCATCCGCGAACCGGCGGGAATCGCGCCGGGATCTCTGAGCTGGCCAATTGCCGCGTCCCGCCACGTCTGCGGTCCGCGGATCGCAGCCGACAGACGACGAAAGGGCTGTTATGCTTCCCGCCCGCGGAATTCCGCGACAAAAACGCGCTCCAATGCGACGCTAGCTGCCCCGGGACAACGACGACCGTCAGCGGACGTCCCGCGGATGCTCCCGCGGGAGTATAAGGCCCCTGTTATACTCCCGCGGGAGATTCCGCGGATGGGCGGAAATCGCGTCGGGACCCCGCGCCGGGTCACTCGTCGCGCCTCGCCACGCCCGCCTCCGCCGTGCACCATTGGTCCGCGGACGTTCCGCGGATGCTCCCGCGGGAGTATAACAGAGGCCTAACATAGGCCTAAGGCCTCTGTTATACTCCCGCGGGAGCATCCGCCGAACGTCCGCGGACCAAGGGTGCACGGCGGACGGCGGGCGTGGCGAGGCGCGGCGATTGGTCAGGTGAGGAGTCTCGGCGCGATTCCCGCCCTTCCGCGGATGCTCCCGCGGGAGTATAACATAGGCCTGACTTCTGAAATCAAAGCGAACTCTTCCAAATCGAAATCACGTTCAGCTTAGAGTGATTCTTTGTTGGAACAACTTTCTTTGGAACGACTTTCCTTGGAATTTTTTTAGGGATCTATCCTAGTCCGGGGGCCACATAACTAAAGAGTATGTAAAAAATCGACTTGGGACATACCGAGCGACTCCTACAGAGCGCGATAGAACCTAAACCAGAAAAATCCACGAGCAAAATAAAAGCGAAAAAAATGTTTTCGCCGCGGTTGTAAGCGGGTGAAGTTATGTGCCCTCCTCACCATGTTAGATCCTGCTTATAACATGTAAGGCGGCGGTCAGCACGCGCTAGGTGGCGTTATGCGCCCTCCTCATCATGTTATATGCTGGTTCTAACATGTCAAGCGGTGGTCAGCATGCGACACGACTCCATTGCGTCGCTCTTTGCCCGCCGATACGGTTGTCAAACCGCGGCGATTTTTTATTTATCCGTTCGTTTTTCTTCCTTTGTTTTAGGTTCTATCGTGCTCCGTAGGAGTCGCTCGGTAAGTCCCAAGTCGATTTTTTTACATACTTTTTAGTTATGTGGCCCCCCCAAACTAGGATAGATCCTTTTTTATTTCACATATCCTCACTTTGATGGCTTATGTAACTGGCATTTACACTGTCAATCAAACATAAGTTGCGGCGAACTTTTTGAGTGCATGGCGCGACTTGGTTTCTTAGTGCGCTACATGCTTGCTTCTTTGCTGTGCTTTAAGACATATTTTTTTTTACTATTTTTCTATAAAAATAAAAATTTTATGAAATTACGACATTTATTGAGACAGCTGACTGATTGTGACATTAAAAAAATAAAAATTTTCCTTGAATAAAAAACTATTCTAACCAACTTATTGAGTGCGTAGTTTAACCTGCCTGGAGGTCATTTCAGTGTGAGTTCGTCTTGATTTCAGAAGTCTTGAAACGAGCATAGAAGTGTCCAATTTGGTTTGAAAAGTGTCCGATTCGACGTGAAATGGTGTACTCGCGTAACCTACATCTCAACCGATCAATGCGGGACAAAAAATATCACCACATCGATTGATATTGTTTGTTTATGGCGATGTCCATGCTTTTATCATAATTTTCAATCGTTCAACTCTGTGAGAAATTACCATTACCGATCGATATGGTCGAAGGCAGCGTTAACCCAAACATAACCATTATGTTCTATTAAACCCACGTTCTATTAAGCCTTCCTAAACAGGTGGATGACAGATTTCTAAGAGCGGCCATCAATTTTGCGCGGACGGAGGAGCAGAGGGACAGATAATCTTCGCTTATACGACGCAAGAGGTAAAAACACTTCAGTCACTGCGCTGCCAAGTTGAATGAGGCGAACTCTATATCGCTGTCACAAGGAGAGTGCGTTGTGAGCTGTCGGATGATGTGGAAATCGAACCCGAAACCATTCAGATTCGAGAATGAAGGGAAAGAAAAGGAGCTCAAGTTCCTATTTAGGTAGAAAATCTGCTCGCTTCTCACAGAATCGCTGCGACGAACTATAAACGGTATTTGGACAGATGTTGTCCAAACAAACAACTCGAGGATGTGGCCCATCTAATGCAGAATTGACCATATCGAGCTGTTTTCCTTGCTCAGTCTGCGTCACAGACCTTTTGCAACGAGAGCATCACATGGGGTAAAATCCCGACAAGTACCGTGAACAAACACACACTAATCACGGAACTAACTACAACTCAAAGAGCGCATAAAAGTGAAGTAGATATTGTTTATCTATGACGATGTCAATGATTTTATCATAACTTTCAACTGGTCAACTCCGTGAGAAATTGTCATTATCGATCGATATTGATTGGTAAGCAGGCAGCGTTTACCCAAATATAACCATTACGTTTCTAAACCCACGTTCCATTAAGCCTTCCTAAACAGGTAGATGACAGATTTCTAAGAGCGGTCATCAATTTTGCGCGGACGGAGAAACAGAGGGACGAGATATTCTTGGCTTATGCGACGCAAGAGGAAAAACACTTCAGTCACTGCGCTACCAAGTTGAATGAGGTGAACTCTATATCACTGTCACAGGGATAGTGCGTTGTGAACGGCTGATGCGGGAATCGAACCCGGAACCGTTCAGATTCGAGAATGAAGGAAAGAAAACGAGCTCAAGTTCCTATTTAGGTAGAAAATCTGCTCGCTTCTCACAGGATCTCTGCGACGAACTATAAACGGTATTTGCACAGATGTTGTCCAAACAAACAACTCAAGGATGTGGGGGATCTAATGCAAAATAGACAATATCGAGCTCCTTTCCTTGCTTAGTCACATGGGGCAAAATCCCGACAAGTACCGTGAACAAACACACACTAATCACGGAACCAACTACAACTCAAAGAACGCACAAAAGTGAAGTAGACCTGTCCAATAGCAAACATCACTCACTACTATTTATGGAACAGCACTAAGAATCCACGTCAACAGCTCATCCAATAACGCACAGGGCATCGAACACCCCGTGTTTATTGTTGCGGAAAAAGTAGCACAACCGGTAATTGAGGTAGGAATGAGGCGGGTGGAGACAAGGTGACGTCTTGGCAACACCTGGGGCCAGATTCATCAACAATTAAACCCGTGGGTATGCGGGGTATAAGGGGTGGTGATAAGAGTCAGGTAGAGATAAGGTGAGTCAGAGATGCAGGCGTCGTCGTGGGTATCTCCACCCCTATACCCACGGGTTAGTCGTTGACGAATCCGGCTCCTGGTGGTACTAACCAGGGAAGGGTCTCAGATGTATCCCTGAACGACGAGGGTGGATAGTACTGCTGTCCACCCTTCAAGTATTTGTTCGATAATTAATGCCTTTTTTAGAGATGGCGAGATCGGCAAGATGGAGAAGCTCATACAACAAAATGGTCAACATATAGTTGATTAATGTTTGTGGTTAACATAAATATTAATAATAAACTGAGTAAACTACTAAAATAATTTTATTAAACTAATATGAAACTAAACTAAATAAATAAACACTTCGAAAACATGAAAAATGCGACATTAATTGTATATCGACCCAAGTAGCAACGAATCATGTCCATTTCTGTAAAATCCTTGGACGTAGCGAGCTAGAGACCCCGAGAGTTTACTATGGAATCACGTTGTTGCACAAGGCAATACCTTCCAAACGTCGAATATGCAGGAAATATACGCATAAATACTGCTTCACAGTCGCGGGTAAGCTGTTCTATGCGTTGATCTTGCAGTACTGTTTGCATTTTTTCTGCAGACTCCATGTTCGGGAGGTATTGCCTTGTGTGGTGATATGGTTCCATAGTAAACTTTCAGGACCTCTAACTCGCTAGGTGCAAGGACGTTGCAAAAACAGAGCGTATCTGCTTCTACTAGAGGGGTGGTCCTCACAGTGGCATTCAATCTCGCCGGTCAGACATACACCTGAGACTTTTCCATGGTAAGCTGAGGTTGCATGAAAGAACCTTCGCATGGCTCAGCTCATTTTATGAGGGTGGTACCCGGATAGACCAAAAACGTGAGGAAAGGGTAGACTCGGGAGAAAACGCGCTCCAGGGAACGCTGTAGATAAAGCGATCCGATAAGTGGGTTCAATTTTGAGCTTAAGGAACAAAGCTACTAGTCGGTAATATGGCCTACACAGCGAGGCGGAAACGCATCATTCAATCACAACTAATCAAAGCACCGAATGGATGCCCGTCAACCTATCATCGATGTTCACGTCCTCTCTGAACGTAACCTCATTGGTTTGCTACATACCAACTCCCATGTAGGTCACATTACAAGCACCGGAACCTTTACAGGATAAAAGGTTAAAGGACGTCGTTACTCAATCTCTTCTGGGATGCGCCACACATTTTACTCCTACGGGATGTCGTGAAAGCGATTTGAATGCGTATTTGGTCACACAATGACTTGCGATGGCCAGCCGATGAACAAGTCAGCGCTTAACCTTCCCAGACCAGTCCGGTTCCAGTTTACCAACCCCGGAAGGGTGGAAGGCTTGGTTGGCCTGAGCGGAAAGCCGAACCAAGAACCTGGTGTCGGCTGCACGCGACGGCCTGCGCCTCCTTCGACTGCGTCATCACGCGCCCATCTAAATGGTTACATAATGATAATCCGGTACTATTAGGGAAATCTGATTCGGTGTGTACAACAGGAGGGTGCAAATGTGAGACCAAACAACCACATATCTGTTGAGCGCCGCACTGAGAAGTGTAAATAGATGGTTCTACCCATTGTACACACTTAGGGAGACATCTCCGACGGCACTGAAAGCCTTTGTGCCCATTTATACTTCGACGCCGAACGACGCGACGCCACGTAATGAGGCCACATTGATCGAGCGACGAGATCGATCAATTTGGCCACTATACGTGGCATCGCGTCGCGCGGCGATGGAAGTATAAACGGGGCCTTAAGGCCCCCACAGAGTTCTGCGGCAGCGCCGCGGCCCTATACTTAACCATAGGGCAGAGACGCAGAGCTCGCCGCCGGCGGCGTCTCTGCCCTATCCTTAACCATAGCGGCGAGCGGCGTTGCCGCAGAACTCTGTGGGGGCCTTTAGGCGCGTGGTAGCGCAGCTTGAGTAGTCGCCGGTTGTCACAGGCAGCCCAAGTTGGGGGGGGGGGGGTTCCTGATTCAGACCCTGCCTAGGCCAACTAAGCCATCCATCCCTCTGGGGTCGGCGAATTGGTACCAGACTTGTCTGGGAAAAATAAAGGACACTTACCGAAAACCTCAGACACTCGCAGCGGTCAACTGGATGGGCAATGCAGTTTATCGTTAAAATTTCACCAGTAGGTGAACGGGTTTCATGAGCAGTTGAACTAGCCACTTTGAGCGGGGATTTGAAACGGGTGAAACATGTCTAGAAATACGTTTCAAACTCACGCCCTTACCATGTTTGTTGAATTCTGGGAGAAATACTGTTCAACTACCGGTCAGTTTCTCGGGTGAACTATAGTTACCTTTCCAGCTGACCGCTGCGAGTGTCTGGGACCTTATCGTTGCGCGTCGTCAGGTGTGAGATTTGGTGTGCAGACACAGACCTTATTCGAACCTTTAATCAGGCTCTACTCAGAGGCTGAAGAAGACTTAAGACGAGGCAATGTCTGTGCACGATCTTACCCGTACATACGGTAGTCCACCTTAACCTGAACATCACTTCCGAGGTTCAAATAAATACGTGCTACATCGCGTGAAACTACAGGCGTCACGTATAATTGCACACATTGCTACCCCTCCCAACTAGGAAGACGCTATGTGGTGATTACAATAAAAACGAACAAAAAAATAGGCCATGACAGGCCAAAAATTTCCCTACACCTCCCCGCGGACATAAATCAGTCTCCAAAAAGGAACCTTCTGCTGACGAAAAACTTGCCTTGACCAAAATTCGATGTCGCTGCCGCATGAAGAGTTCACCGATAAATCGCTGACGGAAAAAACTCCGAGGATCTTAGAACTAGTAGTGACATTGACGACGAATTAGGAACAACATGCGCCAATGAACAGTCAGCAAGCAGTGGACCGTGATGCACACACTGGAAACCGGACCCGGTTTACATCGCGCAAAAAACGCCAACGACAAATGCCCGCCGCACTCTGATGTGCTGGAATTGGATTTTACGGAGTGAAACGGTTGCGCGCCAACGAATCACGGTAAAACGAAACACAACCACGTCACAGGGACGGAACTACATGCAAAAATTCGCAAAAAATTGACGGAGATCCGCGAAAACACACAAATGTGCGTCAAGTAGGGTGTTTGTGCAACTGCGTATCTAGTTACATTGCTTACGCCAGAGACTGCTGTTTCGCAGTTTAGACACGTCTCAGCTTAAATGCAGACCTTTTACTAGACCAGTTCCGATGTTTTGTGGGGTGCAAGCCCAGGCGGGTGGTCCACATGATATTCGAATAAAAATAAAGCTAGGAGTACAAACAATGCCTGGGCGTCGAGTAGGGTGTTTGTGCAACTGCGTATCTAGTTACATAGCTCACGCCAGAGACTGCTGTTTCGCAGTTTAGACACGTCTCAGCTTAAGTGTAGACCTTATATTAGACCAGTTCCGAGTTTCGCGGGGTGTAAGCCCAGCCGGCTGGGGAGTCCACCTGATATTCGAATAAAAATATAGGTGTACAAATAATGCAGCATAGAATACAACTACACAGCTTCCTCCAGTCCTAATAAATGCTCGAATGAGTGCCCAAAAGAGCAATCCTAGTTGAGGGGGATAGTGACATAACCGAATGAGAATTCTGGAACAGGAAACAGAATGGGAATTCTGGAACAAATTCGAACAACTCTGCCTATCGTCGTACTCGTTGTACCAGTCACTAATGTGGCCTACATGGATGGCCGGGGACGCGCCAGCCGTTTTCAACCAATCCGAGCACCGACCGAACACACACCAGCCAATCAAGGCACAGACCTGACATCCTCTGCTCATCTAGGTGGCACGCCTGTTCAATATTGCCTGGTGAGCCGATGTAGGCCACATTAACGACAAGTACCGCAATCCTTAGGGGTCGTTTAGTGTGCACGCGACGCACGACGCGATGCATGTGTAGTGGCCAAATTGATCGAGCGACGCGATTGATCAATTCGGCCACTACACATGGCATCGCGTCGCGCGTCGCGCGCACACTAAACGATCCCTTATGGTCGATGTGCACAGTGCTACGGAAAATGATGAGAAATAAGAAAACATTGAAATAAAGACACAACGTAAACGTGACTCTGTTAGAAACCGTAGCGGCAGGTACATGTCGTTAATGTGGCCTACATGGGTAGGCGGTGACGCGCCAGCTGTTCCCAACTAATCATAGCACTGACTGAACACACGCCAGTTGGTACAGTACAGCTCGATCAGAGCAGCCAACGAGCGCACGCCTGCCAGTCAGGGTACAGACTTGATCCCCTCCCCCTCTAGGTGGCTAACCTGTTCAATGTGGCCTGGTGAGCCCATGTAGGCCACATTATCGACAAGTACCGTAACCCCTATGGTTGGTGCAGCGCACTGCTACGGAAAATGACGAGAAAGAAGAAAAACGGAAAATAAAGACACAGCGGGAAGGTGACTCCGCGTAAGAAACCTTCCCCGCAGCTTAGCATGATGACAGGTACTTGTTGTTAATGTGGCCTACACGTCACTTTGGCCAGTTTGAACACGCGTACCACCTAGTGGCTGGTAAGCTTGGGTTTTCAAGGCTTTTCACCTGATTTTCGTGGTGGTGAGTTGCTGGATGTCGGATTGCTCCAAGGTTATAGGCCTAGGTCACTTAGCCCAAAAGTACCGTAGAAGATGAGCTGTCAAAACCCAATGCTTCAAGGGTTATAGCACCCTTTTAGTCCATTTTCTTACGAGCAAGAACGGTTCCAACGAGATGTTTTAAGTCGCATTCGTTATGTGCATCCATGAGTAGCAGAAAGAAATAAAAAGTGAAGGAAAGGCAGGAATTTCAATGGGGTTACAGCGCGGGATTCGAAATGCGGTTTGTCAGCGGCGGGTCGCAATCGCACGTCGTCCGTGTGACATCTTGCAGCAGGCGAAAGCCATCTGCCGTCGAAATAGATGGCCCCGACCCTGGGAGATAGAGAGCGGGCGGCTTCGAAGCCCGTTTCCGTCGCCGGCGCCCCAGCCGCCGCGGCTCGGCTTAAGCGACGGCTAAAAACCCGCCGTAAAGGTGAACAGTGGTTGCTCACCTCGACCCGTCGCCGCTGCAGATCGTCCGAGATCTCGTAGCCATTCGCCACGTAGACCCGACTGGCACTCGAAATCCCGCGCCAGTCGGACAGCTGCGTTCGACCGCAGACTGTACTCATCTCTGAAAACACATGGGGTACGGTACTGGTCTTGAAGGCTTTCCCGTCGGGACGCGACGCGAGTGAAAACGACGATAAAAGAGGCGAATGGACGACGTGATTTCAAACAACTGACGTGGCGATCTCGCCTAATGAAAGATGACGGAGGAGGTGGCTCGGAAGTCGACCGACCACACCGCCGTCGCCGAAATGGGCCAGTTCCTTATCGGGCCTGATCTCGTCGCTACGTTGCGCAATCGGCTCTAATCAAGTCTGACGGCTAAGTGGTAAAATCTCGACGAACATCTGCAGCACCTTAGGGGTGTGGTGCAGTGGCAATGGGAGTTGCCTTAAGGAGATCAGGAGTCGAAGATAACAACATCCCGTATCACGGGTGGGTGCTGACAGACCTGGAGGATATCGATGTTACGTGCGGTAAAACAGCGCCGGTGGTGTAAGGCGAACATCGCTGCCCGGAAAGCAGAAGATGCGGGTTCGAGTCCCGCCTGGCGCAAGAGTTTTGATCGAAACAAAACATCCTGTAACAACATGAAGATAACAACAGTTTCCTACGCGGGGCGCATGTAGCGCAGTCGGAGGAGGCGCGACTGTCGCGTGCACCCGATACCAGGTTCCTGGTTCGGATTTCCCGCCCAGGCCAACCAAACCTTCCATCCCTCCCGGGTCGGTGAATTGGTACCAGACCTGTCTGGGAAGGATAAAGCGCTGACTTGTTCATCGGCTGGCCACCGCAAGTCATTGTATGGCCAAATACGCATTCAACACGCCTCCACGACATCCCGTAGAAGTAGAATGCGCTGGCGCATCCCAGAAGGATTGAGTAACGCCGTCCTTTATCCTTTTATTTATTTATCCTACGCAGGAAGCTACAGAAATGTTTTCTCAATTCAGTGAAGACCAGTAGAGCCAAAGGGTCTATCCTAGTCGGGAGGGATAACTCTGAAGTTACAGCTGCGTCGCTACTGAAGGCTGGAGGAACCAAGTTGAGTGAAACGAATTTGCATTTTCGATACTTGTCGCTAATGTGGCCTACATACAGAAATGAAAATTTTCAGCACTATCGCCTCCCCTGATCTTGCCATGGGCTCTTGACGTCATGAGGCAGCTTTTGGAGCTCTCGAAGAACTTCGGAGAGGGAATGTTTAAGCAACACAACATACACCCGCTCCCGACTAGGATAGATCCGAAGCTAAACTTTCTGAAACAAAGGCCTCACTTAATTCACAGTTTCTGAGGTCAAAAGCAGTGGTTGGAGGGACATTTCGGTGCTTGTCGTTAATATGGCCTATATATGGAAGGGAAATGCAGCAGAAATGTATTCCAGAATGAGAAGGAAAACGAAAGAAGAAGCCAAACCTTTCAGATCATGAGGCTCACCTATTACACAGTTTCTGAGGTCAGAAGCTGTCGCTGGAGAAAGATGAGTGAAACGAGGCTGGATCCTTCGGTACACGTCGTTAAAGTGGCCTACGCACAGAAATGAAGTGCTACAGAAATGCCTTCTAGATTCAGAAGAAAAACTAAGACAAAGCCATATTTTCTGGATCGGAAGATCTGTTTAAGTCTAGTTTTGGAAGTCAGAAACAGTGGCTGGAGGAACCACGTTGAGTGGAGCGAGGTTAGAGCTTTCGATACTTGTCGCTAATGTGGCCTGAATAGAGAAATAAAATGAAAGGAGGAGCCAAATTTTCTGTACCAAAAGACTTTACGTTCACAGTTTCTGAGGCCAGAAACAGTCGTTGGAGAAAAGGAGTTCGGCACACGTCGTTGATTTGGCCAACATGGTGAGACTGGAACGCGCCAAGAAATACCAGCCAATCACAGCAGCGACGGTGCACGTGTGCCACACAATTGTGGCATCGACCATCTGGATGGCACGCCTGTTCGATGCGGCTGATTTGTCTGATGCGTTCCCACCCCCTCCGCATGTAGGCCACATTGGCGACTAGAACCAGACCAGTTCTAATCTCTTCCTCGCTTTGAGAAACTAGCGTCGGAGCGTTCCTAGAAATCCAGGAACACTTAATCAAATAACATCTGGCTCTCGTAAACGACTGAGCGTAAAGTGATTGATTGCACTCGATCGTGTTGACTAAACAGAAAAAATGGAGTGCACAGCATACTCCAGGGAGAAGAAGATTCGCAAAAGCTTATCTCTGCCGCTTTTTAGCAAATGGCATCTGATTCAGAAACTCAGCACCATTTGCCCACGAAGTTAGACACCTTCGCCATGGTTGGAGAGATGCATGGCACACTCCAGCTGGACTCCAAGAGCAGGTCCAATTCATCAAGTGATGAAGAAATAGTCGTATAACACCACTTAACATTTCAAGAAAGGCTTAGAACGTTCAGCAAGCTATTGAATGCGCCATGCATTCTACTCTCTTTCGAAAGTCATCACGCTGCCCAATATTAGGCGAAGCTAAAACGCATGGCGCTTCCCATGTCACTGATCAGTTTCGGTCTTTGTAGGTCTCATTGCTATTACATCAATGACAACAAGTTAAAGATTAGAGGGTAAGCGCAAGGTAGTCGACTATCGGTAAGGATAGAGATAAAGTAGGTGCTAATCAATCAATATGTGGTATGCGCCACGCATTCAACATCTACGGAGTAGTCTTGGGGCAAGACTCTACGATGTCTTTAGATGGCCAGCAAATGAGCAAATTGCTGAGATCTATTCAGCGACTTCGGAGGAAATATAGGATTGGGTGACCTGGGCAGGAACCGAACTGTTGGATCGATTCGAGATCGTGGCAGCAACTGGAGCCCTTTCCGACTGTGCTACATGTCCAGAAATTGCATGATGTAATTATAAGTCCAAGAAGACTTCAACTTTTATGATGGCAAGAAGTTTTTTGTTAATATGAAATTTTGAAAAAGCATACACAATAACATGCATGGCGCAATGAAAGGGGCAGTTTCACTGCCACTTGCAGCTTCTTTATTTTGAATTTGTTGAAGATTCGAAAATTTTTGGGTGGCCAGTGTCTTCTCCGCATCGCCATGCCTCGAAAGTTCTACCACCATGCACCGAAAAAAGAAATGCAGCCCATTCACTTATCGGACTGCTCAATTAGCCAAACAAGAAATAAACACACAACAAGAGAACAGGTCTGCATAGGAGGATCTACGCAAAGGTGCAGGTGTACACTTTCAAGCGTGGGTTTTTTTTTTATTTTTGAGGGAAAATAGCGGTTTAGAAATCTTTAAAGGCTTAAGACTAAACAAAAGTGAAAAAACAGACAGAATTTCGTAGCACATTAACAGAAGAGATCGCTCCATGCACTCGTCTAGCACGTTGCGATTTTAAAATGGTTGATAGTCTGAATGCTGCTTACTTGGAAAACTAAAGCGAAAATATATGGGTTTTGTGCAATTGCCTCTCCTGTACAGCTGCCAAGTGTGTATTTTCAAGCTGCAGAATTTTCGCAATCAATCAAATGAAAACCGCGACGAGCTGTTCGAGTGCATGGCGCAGCATCTCTTTTCAATAAATTGAATGATTCTTGCTTTCGTGAACTCAACGATAAGCTCTAGTCCATTATTTTTTCTTTAAAAATAAAAATTTTATGAAATTAAGAACAGCTGATTGAAAAACCGACGAGAGGGACAGAAAAGATAGTTTAGACAAACAAACCTTCTAATTTTCTCGGAAAGTCTCTAATGTAACGTGAAAGAAGCTTGTTTAGAAGACTGCCCAATTTGACTTGAAGTGCCCTATTTATGTATTTATTTATTTATTTAAACATGATGGGGACCGAGGCCACACGTGAAAATACAATGTAGAATAAAATATCAACGAACTCAGTCAAGAACAAAAAAAAATGCAACTGAAGGCACTAATTGTACACATGCAGGTAGCCTTGTGAACCATGCAAAAATAGACCTTTGGCTTCCTGACTTGCACTCAAAAATGTGGATGAACCCCCTTAAAATTCCGTAGGTTAAGAAGAAGTTCGCCTTCAAAGAAGCTCACGGTTTTGCCACCGAAGTAAAGTAATAATTTGACATAAAATGTTATACTTAGCCGACACGATCGGATTTTTATCGCATAAAGAGTCTGTCACGAAATTCAGACCTGTACAGAAATGAGAATGAAAAAGCGGCTTTTCAAGCAAGAATATTCCAAACAACGAAGCGCTCGGTGTAGAGAAATATGTGCCAGCAGCAGTACGTTGCCGTAGAATCGAGAATAAAAGGCGGAAAGGGAAGGAAGTGATGAATCATTCTGTACGTGTGGCGTTAGTCATATCCTCCTCGAAGCTTCCTGGCCGACTGACGGCTTCCTGCTCGGAGAAGGTGACGACGGCGCGGGTTTCACGGCCCGACGACGGGTGTTAAACGATCAGACGCGAACGTGGTCGACAGTGGCCGTCCGTCCGTCGAGTCGGCTCCGTCGGCTTATCTCCGGGCGAACACGACACTCTCTCTCGCTCGATGGTCTCGTTTTCGCCGCAAACAAGTGACTCAACAGTCAGTAGACGACGCACCGACTCTGAGTGATTGCCAGCTGGACGCTGGAGCCGAAAGTGAAACCCGAACATCTGCGGAACTTCACGGCTGACGACTTAACGAACACCTCTCGCCAGAAATCGTGACTCAACGCAGGGTTCCTCGTAAGTTCCTACTTCGGAGGCGGAGTTCGTTGTCGAGAAGTGAAAGTTCCAACAAATGGCAGACCTCTGGGATCAAGGACGAGTGGAGAGGAGTAAGTTGAACTGTTGAGTCGAAATGGGCGTGGCCCTCGGTACATGTCGCGGGCAGCGTTGGTAGGTAGGAGGGCGCCAGCCAATAATAACCAAGCAGAGCACAGACCGAACACATGCCAGCCAATCACGGTACCGACTGTACACGCCCTCTCTGAACGGCACCCCCATTCAATGCGGTCTGATTGGATGAGGCGCTCCCATCTCCCAATGCTGCCCGTCTTCGCGACTTATACCACATCACCTTTCATTATTTTTCCTCATTTTAAGAAGTATGACCCTGTTAAAAGCCCAAAAGTCTAACCAGGATACTATCTCAGCGGTAGGTCGGAACGGCGCAAGTGTTGTATATGGGCAGAACCGCCTCTTCCTGGGAAGTAACAAACTGCAGGTATCTCGACCCCAATACAACTCTCCGCAGAGTTATGGGCGACGGAAGTCGCCTGTTGGCGCCCTGTTGATTCACGTACTCCACAGCTGACGGGCGCGCGCGGGATGAGGGCTGTTATCGATGGTCGGCGCTGTGCACAGGTGGCGTAGTGGGGAAGCGCTCGGGCTCGTAAGCGAGAGGTTGGAGGTTTGGATCCCGCACAGTGTGCTTGTTTTGCACTTCTACAAATTCCATGTTTATCGTATAGGTAATCCACCTAGGGGTATTATAGTGTGTTATAGAGCATGTTTACATATAACATACCACCCATACCGTTAACAAGGGTGGTCCAGGTAGGTCACCGATTTTGCTGAAATTTCGTCTAGGGGGGGGGGGGGTTATTTGGGATGCTGATCACGAATCATCCGTTTTTCACGATTCTGTCTCTACCTGCCGTCACCGGCAGAAACTTTATTTATTTATTTATTTATTTATTTATTTATGCGCCCATGAAGGACACGCTAAATTTAAGTGATCCATAGCTCAACAGCAAGAGAAAGAACGCAAGGGACAGAACGAAGGGAAACGATCCAACTAGTTAGACAAAACGAACCAACCAAACAAAATAAGCAATTACAATCATGGAATGTAAAGGTAGTGCTATTCATGCGCTTGAAACAAGTTGGCAGATGAAGGAGATTTCTCGCCAAGTGGACTGAATCAGTTCAAGTGTCCTAATACGATCACCTCTAGCTACGATTTTTTTTTTCATGGTTTCCCGGGAACGAGGTTAGAATATCCCCCATGATTTGACAAAGCGTTTTTGTCGTGTAAGCTGAGTCCAGGCAAAAGATGATCGAGAAGAGAGGCAAATGTCAACTTTAAGAATGTAATTCTGTGCTTTCCTGTATCTATATTATCCAGCCGAATCGTGAAAAACGGATGCCAGATTCGTGATCAGCACCCCAAAAAACCCCCCTAAACGAAGCTTCAGCGAAATCGGTGACCCTGCCTGGACCACCATTGTTAACGGTATGGGTGGTATGTTATATGTAAACATGCTCTATAACACACTATAACACCCTAGGGGGATTACCTATATGATAAACATGGATTTTGCTAAAGTGCAAAAGAAACGTAGTCTACGGGATCCAAACTCTCGACCCCACGCTCACGAGCCCGAGCTCTTCCCTACTACGTCACCTGTGCACTGCGCCGACTATCGATAGCACCCCTCATCCCGCGCGCGCCCGTCAGCTGTGGAGCACGTGAATCAACAGGGCGCCAACACGCGACTTCCGTCGCCCCTAACTCTGCGCAGAGTTGTATTGGGGTCGAGATACCTACAGTTTGTTACTTCCCAGGGAGAGGCGGTTCTGCCCATATACAACACTTGCGCCGTTCCGACCTACCGTTGAGATAGTATCCTGGTAAGCCGACTTGTGGGAAACCCTCAAACCTGAGCCATGAAAGGAGGTGGAACAGCTCACATGTACTCCTCGGCTTCCACTGACTCGGAGGGTAGGAACGATGGAACAAAGGAACAGATGGAACAATAGATAATAGCTGAGGTCTACGCGAGAAGCACAAGAAATTAGTGGCTGACACGAATTTGTTTAAATTGGAACTGAAAGCGAAAGCGCATGGGATTGTTTTGTTTGGTAGAAAGAAATGGGAAAGCTACACAAAATAAGGAAAGGAAACAAAGAGATGGAAGCAAGAAGAATTCAAGAACAAAGAAGAGAAGGCAGAAAAAGCTATGTATAGCATTTTCGTGTCGAGTTGCACACTCTTCTAAGCAAGCCTTAGGACTTTCGAAATCAAGGCGAACTCCTCCATATCGAAATGACCTTAGAGCAGATTAAAGTACAAACTCAATGAGATGTTTAGAAAAAAATTCTGTTCAAAGAAAATTTGGTACAAATTCCTTGAAATTTTTTGGTTTACCCGCGCGAAACGAAATGCAAACTAATTCTTTGTTTTTCATACTTTTATAATTAAACTACCACAATTATATGACGTTACTCATTTATAATTTACCCGGCCCAATAAGTACAATAATTTTATAAAATTTTATTTTTAGAGAAAAAATAGTAGACGAGAATTTGTCTTAAAGCACAGCAAAGAAGCATGCATATAGAGCATTAAAAGATCAGGTCGCCCCATGCGCTTAAAAAGTTCGCCTCAACTTTTATTTGATTGATAGTGTAAATGCCACTTACACGAACCATTGAAGTGAGGATATGTGAGTTCTTTGCGGTCGTTTTTGTTGTATCGTTAACAAGGTAAACTCCATGCAAACAGAATTTCTGCTATCGCGACGTCCTGGAAGAGGGCATGGCGCAATCCCTTTTTGGTACTAAAAATGGCCGCCTTCTTGTTCAGCTATAGACCATTATTCTTCCTCAAAAAATATAAAATTTCAAAAAATATGTTCACTTATTGAGTAGGTGAATCGAAACATTACAGAAAGTCATTCTAAATTTTCCTTGAACAAAAAATCATTCTAGCCGTCTTGGAGAATCTGTAGCTTAATGTGGAAGAGGGTCATTTCGATTTGGAAGAGTTCGCTTTGATTTCAAAAAACTTGGGCCGACTGAAAAGGGTGCCAGATTTGGTTTGAAAAGGATCCAGTTTGATTTTAAAAATGTCCAATTCGAAAAGAAAATTGTATAAAAGATACAGCAGTAGTAGAGGCGTACTAGCGCAGCCGGAGCGGGCAGCAACTGACGTGCGCATCCGATGTCAGGTTCCTGCTTCGGATTTCCCGCCCAGGCCAATAGAGCGAGAAAGCGTAATAACAACAAATTAATATGTGCAAAAATAGCGGCAGCACGCGGACTCGAACTGAGAACCTCGCCGGTGGGCTCCTATGAGGCGGCGCTTCTACCATCTGCGCCGCCGAGGCACATCCGGTTGGGTGTAGTAGGGGTTGATGATAGTTGCGCAAACGCCTTCAGACCTCCTTTTTAGGTCTTTAAAGAAGCGTTCAGCAAAAACTAACTGTGGTTCTGGACTCCACTCACAGGGCCCTACATCCTGTCAAAATAGCATCGCAAAGCTCACCTAGAGTTGGGAACCTTTTCTTGCAAGCAAAATAAGCGAGAAATGCATGTTAAAAAGGAAAATAGGGAGCTGTGACAGGGATGAGAGCAGGCAACCGGGAGGCTGCGGGTGGTCCACCTAGTGATGTCAGGAACTGACGACACAAAAAGCCCTCTCACCACCGTCGTTTCAACAGCTAGGCGGACGGACGCGCTGATAAGACGCCTTCATCAGTGGTTTTCCCTCCGCTTGACAGCCATGCAGATGCCACTAGTCGAGGAGTTTGGCCTTACGGCTGGTCAGATCCGCGTCTCTGTAAAGGGCACTCCTGTGTCAACAGCAGTTGTTATTGGCGGCGCTTTATGGGCTGAAACTGCACTTTAGGGTAGGATTCAATATCGCCGCCAGTTTCCAGCCACGTATAGACCACAACTGCTACGTAGAACGGTCTCCAAGATGCGCCATGCACTCTACTACTTCTGGTGGACACTGTAGTCAGACAGACAGGGCTTCTAAACAACGCAGCACTCGAGACAGGCAGCAGCCAGCAGCAGATGCTTCGCAATTTTGAGACAATCGCGCTGACATCTGCGTGATGGCAAGCTCCACTGGTCTAGAACAAAGAGAGTGATGCGATTCTGCCGTTGCGCCCATTCCCTTGACAGAGTCATCCATTCGGCATCTCGTTATCGAAGGAGCAATAAAATATGAGTAATGTCCTTTGAAAGTCAACAAAAATTATGGCAATTGGTCAAACTGGCAATGAGACAGTCCCGCTATTCATGACACGGTAAGCGATAGACATTGTCCCAACGCGATACCGCGTTCCCATCGCGGCCAACGTCGCGCGCGGCGCTTTTTTCTTCGATCGCTTTTTTAGGGTATCTGCTCAGGCAAACTCGCTCGTAGGTGCTTTAAACGACCTATACTTACGAGCCCGCAGCGAAATCTCGCGATAGAGAAGTGAAAAAGCCGAGACTTTTTGGATGTTATAAGAGTCCTTAGTAGGGTAAACATATGGAGAGGTGGGGGACTCAGGGCTGGAAGAACTCGGATATGGAGAGATATAGAGGGAATCCGTGCAGGATCACGCGCGGTGGCGCGAGCGACGGCGGCGGAAGCGGTCATTGTATCAATATCGATCGGTGCGACGGACTGTGAACGGCCCGTGGTGCTTTTTGTGTTTGTTGTTGTTCGAGCTGTTTTACATACTTGCTGCTGTATATGGAGGCTTGATGTGTGCATTTCATGTTGTCGTGACTTTCGCTGCGACTCTTGAAGAACACAGAGTCCCGCCGCGCAAGCCATCAAATACGCAGCATCGATTCGCTACGACGAAGTATGAACGCAGCGCGCGCGGGCTCAGTTCTTCTGCTGCCACCGCCCCGGACGGTCGCGTCCGTCCGTCGTCCTCTCGTCAACATCCGTTGGACGTCAAGGATACCGGAGCGAGCCGATTCTACCACAGTCGAGGACGGGCGCAGAGCCGAGGAGGATGAGGATCGACCCTGGCATGGACGCCAGCAAGAGGTAAGTGCAGGTGCGAGGAGCACCGCCTCGTGGCACATGTCCCAAGCAGGACCTCGCCGGACCCTAGCGGGCTGTTGTGTGGGATTCCCATAGTGAGTGTAGATGGGCAGGTTGCGTAAGGCCCCGTTTATACTTCGTCGCGGGGCGACGCGACGCCACGTATAGTGGCCATATTGATTGTGCGACGCGATCAATCAATTTGGCCTCATTGCGTGGCCATCGCGTCGCGCCGCGACTAAGTATAAACGGGGGCAAAGGCCCCCTTTATACGTCGTCGCGACGCGACGCGATGACCACGCGATGAGGCCAAATTGATCGAACGCGTCGCACAATCAATATGGCCACTAAAAGTGGCATCGCGTCGCGCCGCGACGAAGTATAAACGGGGCCTAACTCGTAGTCACGTATATTCGTAAGGAGTACTAGCATGTGTAGTATATTAAATCTGTATACCATTTTGTGGCTACTGGAGTTACGAGAACACTGGTTGAGACCAACATGCTTTATTACTCGCAATACTATCAGAGAAATGGGAAGGCGCAGAGACTTGCGGGGAAGTAGGCGTAGAGTCGTAGCGCGCATCGAGAGCTAAAGTCCATCGCAGTTCCGTCCTCATGGTTCGGCTGGGGTAGCAGGGCCCTACATAGTTGGTGCCGCGTGGCTGGAAGGAAAGAGCATAAGTGTGCTGTGAGTCCCGCCGATACTGCCACACACGTGGCTCGGTTCTGGACCACCTTCCGATGCCGGTGGCGGCCAGCCCGGGGCACAACACATGTGAATTGCTTCCGAATTCCCTCATAAAAGGATTTCATCTTAGTATCTAGCTTGCTCCCCGTATTTTGGAGCATGCCAACATCAGTTGATGGTTTTCGGAGACTCCTGGTTCAATGCCTAACGTTGCCGCTTCAATCCTATATTGCTGTGCATGGTTCTCTTTCTTCTTTTTTTTACTCGAATAGTTTACTTTCCTTGTTTTTTGCTGTTCTCACATAAAGTGCGCGTCCTACGAGACACAGTCAAATAAATAAATATAGCATTTCCAAGTAGAAATGGACACTTTCCAAACCAAATTGGACACTGTTCAAATCAAATTGGACACTCTTCTAGGCCACCATAAGACTCTTCAAATTAAAGCGAACTTTTCCAAATCAAAACTAGTTTCTTCTACATTAAACTAGAGCTTCTCCAAAAAATGACAGAATACTTTTTTGTTCATGGAAAGTTTTAGAATACTTTTTTGGAGTTTTAATTTACATCCCAATAAGAGGATACATAGTTTAAAATTTTATAACTTTTTTTTGAGACGATCGCCAACGCAATGGGCAGACTCATTTCCAAAATCTTTCAGAGAGCGGAGCCTGCCTCACTGGATGTAAGCTGCCAGAGGTCGAGCAGTCTGGAAGAGTTGTGGTCCACCTCCAGCCGACAAAAGGACCATCAAAGTGCCAATGTAAGAAAGTATTTTTTGAGGAAAAATATTGAATTAAAATTAGTTTTGAAGAGCAGGAAGTGGCAATTTTATATTGCCAAAACAGAGATTGCGCCATGCCCCCGTCCGAAACCTCGCGATTTTCATTCGATTGATAGTCAAATTTCTGTTTGCATGTAGCTTCACATCTGCAACGGTGCAACACAAGCAACTGTAAAAAAACATATATATATATATATATATATATATATATATATATATATATATATATATATATATATATATATATATGCTACATGTATATATATGTTTTTTTATTGATATATATATTGTTTTTTTATTGAGATATATATTATATATTGATTGATAGTGTAAACACCGCTTACATGCAGCATGTACTTGCTGCATGTAAGCGGTGTTTACAATACCGCTCGCGCCGCACGGTCAAAAGTGGGCGAAAAAACGCCAACATGGCGTCGCAAAGCGTCGCACGCTCATAACTCCTTCAGTTTTAGGTTTCTTGAATAAAGGTTGATACCATTCGATTCGCCTCTTCGAGATCTACACAAAGATGTGTAAAACTTTACCGGAACACCCGTATTTTCGCAGTGGGTGGTCCAAAATTGGCTGGACGGGCGATTAGAGCAGCTTATTTCCCAGGATATGCGTGCTTTCGGAGTATCTCAAAGATGGCGTACGTCGCCAGTGCTCTGTCATGCCAGGAATGCCCCGAGAGTGCGCCGTGCACAATGCCTATCAATCGAGTGGGCGAGCGCATGTCCCCTGCGCTTCTATCTTCTCTCACTGGGAACTGCGATATTTTCAAGACTATTTCGAGCCATTTGGAGAATGTTATCAAAAATTCCCCGCCATCCCACTCAAACTTTGGTGTGCGCCGTGAACAATGCATACAGAATCGAACCTTTCAATCGAGGGGGGACAGCTTGTAGACTGAGCGTTTGGGCACTTTTAACAGAAATTTCTTGCTGCCCTACTCAGGAATTGCTCCAAGGCTGTCCAGCGAGCCTTTGGAGTGCGTCATGAACAATGCATACAGAATAGAACCTTTCAATCGAGGGGGGGGGGACAGCTTGTAGACTGAGCGTTTGGGGAGTTTTATCAGAAATTTCTTGCCGCCCTACTCAGGAATTGCTTCAAGGCTGTTCAGCAAGCCTTTGGAGTGCGGCATGAACAATGCATACAGAATCGAACATTTCAATCGAGGGGGGGGGGAGGGGCGACCGCTCGCAAATTGCACGCACGGGCGTCTTCGGAGCACAATAGCTCTGTCAAGTTGGAACCTTTGAGGTTGCAGCGTGTAGGTCTTGTAGGCAGTCGAACGGTCTGCTAGCACGCCAAAGCAGAATGGTTTAGCATAGGAGGGGGCAATATTCTAAGGGTGCGAAAATGCAAGTGAGGCTTGCGTGACGCATTTTTTTCCCGATTTCGGTGGACCACTGCGAGAAGACGCGGGGAGCTAACGGCATCAGAATGCGTGTACGAACAGAGCACTTAACGTACTTTACGGTGACGAGATCAGAGCTTCTTACCTGCCTAAACTGCCTTAGCCCCAGCTGCCGTTTTAGGGCAGCGGACTTAGCGGTTGAAGTTTTCTGCCCTCTTACTCGCCCATATTTGGGTTTTCGACACTCCCAATAGCACCACTCCGTTCTGCTTGAAAATCGCTATCGAGCGGTATCAATTTCGACCGATTTTGGAAATATCAATTTTTGACTGTTTCGCATCGAGGATGAGACCGCGGCGGAAGGACGATGACGTCATCGAAAAATCGATGTCTTCGAGTTGGGCCATTCTTGATACCATTTGATAGAGCTTTTCATGCTGAATTGAACGGTTTCATTTGTAGGGGGAAAAACGGTAATCTAGGCGAGTAATGGCGCGGAGAGCGTCAGCCGTTGTTGCGCTAAATTGCACGTGCGGACGTGCTCGGAGCACAATAACTCTGTCAATTTTGAATCGTTTCGGCTGCAACTTGTGGGTCTTGTAGGCAGTCGAACGCTTTGCTACCACTTCAAAGCAGAATGGCTTAGCATAAGAGGGGGCAATGTTATAGGGGTGCGAAAATGCAGGTGAGGCTTGCGTGACGCATTTTTTTCCGATTTCGGTAGACCACTGCGAGAAGACGCGGGGAGCTAACGGCATCAGAATGCGTGTACGAACAGAGCACTTAAGGTACTTTACGACGACGGGATCAGAACTTCTTACTTGCGTAGACTGCCTTAGCCCCATCTGCCGTTTTAGGGCAGCGGACATAAGGCCCTGACTGTGTTCTGCGGCAACGCCGCTCGCCGCTATGGTTAGGATAGGGCAGGGACACCGCCGGCGGCGAGCTCTGCGTCTCTGCGCCTATGGCCTAGGGCCGCGGCGCTGCCGCAGAACTCTGTGGGGGCCTTTAGCGGTTGAAGTCTCCTGCCATCTTACTCGCCCATATTTGGGTTTTCGACACTCCCAATAACACCTTTCTTTTCTGCTTGAACATCTCTATCGAATGCTATCAATTTCGACCGATTTAGGCAATATCGATTTTTTGACAATATCCCATCGAGGATGTGGGCGCGCTAGGCCGACCCGCGCCGATGATGACGTCATCGAGAACCGGTATTTTCGAAATTGGGCAAACTTCCTTGTGCAAACTTCGTCCAAAATTATCTAGGGGTTATTTGGGGCGCTGATTACGAATCCGACGTCCGTTTTTGAAAATTACGTCGAATTCGGTAGGTTTTGGATTTTTTCTGGATAACTGATGGTGGTCAGGTCAGGGTCATCGATTTTGCTCGAAATTCGTACAGGGTCGGGGACTTATTAAGGGTGCCAAACACGATGCCGAAGTACATTTGGACGGTTACGGAAGGAGACCGCTCATACCGATAACTGAGGGTGATCGGTGATCCTGACCCGACCACCCTCAAACGGGAAATAACCTGCTCAGGTCCGCGGAATTTTCAAAAACGAACGTCGGATTCGTAATCAGCGCCCCAAATAACCCCTAGATAATTTTGGACGAAGTTTGCACGAGGAAATTTGGCCAATTTCGAAAACACCGGTTCTCGATGACGTCATCGTCTGCGCGGGTCGGCCTAAAGCACCCACGTCCTCGATATTGTCGAAAAATCGATTTTTTTGAAATTGGTCGAGAGTGAAACTATTCGATAGAGCTTTTCGTTATGAATAAAACGGTGTTACCGGGAGTGTCGGAAACGCAAATATGGTCGAGTAAGAGGGCAGGGAACTGGAACCGCTAACAGGGATGTGCGTAATTACGATTTACGATTTACGTTTTTACGATTTACGGTGATTTTTGGCAAATTTTTTACGATTTACGATTTACGAAATTTTGGGTCGTAAATCGTAAATTTTCGTAAATATGATCTTCGGTCCACGGATGAGGAACGTCCACATAACATGATACAATTTGGATTACGACGACGTACCCACTTTTAAAGAATTCCCTCATAGCTAATTGCTATTTGCTATTTACTTTCTTATGTTCTGCTGTGGCGCTGTGACAGAACAACGCTGCATTGTGGATAGGTCGCTATAGTTAATTCCTGGCAATGGAACTGGGCTAGCCTATTTTTCTGGCCAGTTCGGTTTTTCTGTGCATGAAACTACCCTTCTACTCTAGCACAACACCTCACATTCGAATGGATTGAAAGCATTTCGTTCCTGTCCGCAGAAAAACATGAAAATTCTCCTTGCACTGGAATGGAGATGATCATTTGCTGAACGATATTCTATGCTGCAATTACCGCCTAGTCAACTTGTAATTTTTTCACTTGTTCACCACATAGACTAATCTTTCTAATGCACACGAGTAGAATTCACGCAAAGCCATAAAAGAATATTGGGCTTGATTGGAGGCTGTGGAATAACAGCTAAATTGTTGGAAAGAGTAAAACAATCATGTTTCAATCTGATTATCAGTGCACGTTATGGCGCAGAGTGTATTCACATTTGAGGTGCACCTTAAGCAAAACGTCTGACATTTTCATGATAAAAGTGAAAAAAGTTTGACACTTTTGGTCTCGTTTTCAGTGGTTTGATTGGGGCTGTTGGGTTCGCCCTACGCGATCCGTTCAGAATGCTAAAGAATGGGCAAAGGATGCGATAGCGTTTGTTACAAATGTAGTGGAGAGCAGGACTGGCGAATGCAAGCAGTCATTAATTGGTAATGCGATATTTTGTAGTTTTGTGACAAGGTTTCTCCTTCAGCCGGCCTGACCACCCTGGTCTGACGCTGGAACCGTTGCCGTTTTTGCAATTTTTGTAGGACATGGCGTGCCGGAGCCGGGAGTCGAGCCTGTGACCGTTTGTGCATGAAACTACTCTACTAACCACTGGGCTAACTCGGCTACAGCGGACCCTGCGAATGCGCGGGACTAAACGCTAAGGAGGAGAAGAAGCAATATTTTGTAGATTACGAAATTTAATAAATGCAAGCAAACCTGCGAGCGAAGTAAACGCCGAGAGTAATTGCCTGGTATCGTCGAACGACGATTTTTCATTCCAGAAGTTGTGGTTCCCTTCAAAAATGATAAAGGACAAAGCATGACGTTAACCAGTCCCTGTTTGAGATGCGCCATCCATTCTTTCTACCTCTGTGGGATGTCGTAGAGGTCATTTGAGTGTGGATTTGCCCTATAGAATGAATTGCGGTTGCCGCCGATGTAGAGGTCAGTGTTTTATCCCTCCCAGACAAATCAGCTACCAATTCACAACCCAGCAGGTATGGAAGACTTGACTGCCCGTGGTAGGATTCTAATCAAGAACTCCTATTCTGGAGCACGCGATAGCCATCCTCCTCCGACTTCTTCCCCACGTGTTTCCCCTAAATGTTTAAAATGCACCTTGTACGAATAAGTTAAACCGCTTTCAATTTAAGCTGCATCTTGCTTCTCTACATTACTTCTAAAGAATGCCACACAAATATCTTCTTTTATAATATTAAATCAAAAATTCGACTATGGTGAGTGTCCAAAAATGTGATCATACTCTTTCAATCGTCACTTAATTCCTTCCCGTCTGCTACAAAAATGCTGTTGTACAATTCAAAATGTGAGAAGGCTTGGAACTTTAGGTGTGTCATACCAGGAAATGTGCCATGCGCTTCCTCAGTAGGAGATGCTTGGACTATTTGTGCAAATACTGTTTTCGTCGAGTTGGCCAGTGATCAATTTTTTCGTTGGTTTTGTATGGAATGGTTTTTGTTGGTTTAACCGGAGTTGTTGCGGTTGTTTTTTCAAAGTCATAGTTTTATATGCAAGCCAATGGCTAGTAGAATGATAAACGTTTTTGATCGTCCAAGCAGTGTAAGCTTTTTATTTGGGCACTCTGTATAGGCGCCTTTTAAGGTAGCGTTTTTGAGCAAGCAGTTTATTTTGGTTCTCCAAAAGCTTGTCCAGCTTGATTTGAAAGGTGCTAGTTGATTTTAATGGCTTAAATCTTAATTAGAAAAGTGTCCAGCTCGAGCTGAAAACGTCTCAACAAAACATAGCTTTTATTAGCTTTAACACGACAGAAAAAAAGGAAATTAGATGTATTATAAGTCAGGCACTTCTTACAATTTACGGTTTACGATTTACGATTTACGACGATTTTTTCGTAATTACGATTTACGATTTACGAAATTTCGGATTTTATTTACGCACACCCCTGACCGCTAAGCCCGCCGCCCTAAAACGGCAGATGGGGCTAAGGCAGTTTAGGCAGCTGAGAAGTTCTGATCCTGGCGCCGTAAAGTACCTTAAGTGCTCTGTTCAAACACGGATTCTGATGCCGTTAGCTCGCCCCGTCTTCTCGCAGTGTTCCACCGAAATCGGGAAAAATGCTTCACACAAGCCTCACCTGCATTTTCGCACCCCTATAACATTGCGCACTCCCAAGCTAAACCATTCTACTTTAGTATACTGACAGACCGCTCGACTGCCTACAAAACCTACTTGCTGCAACCTGAAAGGTTCCAACATGACAGAGCTATTGCGCTCCGAACACGCCCGTGAGTGCAATTTAGCGCAACAACGGTAAATGTTCTCCGCGCTGTTGCTCGCCCAGATTACAGTTTTCCCAGTCTAAATGACATAATTCAATTCACCATGAAAGGCTCTATCAAATAGTATCAAGCGTGGCCCAACTCGAAGACATCGATTTTTCGATGACGTCATCGTCCTTCCGCCGCGGTCTCGTCCTCGATGCGAAACAGTCAAAAATTGATGTTTCCAAAATCGGTCGAAATTGATACCGCTCGATAGCGATTTTCAAGCAGAACGGAGTGGTGCTATTGGGAGTGTCGAAAACCCAAATATGGGCGAGTAGGAGCGCAAGAAACTCTAACCGCTAGGTTTCGCGCCGCTCTAAAACGGCAGCTGAGGCTAGGCAGTTTGGGCAGCTGAGGACCTATGAGCACGTCATCGCAAAGTACCCTAAGTGCTCTGTTCGCATACGCATTCTGATGCCGTTAGCTCCCCGCGTCTTCTCGCAGTGGTCCACGGAAATCGGAAAAAAATGCGTCACGCAAGCCTCACCTGCATTTTCGCACCCCTATAACATTGCCCCCTCCTATGCTAAACCATTCTGCTTTGGCGCACTAGCAGACCGTTCGACTGCCTATAAGACCTACAAGCTGCAACCTCAAAGGTTCCAACTTGACAGAGCTATTGTGCTCCGAAGACGCCCGCGCGTGCAATTTGCGAGCGGTCGCCCCCCCCCCCCTCGATTGAAAGGTTCGATTCTGTATGCATTGTTCATGGCGCACTCCAAAGGCTCGCTGGACAGCCTTGGAGCAATTCCTGAGTAGGGCAGCAAAAAATTTCTGATAAAAGAGCCCAAACGCTCAGCCTACGAACTGTCCCCCCCTCGATTGAAAGGTTCGATTCTGTATGCATTGTTCACGGCGCACACCAAAGTTTCGCTGGAACAGATTGGAGCTAATCCTGACTGGGATGGCGGGGAATTTCTGATAACATTCTCCAAACGGCTCGAAATAGTCTTGAAAATATCGCAGTTCCCAGTGAGAGAAGATAGAAGCGCAGGGGACATGTGCTCGCCCACTCGATTGATAGGTTAGGTTTTGAGTGCATTGTGCACGGCGCACTCTCGGGGCATTCCTGGCATGACAGAGCACTGGCGACGTACGCCATCTTTGAGATACTCCGAAAGCACGCATATCCTGGGAAATAAGCTGCTCTAATCGCCCGTCCAGCCAATTTTGGACCACCCACGTCGAAAATACGGGTGTTCCGGTAAAGTTTTACACACGCTTGTGTAGATCTCGAAGAGGCGAATCTAATGGTATCAACCTTTATTCAAGAAACCTAAAACTGAAGGAGTTATGAGCGTGCGACGCTTTGCGACGCCATGTTGGCGTTTTTTCGCCCACTTTTGACCGTGCGGCGCGAGCGGTATTGTACACTATCAATCAATCACACTTTGCATTGAACTTTTTGAGTGCATGGCGCGATCCTGTCTTTTAATGCAGTACATGATTGTTGCCTTGCTGCGCTTTAAAACAAAATGTAATCTGTTGTTATTTTTTCTCAAAATATAAATATTGTATAAAATCATTACACTCATTCAGGCAGCTAAAGTAGAAAAATCAAAAAATGTTATTCTAAGTTTTCCTTGAACAAAAAATTATCCTAACCATCTTAGAGTGTCTTTGGTTTAACCTGTAAGGAGCTGGTCTCGATTCGGAAGACGTTCAATTTGATTTCAAAATTCATAGGCCAGCTTAGAAGAGTGTCCAATTTGACGTGAAAAGTGTCCAATATGGTTCGAAAAGTGCTCAGTTTCATTTGAAAAGTGTCCAATTCGATGTGAAAACTGCATAAATAAATAAATTAGAAGAAAAGGTAAAGGAAGTTGATGATGAGAGATAGAGGGAGAGACCTGCTGTCTTCGTATAGCCGTGAAAATAGCGCACTTCATTGCTGGTGGCGAAAAGTACAGCACCTGAGCGTTTTTCTAGGGAAGCAAATTGCCCAAAAAGTCACATGACAATGGAGTTCTTCGACAATAGCCAATTTCTGGAACACCAGGAGGTGGGCGCCGCCCTTTCTTCAACGTCATCTTTAACAATAAAAGGCAGTCCCACTCAAAGGCCTGTGGTCATTTCCGTTGTCTAGGTTAAGTAGCTATTTTGCGCTAGCAGTACAATGCTGGGGCAAATTGCGATACCGTATCACTTATGACTTGATCTATCAAATGTGTGATCGCTCTCGCGATCGTTATCGATTTTTAAGCCTTCGACAACTATAAAAAGCACCTCAGGGATTGCTTAGTGTGCACGCGACGCGCGACGCGATGTCGTGATAAACACCCATATCGATTCATCGCGTTGCGCGATCAATATGAGAGTTTACCATAACATCGCGTCGCGCGTCGCGTGCATACTAAACGATCCCTTAAGCCCCGTTTATACTTCGACGCCGAGCGACACGACGCCACGTATAGTGGCCGTATTTATTGAGCGACGCAATCGATCAATTTGGCTACTTTACTGCCGTCGCATCGCTTGGCGTCGGAAGTATAAACGGGGCCTTAGGGACACTAGAATTCATTCAGTTCATCTTCTCGCCTCGTGTGGTGTTGAGCGTACTTGTCGGATTTTTGCCCTACCTGGCTGGGTCACATCCCGAAGTTCCCGACGAGATCTAACGCGGATAGAGATGTCAATAGTGGTAACCAGGACCCGCATTCATCAAGCGGGGTTAGGGTAGAAGTACCGGAGGGTCAGACCACAGTCATCCACGGTGGGTATAGAGCACGATTCGTATTCACCAAACGAATTGAAGATACGGTAGAAGAACCCTGACAGACGTCCAGAGAAATATCTAGTGCAATTGCAGAAATAGGCCACAATAGGCGTCGAAACAACACTATTTGAGGCGTTTTTTGCAGCCTTACAGTCTGTCAGAGCTTCGCGAACTGAATAGTAGCTAAGGCAGTCACTGCTGTGATTGGTTGGCGCCTTGCCGCACCCTTGCGCTCGGTTGGGCAAGAACCCTATAAGTACCATTTCTGGTTATTCGTAGTGCCTAATCTCAACGAAGGAACCGACAAACACCGACGCTGTTCCAGGCCAAAGCTAGCCGGGTTTTTAGCAAGCCGTTGAGGTGGACGAGAGAGTACCTGCTGGCGTAAGAAAAGTGACGGATCTCTAAGGAAAAAGTAGAATGGACTCATTGAAGAGGCGAACTCGTTCTAGGAGAATCACCTCGTTTTTTCTTTCTCTCAGTGCAAAGTGCAGCTGCGATATATTCGCGTTGCACGCAACACACACTCGATGATGACCAGAAGTAACCACTGGACATTGAAAAATGGAACTTAAAAACAACGAATTTTCAGGACTGAGCAGCACCTGGATTGAGCCGCGCATCCTATTTCTAGGCATATTTTTGAACGAACGTTGTGTGAGAATCTTGGCAACAACAGAACTGTGAAATGCGCCCGCCAACAAAGATAGATGAGTAAAAAATACTATGCAGTATCACAAAATAATACAGTTAAGGCAAAGGGTGTCCCAAAAATATTATACAGGGTGTCTCAAAAAATGTATACACTGTTTGAAAGGTGATAACTTTGCTCACAGTAAAGGTACGAAAGTGCTTAAACGCTCATATCAAAGCTTAGGAAAACAGAAATTTTCTATCGTAGAGCGATATAGAATGCGCCATGCACTCGTCTGAACTTTTGCATTTTACTCTCGATTGATTGTGTCTTCCTTGAATACTTATAATTTCTTCACAAGGTGGTAGTATCGATTATTTATGGCTATAAACTTAAAAACATACTATGTTTTGCGAAAAGTGCAGTGTATCTAAAAAATGCAGGCCCTCTTTAAAAGGTTCTATCATTGCTGGTGGTGAAGCTTTTGAAGATGTTTCGGACTCATACGAAAGCACAGAGTAACAAGACTTCTGTGGCGTGGAAATGGTCAAGATTGCGCCATGTCTCCGCACGAAACTTTGCATTTCCGACTGGATTGATTGTGCATGGGCTGAATGATTTTCGCCAAATTAACCTGCGCTGTGCTTCCTTTAACGATTTCCTTCGCCCAGTAGCTGTAATTATGGCAGTTAATCTCTCCATTCAACTTCAATGTGGCTCCATCACTCCACAGAATCCGTCTTTGAAAATTAGGCTCCTGCTCACATTGAAGTTGTGCAATCAGCAAACTCGCGCATCATGTGTATTCCACGTGATTGTCAAGTTCTAAACGTTAAAATAAGCACAGCACAGGTTAATCTGGCCAAGTAGTAACAATGTTGTAGCGGGCATTCGCCCATGCACAATCAATCGAGTCAGAATTACAAGGTTTCAAGAGGGGCATGGCGCAGTCTTGACTGCTTATGCGCCACAGAAATCTCGTTACCTTGCACTTTCGTATATGTCTCAATACTCTTCAAAAGCTTACTAGCAGCAAGGTTAGAACCTTTCAAACAGTACCAGCATTTTTAGGATACCCTACAACTTTCGCAAGTTGTAGTGTGTTTTTAAGTTTGAAACCCTAAAAGAAGCACTAATTCACCAATACGGCCACCTTGTGATGAAACTGCAACAAGTATTCGAGGAAAGCACAATCAATCGAGTGTAAAACGCAACATTTCAGATGAGTGCATAGCGCAAACTATACCGCTCATACGTCAGAAAATTTAAATTTTCCCAAGCTTTCATATGAGCCCTTAACTTCTTCAGCGTCTTCACCGTGAGCAAAGTTATCACCTTTCAAACAGTAAATTATTCAATTATATTATTAAATAAAATTTCAAATTATCAATATATTAAATGTTAAAATACAATAAAAATAATATAATCCCAATCTGAAGGGCCACAAAATTGCTGCCAACGAAGCTACTTGATCCTCGGCCATATGAGTGGTTCTAATCGAAGCATAGATCCTAATATGATTAGTCTCCGACAAAGACCTCGCAAGTATCTAGACGCAATCACCAATTCATCAATTTATGCACAATCAGGGCGCGTGTAGCGCAGTCGGAAGACGCGCCGACCGCCGCCTGCACCCGATACCAGGGTCCTGGTTCGGATTTCCCGCCCAGGCTAACCAAGCCCTCCATCCCTCCGGGGTCGGTGAATTCGTACCAGACTTGTCTGGGAAGGATAAAGCGCTGATTTGTTCAACGGCTGGCCACCGCAAGTCACATTGTATGGACAAATACGCATTCAAATGGCCTCCACCACTTTCTGTAGAAGTGGAATACGTGGCGCATCCCAAAAGGGATTGAGCAACGCCGTCCTTTATCCTTCTATCCTTTATGCACAATCAATCGTGCATAAAATTTGAGCTTTTCAAAGATTGTATCGCGCAACCGCTACCATTCGGATGTAGAAAAATTTGTACTTTGTTCGGCTCCCTTATAAACTTTAAACGTTAATTACGAACAGGCCAAGAAAATAAAGGTCGCTGCTACTCGACCCATTCGTGGGATGCGCCACGCCCTCTATTTCTGAGGATATCGTAAGGATAGTCTGAATTTCGCGTATTTGGCCTATACAAAGACTTACAGCTGGTAAAGCCAAGTAGGCATTTGCCACTTCCAGGGAAATATGGTACCAATTCGACGACAGTACAAAAGGCCTGGTTAGCCTGGGCTCGGCTCGAAGCTTAGGCCTTTATTCGGAGCGCACAAAAGGGTCAGCGTCGACTACAGCTGGGCTATTCCCGACACCAATTTGCGCTGCAGGTCTAATACAACACTTCTATGAATTCTTTCCTGGAACACAGTCTGGTAGTTCGGCCTCGACTCCAAAAACATGACAGGATGGGAAGATCCGGGCGAGGAATCGAACTCAGAGTCGATACACGTGTGTTGGCGCGTGGCGACCGTTATGACTTCCTCTACATCCCCATAGTTTTGAAGGTTTAAAAAAAAATTCTTCGTAAGTGATGGAAACCAAGTTGTCTGTTAATTGGAGAGAAAATTGGCAAACGCTTTTCAAATGGTGAAGAGAAATATTTAGAAATTCTAATGGAAATACATTAAATCAAACCGTCATGAAAAATTGAAAACGACAACATTACGTTCATACAGTCAGCAATGACAAACGGCGAAAAATACCAAGGTAGTTGAGATGAAATTCCGCGCCAAAATCGGTGAATTGGTGCCTTTTCTCGGAAGAATTTCTCGGAAGCCCAAGACACGGAATTGTCCATCGGCCGGCCATCACAATCATTTTGCAGGTCAAGTGCGCCTTCAAATCGACTCCACAATAACCCGTAAAGGCAGCACGCACGGCGCAAGCCCAGGAAAGATCGGTAACGATCTGCCCCATATGTGGGTCAGCCCTAAATGACACATAAAAATGAGAAATAGTAGAAAAAGTCTCGGAACAAGTTAATTGCCTGAATAGAGCCAAAGCCAAGCTACTTTCCGGGCAGGATGCTAACCTCTTGCATCACCGCGCCGTTTGAGAGAACGGGATCTTCACGATCTCCTGTAGAACAACCCAAAAAGTGTTTAACTCCGGAAATGCTTCAGTTGAAGAATAATTATTGATAGGAAGCAGCAGAAGCTCTAAGGCGAGAACGAGTCGAACTATCGACTTCGGTGGCAGTTGTTGGAATACCCTAGCATCTACGCTTTACTGCAGCAAAAATCAATAACGATCTGACTCATATGTGGGCCAACCCCAAAATGGGGCATAAAAAGAGAAATAGTAGGAAATGCCTCGGAGGAAGTTCATCGCCTACATAGAACAAAAAGCTGTAATACGTAGCATAAGTGTGTATAGACTCCCTAATCCAATGGTGGGTTAGGCCGACACGCTGGACCCATACTTTCCGGGCAGGATGCTAAACTCTTGCATCACCGAGCCTTTTGAACGAATGGTGTTTCACGATCTCCTGCAAAACAGCCCAAAAAGCATCTAACTCCGGAAAAGCTTCAGTTTAAAAAATAATTGATAACAGAAAGCAGCAGAAGCAGCAGATGAGGCGCGAGCACGAGCCCGAGTGACGAGTCGGACTAGTGATTTTGGTGGCAGTTGTTGTAACGACATCCGATCACTCAAATATGATTGGATCGCATCGATCGATGCCGAATGAGCTGAATGATGGATGCCGAGGAGGATGAGGACGTGAGGAAGATGAGCGGGAATGGATCGAGGAGGGCGAGAAGCGATGGAGCGCGCCTGAGCAGAACAGCTGACCGGCGAAAAACTGCAGCGGACGCGAGAAAACTCCTCGAGCACTGAGACGACGACGTCCTTGGACGAGTTGTCTGTCGGCGGCACGCCGTCTCTCTTACAATCGGCGGAAAAACGGCCCAGAAGCTGGCGGAAGCACGGCGCGAGCGCGATGATGATGAACAGCAATGGTGGCAAGAAGTGACTGGCGGGTGTGTTCCGCCAGCCAGCAACCAGGAGAGCGCGGCCGCATCAGAAGAACTGGCTGGACGAGTCGGCCTCGACCACGGCAGGGAGCGGGAGAGGTGGAAGCCGATTAGGAGAGCTCGAACTCGGCCGACGTCAGGTCGACGACGATGATGCTGCCGGGTGGCCGCTCCACGAGGGGCAGATCGATACTCGTCGTCGTCCGTCCGTCCGTCCGTCCCGTCGGTCCCGGCCCCTCGATGACCCATCAGACGCGGTCCCACCACTAATCAAATCGTCGCCGTTCGGCCAACTGCTCAAGCTCAGCCACTTGGACTTGTGGCCGCAAGAGCACCAACTATGGGTGCGCTCGGTGAGCTGGAGAAGAGGTGGACCTTCAGCTAGATGAACGGGTGAAGATGTCTTGGAGTAGCAGCTCATCTAGGCCTCGACAAGGCGCTTGGAACGCTCCTCCAAAAGCCTATCTCTCGGCAGCATCCGCAGCTAGAATACTGTAGAAGGCTGTACTGGATTGACATGGATACTTTTAGATGAATACGATTAGGATCTGCTTCTGAAGCTCGGAAGATACCACACGAAGTCTTCGAAAGGTCTCATAGTTTCTCCTACCGATGCTACTTTTAGTAGTTGAGGCGTAGGGACCTCTGAGGGTAATACATAGAGCACTTTGTCGTCGAAAGCTTAAGATAGTCTATACTCTACCCCGCTTCCGAGAGCTTCACTTCAAACTATGCCATCTGAGCTAGTAAATGCAGAAACAACCTGCTAGCCTGTGCCATCTGTCGTCGTTTATCATCAAATAGCTTCTGTGGGTGCCAGCAACACCTCCATTCACCTCTTTGACGTGTGCCAAAGTGGCCCAGTAGAGCCTTTTCCTCCGAGGGCCCCGAAGAGCGTTATGCCTTCCATTCCTCACCACTTTCACGAGATAGTCCAACCAGCCCCTACTGGATGTTCTGGTTCAGGTGCTGTAGAATACAAGAGGTCCAGGATCTCATCCAGCGTGTATCATCAAAACGCATTATGTGGCCGGCCCACCTAATTTTCGATGACATGGCCTAGGCGTTATCGTTCTCGTTTCTTGAAGCTAGGAATTCCGAAGACCTTCTATTCCGAAGCCTGAGCATGTTCAATGAAATTAGGAGCAGTCTACTCCTCAGGGGCGCATGGTAGCGAAGTCGTAGGAGGCACACCAGATTCCAGGTTCCTGGTTCGGATTTCCTGCCTAGGCCAACAATAAGTTTCATCGCTTCGGAAGCAAATTTGCGTCAGACTTGTAAGGGAAGGGTAAATGCTGGCGCGTCCATCGGCTAGTTACCGTAAGTCATTGTAGGCCAAATACGCATCTTCATTTGGCCTCTATGGCGTGCTGTGGAGGTAGAAGGCGTGGCGCATCCCAAAAGAGACTGAGTAGCACCGTCCTTGATAGTTTACCCTTCTAATTCTCGACCAAAGCCCAGATTTTCATAAGTGATCCCTAACGAGTATTTAGCGCAGTCAGAGGACGGGCCGACTTGTACATCCATAACGAATCGATCAAGGTTCAGGTTCTGCACAGGCCAACAGAATCCGTTCCGGCTCTCAGAGGTTGCTGTATGGTAGCAGACTTGTTTGGCAGGAATAGGACCCCAATTTGCTCACCGGGCCCATAAGCAGAAGCACCTCACGACATCTCATAGGATCAGAATGCATGTCGTGTCCCATTAAAGAGATTGACTAACATTGACATTTATCCTTTAATCTTGGATAATCCCTGTTGGAATTGCCTGGCTCTGTGTGTTGCTGCTGACTCAATAAGCCATGTGTTAGCAAGGTGTTAATTGGCAATGGCTACCTGCGGTTATGGTGCTGTATCCACTTGAAGGCCGAATAAGGAAGGTGTGGAGGAATGCGATATATCGTCAGGGAAGGTCATTGAAGATTCTGCCATTCAACTATTTCCAGTCGGCGTCCATAACAGGGTGACAGGCTATTATTTCTCTGGTAAAGTGTTGATCACATCTGAGCCATCTCCCTAGATGATATGAAATGAAAAGAGTATAAAGAACAGCGTTATAATCAATCCGCGTTTGGATACGCCACGCATTCTACTTCTGAGGGATGTCATGGAGGCGATTTGAGTGCGTACTTGGCCTTTAGAATGGCGTGCGGTGGCCATCCGATGGACAAGTAAGTGCTTGGTCTTTTCCAGACAAGTCTCGTACCAATTCGCCGACCCCGGACGGATGGAAGACTTAGTCGGCTTGATAATGAAGTGAAATCAAGTCATTTTACTGAAATCAAATTCGAACCAGGAACCTGGAATCGAGCAAATTTACAGATAGCCTTGACAATCACAATTACTGGTAATAATAGTGGTTCAACAAAGCTGAACGTAGAGGCATATGAACTTTCAATAAAAAAAAAACAAATGATGGAGGACACTTGCAAAATCAATCAAGCGGACGTCACGAAAATCGGGATGAGCACATGGCGTAATCTCAGTAGCTAACACAACACTAACCAACTTTACATTTTAACACAAGCTATAAAACTTCATTGTAACTCAAACGATAATAATTGCTAGTATAGATCAATCAATACATTAATAACAAAAATTAATTTTTTGACGATCGTCATGTATCAAAAGTTCTTAAACGAAAACTGAAGAAATGGGCCAAGTTGAAAGCCGACTCATTTTCAACAGATATTAGAAGTATTAGAAGAAAGCAGTCTGTTGCATCGATTAAGGAGTAGAAAGAAAAAACACTTATTCAACAAAATGATAGAATAGTAATTTTGTTCAGAAAGAATAATGCAGCATACATGTCGCGAACGCACGCAGCATTGGGAGATGGGACGCGCCAGCCAATCAGACCGTATCGATTGGGTGCACCATTCAGAGAGAGCAGTTGGTACGCTGCTTACGTGGCGTGGGTACTCTGCTGGGTACTCTGCTTGTTGTGATTGGCTGGATCCTTCCCACTATATGTAGTTTGCTTGAACGTATATATTCAAATAATTATTCGAATAGTCGAATATTCGATATTTCTAGATTTTCGAATATTCATTGGAATTCGTATATCGAAGATTTTAAAAGGACGAATGTTCCTTCAGATCGAAACATCAAAAGGGAGCCATATTCAAATATTATTTGAAAATCGAATACACTTCGAATCTTTAAGCACAGAACCTGATTCAAACAAATCCTTCGGCTACTCGGTACTCGAACAAACGAAAATTATTCGATTATTATTATTAGGGGGATTATTATTATTATTATTATTCGATTTTCGATCATTCGAAAAATTGATGAGCGAATAAATTCATTCGTTCGTTTTCGTTATTCGCTCGAAATTTTTCGACATCGAATTTATTCGTTCATTCGTTTGTTCGATAAAGTTTCTCTAAAGCACACTATAGTTCCCGCTTCCTGATGTGCGTCTTCTCGTCATCTACCTAATCTGGTTAAAAAGTCTATTTGAGTAAAAATCTATTTTATTATTTCCTCGCATTTTCTATCTAGTTCTTAGAGCGCGCTTCCAATCCATTGAATTGTAAAGTTTTTTGGTTCACCATTTACTAGAAAAATGTACATTTTTGGTTGAGCAAGTTTGAAAACTTTAGTTGACATTCGAACTTGAGTTCAGAGCATTGAGCTTAGAACTGTTAGAGTACTGAGAGATTTAAATATTTTACATATATTAATAACTGATTCTATTGCACCAACTCAAGCCATAAAGTTTCTCGAAACTTATGGGAGTGCGCTTTTTGAGGATGAATCCACAGGTTATGCCCTCCAGTAAGGATGGAGAAAGTCGGGATGACCGGTGCAAGTGTACAGCTAAATGGACTGCAGCGGTTCCCGACGAGCAGCTCATCTGCCATGCATGGATTAGGGTCGTCGAACACGGTCGTCGTCGAGCTCATAATGCGGCGGCGGCGGTCGGGGCGCTTTGTTAAGAGGCCGTACGGGCACCTGACCGGATGGGACGACGGCGATGGATGACAGCCAGTGCTGTGTCCGACCCCACCTCTGGGCTGCTGATGGCGAGTGAGATTTTCGCTGTCGCTCCGCCAGGCGTTCTTCGGATCGACTCGTCGACGAGTTCATCCGGGGGAAAATCGCTGAAAACACTGCGGATTGAGGTCAGTCGATCCGCCACGGAAGTCACACCTCATCGAAGACACCACCTCATCTCCCGAGGTACTCCTCAGAGCATTGCCTCGGTGACACCTTCCGAGGGGAAGCTGCCTTCATTAGTGGGCCGACGAGATGGATGTGACCCATTAACATGACGACCTAAGACGACAAGAATCACAAAGATCGTTATCTTTTTGCTTCAACTGCTGCATTGGAAGAAGACGGTTGATGGAGGTGATTCAGTGTACAGACCGAGACAATCCTGTTTAGTTGAAGCTGCGAAGTGAAGATGTAACTATTTCCTACAATTATTCTGTCGTACCATTGACTGACAGACGCGGATACTCACCACAGGGCTCGTGGAGCGCAGTCGGAGGGGGCGGCAGCTGTCGCTATACCTTTGTCCTTGGGAAAAAATTTCGAATTTCGAATGATCGAATAATATTCGATTTTCAAACTTTCGAATTTCGAATGATCGAATAATATTCGATTTTCAAAATTTCGAATTTCGAATGATCGAATAATATTCGATTTTCAAAATTTCGAATTTCGAATGATCGAATAATATTCGATTTTCAAAATTTCGAATTTCGAATGATCGAATAATATTCGATTTTCAAAATTTCGAATTTCGAATGATCGAATAATATTCGATTTTCAAAATTTCGAATTTCGAATGATCGAACAATATTCGATTTTCAAAAAGTCGAATTTCGAATATTCGAATTTCGAATAGTCGAATATTCGAATAATCAAATGAACACTATTATTTACTGTCGTCACCCAGTGGTTGACATTTAATTATTTTTTATTACCCATTGTGAAGGAAATGGATGGCTGCTCCATCCATTTCCTTTACGAGACCAAAGGACAATAACAGCGGTATAATGGCAATGAAGCACGCTTTGCTTCCCTAAGAATTCGTGCACCGAGAAGAGAGAAACACCTTGGGTAGGCAGAGCTAGATTGTTATAGATCTTTCTCTATAGGTTGCTATCTTTCCTTATGTTATAGCGAAGCTTCCAGGTGGTAAAAGAATGATTGTCATGGGCGGAGAAATGACACAAAGGCGTTCTGGTGCAGAAAGGGCGCAGTGGAGTCTCATGAATGGCATTCAGTTTGTGTTCTAGCTCCGTTGAAGAGAAACGAACCCGCGTTGGAATCTAATCTGGCAAGACTACGACTTGGACAGTGTTAGAGCGAAAATGGGGATGGCTCATTTTCATAGGAAACGGAGTATGACTGGCTCTTGTACTCCATAGCCATTGCTCTTCCTCTCTTCTTCAACGTCTTTACTGGCAGAAAGCAGGAGCTTTCTAGGCCCCTGAAAGTTCTACCTCCCTACCGCAGCCCCTTCGGCTCTAATCGTTCCCTTGTTGTAACTGGGGTAGAAATACAAAACGAAGGTTCTCCCGTAGTAAACTGAAGGTAAAAATATCTGTGTACAGGCATAATCCTAATCACTTGCGATTCACGTGTATGGCCACAGCACGCTCGACGGCCGTTTACAAGGAAGCAGGTGCGCAGCGGAGGGCCGCGCTTGCAGCGCTTACTTCGCGTCAACTCACAAGGGAGGTCAATGAACCTCCCGTGGGAATCTTATAAGTGACCTATTGAGCACTGTGGGGGATTGTCCGAGAGGCACCCCAGTGGTTTAAAACTGAATGCAGCTAAGGGACATTTTATTTAACGAATTTACCGAACTTACCTTTTTAACGCGAAAATTTTTCGTTAAAAAGTGGTCGTTAAAAATTTATCAAAAAATTTAACGCACACCCCTGCTGCCAATCGCCTCCTCACCACTCTCTGCTAATCGAAGGTTTAGGGACTTGTACTCCCACAACTCCGGAGATCGAAAGCTGGTTTCGCCCAAACGTCGTCTAGAGGGCTAATTGAGGTGCTGATCGCAAATCTAGTAAACGTTTTCGCGTGATCGCGTGATTCCACATTTTCATGAGTGATCAAGTTTATCAGTTTGAGTACATAGAATCGCTTTCTTCACCTACATATGTGATCAGACTTGCTTTCCAGTCTTCGACTTCGAGATGGAAAGTAGTGCACGAAAAATGGATAATTTAGAAAAAGAAATGACAGATTCGTGGCAGCAGCCTAAATAATTTCCTAAGGCGAGGAAAGGACGAAATCAGTGGTCATGACAACCCCATCCTTACTCACGAACACACACTATGAAATATCGTAAGCGGCCAAATTGTCGAAATTGGATACCATATTCGTGCTCAGCATCCAAAATAACAGTACAGGCGATGTTTGGGCGAAAAAAATCGACCTCCACTCCACTTTTGGAGTCACAATAGTACAACGCGGCCGTTTATTCTGCACCTTTTCTCGCACATACTCACCGTCGCCTATTGTGATCGACGGTAACTCTGAACGCGTTTGCCAGCTTCGTGATCAGAACCTCAGTCAACCCTCAGGACAACATTTGTACGAAATTTTATTATCTATTAGGGGGGCCAAAAGTAATGAGACACCCCATGCCGTGTCCATATATCTCGTGGCTGGAGTCTGGTTTCGTGCTTGTTGTATTTGTATGTTTGTATGCTACTTACTGAAGCCCATCTGAAAAGTTACCACTTCCGCCCTTTCCAGAAGCATGCCAAAAACCCCAGCCTGTCTCATGCCGAAACCCCAGTCTGACGAGTCGACCTGTGTCGCTCAAATCTCCCCCAATTCCCAACCCCGGGCAGCCTGGGCTCAATATTCACGCAAGATGAGAAGTACGTCTTCTACCTTAACCCTGCCAAGCAGCGAGTCTGGGTGAGGCCTGGTGAATTGTTACCGACCTTCGTTCGGCGACATGTTCACGGCGAGAAGCATCTTTGGAGCTTTTGGATCTGCGCCCATGGATCGGTTTACCGGAAGCTGTTTCCCAAGAGCACCGCGATGAACTCCAAGGCCATGGTGAACAAAATAGAGGAGATGGGCCGGCGACTCGCTCTTATTCATTCGCAGCGCTTCAAGAAGGTTCTCCTCTTCGACAACGCCGCACCCCATCGGGAACAAGTAAGCACGGATAAGCTTGGCCAGCTGGGCTACGTTCACATGCCTTACCCACCGTATTCGCTGGACATCTCTCCATGCAACTACCACTACTACTTGAGCCTACAGGACTTCCTAGTCGGAAGGGACACAAGAACCCAAGCAGTCCTTGACAACCATATCGAGCAGTTGATCAACACCAGGCTCAAGCAGTTCTGGAAGGATGGGATCAGGAAGTGGGCTGAGCGATGGCAGCAAGATCCTTGCCCTTAATGGCAAATACACTCCTCAGCATCGTTGAGTTGTAATTAAGTTATAAGGAGATAAAGATTTTTTTTCATTTTGTCTCATTACTTTTGCCCCCCCCCTAATACTTACGAAGTCATGGGGATTAATACAAGTACCTACGTTTGCAAAGCCCCCCCCCCCCTCCTGTCAGTGCGGGAGAGTGACCGAGGAAGAATAGGCTGCAAGAAGACCAATAGAATAAGTTAATCATATATGTAAATTTTAACACTCAAACAGTTTTAAATTCAATGTCTAAACAACGAAGTAGAATTAGAAATGAGAAATGAAAAAAAATGGTATACATGAACTCTAAATCACTCTGTACTATAACAAACACAAGTGGAAAACAAGCAACAACTAAAACAAGTAATAACTAAAACAATAGTAACAACAACACTAAACATGTCTTGTTTCGCCTCTGCCTTCATACAAAACATGTTTTTAATTAGTCACCCCGAGGCTCGCCAGTGAAGAAGGTGACTAATTAATTTAGTTGTTAGTACTGTATTTGGTGTTATATGCAAATGCTACGAATACTACGGAGTACAATACTACGGAGTGGGTCAAAAATGATGCATTTGATAAGAGATGCTAAAATTAGTAAAATTTACAAGAGAAACGTTCTCTATAGGAACCCGAAGACTGATCAGCACATCCCGGAGATGGACTGAAGCAACACATTTCGATCATGTTCGTAAATATGGTTAAAATGAGAATATGTTCTACATTTACCAAAACGCACAGCAATCCGTAAACATCTCTCCTAGATTCGAACCTGGACCTCTCCCGGCTATCCACGCCCCGACTGTAGTGAATGATTCATTTGACCTAATGAATTGTCAGATTTCTAACATCTAACTATAATTAAAGCTCTATAGCATCTGCATGTTAATTTCTGAGTATTTCAAGGCCATTCAAGGCGTCACTTTGGCCTTATCTGCCAACACTGAAGTGCTAGTTTTTTGTAATTTTAGACCTACCCAGATGCCCGCAGGACATTTGAAGACCACTACGGTGCTTCTTAGATACACCCTTATAACAAGCCATAGGTCATTTTGGAAATCTCCACGGGAACTTCATTGATTTCTCTTGTCAGATTACGTACACACAATTCAGCGCACTTTGAGCGACGCGCGAAACTCAAGCATCGTTTTTTATCATAAGGTCAGACTCCCCTGGTTTTCGAAGAAGAGTGCCATCAACTTGTTAAGAGATTGATAAAGAATATTCGAATATTCGACTATTCGAATATTCGATATTCGAAGCCTTCGAATATTCGAATAAACGAATATTCGAATAAACGAATATTCGAATATTGGCCACTTTCGAATATTCGAATAAACGAATAATTCGAATATTGGACTCTCTCGAATATTCGAATAATCGAATAATTCGAATATTGGACTTTCTCGAATATTCGAATAATCGAATAATTCGAATATTGGACTTTCTCGAATATTCGAATAATCGAATAATTCGAATATTGGACTTTTTTCGAATAGTCGAATATTCGAATATTCGAAATTCGAATTTATTCGAAATTCGGCTATTCGAAATTCGAAAAGGACAAAGGTATATCGCCCGCACCCGACACCAGGTTCGTGGTTCGTATTTCCCGCCCAGGACAACAAAGCCTTCTATCCCTCCGGGGCACTTGAATTGGTACCAGGCTTGTCTGGGAAGGATAGAGCGCTGACTTGTTCATCGGCTGGCCACCGCAAGTCATTGTATGGCCAAATACGCATTTAACACGCCTCCACGACATCCCGTAGAAGTAGAATGCGTGGCGCATCCCAAAAGGGATTGAGCAACGCCGTCCTTTATCTTTATATGATCTTATTCTGTCGTACTATTGACTGACGCACAACTTCACGCAAACTATTTTTTGCTCTCAATGAAATGAAAGTCGCACAGGGTTAGGGGAGTACATGGCGCGATCTTTTTCTAAAGCCCACGAGAAACAAAAAAAAGCTGAATTATGCTCTTAAAAATTAGTTGAAAGCATTTTTATATCGAAAAGCATATAAGCTATGATAACGCAATTACTTATTCACATTTTAGAGCTGGCAAATTAGAATTCTCGAAGAAAATCATATTCAGTAGTTCACATAGAAAAAATATCTTGAGCTTTCTAAAGAAAAGCGGAACACGTTGACGACTGGGCAATTTTTGCGGGTCCGGCGCGTGGAACAAATCGATTTTTTGATCCGTCGAGAGTTATTTCATACCTGAAGCCGACACTTGTTGAGAAGCTTAATAAATCAGTAACTGGAAATTGTTTTGTGGAGCACGCTTTTCACAACAACACAGCAAAGTTGCTTCGAAAGATTTGAATCCAACTAGAAAAACAAGTGACAAGGCTGTGACACGACATCGTGTCACAGGGTTCCACGCGGCCGAAAGGGCGTGGCCTGACATAGTGTCACACGGTCGTCAACATGTTAGTTTGGGAGACTGTCGTTTTTGATTATAAGCTGCCTGGTTTCACTTCAAAATCGTACGCTTTCCTTTAACACATTGACGACAATATGAGCCACCGGTGGCTCATAACTTTTCGCGCTATTTTTTGTACTCCTGCCTCGATTTTTCATAGATGTATTTTCTGTTCCCTAATTACTTGTGATAGGTGAATTTCCATCAGGAATAAGCAAGAAAATTGTCTTTGCTTTCATTAGATACATCGAATTGAAAAATTTTACTAGAAAGGAGACCAATTCTACAATCAAATCAATTCAAGTGAGTATTTTTTACCCAAACTTTGCCCAGGAGTTTATTTGGCATTACGGTGGACAAGGGTAGGTTACGGTAGGTACGGGGTGACTAAGACTGTCGGCGATTACCCGTAGCTACCTTACTCCACTGTAATACCAAAAACGGATGTCACTTCGTGACCAGCACCCCGAATAACCCCCCCCCCCCGGGTCACGTTTGGGTGAGAACGGTATTATGACCTCGGCAGCCCTAGTCACCCGTACCTACCGTAACCTATCGTAATCGGCCGAAATTTCATAAATTGCCAGATTCGTGATCAGCACCCTTAATAACGCCTCTGATCGGATTTTGGTAGGAAAAAAGCACGCAAAACAAAAAAGCGGTCCACGAGGGACATTATGAGCCACCGGTGGCTCATAGCGCGGGCGCGTAGAAACGCGCGCGTGTCCGCGGCTTTCTGCCGCAAAACGCGATTGTCGTCAACGTGTTAACACGTTTGACGACGTTTGCGACACGATCTCGTGTCACAGCAGCGTAATTTGTTTTTCTTCTTGGATTCAAATCTTTCGAAGAACCTTTTCTGTACTATGTGTACTTCATCTATAGATTATTCTAAGAAGCGTGCTCCACGGAAGTAATTTTCGGTTACTGATTTGTTAAGCTTCTCGACAAGTGGCGGCTTGTCTTCAGGTATGAAATAACTCTCGAAGTTATAAAAAATCGATAGGTTCCTCGCGCCAGACCCGCGAAAATCGCGCGGTCGTTAACTTGCCAAAAGTGTCCAGTTTGACGTAAGCAAAGTATACCATTTCCACGTCGAATTGGACACTTTTGAAATCAAATCCGACACGCTTCTAAGCTAGATTTAAGACCTTAACGAGTTTAAGGAATGAAAGGGAACTCTTCCAAATCAAAATGACTCTCAAGCTGGTTAAAATACATACTCAATAAGATGGTTGAATTTCAAGGAAAATTTGGTACAACATCCTTAGAATTTTTTTAGTGTACCTGTATCAATAAGTGTAATAATTCTATAAAAATTTTTAAGAGAAAAATAGTAGACTTAAATTTGTTTTAAAACACAGCAAAAAAGAAATCATTTAGAGCATTAAAAGATCAGACCGCGCCATGCCCTCAAAATGTAACGCAACGTTTATTTGACCGATAGTGTAAACGCCACTTACATAAACCGCCAGAGTGAGAATGTGTGTTCTTTAAAGCTGTTGTTGTTGCATCACTACCAGTTGTCAACAGGTGCGAACTGAAATTCTGCGATCAATCGAACAAGAACAGCGACGTCTTGGAAGAGTACATGGCGCAATCTATTTTTTATCAATAAGAAATGGCCTGCTCTTAAAAAACCTTTAAACCATTGTTTTTATCACAACGATGTTTCGTTGCGATCAAAACTTCTAGCGCCAGGCGGGACTTGAACTCGTACCTCCTGCTGATCGGCCGGGAATGCTCTTCGCCATTACATCATCAGCGCTGTTTGATCGAACGCAACATCCACATCTCGGGGAACCCGTCCACACTGATCCGTTAAAAGATCAGATCGCGCCATGTACTCAAAATGTTTGCCGGGATGAGGCGGCCGCCGATGTCAGTATGGAAACTAATAAGTTGAAGGTCTTGATAGAGCTCTTTCAAGTCAATTTCATTAAGCCTCAAGTGGCTGGTATCGAGGTTGTAATTTCTCATAGCGGAGCTTTGTTGCGATCACAACATTATTTTTCTTAAAAAATAAAATTTTTATAAAAATCCAAACAATGTGTTCACTTATTGGATAAAGGATAAAAAAGGATAAAGGACGGCGTTACTCAATCCCTTCTGGGATGCGCCAGCGCATTCTACTTCTACAGGATGTCGTGGAGGCGACATGAATGCATATTTGGTCATACTATGACTTGCGGTGGCCAGCCGATGAACAAGTCAGCGCTTTATCCTTCAAAGACAAGTCTGGTACCAATTCACCGACCCCGGAGGGATGGAAGGCTTGGTTGGCCTGGGCGGGAAATCCGAACCAGGAACCTGGTATCGGGTGCACGCCGCAGTCGCGCTTCCTCCGACTGCGCTACACGCGCCCTACTTATTGGATAGATGAATTAAAACTTCGAAGAGGGCTAGCTCAAAAGTGTCCAATTTGATTTGAAGAGTACCGAGTTCGACGTGAAAATGGTATAAAACGCTCGCAATGATTTTCCATCTAAACAATAGCATTACCGAAAATTTAGCGAAAAATAGTCGTCAGAAATTTTATCGCACGGAGTTAAACGCACACGCCAGCTGCCGCTAGCGACGAAATCAGTCAGTCTGTCGCGCCGGCATCTCAACTCGACTACGTGCAACGGTTTCGTCGAGAGAAACCAGTTGGCAGCTGATACAGAACAAGGAGAACACCAGCGGCGAACTGGTTTTTGCCGGGCGACGGCACATGGCCGTAGTGCTGATAGTGGCCTTGTGCGACAGCTGACGTTCCATAGCGTTCTGTAGCGATAACGAGAAGAGCGTCTTCGGCCGAGAAGAGGTTCCTGAATGAATTCTCGGGACGATTGCCCCGGTGCAGACACGCTTACACCTCGTTAAGCGGCTGGCGACGGCGGCTCGTACAAATCGGATTCGGAAGCTTTGCTGAACACAAGTGGACATCAGTCACGCCATCTGTGAACACACTACGAGGACGTGCGCAGTGCTCGGGAGCACTTAGGAGCGATTAGAAGGAAGAGCCGTAGTGAAGATCGCCTGGAAGGCGAATGAAGCCTTGCTGGCGACGTTCACTACGGCCTAGGTCTTGAGGGCGACGTTGTTGGGTCTCGTAAGCGAGACGCCTGCTTTTGTAAATCAAAAATCAGATTCACGAAATTTTTTTTTACAATTCACGACCCAAAATGTCTTAAATCGTAATTACGCACGCTCCTGCTTGAGTTTAAAAAAAACATAACGCGGCAAATAAATATTGGATTATTTTTGCTTAACATCAGCAGAAAAAAAATCTGGAAAAAAAAACTGTAGAACTTTATTGTTCTAAACTACACTCCAGATTACTCTTACTGTTTAGAATTTACGTTTCACGACGGATTTTTTCGTAATTACGATTTAAGATTTAGGAAATCTCGGATTTCATTTATGCACGCCCCTCGCCTGTAGACTGACTCTATGTCCATTTCATAGGGAGGGTGGGTACTTACCGCTCTTCTTTTTTAAAGGTGTTGTTTAAAATTCCATCCCAAAACGGTATTAGTCGTTAATGTGACCTACATTGGAATGCGGAATTGCACTAGCCAATGAGGTCCAATCAGAGATCCAACACACTCTTTTCTCCTCGAGCCGGATTCATCAACGACTTACAGAGATTTGACGGAGAAATGACAGCCAAATTCGCGTTAGCTCGCGTTTTTTCAACAGGCGGTATGGTGAAGGGCTGGCGTTATCAAGAATTTCGGCTGTAATTTCTTTGCTAAATGTCTGTATGTCGTCGATGAATCTGGCCCCCGGACGGCACGATCATTTAGTGCGATCTAATTACTCTGGTGCGTGTCTCCCTGTCCATGCAGCAGATGGAGCTATTCTCCTGAAATTCAATGAAAATCCTACGGTGGGAATTTGAGATGTCTTTTTCTCCAAGCTTTAATCCTCTACAACTTCGGTTAAAGTAGCTACCTCGACTGCCGATAAAATCCCATTCCTCTGCCGGTGAAATTTCGCTGATGAACTACAGTTGCTCTTCCATTTGAGCGCAGCGAGTGTCTGAGTTGCTTGGCGCGTTTAGCCTTTGCAATGCAACGCCTTCTACGCAATTACACAAATTACGCGTCAGCCACGTCCCCATCTCAAGCCATCTCAAAGGGTCTGTTTATACTTCGCAACGGCAGCGACAAGAGCGCAGCGCGTGGAGGTATGAACAGGCGACAGCAGCGACTAGAGCGACTAGAGCGATTAGAGCGGCTGGAGCGACAACGCCGGCGCTCGGGTATGAACATTTTCGGCGGCGCGCACTCGCTTTTAATCGATATGCATATTTTGCACGGGCGACAAGTCGCTCTTGAAGTATGAACAGGCGCAAAAACTGGGAGAGTTCACCTGCAGGCGAAAATGACGTACTTTTACAGGTGACGTGTAGCCTTTTTGGGGCGGAGTTTCAGTGAGCAGTCTGCTACCGGTAATTTCACCGCTCGCGCATTACGCTACGCAAGCAATTGTAGGTCAGTATGTAAAGCATACACCGCTTTGGGGAGGGGGTCGGGATGGACCAAGACTAAGCATACTAACCCTTATGTAAACAGTACGTATGAAAAGCGTGCAAGATTCACATTCACTGCAAAAACCCCTTTTTAAATTCCCGCCTAGATACCCTAATCTTGTCATTTGTAGGTCTTCGACCGCTCACCTGTAGTTCAAAATCAGGTTGCCTAGCGGTGCTTGCTTAGTTCCCCAGTTTTTCACCTGCAGGTGACCTCTCCTAGTGTCTGAGACGAGCGGCGCTCACCCGCAGATGACAGTTAGGAGTTTCTAAGTTATCCTTGCCACAGTTGTGCTCCATCGCCATGCATAAACGACTACACTACATGGTTGTCGCTCCGTTTGGATACGCTGCTTGGCCTGGAAGGATATGGATATGGATACGCTGCTTGGCCTGAAAGCCTCAGGCCACCTTCCCATGAGCTTGTCAAACTTCTTGAAAGATACGAAAAGTACCCAGTTCTTACAAAAGTCGTGAACTATAGGGTAGGGGCAAACGAGCTCCATTGGGTGTTTTTAAAGCGCAAATTGGGTCGGAGGTGATTAATGGGGAGCGCGAATGGTTGGCTTGGTTCCATATACCAGACGTGAATCTGGGGAAATCTGGCTCTCTAAAGCAACCATTCTCCCGTAATTAAATTACTGTTGCCCAGTGGGCTTTGAATAGGCTGGGCCGAAAACATGTCGAAGAAAGTACGGCTATGAAGAACGTCTTCCGATAAAATTGAATTCTGGAGCCTTCGTCGTGTCTTTTCTGTGCGGCGAATGTTTCTCCAAATTTCCCCAATATTCAGGCAGACCTTGGAGCTTATGAGTGTGCACTGTAAACATTTGCAGAATGCCGGACATCGTTGGTAATTGCTGGTGTTTTGACGAGAAACACAACAGGCGGCGCTGGTCGGAGCCTAATAACCAGCAGAGAATCGGCAGGAAAATCGGGAATGCCTCCACTTGACCGGCCCGAGACTCCTACCGAACGATTAGACGCACGAGTGTCGGTTTTTCTGAGACTTTTCTTACCAGACGAGAAGAGCTGAAGTTATATAGCGCTGTAGAATGACGGTGCTTAAAGGCTTCATGGAGTCTCTAGACGATAATTACCCATCGAAGCCAGTTCGCTAGTGTCGAATGGCGGTGAAAAAAAAACTCAGCTTAGTAGAAGGGGCGGGTGGGTGCAGGCATCAGCGTTTTCTATTTCCTCCAGCATCGGTGGGCAAACGTAATGCAATGATTGAAAGAGATCCATTTAGTAGGTTGTCGCATATGAAGTGTCCGATTTTAGCTGATAACTTTGACAGATCATAACTCTGTTAGAAAGCGATGTTATTAATCGAAATAAGCACCATTACAACGAGCACACTTTTCCCAATGCGACAATGGCTTAGACATTCCATCTTTGCAAAAATCAGAATTACGAAATTTATTAAAACATAGGAAGCCATTTTCCACATCATCTTGGTTTTTACCTTGATTTTTTTTACCCTTTAAATGTTTGAAAAATGATAATCGATAGGGGACAGAGGTGGTGAATATGCTCTTGTCACAGAGTTTCGTATCCCAATTCATCCAGTTTCTGGACAAAAATTTTTGAAACGTGCGGACGCACGTAGTCATGCAGCAGGATTGGGTCTCTTCGATTGACCAAAGCCGGCTGTTCTTCAGGCAACTTCTGGTGCAGCACTTCAATATCAGCACAGTACTTCTCAGCCGGATAGTCCCTCCAGTTTTCGAGAACTTGTAATGGACTATAAAGGATAAAGGATAAAGGACGGCGTTACTCAATCCCTTTTGGGATGCGCCACGCATTCTACTTATACGGGATGTCGTGGAGGCGATTAGAATGAGCGTATTTGGCGATACAGTGACTTGCGATGAGCACGTCAGCGCCAGACAAGTCTGGCACCAATTCACCGACCACGGAGGGATGGAAGGCTTGGTTGGCCTGGGCGGGAAATCCGAACCAGGAATCTGGTATCGGGTGCACGCGACAGCCGGCGCCTCCTCCGACGGCGCTACACGCGCCCGTAATGGACTATACCGGCATATTGTCCACCATGCGGTCTCCTGGTCTTCTTTGAATGGAGACTTGGTTGACCAAACGCTTTAACCGCTCTAGCAGCTCCGACGTTAGTCCAAGACCTCGCACACAAAACCTGGATGGGAAAGAGAATCTCACTGATGAATCCACACAGCGGCGTAGTTGGCCTGTCGTCACTAGGACAGCAAGGCAATTGAGTCGTACTGTGCGGTCACCATGCAAGGAGTAATTCTATGACGAGTACAGCTACTGGTCGCCTAGAGGTCGCAATGTTCAACAAAGGGAAGAACAAGAAGACGACGACGACGACGAAAGAAGTCCTAACCCTGTTGCTATCTACACGAAATTCCCGACAACAAAATACGGAAAACCTTCGACATACACCCAATCGATGGCCGGGAAAGGAAAACCCATGGTCCTTGAAGCAGATAAACTTCCGCAACAAAATCTGGAGCAGATGTAGTCAGTGAAGACGAATCTACAAACACAACCGATTCTCTCGAGACTGCTTCTTCAATTTCGAGCATCCCTGAAACGGAAACAGCAAAATATTCATACCTAAATGTCAAGCACTCCACAGGTAAGACTTGCAGTCCACCTGGTTCGTTTATAATGGGTGAAGAGACACTGGCGATTAAGGATCTGGATCTATTTGGCACCGATAAAGATAGTAAAGCCAACCCAATGGATGTGAAGCAGCTATACGACTTTTTCAAAACACCGGATTCGGGGAAGAGCTCCGACTAGAAGGTATCATCAAAGAAAGGGCGGGCTCCCGCAAAAATGGAAAATCCCTCACTCGGTCTGCCTCAGGCACTTCTCTCCAATCTGGAGGACAAAAAAAAAAAGAAAAAGAAGAAGAAGAGGAAGAAGAAGAAGAAATCCTCTAAGCTGGTAGGAGGAATTTTTCGCGATAAAGACAAGAAGAAAGGGGTGGACAAACCAACAATTACACCACCGCAACATCAAGTTCAGAAGACGTGATCCATATTCGTGCTGTAATAAAACTCATGACAACGAATTCATAAAGATTTGGTTTGCCAAAAAAGTTCACTTGTAATGGACGAGCACTCATTTATTAGACAGTGCCTGAAACGGGATCATTCGTAGTCACAAAAAATCGACCAGAAATTGAGGCAGCAAAATCGGCTATTTCATATGTAACGACGCGGAAGTAGGCTCCGCTTGGCATCAGTGCGTAGGCCAAGAAACCTTGTCCTTCTCTTAAAAATGGAATCGTATCCGTATAGGGGGAATAAGGATAGTGGCAGTGGTCGGCATTAATTATTCATTAATTAATTTGTGGACTGGGCCACGCATTCTCTACAAGATCTAGTGGAGACAACTTCAATGCGTATTTAGCCGATGTGGGCGAGTGTAGAGCAGTCGGAGGAGGTGCCGCCTGCTGTCACGTGCACCCGATACCAGGCTCTTGGTTCGGATTGACCGCCCAAGCCAACCAAGCCTTCCATCCTTCCGGGATCGGTGAATTGATACCAGACTTGTCTGGGAAGGTGCTGACCTTTACTTCGGCTGGTCACCGCAAATCGTTGAATGGTCAAATACGCATTCAAATCGCCTCCACAATATCCAGTAGGCCCCGTTTATACTTCGTTGCGGCGCGACGCGATGGCCACGCAATAAGGCCAAATCGATCCATCGCGTCGCACAATCAATATGGCCACTATACGTGGCGTCGCTTCGCGCCGCGACGAAGTATAAACGGCGCCTAGAAGTAGGATGCGTGGCGCATTCCAAAGGGATTGAATAACGCCGTCTTTTATTCTTTATTTGGCCTACATAATAACTTGCGATGTATCAAAGATCTACAAATTTGCTGTTCTCATTATTGTAATATATGAAGGGATATTTCTGTAAAAAAGCACCCTAAGATAGAAAACGTTGATCAAAACAACTGATTTTAAGATGAAATAGGGTGCCATTCTACTTGAGGGAAGGCGCTGTACCTGGCGCTTTGCCCTCCGGTGCTCCACGACGCCTCTCCTGGACTTGCTCGAGAGCCTTAACACATACCGAGGCAGCCGCTGGAGTCCCCGCGCAAAGGAGGATGCAGTCGAAATCGAAATATACAATTTTCACGTGAAACAGAGCACTTTTGAAGTCAAACTGAACACATTCCGGATTGAAACGGGTGTCTTTCGGATTCATCTAGACACTCGCTAAGATGGTAAAAAACCTTGATTTGAAAAATTTACTGAGACCTTCCTTGAGCATTTGCAGTTCGCCTGTCGCAAGAATGTGAGTTTCCCGATAAGCCAGCCATGAATGGAATGTACCAGGCTGTTCAATAATTCCTGTCCGAAAATTTTCAAAATTCTATAGTTTTCCTTAGAAGTGATATAATATCAGGCAAGTGTAAAAACCTTCTAGAAGGTTCTCCATAGCTCCACGCTAGGGGTATATAAGGCGCAGTCGCCGGGTCTAGCTACCAGCACAAGCTGAAATGGACCAAGGTCGAATTCGTACGTTCGTGTATTACGAGTGGCTGCTGGGCAACGACACGGGCACCGCGGTCGCCAACATCTGCAGAGCGTGCAAGAGGATGCAGTGCCCCAACGCAAGTCAGGCGCTGGTTCTTTTCGAGCGCGGCGACACGAGCCTCGAGGACAGGGAGCACAGCGGGAGGCCTTCTACGGTAGATGATGACGAAGTCCGTCGCTGTATCAAGGAGAAGCCGGAAGCCACCACCCGTGAACTGGCGACGACGCTTGGCTGCAGTAAGTCCACCATCCACAACTCAACTCGACTCAACTTACTCGGCTACCACAAAGTTCTGGCCCGTTGGATGCTCCACCGTCTGACGGACGCCAACAAGCAGAGCGGCGTGGCCGTCTGCCAGTGCCTCCTCCGAAGGAGACCCAGCAGCAGTTGGCGACGCACGGCTGGGAGACGGTTGCTCATCCGCCGTATTCCCCGGACCTCGTCCCCTCCGACTAACACTTGTTCCGCCCGCTGAAGCACCATTTGGCCGGAAGAAAATTCACCAACTACGACAACCTCACATCCGACATCGCGGACTTCTTCGAGTCGCAGCCCCCGGAGTTCTGGGCGAAGGGCATCGGCGACCTGCCCAATCGATGGGCCATTGCTGCGGATAACTGTGGTGATTATATTGTTGATTAGACTTGTTTTTCAATAAAGTTGAAAAAAATTGAAAATGGTGGAATTTTCGGACAAGAATTATTGGACAGCCTGGTATGACGGGCGAGAAGGATCCACTAGTCCACTCTGAAACGTGACAGGGAGGACGGCAGCGGCATTCTTCTTTCGAAAAGTTTTCCCGTTTCAGCACCATTATATTAGGATGCTTGAAAATGTCTTCTATGAAATAGCACGTCCAGGTCTGAGCGCAACGTTCACGGAGCACTGTCGTAAAAGGGTGAAATGAAGTGGAGATTTATTTTTCGAGTAAAAAAATAACTGCCTAAGCTTATTCAAAAGTGTGAGAAAGCAGCAGTTTTTTTTAAAGTATAATACAAAAAGAGATCGCTCCATGCACTCGTCTTAGGTTTTCATTTTATCGATAGTATGTAAGGCTGCTTACCTGGAGGTGCTTGTTGAAGACATGTCTTGTGTTTCCTAGTTTCTTTTTTGTTTCTCCGTTGGTTAATGTGTAACTCCACGCAAACGTATTTTTTGCCATCATTAGAATAAAAGTCGCATTTGATGAATGCATGGCGCGACCTCTTCCTTCCTCTTCCGCGCTGAGAAAGTGCTAGTTTCTGCACTTTAAGACAAGCTCAATACCAGCTTTTGACTGAGAGAACAAGTTTTTTTTACAGTTGTTTCGTTTGACAATTAAAACTGTATTCACATTTCGAGGCAGGCGAATTATAAATTTTTCAAGAAAGTCATAGCTAATCATTCAAATCGAAAATTTATCGTGTTCTTTTTTAGTGAGGACCAAGTTCAAATTGCAAGACGATCGCTTTATCTGGAAGTTGCTCAGTTTGATGTCAAAAACGTCCAGTACCATTTCAAAATGTGCATTTTGATGTGAACATAGAATATAAAACGCTTCCATCGATCTACCATTTTCACAACATTTCAAATCAATTGTGACTTTTTTCAAATAAAATTGGATTTTTTTAAAATTCAAATTAGACACTTTTATGGAATAGAATTAGAATAGTTCAGAACTAGAGATAAACAATAAATAAATAATAAATAATAAATATAAATCATGAACTATTGAAAATAATAAATAAAGAAGAGAAAATAATAAAACAAAAGCTATTAAAAATAAATAATAAATAAATAACAATTAATACCAATAATTAAAAATAAATTCTGAAAACTAGAAATAGTAGTTACAGAATTGGGCACACAAAATAAATAATTAATTAAATAATTAATTAGGGCTGTTTTCAAACCAATTTGAACACTTTTCACGTCAAATTGAACGCTCCTTCAAGCCAGCCTAAGACTTTTAAAATCAAAGCGAATTCATTCAGATTAAAATAAACTTCTTCTGCATTAGAGACTCTCAAAAAAGTGTAGAATAACTTTTTGTTCAATTAAAATTTTAGCAGACCATTCCTTGAAGTTTTGATTTAACTATTCAGTAAATGAACAAACTGTTTGATATTAAATGAGTATGTTGTTTGATATTTTATTAAGTTTTTAGTTTTTGAGGAAAATAATGGTTTAAGGTTAGTTTTAAAGAGCAGGAACGCGGCCTTTTTTCAGTGCTAAACAAGAGATGATGTCATGTCTTCGTCCAAGACAGTAGCGACTTTTATTCAACTGATAGCAGAATTTTTGTTTGTATCGAGCTTGACACCTGTTAACCATACAACAAAAGCAACAGTGAAGAACACAAATGGTAGATGACATTTACACTGTCAATCGAAAAAATCGCCACAACTAGTCGGGTGCCCGACGCGACATCCACCGGTACTATTAGGTTGTAACGAAATAAATGGCACTGAACCACTGTAAATTTAAACAGTTAATATCTCGGCTTGTAGGCAAGTTTATGAATCGAAATAAAAACCTTCTGATTCTACACATCCTTGCAAACGTGACACAAGCTTTTTTATCCCAGTAGCATAAAAATCAGAAGTTCTGGAATTGACGAAAGGCACTTTCGGCATCCTGTAGGTATTTGAATATTTTCCCTACCAAGAAGTCGCCAAGATGCTTGAAGAAATGGTAGTCTGTTGGGGAGAGGTCGGGAGAAAACGGAGGATGTGGTAGAGTTTCAATGCTCAGCTCATTCAATTTCTGCAACGTCATTCGTGCTACATGGGGGGCGAGCATTGTCGTGCAGAAGGAGAACTCGCCTTCGGTTTACCAAGGCCGCCCGGATATCCTCCAACTTTTTCATCATTTCTTCAATTTCAATGCAGTACTTCTCTGCCGTGATGGATTACAAGTAAATGCCTCGGATTACCCTTTTGTCCATCTGCAAAAAAGTCAATAAAACTCTAAAGTTCTCCCACTGTTACATAGAAAGTTTGGTACTCTCCGGTAGAGCAAAGCTTGCGCTTCTGAATGATATGCCACATGTTACGGTTTGTGCTTGATCAAACGCGTAAAGACGCGCCAAAAAATGGCGCGAGCCAGTGCCATTTAAATCGTTACAACCTAATACATTGTACGGTAGATGCTTTAAAACAAAAACTATATAGTATTTTTTCAAAAAAATAAATAAAAGAAAAATTATAATTTGTTGAGTGAAATTAATTTCTAAAATTATTAGAGTTACCGGGGGCGCGTGTAGCGCAGTCGGAGGAGGCGCCGGCTATCGCTTGCATCCGATACCAGGTTCCTGGTTCAGATTTCCCGCCCAGGCCAACCAAGCCTTCCATCCCTTCGAGGTCGGTGAATTGGTACCAGACTTGTCTGGGAAGGATAAAGCGCTGACTTGTTCATCGGCTGGCCACCACAAGTCATTTTATGGCCAAATACGCATTCAAGTCGCCTCCACGACATCCCGTAGAAGTAGAATGCGTGGCGCATCCCAAAAAGGGATTGAGTAACGCCGTCCTTTACCCTTTATCCTTTATTAGAGTTACGAGAGCAGATAAATTAAAAAGTTCTAAATGAAGTTTTTTTACGTAACTTTCCTTGAACGAAGAGTATCCTAACCGTGTTGGGTAGTGTAGTTTATCCAAGAAGCTCATTTCTAATTTTTTGTTTTCATTTCTATTTTTCTTTTCTTTCTGGCGCTATGGAATGACCGGAAGCTTCAAGTCACTATTCTTCAATAAAAAATGAGATTTTTATAAAATTTCAAACGATGTATTCATTTATTGTTCATGTGAATTAAAACTTCAAAGAAATTTATACTTCTTGAAGTAAAAATGATTCTTACTTTTTTGGAGAGTTTAGTTTGATGCAGAAGAAGTTCATTTCAGTTTGGACGAGTTTGCCTTGACTTCAGAAGTCTTAGGCTAGCTTGGAAGAGCTGAAATGTGCTCAGTTCGACGTGAAAATGGTATAAAACAACAATGAGCTACTTACTGCGTTTTTAACAAAAGTAACGATCTAACAGAAATTTAGCAAAACATTTTCGCTAAAAAATCGATAAAAACTTCAAGGCCCAGAGCCGAGGCGTGGCGCAGCGCACACACTTGTTCCATACATGTCCATTTCCAGTACTCTAAAGCTTCATAAAAATGGTCGTCATAATAAAACGTAGGCAGTAATGAACTCAGATCGCAGACGAAATGGACGGGAGGTACAGATGCATCGAAGTACGGACATCTGGTTGGAAAACAGCGCAAGAATCGACTGCAAGTACGGGGCTGGATGGGCAGACAACAGGAGATTCGATGCCGCGCCCAAGGTCCCGGTCACGGTTCTCGAGCAGCGCAAAAAGGACTCAGCAACTGGTGTGAGGTGCTAAGCGCGGTGAAAAGACGGGGTTTACATCGAAACGGGAACTGGAAACCAGAGCTGGAAAGCAATAAAAGGGAGTTTACGGGTGCTGTAGAAAGGAGAACATCGAAAAAATCCATGATGAATGGGGGCACTGATGGTGTGATGTTAACCGGCGTTCGGACGAGCTCATATAGGCCATCGAGTAGCAGCTAGTTTTGTTGGTTCCCTTATTCGGGTTTTTGGGCATCCAAATGTGAAGGAGGCGTAAAATAATGGACGAAAGAGGATCTGGATGGTGGATCTGGAGAGGTGGGGCCTGCAACTGACTCCATATAGACCACTTTCACATCAGAGTGGACAGACACTCTTCTAAGCAAGCCTATCGCTTTTGAAATCAAATAGAACATCTTCCGAATCAAAGCGAGCTTTTACCACATTAAAATAGAGACTCTCCAAGAAGGTTCGAACAATTTTTAAATTTTTTCGATTGTTCGACGAAAATTTAATTTTTTTCTTAAATTTTGTTATTACATCTTTTTCAAAAGTTAACGTTTGCAAATATATAAAATTATATTTTTTCAAGAAAAATAGTGACTTTATCAAATGTAAATGAAGATAAAGATAATGACTTAAAGTTTAGAGCGTAGAAAGGCAGCAAATTCTTTGTGTATTAGAAGAAATGATCGCCCCATGTACTCTCATAGTGGCAGCGATTTCCACTTGAGTGATAGTGTAAACTCACTAACTTGGTTGACTGGTTACTTTAAAAAAAAAACGACGTAAAGATACGGTCTGCGTCAAAGGTTTTTGAACACATATAATTGACCGCCCAAACGGCTGTTTTGAAGCAAATCAGATGATATTCATAAAATTCATTACTATTGATCAGGCACATATAAAGAAGAGGTGGAATTTCGAAATGGCCTCTTTAGCACGAGTATACGCCTTCGATCGCTTGAAGAACGCATCCACGGCGGCACGTAGCGGGTCTTCATCAATCTCTCCCCAGGCTTTCTTCAGGGCTCTTTGAAGTGGAGCAAGGAGCAATGTTCATGTGAGATGTATGACCTTACTCTTCAACATGGACCAGATTGTGTAGTTCATCGGATTTAGGTCCGGGCTGAGCGGGGGCCATTCTTCCGCTGAGATGAAATCCGGAAAGTTGTTTGGCGCAAAATTTCTCTACCACTTTAGCATTATGAGCGGGCGCAGATTCTTGATGATAAGTCCAGACGCTTTTTTTAGGCACAGACTTTCAGAGAAGAATAGAATCACCTAGAGGGCTCTCTTCTCTTTCAGAGAAGAGAGCCCTCTAGGTGATTTTATAGGTAGTTTTTTTCTTCGATATAATGCAATTTCTCCATTACAGTGCGCAAACCATTTGCATTAGCCATCTTGAACAATAGAACATTCAGGCACGAAAAATTGGTATATGAGAGGGTAAAAGTATGACAGCAATACCACATAAAAGTCTGGTTGAGCGAAGCGCATCATCCCATATAATGAGCCTGAAACAAAAGAGTCCAAGAACTTTTGACGCACCCTATATTTTTGTTTTCTACAACTGTCTTCGTAGTACTGTTGAGAAAACTAAAAGTAACCTTTCACTACTAGTAGCGATTTGTATTTGATTTAGAGCAAAAAAATTGTCTGCGTGCAGTAAAACCGATGTAAATGGTGCAGGAAGAACAGTTGTGGAAAGCACACATATCTGCACATCCTGACGCAGTCAAACGTGCGGTTGTAAAGAATATGCTCAGAACTGCAAGTGATGTATGCACTGGTGCTGAAGAACGACGAGAGTCTGTGCAACCAGCATGTCACATAGCTGAACAGAATGGATACACGGTGCCATATCACCGCTGGGGATTCAACTCTGATCAGCGAGTTATACCATTCCGAGGGAAAGAATCCTTGTGTGTTCCTTTCATTTCCGAAGCAAGCATAAGATGGCCTCAGTTAGAGAATGATGCTGTCTTAGTTAACATATCAAACGACAACTTTGGACCCCAGCTGGTTAACGGAAAACCGTGTTGTATGCCCTTACGGGAAAGCAGGGGATTGCGCCAAAATTGGCGTTATCTATGAGCTTGAATGCCGGACATGGAGAAACCGGAAGGGTACCTGCCATTCGTGTTAATGAACATCTAGCGTGCAAAAGGCAAGGTGTCCTAACTAATCCTCTGAGCAATCATAAAGTGGAAGAAGATGACGGAAATGATTTCAAAGTGAAGTGCATGATTTTGACTATCGAGACAGACATTTCCTCTAGAAAAGAACAGGAGGCGTTCTGGATTTTTTCACGAAGTCCACGAATGAAACAACCGAAATGAGTGTCCTTCGGTCACCGATGACTTTCTGCCGTTTATTTCGCATTGTGAGTTATAGAGCGACCGGCAGTGACAAGGTTGTGGTTAAGAATGACACTGGTATACACGGTATACAAAGTGTAGAATGAATAGTATAGTGAGCCTCAGTCACCATCTGTCGACTAAAGGCCCATGCACACTTCTGAAACAGCGCGGCGCGGCCATGATGAAGCATAGGGATGCGGCGTGACACTGCGCCACGTGCCGCAGGGGAGGGGCATGCACACTCTTGGGGCTATCGCAGGCGACGCCGTGCTGAGTGCCGCTGGCTGGAATGGTTCAAATCATTCCTGGCGGATGACATGCACGGGGACGTCGGTCCCGTTGCCTATAACGATGCTCTAACGCGACCGCGTCGCAACCGCCGGATTTCGCGGAGGTAGCCGTCGCCCCACTTGCCGCACCGCGGTCGCAGAAGTGTGCATGGGCCTTAACTGCCGCAGCGGCATCGCTCCGCACAAGCGGTGGATCAGCGGGTGAGTTTATCGTTCATGGGTCTGGGGTTTTCTGCTATGCCACAAGACGATATCCGAAAGGCTAGAGTCGATGAGGCGTTTGGTCGGATAGATAGCAACCTCCGAATCCTCAAGCCACTTTTAGGCCGAAGACGACGAACTGGTCAAAACGTTAGGCCGCTCAATAAAAAGTGATCCACCTTACAACCTCCTTCAGCAAAGAAGTAACCGAAAAACATATCTTTATTGTTTCGAAGTGGGATGTCTTTAGTAGCACTTACACTGTGACAAAGTGAATATCGTGACCAGTTAGACAAGTGCATGGAATTAAAATAAATTTTTTATAAAATTTCCAACAGTTTGCTCACTTGGTAAGTCAGATGGATTCAAATTTTAAAAAAAGTAATAGTAAACTTTCCTTGAAAGAAAAATTATTTTAACCTAGGGAAGTCCCTAGTTAAATTTGAAAGAGGCTCGCCTTGATCTGGAAGAAGTTCAGCTTGATTTCAAACGCGTTAAGCTTCCTTAGAGAACTGTGCAATTTGACGTGAATGAGGTATATCACCGCAATCCCTAATCTGGTTCCGGATTGACCAAGCTTAAAGTATGGGTAGAAGTACCGGAGAGTAAGACCACCACTTATCACCTGCGGTGGGTATAGGGCACGGATCGCATTCATCAAACGAATCGATGGTATTCCACCATGTCCACAATAGACCACAAAAGGTAGGTAAAGATGTTCAAAGACACATACGAATAATCAAAAAACGTTGCTAAGGAGAGTACCCCGAGGCAAGAGGATGAGGGCCTTGATTTACGAGTGGCTTGGCATTTCGAGAACAAGTTACAGAGAAGCATGGCTAGGATGTCGGACGCTCATCTCTTCACCTAGAAGACATGTAAACGTTTACCTTCCAGCTAAGCTTGTTCTAGTGATAATATGTACAGGGTGCGCAGTAATTATGGGCTTCAAATAATCGAAGTGCCATAGTAACACAAACTATTCAAAACGTAGATAAACACTTCGCGACCTTTATTCGGGTCCTTATCAATCAAAAATGACAACCTTCATTCAAAGTACCGTCTTCAGCTTCTCATACGAGTCACGAAGGCGTCGCAGATGGCACACAGATAGCCTTCATCGAGATCATTCCACGCTTTCGTAAGTGCAGCTCTGAGCGATACCAGATTGTCATATCCTGTAGCCGAGACCTTCTGATCAAAAATTGACCGGACCAAAAAGTCAAGTGGGTTCAGATCTGGCCAATTTGATGGCCATTTATCGTGGGCGATGAAATCTGTAGACACCACTGCTGGACGACATCCCTCTTGTCTGCAGAGGCGAGTCACGCTGAAGGCACCATGGTTTGTCTTCGAAGTGCGAAATGGACCGTGACATCAAAACATTCTTCAGGAACGATTTCAAGCATATTTACTTATTGATCTTCACTCCAGCTTCGACGAACACCAGTGGCGTCTTCCCATCTGAGGTTATCGCACCCCAATCCATAAGGGAGGTCGGACGTGCAGTCTTCTCGATGGCGTTTCCTCTTGAAATGGCCTGCTTTTTATCTGCTGCAAGAGTCCGATCGTTTTGTGGATTTACAATAGGTTCTGTTGTGAAAAATTCTTTTTCAGTGAAAACGATGCTCCTCTGCGTGCCATCTGCGAAGCGCTCCAGAAGTCTTCATTTGGGCCTTGAGGAAATGTGCCGTCTGTTGTCGATAAGGTGAAGCTCTTGCACCCCTCTGACATATTTCTTATAGAGGTAGTGCTGATGCCTTCCTCGTTTGCCATCATCCTCATTAAGCGGCGCGAAAATTTTCTCACGAATCCTTTGTATGGTATCAGAAGTTGCAACAGAAACCTTTCTGCCTCGTGCTCCTCGAACCGGTCAATCGTCTTTCGGACCAGTCGCTGGAAAACAGATAGAGGATAAGCAATTTTCTTCGACTCATGACCTTCCTGGTGCAGACCGATGATGGCGGTGCGCTTTGGATGAGCTCTAACCACACTCCAGAGTGCAAAGAACGAATATAAATTCCCGGGTAGCATAATGTAAACAAAATACAAAATAAAACACCTAAATTTCCAGGAAAAATGTCGTTCGCGGTTCAAATCCGCAAATTTTCGCCGAGACCCATAATCAGTGCCCACTGAACAATAATCATAAAGTAATGTTAAATATGTATCAAATGAAATCTGATAAGACAAGTGCTACGACACGCCTAACGGCGTGTCTCGCACTTGCCCGCTTCGCGGGGTCATAGGCTTAAACTTTGTTCTCAGAAAATACTTTCACACAAAAAGTACGTGTGCTCTTCAAAACAATTTTATTCATAGAACACCAAAAAGGCAACATTTACTAAAGCATCTCCTCTGTTGCAACAACATCCCATGTTGAACGGCAAACGTTGCCCGCGCGAGGTACGCAGAGGCGTACCTGGCGCGGGTAAACTTTTCCGTTCAACATGGGATAATGCTGAGTTCTGCATGCGGCCCGTCGTTGTACGACGATGATGCGACCTCTGCTTCCTTTCTTTTCGATCTTCTGACTCCAGACGGTTGTGGTGCGACGAAGGGAACCCGTCTTCTGGATTCAGGGACTCAGAAACGCGCGCAGACGCCGTTGTGTCAAGCAGGATGAGGATGCGCTTCCTCTGCTGCAGCAGCATCTCATGCTCAATTCGGAATGCGATCCCTCGTCTAGGACGACGGCGTCTCCTCTTCTGACTCCAGAAGGTTGTGGTGCGACGAAGGGAACCCGTCTTTTGGATTCAGGGACTCAGAAACGCGCGCAGACGCCGTTTTGTCAAGCAGGAGGAGGACGCTCTTCCTCTGCTGCAACAATATCCCATGTTGAACGGCAAACGTTGCCCGCGCGAGGTACGCAGAGGCGTACCTGGCGCGGGTAAACTTTTCCGTTCAACATGGGATAATGCTGAGTTCTGCATGCGGCCCGTCGTTGTACCACGATGATGCGACCTCTGCTTCCTTTCTTTTCGATCTTCTGACTCCAGACGGTTGTGGTGCAACGAAGGGAACCCGTCTTCTGGACTCAGAAACGTGCGCAGACGCCGTTGTGTCAAGCAGGATGAGGATGCGCTTCCTCTGCTGCAGCAGCATCTCAAGCTCAATTCTGAATGCGATCCCTCGTCTAGGACGACGGCGTCTCCTCTTCTGACTCCAGAAGGTTGTGGTGCGACGAAGGGAACTCGTCTTCTGGATTCAGGCACTCAGAAACGGGCGCAGGCGACGTTGTGTCAAGCAGGAGGAGGACGCGCTTCCTCTGCTGCAACAATATCCCATGTTGAACGGCAAACGTTGCCCGCGCGAGGTACGCTGAGGCGCCGCAAGGGGTTCCATGAGAATGCGCGTGGCTCCACGAGGCGTATCTCAGCCAGGTTTCCAACCTGAGTGAGATACGCCTCATCACCTACAGGCAGGGAGCTAACTCAATTATATAGTGGTAGATATACAAAAACCCAGTCGTCAGCTTGTGAGAACAGCTGATCGCAGTGGAGCGCATTTCTGTAAATGGGGCGCGAAATGGTAGCGGGTATGCGGATGTACCCGATCGATGGGTTTTCTCGACCCACTGCTGTACCCACGATGTGGCAGATGAGGTTTATCATGATTGACTCGTCGTGGGTACACCCACCCCCTATATATCAACGCGCATACCCGTATTCCACTAGGCCCGGATTCATCAAGCAATGAGTGTAGGTAGAGATACCGTAAGAGAAACGTACCCACTACCAGCAGTGGGTAATGGGTACGATCCGCATTCCTGAAAGGAATCAAGGGTAAGGTACAACTAGGCTTCCCGTGAGAACAGCTGATCTCACTGAGCGCCATTTTGTCAATGGGGCGAGAACGAGTCGCGGGTATACGGATGTACCCACGACGATCGGAGGGATTTCTCTACACACTGATATACCCACGATGTGGCAGATGAGGTTTATCATGGTTGACTCGTCGTGGGTACGCTCACCCCCTATATCTTCCATACCCGCGGGTGCGCGTTGATGAATCCGGCCCCTGATGGAACAGGGATCCAGAACGATCCACTCGGGACCCTCCGTGTCTCTTCGCACCAGGTACACTAGCTAGTTCCACTGTCTGCGCGTCAGTGTCGCCGTCGAACGCGTTTTCTTAAAGCGGTGCTGATTGAGTAAGGTAGGTCGAAAGGTCTTATCGAGACAGTAAGTAGGAAAGAGTTCCTAAAAAGATCGAGCTCAAAATTTGCAAAACTGGACCGATCGAAAACGACGTTGGGTAAGTGAGACGATGACGCAGCGGACTGCTCAACCCGCGTTGGTCGACGCAAAAACCGACGAGAGCTGCACGCTGCCCCTTAACTGGTTTCCAGTCGCAGCCCACCACCGACCATCGAGTCTGTCAGTCAGCCAGTCAGTCAGTCGCGACTGACTCACTGTCAGAATGCGATAGCGTGCATAATCAGCACCGCCGCCTCGACACAGATCACGTAGTGACACCATTCCATTACAGAGAACGCGGCTGCTTCCAAAGAGTGTGCGAAGTGGGCACTTTAAGGGGTGGAATCGAGCAACTTAGGGGCGGCAAAAACAGCAACTGGCCTCGATGAACAAAGTAGATGTTTGCAGTGGATTGTTGGACTCTGCTGGAAAGTGCGGCGATCCTACTGTATGTGATAAGTATTGCCTCAATTGCACAGAACAACATAAAGTACAAGGATAAAGGACGGCGTTACTTAATCCCTTTTAGGATGCGCCATGCATTCTACCTCAACAGTATGTCACGGAGGCGATTTGAATGCGTATTTGGCCCATACAATGAGTTGCGGTGGCCAGCCGATGAACAAGTCAGCGCCTTATCCTTCCCAGACACGTCTGATACCAATTCACCGATCCCGGAGGGATGGCAGGCTTCGTTGGCCTGGGCGGGAAGTCGGAACCAGGAACCTGGAATCAGGAGCACCGGACAGCCGACAATTCCTACCACTGCGCTACACGCGCCGGCACAAAAACGTGACACCATACTTCCTGGATCCAACCGAGCTATTTAAAGGAAAAATGCATATTTCGGTGAAGTGACTGTTCTGACAACAAAAAGTAAAGGACGTGGCAGCGGTTTCTCATTCATCTGTGCTATTTCGTACTTGTACGTGAAATTCCTCCAACATTAGTTCTTATATCTTCATTTTTCCTTAGAGAATAAATCCTGCTCTACCCATAATACAGGATGTCCCAAAAAATGTAAGCACCGTTTGAAATGTGATAACTTTGCTCGCAATAAAGATACTAAAGAAGTTAGGAGCTCCTATCAAAGCTTATAAAAATAGAAATTTTCTGGCATATGAGCCATATGGACTGCGCAATGAACTTCTCTGAATTCTTGCATTTTCCACTCGACTGATTGTGTTTCACTTGAATACTTGTTGTAGGTTCTCCGTAATGAAACCGTATTGATTAAATTGAGCTTCTTTTAAGGTTTCAAACTTAAAACACACTATGTCTTGCAAAAAAATGCAGGTTCTATTTGAAAGTTTCTAACATTGCTGCTTATAAAGCTTTTGGAGCTGTTCGAGACTCTTGTAAAAGCACAGGATAGCAAAAATTCTGGAACGTTTAAATGGTCAAGATCGCGCCATGCACTCGTCTGAAACCTTGCATTTTAGATTCGATTGATTGTGCATGGGCTGAATGCGTGTTACAGCCTTGTTACTACTAGGCCACATTAACCTGCGCTTCTTTTAAAACTTGACAATCACGTAAAACATACATGACATGTGAGTTTATTGATTGCACAAATTATCGATCTGGCTATTGCTCTAATAACGCTCTCTACATATCTGAGCCAATAACATCAGTCATGCCCGGCCCTAGGCTTCCCTTCGTGGAAAAGAAGTTTATCCTGAAGTGCTACTGAAAGTTCGGAAACACAGCTGAAGTGCAGAATCAAATCAGCGACTACTTCTCGAAGCACCACCCACTCGCGTCACCCATGCAGAGTCAGAATCGAGTCTAAAATGTAAGGTTTCAGACGAGTGCATGGCGCGATCTTGGCCATTTGAACGTGACAGAATTTTTGTTATCCTGTGTTTTCACATGAGTCTCAAACAGCTCCAAATGCTTCCTAAGCAGCAATGTTAGAACCTTTTAAATAGAACCTGCATTTTTAAAGATAGTCTGCATTTTTTGCTAGGCGTAGTGTGTTTTCAAGGTTTAAACATTAAAAGAAGCAGAAATCTATTGATGCGGCTACTTTTTGAAGAACTTACAACAAGTATTTAAGTGAATAACAATCAATCGAGTGCAAATTGCAAGGCTTCAGAGTAGTGCATGACGCATTCCACACCACTCATATGTTAGAAAAATTCATTTTTTAATGCTTTAATATGAGCCCTCAACTTTTTCAGTATCTTTACTGTGAGCAAAGTTATCACCTTTCAAAGAGTGTCTACATTTTTTGGGACACCCTGTAGAAAAGTAGAGTCTTGTGAGGAAAAAGTATCACCTGTATCACCTGTCGTCCCGTTGGACTTGCTCGAGCGGGCGCCAGCAGCGTCTCCATTCGTCCCTGTCGCGTGCCAGAGTGGTCCAATGGATCCTCCTCGCTCGAGGGACACGAAGAGCGTCATATCGGTCGTTCAGGGCTTTCACGAAGAAGTCCGACCAACGCGTTGGTGGGCGTCCTGGTGTTCTTTTGACATACCGCGGAATCCAGTCTGTGACGGCTCTCGTCCAGCGGGTGTCTGCGAATCGCATTACGTGGCCGCCCCACCTAATTTTCGACGACCTGGCCCATGCGACAGCGTCTCTGATCTTCGAACGTCGGCGAAGCTCGGAACTCCGGAGGCCTTCTCTCACTTCCGTGAGTCGTGTCACTCCGAGCATCGTCCTCTCCATTCCACGCTGCGCGACGCTGATCGCGAGGAAAAAGTGACGAATAAAATTCCATAAGAGGTGCTGCGACGCGGCCTGCAAAGCCGAACTGATTGGCAGATTGCCAATCTATGAATCTATGAAGCTATGCGAAATCAGTGCGACGCTTGCGACACTCTGGTTATGGCAAAAGAGTCTCAGTGCATCTGCAAGAGCTGGCAAGTGCAGAAGTCAGGGCTTCGGATCGAATTGCAGTTTATCAGATCATATTTCACGCCGTTGATCGCCTGCCCCGCTTCCAACGTACGAAACACCTTGATGGAGATGCCATTGGGACATCGCCAAAAAATTAGGAATTTTGGCGTCAAGACGAAGTTTTAAATACGAGGTTCAAACATCGGTTGCTCCTTGGACAACTTGGATATGGATAAGGCCCCGAGAGCAGTGGGAATAGAATACACTTACCATTTCCCCGTCAAATTGGACAATTTTCAAAGCAACTTGGACGAGTTTCAAACCGAAATGGACATCTTCGAAGCCTAAGCGTAACACTTATGAAGGCCAATTGAACATCTTCCAAGTTAAACGGAGCGTCTACCAAAATAAACTCTCCAAGAATGCTGGAGACTCTCCAAGAATGCTGGATTATTTTTAGAACTGGGAAAATTTCGCTTTGTTTCAATTTTTCAATTCAGCTACTTTTACGTGTGAACGCATCGTTTGAAGGTTTATGGCAATTTCGTTTTTTAAGAGCAAATATCATTAAAAATTTATTCTAAGTTGCAGAAAGGCAACAATTTTTTAGCGTGTTAAAAGAAGAGATTACGCCGTGCACCCAGCCAGACCATTGCTTTTTCTCTTTGATTGATAGCAAAATTTGTGTTTATAGTTGCAAGTTGCAGGAGTTGCATACTTGTCAACTCTTCAACAAAAACAAATGTTGAAAACACATAGAACTTCGCTTCGTTGCTTCAAGTAAGCAGCATTCGTACCAGGTAAATCAGGTAGAAATCAGGTAAAAACTACGACGAGCTAAGCGAATGCATGATGCGATCTCTTCTTTTGAAACACTAAACATTGTTGCCTTTGCGCACTTTATGTAAAGACTCAAATCGAATTTTCTTTAAACAGATTTTTTTTATAACCGTCTCGGGTAGTCTAGAACTTAGTCTTGAAGACATTCGTTTTGATTTCCAAGATGAGTGATTTCTAAAGCATCAGGCTTGCTCATTGTTAGAGGTGGTTTAGAAAGTGTTCAGTTTGATGTAAAATTTCACGTCAAAATGGACAGTTTTCAAATCAAACTAGGGTACTTTTCAAAATAGATTGGACACTTCAAATCAGTTTCCTTAAGCCTCAAGTGGCTGGTATCGAGGTAGTAAGCTGTCATAACGATGTTTTGTTGCGATCAAAACTTCTAGCGCCAGGCGGGACTCGAACCCGCACCTCCCTCTAACCGGGCGGGAATGCTCTACGCCTTTACACCATCGGCGCCGCTTGATGGAACGCAACATCCACACCTCGTGGGAGCGATCAGCAGTCACCCGTATCCGGGATGACCTGGCCGCTGATATCAGCATGGAACCAGTTAAGCTGATGGTCTTGATAGAAACATTTCAAATCAGTTTCCTTAAGGCGTAGAGCATTCCCGCCCGGTCAGAGGGAGGTGCGGGTTCGAGTCCCGCCTGGCGCTAGAAGTTTTGATCACAATAAAACATCGTTGTGACAGCTTACTACCTCGATACTAGCCACTTGAGGCTTAAGGAAACTGATTTGAATTGTTTCTATCAAGACCATCAGCTTAACTGGTTCCATGCTGATATCAGCGGCCAGGTCATCCCGGATACGGGTGACTGCTGATCGGTCCCACGAGGTGTGGATGTTGCGTCCGATCAAACCGCGCCGGTGGTGTAAAGGCGTAGAGCATTCCCGCCCGGTCAGAGGGAGGTGCGGGTTCGAGTCCCACCTGGCGCTAGAAATTTTGATCGCAACAAAACATCGTTGTGACAGATTGGACACTCTTCCAAATCGTAATGACCTTCAGGCAGTTAAATTACACACACAGTAAGATGGTTAGAACGTTTTTATGTACAGGGAAAATTTGGTCTAACATTCCTTGGAATTTTTTACTTTACCTGCCGAATAAATGTAGTAATTTTATTATTTTATTAAATTTAGAGAAAAATAATAAATCTAAAATTAAAGCGCAGCAAAAAGGAAAGCATATCGCGTATTAAAAGATCAGACCGCGCCATGAACTCCAAATGTTCGCTGCAACTTTTATTTGGTTGATAGTGATAATGATGCTACTAACATGAACCATCCAAGTGAGGATGTGTGTGTTCTTCACAGTCGTTTTTGTTGTACCGTTAACAGTCATCAAACTTCATGCAAACAGAAATTACGCCACCAATCGAGAAAAAAACGTGACACCTTGGAAGGGGGCGCAACCTCTTTTTTGACGCTAAAAAATGGCCGCCTTCCTGCTTTTAAAAGATGTTTTAAACTATACTTTTTCTCAAAGAAATAAAAAAATTATTACATTTCGAACAATGTGATCACTTATTAGATAGGTGAATCAAAACTTCAAAGAAATTTATCCAAAAATTTTCCTTAAACAAAAAATTCTTCTTGCCTTTTGGACAGTCTCTAATTTAATGTAGAAGAAGCTGATTTCAATCTGGACGAGTTCGCCTTGATTTAAAAAGGACTCACGCTATCACACAAGGGTGTCCAATTTGATTTGAAAGGTGTCCAAATCGACGTGAGCACGTTGTGTTAACAGACTAACATTTTGTACTGGAAATGCAGCCCCGTATCCCCATCTGTCCTATGCTGCTTCCATTGGCCTCTCGATACTACTGTCGATTTGTGTTGAACTCTGAAAACCTTGTAGGACTGCGGTACTGCGAGAGAATTCCTTTCAGACTCCGAAGAGAGCGACCTCGTCAGGGCGTTAACTAGCGCTACCATCAAACAACATCGTCTAGAGGTCATGGGCAGCTACAGTTAAAAGTACGACCTTGAGATGTCCTGGCGGTGCACTTTTTGTGTTTTGAGCAAAGAACATGTGAAGTTGTTTGCTTTGGCGTGGTCGGTTTGCCTTCGGCGGACATCGCGCTCCTGTCTTGAACTAGAGGATTTCCTGGATTCGATGTGTCAAGAGAACAGCGAAAATCAGATGGATCGAATGCGGAATCAAGTTCAGATGCGTGCGACTCTTTCTGCTCACTGTGTCGTGACTCGTAGTCACGATACTGTCAAGGAGAACGCATAGTATCCCGTGACCCATCGCGGGTATTTAAGCTGCGCCGAATCCACGGACGGGCCCTGATATAATACGTCGTTTAGCGATAATTGTCCGACTCGTTTCGAACTTGGGTCGAGCACTATCCTCACCTTGGTTGTTGAACTAGTAGATTTTAAGACCGATTGATGTAGTACGTAGAAAATGTGACGATCTTTCCTTGTGCGCTCGTTCGGAATGTCTTCGACAATTTTACGATTGAGCTGATCGTCTATAATATCACTAAGAGCACAGTATTTTGACCAGAAATGGCTCAAGGACCGTCCTTCGTCGGACGGCCGTTCGTTCGAGCGCCGTCCTTGGGTTCGAACCAGCTTAAATACCCGTGATGAGTCGCGAGATACTTTAGGTTCTGCTTGACAGTATCGTGACTACGATGAGTCACGACACACTGCTCCACATAGGCCATCGGTTGTCGTTGGATCGAAGTCCGTGCTGAAAGTGGTTTCACGATATCACCTAAAAGTCGAGTTCTTTCATGTCAATATAATGCTACCGGAATGTTTTGTTATACTTGGTGGATGCGCGATTCGAACCAGCTCTTTGTACGAGATTCGCCCTGGGCGCAGTGTGTCAAAGCTTATTTGCTAGGTCTTCTCGTGTGTTCACTTGTAAACGGTTTGAATGTTCGATATCGATTACTCTGGCGTGAAGTCGTGTATAAATACGTGGGTCTGGCGCCACCTCACTCACTATTCCCTACTCCTTCGGCTCTTCATCTTCATTGTCTGCTGTTTGCTCCCTGCTGTCTAATAAACCGTCTATGTCCGTTGTTGACAAAGAGATGCAAAGCGGAAAGAGGCTGTCTGAATACTCTTTGCTTTCCGGGCAGAACGCTACCCCATTGCACCATCAATGCCAATTATTATGACCACATTTCTTTCTTACTGCCACCACAAAGGCGTCTTTTTTACCTTCCCAAGCAACTTCTATCCTGTAAGATCTGATTAGCAACAGTCTCCATAAACTTAATGCATGGTGCCTCAAAGAACTCTGATGTGATTTGTGGAGTTAGCATTGAAGAGGCATTTATTGTTTTTTGTACAATTAGTTCGTTTTACTCGAATTTGGTTTTGCTGTAAAGTTGTTCTTGATGTTTTTCATTTTTGCTTTAGCCTAGAGCGGCTGTTATAGAAGATAGAAGCTGTTAGGAGGATGTTTAGTTGCGATCAAAACTCTTGCGCCAGGCGGGACTCGAACCCGCATCTTCTGCTTTCCGGGCAGCGATGTTCGTCTTACACCACCAGCGCTGTTTGATCGAACAGAACATCCACGATATCTTCCTAGCAATCTCGCCTATCAGCACTCACCCGTGATATCGGGATGAGCCGGCGCTGATATCAGCATGGAACCAGTTAAGCTGAAGGCCTTCGTAGAAATGATGTTTTTCATTTTTGCTTAAGCCTAGAGCGGCTGTTATAGAAGATAGAAGCTGTTAGGAGGATGTTTTTGTTCGTTGTATTAGTGCAATCTAAGTGTAAGTATTATAAATAAATAAATAAATAAATACTTGCGCCACTGTGAGCGATAGTTTACTTAAGCCAATCGCGAACCATCCTCTCCATTTGCTGAGCACAAAATTTATGCTGAGGAAAATTCAGGAACACAAAATCAACTGGAATTGAAAAGTGGCACTCGACAAATATTTTATGTGAAGTGAAAGAAACCGCTTCAAAAATGCGGCATTTGAGAGGCGACCCATAGAGCAACTAAAGGCTAGCAAAGCTGAGGAGAATTCCGATAAGCTCCTCTCTTTTGCATCTTGATGAGGTATACCCAAGAAAAGATTCATTTGGCTTGACGAGTAGGAAGAAACATCAACAGTCAAGCGGCGGACATCATGTTCACGAACTCCTCGTAGTCGATCTCGCCGTTACCTGAACAGCGTGAAGTTAGTTCTGTACAGCAGAAGAATGAACGCGAAACGCACCGTCACAATCGACTTCCTGCATCATTTCCTCCACTTCTTCCTCGCTGAACTGCATTCCCATGTGAATCTGTAACATCAACAGTTAAGTGTTCCTACAGAGAGAAAAACATTTACCCTGAAGAGTACCCCTATGAAGAAGCCGCGAAGTGCTCGACACGATCGCTGGAGTGTTCACGCCACCCGAGCCACTTCAGTTTGACGGCCTCGGAGCTGTTCAAAGCGCTGATTTACAAACCATTGCGGATGGGAGATGAGCAGATATAAATGCCAGTCGGATTCGTTGCAAAGTTACTAAGAGGCTTTAGTAGGTGGTTAGAATAATCAAAACATCCGTATTTCGCACAAGGAATTAAATTCTAAGCGTCTCGGTGCTGGATGTGGCTTTGCGCAGGAAACAGATCCATTTACTTTCCAAGCAGGAAAGGTATGCAAGGCTTCCTTGCATCTTTTATGCTTCGATTTTTAGGGATGGCACGGGTTGTATGCATATATGTATGTATGTATGTATGTATGTATGTATGTATGTATGTATGTATGTATGTATGTGTGTATGCATATATGTATGAATGTATGTATGTATGTATGTATGTATGTATGTATGTATGTATGTATCAGGAATGTGCGGAAATTTTGCTGGAAAAAGCGGAAGACGAGAGACGGAACGGAAACGCTCAAAAATGGCCGGAAACCGGAATACGAAACGCGGAAACGGAAATGACACATATTCGCCATTTTTTCAAAAGTGCATCTGAAACGGCGTCAGAAGCGACTTCTATTGCACTTTTTTTGCTCAGAACTTTGCGAGCAGCAGAAGCTTCCACAGTTTAATGCTGATCGTCATCATAACATAACATAAGGAAGCACCAATTCATAACATTGTTAACCTTTTAGCTATGGCTAGAGCAATAAACGAAAACAAATTCAGGGTCTCATCTCACTATTTCTCACCATGTCAGCATGCATGCAGTCTTTCCATATCCATTTCATGCGACGGGTTTTTCGCTGACTTATTTGATGCTGGTATTATTTGAACGGTATACTTAACCAAGTTATCTCATTAGATCGACCCATTCTCGTTTTGTTTTCATTCCTGGGCGCGTGTAGCGCAGTCGGAGGAGGCGCGACTGTCGCGTGCACCCGATACCAGGTTCCTGGTTCGGATTTCCCGCCCAGGCCAACCAAGCCTTCCATCCCTCCGGGGTCGGTGAATTGGCACCAGACTTGTCTGGGAAGGATGAAGCGCTGAATTGTTCATCGGCTGGCCACCGCAAGTCATTGAATGGCCAAATACGCATTCATATCGCCTCCACGACATTCCGTAGAACTAGAATGCGCTGGCGCATCCCAGAAGGGATTGAGTAACGCCGTCCTTTATCCTTATCTTTTATACTTAACAAAGTTAACCAATTGAGGTTACTTAGACAGACCCGCATTAAAAAGCTGACTCGGGCGAAGTCTAAAACTGGAGTAGCTACCTAGATCGTTTTCTTGTCAGGAAAGAGATTCCTCTCTACACTTTCAGAAACCTGTGGCATCATGGACGGCGTGGTTACTGCAAAGATATGTATCTGCATATTCAACATTAGCAGTTATATTGTAATCACCAAAACTAATACTCATCGTCAGGATTCATTCTGGGATCTAAGATGATAACTGGATGATTGATTAGTCATGGTGGGTCCACACTTCCACAGTAATATTCAGTCTGTGCCAACGTCGAAATCTTACGCCTGAGGTGACGCAGCTGGACAGTTCCATGATGAGTCTCGACGCAATAGTTTTGTGTCACAATTCAATAAGTCACCATAGCCAATCAAAATAACAGCTCACGCTAGATATTCGTGATGCTTCTTTAAAAAATGAATCGCATAACTCGTGGATGAATATCACACCTAATGAAATTAAAAATTTAAATTTACACCTTCGGTCAGGAACACCGATGTAATCTTGGAGCAGAAAACAGCATGCCACAACCTTCACTGAACCCTTTGCTTCATGATACTGCGCTGTATGCTTACTAAGTTTTCGAAGCTATTATTAACTAATGGATCAAGAATTTATGATCATTCAAATGTTGAGCATTTTCTTACCATGCAATGCATATATAGCCCTTGTGGCATATTAGTTTTGCCCTGCACCCAGCCGTTGCCATTTTTAGTGGTTTTTGGTAGTCTAACCAATTTTAGGAATATTAATACAGAGTTGTCAAACAGTATTTCTCTCACAATTATATGAAGGAGGATACTTTTAACTGATATGCTGGCTGTGTTCAATAGAAAACTAGTGTGGAACAGTGCTCATTTCCGTTTCCGCCTTCAGGCCCAAAAACAGGCGGAACACGGAACGGAACGGAAGAGCGCAAAATGGCCGGAAACCGGAATTCGGATCACGGAAACGGAAATTCCGCACATCCCTGGTATGTATGTATGTATGTATGTATGTATGTATGTATGTATGTATGTATGTATGTATGTATGTTTGTATGTATGTATGTATGTATGTATGTATGTATGTATGTATGTATGTATGTATGTATGTACGTATGTATTAGGTTGGAAAAAAAAGTCTCTTCACACTTCGAAATTTTTTTACCCTTCCCCTTGTAAACGCACTAGCCAACGTTGATTGCTGATTTCGTAATCCTATCACACTTGTCTACCGTTCGCTTGCGGACACAGGTTAAGACTCCTTTTGTAATTCGTTATCCATCCAATCTTCCGAACTCAATGCCAGATCTACCTCATGGCCATTTTCAGCACGGCATTCTTCAAGAATTCATTAAAGAATCCACAGCACGTCAGGCAGCAGACCAAATTAACCATATATATGGCTTGGGATCTACTACTCATCGCGCCTGTTACGAGTGGTTCGGAAAGTTTTTAAAGGGAGATTATTCACTCGAAGACAAAGAAGGTCAGGAGGGCCAACTGAATTGGACGGCACTAAACTACTCCATCTTCTTCGTACCGATAGTTGGCAGACGACACGTCAGCTGGCAGAGAAGCTCGAAATGTCTCATAAGATAGTGGGGATCCATCTGAAGAATCTTGGCTTTCATGGAAATTTGGAGCTTGGATTCCACATGCCCTGTCAGAAACTCAGAAAGGTCGACGGCTCTCCATCGCTGCTTCTCTTCTGTCCAGATAAGGAAGAAAATCGTTTCTTCCGCGGATTGTGACAGGCGAAGAGTCCTGGGTTCTGTGTGCCAACTTCCGAGGAAAAGGCAATGGGTACAAAAGGGAGAGAGCCCTAAGTCTGATCTCAAGCCCAATGTTCACGAAAGGAAGATTCTCATGACTGTTTGGTCGGATGTCAGAGGAGTGATTTACTGGAAAACTCTCAGAAGTGGAGAGACACTTACTGCTGTCACATACTGCGGCCAACTCCACAAAGTCGTCGCAACTCTCCAAGAAAACAGGCCGGAGACGTCAAAGGTGATGATCCTGCATGACGATGCAAAGCCACATGTTGCAAGACTCACAAGAAAAACAATAAAGGAGCTTTGCTGGGAGGTATGCCACATCCACCGTATAGCCCTGAACTCGCCCTTACCGAATGCCATTTCTTCCGTGCTCTCAAGCAAGAAATTGGAAAGAAATATTTTGAAGAGGATGAAGACGTCAAAAATTGGATTCAGCAATGGTTCGACTCCAGAACTGCAGTCTTTTAAGCGAGAAGAATTGGAAAATTACCCAGTCTTTGGAGAAGTGTAGTGGAACAAAATGGAGTTTATCTCAGTTGATTTGACCTTGTAGTTGTGAAGTAATAAATCTTTGAAAAAAAATGAAAAGACTTTTTTTCCAACCTAATATGTATGTATGTATGTATGTATGTATGTATGTATGTATGTATGTATGCATGTATGTATGTATGTATGTATGCATGTATGTATGGACGGCAACACACAGCTATATACCCATTAAGATCTTATGTACTTCCAACTATCTGCTTTCTTTTCTTCATTTACCACTACCTCCATGACACCTCTCTCTTCATTTGTTGGCTATGAACTTGCATCGATCTCATTTTTTCAAATTGCAAACTGAAATTTTCACATTATTTACAATAGCATTGAAAAACACTCAAATTAAGTATTATGTCATGTATTCTGACTTAAACTGCAGTATTTGTGTCGTCTATTATTAATGGCGCACAATTTGTGCAATAATTGAAATGAAATTAAATATCGGATCAGAGTGGGCCAAACTTCCAACTAATGGGTCTGTAATAAATATTAGGTTGGCAACTAATTTCGTGGACTCTCAAGCGCCTTCAACAAAGGTGTTCATAAACAAATAACGAATAGCAGTTTTCAACCAAAGTAAGATCTGTTGGAACGCGGGACTGCTTCCCATTTATCAGCTACCTGGCCCATCCCACAGCTGTAGAATTCTTGTGCTTTTGAAGCCAAGAATCCTTGGAGGTGCATTTTGACATGCTCCACATTAATGAATCGTCCTCCAACCAAGAGGTGCTGCAGCGTGCTATAAAGGTGCTAGTAATTTGGCTCACAGCCTGGGCCGTAATGTGAGTGAGTTAGACGCTCCCAGCTAAGGTCTTCGATTTTTTGAAGCTCCCGATTCGTAACGTGTGATCTGGCGTTATCTTGCTGATAGATAAATCCGCTCCTGAAAATCTGTCTGAACCGATTCCAGCGGACTTCAGCCTGCGCGCGGCCAGGTTGAGAAGAGTAGATTTGAGCATTAATGCTGGAACCGTTCTTGACGAGCTTCCAGAAGTTAATACCTTCGTGACACCACCAAACGGAGGGAACGTAGCGAACCGGACGCCTCAAAAAATAGAAGACCTTGACTGGGAGCGTCAAACTCATCCACCTTACAGCACAGACCTTGCGCCGAGTGACTACCACATTTTTAGTTCGGGGCAGTACTTCTTGCTTGGAAGACGATTTAATAATATGGACCGGGTCAAAATGCACCTCCAAAGATTCTTGGCCTTAAAAGCACAATAATTCTATAGCCTAGCCGTGGGATAGACCAGCTACCTGATATATGGGAAGCACTTCTGCGTTCTGAGGGATCTTATTTTAATTAAAGATTGTCATTAGTTCTTTGTTAATAAAGACTTTTGCTTAAGATTCTTGAGAGTCCACGAAATTAGTTGCCAACCTAATAGCAATCGCCAAATAGACATCCCATCAAGCAAGCCAATCTTCTGCGGTAAACCGGCGAGTCTTCCTCGGTACCGGCTACGAACCTTAAGTGCTTTTATTCTAACATTAGGTCATTTCGGGAAAATACGTTATATTTGATGTTTGCTGCAACACGTTGCGATTACGAGGTTATAATGCTAACCGGAATTTGGCTAAGAGGAGTAAGTGAACTGGAAACTATTCTTGGGCAGGTGAGCAAATCCTGTTACTTTGTAAAATGTCGCAAACTCAAAGAAGTGGTGGTGCTATTTTTATCAAACGTTACATTGCATTTAAGATTGTCTAGTATGAATCTGATCCAAATATCTTGGAAATAGTGTCCTGTGATCTAGGGCTACTCCAATCTAGTAAAAGAATGATTGTAGCCCAGAGGACGCCTTGTTGCGCCACCAATGGTACAACTCAGCTTACCGAGATGCTAGGACACCCCACGAGATGTGCCTCGGTGGCGCAGTCGGGAGGAGTGCCGCCTCATAGGAGCACGCGGAAGGCTTTTGAGTTCGCGTCCGCGTACTGCAATATTCTTGCAAATATTAGTTTGTTGTTATAACCAGGGATGTGCGAAATTTCTGTTCCCGTGTTCCGAAATCCGGTTTCCGGTCATTTTGAGCTCTTCCGTTCCATTCTGTGTTCCGTGTGTTTGCTATTTGGACCGGAAGGTAGAAACGGAAATGAGCACTGTTCCACACTGGTTTTACAGGGTGGCCCATAAGTCCTGCAACAAAATTAGGAGACCTTATTGGTTGTCTTTTTCCAATTGCAAAAAAACCGCATACCAACAGTGATGTAGCATATACTTGGTGCTATACTTCTGGAAAGTATCATGGTTGTAGCTGCTCTTATTACAAAGTAATGCGCTCTCACGTAAAACTACCGAAAATTCTTCTCTGGCCCGTGGTGGGGCGCTTCCGTTCCGATGTGACTAAATTTCGGAAGATTGGTTGTTGAACATGCAGTATGATAGTATTGCGTAGGGCAGTGCAAAGGCTTCTCAAGAGTGAACATTGGATGAACGGATGTGAACTACAGTAGAAGAACGCTATTAATTTTCTGATCATACAGGATGCAGCAACCAGCTGGAACAAATTCAATATTCAGCCGTGTGTGTAATCTATTACTAAGCAATATGTTGTTTCTAGAAGACTACAAGGAAAGCTCTACAGTCCGCAAGTGAGATGAAGACCCAGCTATGAGGAGAAGAGAGTAGAAGGAAAAATTTGTAAGCGCAGTTGGAGGGCGTCGTTCGAAATGGGTATTCAGCCGCTGCCTCATTTGATGAAAAATTTCTCAAAGTTGAGCGATCCCAGAAAGGTCAAAATAATAGTGCGTTTAATACTACCTTTGCGGGAACCTGATGATATAAACATATTGGTCACGCATGGCAGGATTTTGTCATACACAATTTTCCAAAATGTGTCCCTTCACACCCTAGGTTTTTGTGTAAAAATAGTGAAAATCAATAAAAATATTCGCCTGATAGGAACAAAAACCTAACACCATATATTAGAGACTCAGTCGCGCTGTTTAAGGGCAAAATGCACATTCTGGTAAAGCGATTCCTGTAACAGCAAAAGAAAAGGACGTGGTAGCGGTTCTCAGTCCATCTGCAAAATATTGCACCTGCAAAAGACTAGATGTGAAATTCCTAAATCTTTAGATTTTCAATCTTTGTTTATTAACCATCTTAAAGAATATGTATTGCTCTATAAAGCCTGGGAAAACTAATGTTCAATATCTTCTTTGGAACGAATAAGAAGTAAAACTCCGTAAGAGGGGCTGCGACGTGAGCTGCAAAGCAACTCACACGATCTGAAGGTTCTTATCAATCCAGGAGTGGTCCCTTATCAATAATACCACTCCACCATAATCTACAAACCATGGGCAAACAAGATTTAAAAGTGGCTCAAATTTGGTGCATTCTTAGCCTTTTTATACGCCTATGTTTTTGTTGCAGGACTTATGGGCCACCCTGTATACTGAACACAATCAGCTTATCAATTAAAAAGGGACCTCCTTCATATAATTGTGAGAGAAACCCTGTTTGACAACTTTAGTATTAATATTCTTGAAATTGGTTGGACCACCAAAAAAAAAGCACTCTAAAATGAGAAGGGCTGAGTGCAGGGCAAAACCAATGTGCCACAAAGGCTATGTATGCATTGTGTACTAAGAAAGTGCACTCAACATTTGAATGATCATAAAATTCTTGATCCATTAGTTACAAATCACCTGTATCACCTGTCGTCCCGTTGATCATCGACTTGCTCGAGCGGGCGCCAGCAGCGTCTCCATTCGTCCCTGTCGCGTGCCAGAGTGGTCCAATGGATCCTCCTCGCTCGAGAGACACGAAGAGCGTCATATCGGTCGTTCAGGGCTTTCACGAAGAAGTCCGACCAACGCGTTGGTGGGCGTCCTGGTGTTCTTTTGACATCCCGCGGAATCCAATCTGTGACGGCTCTCGTCCAGCGGGTGTCTGCGAATCGCATTACGTGGCCGGCCCACCTAATTTTCGACGACTTGGCCCATGCGACAGCGTCTCTGATCTTCGAACGTCGGCGAAGCTCGGAACTCCGGAGGCCTTCTCTCACTTGCGTGAGTCGTGTCACTCCGAGCATCGTCCTCTCGATTTCACGCTGCGCGACGCTGATCGCGTGTTCATCCTGCTTTCGTATAACCCAGGTCTCTGAGGCGTATGTTAGGGCAGGAAGAACAGTGGAGTCGAATAGGTGGGCACGGAGTCGGACGTTCTTCGTTTTCTTCACGACTTCTTCGACGCTCTTGAAAGCTCCCCAAGCCGCTCGTTTCCTCCTGCTCAGCTCTGGTGCTAGGTCGTTGGTCATGTTGACTTCGCGACCCAGATACACATAGCTGGAGCATTCGGAGATGTTCGTTCCGTTGAGCGAGAATGGGGCATCAGAAACCCATCCGTTCTTCGTGAACATCGTCTTCGTAAGATTCAGCTGCAGTCCAACGCTTCCACATACACGATCGAAATCGGCCAGCATTCGTTCCGCCTGACTGATGCTCGGTGTTATGAGCACGATGTCGTCAGCGAAGCGAAGATGGTGCAGTTGCCGGCCGTCGACCTTCACTCCCATGTCTTCCCATTCTAGTTCGCGCATGACGTGTTCGAGGGTGGCGCTGAAGAGCTTCGGGGATATGGTATCCCCTTGTCGAACCCCTCTCTTCACGTCAATGACGACGTCGTTGTAGAATGGTGAGATCTTGGTCGTGAATCCACTGTACAACTCTCGAAGAACTCTGATGTACTGAGTAGGAACGCCCTGGGTGAGCAGGGCTTCCATGACCGCTTCAGTCTCGACGGAGTCGAATGCCTTCTTCAGGTCGATGAACGTAAGGCACAGCGGCAGCTTGTACTCTCGCGACACTTCGATGAGCTTCGCAATGGTGTGTATGTGGTCGATCGTGCTGAATCCTCTCCGAAATCCTGCTTGTTCGCATGGCTGTCCTTCATCCAGCGTTCTACTAATCCTATTCAGGATGACTCGAGTGAACAGCTTGTAGACTACGGACAGCAGGCAGATCGGGCGATAGTTGCCAACGTCGTGCACGTCTCCCTTCTTGTACAGAAAAACGGTCTTGCTGGTCTTCCACTGAGATGGAACCTTGCATTCGGACAGGTTGCGTGTGAAGAGCCGCGCCAAGGTGTTGATGAGCGCTGGCGGGAGGTTCTTCAGGTGTTCAGCTCTGATCCTGTCAGAACCGGGTGCTGTACGTTTCTTCACCGACGAGATGGCGTGTCGGATTTCGGAAGAGAGAACAGAGGGGACGACGTATCCATCCTGCGGAAGATGGCATGGGGGCAGGTGGACGTGGCTATCGAAGAGATCGGAGTAGAAGTCGTGGATGACTTTCTCCATGGTCCTTCTGGAAGAGGTGATGGTTCCGTCAGGACGTCGGAGAGCGGTCATCTTGGTCTTGAAGTTGGCGAAGTTCCGGCGGGCATTGCGGATGCTCAGCCCTGCCTCTGCTGCTTCAGCCAATACTTCCGCCCTTCTCTCCTTCAGATCTTCCTTTATCGCCGCTCTGCATAGCTTCGCAAGCTCGGACGTCAGTTGGTAGTTGCCTGACGCTCGTGCTGCTCCACGCTGGCGTATCAGCTCAAGAGTTTCCGGAGACAGGCGTCTCTTGGTGGTCTTTAAGCTCTCGGCTCCCTTAGCACTATCGTGGAGATGGTGCACGAAGCGATCGTATTCCTCGTCGACGTTGTCCATGACGGCATCTTCCCAAAGGCCGACAAGAGAGGTGTAGAGATCCCAGCTGATGGTCGTTCTGGGATTCCTCTTCTTGAACTTCGCGGCCTTCTCTCCTTGACGCGAAAAGAGGAACCTCGCGCGAAGGAGGCGGTGGTCTGATCCCGTGTAGAACTTGGGGACAACGGAGACATCGGTCAGGCAATACTTGCGATTGAAGATGATGTGGTCGATCTCGTTGTGGAACTGGCCACCGGGGGATTCCCAGGTCCATCGTAGGGAGGGAGGCTTCTGGAACTGCGAGTTTCCATGGATGGTCTTGGTCGACATGATAAACTCAGACAGCCTTTCACCTTGCTCGTTCCACTCCAAACCGTGGGTTCCGATGTGAAGTTCTTCCGGCGACCTTCGTGGCCCGATCTTGGCGTTGAAGTCGCCGACGATCACCTTGTAGAAGGTGTGATCTTCCTTATAGAACTTCTCCAGCTCCACGTAGAAGGTCTCGACGTCTTCGTCGTCGTAGTCGGATGTTGGGGCATACGCGACGAACACAGTCAAGGCTGGCACGGAGCCACATCGCTTCAGTCGCAGACGTCCGATTCGGCTTGTCAGAGACTCGTACGAATCGATGTTCATGGCCAAGTGCGTGTTGACGAGGACACCAACGCCGCCTACTCCCCTGCTGTCGTATGTTCCGAGGAACAGTTCTTCTCCGGAGTCGTAGGCGGCGTGTAGGGGGTGGTGTCTTCTCGTCTCGGTCAGTCCGATGACGTCGTACTTGATCTTCCTGGCCTGCATCATCAGGTCCTCGACGGATGCTTCCGACGCAAGCGTGCGGGCGTTGCAAGTACAGATCGTCATCCTAGTCCTTCTCAGTTTGCGCAGCCTGGTTAGGCCCTGAGATTTTAGCAGCCTCTCCGTACTCGTCCTTCCCATCGCTGCAGAAATGGGGGCTCTTTCGGGGTCAGGGAAATAGCATTAGTTACAAATAGCTACAAAAACCTTGTAAGTAGTATTATGATCAAAGGTGCAAATTTCAGTTCTCAATTTCGTTAGGTGTGACATTCGTCCATATGGAGTTGTGCGATTCATTTTTTAATGAAGCATCACGAATATCTACCATGAGCTGTTATTTTGGTGACTTATTGAAATATGACACAAAACTATTGCTTCGAGAACCACCTTGGAACTGTCTAGCTGTATCAACTTGGGCGTAGGATTTCTAGGCTGACACAGACTGAATATTCCTGTGGAAGTGTCGACCCACCATGACTGATCTGTCATCCAGATATCATCTTAGATCCCAGAATGAATTCTGAGCACTAGTTTTGGTGATTACAATGTAGCTGCTAAAGTTGAATATGCATATGCATATCTTTGCAGTCACCACGCCGTACATGATGTCACTGGTTTCTAAAAGTGTTGAGAGGAATTACTTTCCTGGTAAGAAAATGATCTAGGTTGCAAATCCAGTTTTAGACTTCAACCGAGTCAGTTTTTTTTTTCTGGGGGAGGGGGGTCCGTAAGTAAGCTAACCTCAATGGTTAAGTCGGTTAAGTCCACCATTCAAAAAAGCAGCATCAAAGAAGTCAGCGAAAAACCAGTCGCAGGAACTAGATAAGGAAAGACTGCATGCTGAAATAGTGAGGAATAGTGAGATAAGACCCTAAATTTGTTTTCGTTTTTTGCTCTAACGATAGCTAAGAGGTTATTATAACAATATTATGGATTCTTGCTTCACTATGTTATGTTGTGATGAGGATGAGCGTTAAACTGTGGAAGATTCTGCTGCTCGCAAAGTTCTGAGCAAGAAAAACTGCAATAGAAGCCGCTTCTGATGCCATTTCAGATGCACTTTTGAAAAAATGGCGAACATGTGTCATTTCCGATCCGTCTTTCGTCTTCCGCTTTTTCCAGAAAATTTTCCGCACATCTCTGGTTATAACGCTTTCCCATGAGCACAGGAGTCAGTTTTAGACCACCAATGCTTACAACAATCCAATGCTTCTTTTTGCGCCTTCATATGGCTAGTTTTTCATCATCACATCTCGTAGTGTGTCGTGGCGGTAGATGAGTGTTTCGCACACATTTTCTCATCTATTTTCCCAGCTTTTGAAAAAGCGTTCAGCAAAAACTCATTGTAATTCTGGACTCCTCTCACACGGCCATACATCCTGTCAAAATAGCATCGCAAAAGCTCGCCGTGAGTTGGGAACCTTCCTTTGTTAGGGATCTAGCCTCGTTTGAAGGGCAATGCTTCATTAACGGTGACTTTAACTTTCCAGATATTGACTGGGTAAAACTTCCTTTTGCATCAAAAATGTTTTTTAATTTTTGCAACTCTAGTAAGCTTGTTCAAAAGTTCGCCAACCAAAGTCCCGTATATAGACATTCTTATGCTTCTATAGAAATGCGCCAGTGGAAATTGAAGACTTGTATTTAAGGGTAGAAACAGGACGATAAACTGAAGCACACACCATGAAGTATTTGAACTCATTGGCGGTGATCACTCCGTTGCCGTCCTTGTCGAATACTCGGAACGCTTCGCGAATCATCTCCGAATCGGTCTCCTTCATGATCCTGAAATTGGAATCCATCTGCGACAAGGCTTCAGTAATTCAACTGATCATATTCAATGCCCGAGAAATGAGCTTCAGGCCCGTATTCGGTTTCGTATCACTGACTGTAACCATGCAAAGGGTATTGCAAAGACTTTCTTTTTACGAAGGTTCGAAGGTAGTTACGAAGATTATTGGGGGATACGCCAAGATGGGCTATGCGGACCTTTACACGGATTTCTTATCTCATGAGTTGTTCGATAAGCTGGCATGAATTAAGGGCGATTTTCTGCAACATTTCCCACGGATCCACGAAGGACCATCGATGAAACTTTCCATCCTTCCGTGTCACGAACTAGCGTCATGAGAGAAGCTTTGTTCAAGTGATGAAGATAAAGTGAAAGTGACATGCCATTTTTCTTCCATTTTTTAACATTACGAACTGAAAATCACCGATGGTTTCGAGACTAAATCCCAATCGAATGGCTTTCCAAGGCACTCACATTGGCCTCTAAAAACCCCTAAACCAGAAAGGAAGATCGTTCATGCGCCACCTACAAGCGACCGAGAACGCTCTCTTGAAAAGTGTGGAGAGCGGGAGACGTCATTCAAGTGCTTCAGACCAACAGCTTAAGTCAAGAGCCAGTGATCACTGCGGCCAGCTGAACCCGACGGAAGTCGAGGAGTGTTTGTCGGTTGGCAGTGTGTCCGGGCACAGATGACGGACGAACTTTGCTACTTCTGAGCGCTTCTTATAACACGGCCTGGGAGAATCACTCGAAAAAGCAACTGAAAGTCTCAAAAAGGAGGACGTGGTGACCGTCTCATAACCCTAGAGAAGCTAGTTTCAATCAAAGAAACTCCGGGTGCCTCTCAAGAGCCAAGAGGCATCTGGAGTCTCGAGCTTCGTCGACGTTTGAGCGGAGATTACGTCGCTTCGGCCAAGTCGTCGAAAATTGGGTGGGTCGGTGACATAATGCGAGGGAGGAGAGACTTTTCCACTGTGTCAAACGAACACCAGGGGCCAGATTCATCAACCGCTTAGCGGTCGGTATCGGTCAAAAGTACCGCTAAACCCCCTTACATGAGATTCATCAGCATAAGGTTTGGCAGTACTTTTCCCGTTACCGGCCTGTAAACGGTTGATGAATCTGGCAGACAGGAAGCTCACCACCTTTGAGGGATTTCTCTATGAAAGCCATTAATGGGGAGCATGGCCTTTCTTCGTGTCCATTTAGCGAGAACGATACATTGGGCCACTTTGGCACGCGGCAGAGATGAACGTAAAAGTTTCTGGAGCGAGCTTGAGTCATCCGATGCTCTATAAGATACGGCGGTAATGGGAATGATGTAGTTCAAAGAAAATTCAGAAGCGATATTACAGTAATCGAAGGTGAAGGTAGCTGTTTGTTGAGCTACGTTACGATTTCAAGCCTTAAAAAATAACGACGACCTAGCCAATAAGGTCAAAGATTAAAGGATAAGGAAGGTCGGCGTTAACGAAGCCTGTCTCGGAATGCACCACACATTCTGTGAGCTGCGATGGAAGCGGTTTGAACGTGTGTTTGGCCCATACAATGACTTTCGGTGGCCAATTGACGAACAAATCAGTGTTTTACCTCATCAGACAAGACTGGTTTTTGATTCTCATTCTAAAACTTTAATTTTCTAAATTCTGGTTTTTCATTTTAATATTTAGCGACCCAAAGGGATGGAAGGAATGGTTGGCCTAGGCGGGATATCCGAGCCAAGAACTTTGGACCGTAGTGTACGCGACGCCTAGCGCCTCCTCCGACTACGCTACCCCGTGCCCAATGTAACCATTACTGAAAATTTTCAGTTCTCGTATATTTGAGCCGTGATTGTTGAAGGACACGTTAGCTCTACCAGTACATGGATAAGGGTAGAAGCCTTTAAAAGCTCTGGAAACCCCCTATCTTGTCCATCCTAGAAAGAATGGGATCACTCACCGTTTCATCATCACACAGAACTCCGGGAACTCGACCTGACCGTTGCCGTCGATGTCGACGTCGTTGATGATCTCCAGAATTTGCTGAAACAAGCAGGAACGTCATCACGAACAAATGATGGAAGAGACTACCGGGTCTGCAAAGCCTGTCCGCTCTCCACTGCCGGCTATATCCCAATTTGTGCTCTTCAGGCAGTTGTTTAACCACAAGGACTGCTCCAGATGAATTATTCTGCGCCTTCGTTTTACCCGATAAAGAGCTAACAAAGCGGCTACGAATACATAGAAGGAGAGCTGAGCGAGGGGACAAAGCGGCCTCCGATAGTCAGAAGGAAGCAGAGTTGACTGAGTGAAGGAAGGCAGAACAACAGCTGAATTCCGCAAATCGCATTCATGACGCGAAAACAGCGACCACAAGAATTGCTGTTTTGCCATGAAGAAGTCGAGCCGTGGTGGACTCAGAAAGCGGTGCCAGTAACTCCTTATGCAAATGAGCCGGACCGCCCTGAGGTGGGGAAGTCTACGTTATTTCGATGCTTCTAGCTGTGAGGTTCACCACGTCTTACTACAGAGTAACCACCCAACCCCAGCTAGGTTTCTCCAGTATTTTCCACAGTAAGCTGTGGATAACCGAGCGAACAAGCTGACGGGTTGAAGGCAGTGAGTGGTGTTCTCCACCAATGCGCTGGTGATGTTGCTCACTGCTGCCGTTGTTCTAGTGCCATGGCGACACCCGTAGAAGATGGTTACTCGAAGATGCTCCTGTGAAGTTGTGAAGTTAACGCTGCACTGAAACCTCGAGGAGGAGCACGCTTATATACCTTTCGTAGAGAAGCTTCGAGAATGTTCTACGACTAACGCATGGCGGATATCAATCGGAAGTGGGATGTTCTGGACTTTCCAGGAAGGCCTTGTCAAGATTTTCCGTTCATCCTAGTAAAATGCGGCTCGAATTCCGGAAGGGGATTGACCAACGTCGACCTTTACCCTTTATCCTTCACAACTGTCCTTTCCTGAACGATGCTACAGAACCATGACGAATGAAGGTGCTTGACGAACCTGTTCAGTGGGATTCTGTCCGAGCGCTCTCATCGCTACGCCAAGCTCCTTCGTGGACATGGTGCCGTTGCCGTCCTTGTCGAAGAGCAGGAACGCCTCCTTGAATTCCTCGATCTCCTGCTCAGTCAGCGTGCGAATCACCTGAACGAGCCTGTGGTTCTATGATCCCTTGGATCAACTTTCCACGAGACTGACCTGCTCCGACTCCATGAATATCGCCTGCAGAGTCCTCCCAGGAGTCGCTGACAACGTCGCCATCCTCTGCAAAACAAAAGGGCAATCGTCGTTGAGTTGCGCTCTTTTTCAGGTATCAGAATTCAGAGAGCATCTAGTGGAGAAATGCATGCAAATGCCAAGTCAGCCGTAACAATTAGAGGCGTCGTGGCCAAGTACGGTGATGATGAATTCCCCCCACCCGTCAGTAGCAGCGGTTCAGTCTCCGGCGGAGATGCCGTCGTGCCCTTGTTTGTCCAGACGTTTTCCTAGTTATTACGATGCCAATGACGACACAGGCTTCGTCCTCTTTATTCTGCTCTGTTGCTTCCTATACCTTGCCATTATCAGGTAGACTCCGCCTATCAGCCTCAGATACAGCTTCTTTTACCAGCAATGTTGGGGTGACCAAGCTAATCGTCAGTTCATTCAGTTGTGTAGGGCTCCGTCATTTATTATTATTATTATTATTATTATTATTATTATTATTATTATTATTAATGAAGTCTATTATAGGCAGAGGAAAACTTTTGCTTTGGCTATATGTTCAATTTTCTAGTTGCATCCTTTTTTACTTCAGAATTTACTAGTTAGTGAGCAGTTTTACAGCTCTGAGCAATAGTGACCATTCTTCTTGAACTTATCCATATTTTACAGCGGCTTTTCAAAAATTTGGCCTGGTAGCCATCGAGGAAGCCTATGTAAACTCATCGTTCTCTAGTCAACAGAATCTGAGAAGTGGAGTTCCTCAAAGTTCTCTCTCCTTTACTCTTCAACATTTACTCACAAAGGTTTACTACTTACTCAACTATTCACTATTTATTTATCTGTTTATGGGCGCGTGTAGCGCAGTCGGAGGAGGCGCCCACTGTCACCTGCACCCCATACCAGGTTCTTGGTTCGGATTTCCCGCGTAGGCCAACCAAGCCTTCCATCCCTCCGGGGCCGGTGAATTGGTAGCAGACTTGCCTGGGAAAGATAGAGCACTGACTTGTTCATCGGCTGGCCACTGCAAATCATTGTATGTATCAAATCGCCTCCACGACATCCCGTAGAGGTAGAATGCGTGGCACATCCCAAAGGAATTGGGAAACGCCGTACTTTATCCTTTATCTGTTTATTTATGCATAACTTGCTCGTAGATAGTGAAGCAAATTTTCTGCGTTTGCTGGTGGTATAAAGATATACAACTTTCACTCAAACTATACACTTTTCAAAAGAAACTCTCAGAAAACGAGTTTGATGTTTTTAAGAACGAACTGAATATCTCCTATATCAAAATGAGTGTCTTACGGACAAAGCTGAAAACTCTTCAAGAGTGTTAAAATAATTGTTTGTCAAAAAATTTAGTAGCACTTTTTAGTATGACTCTGAGAAACTTTTTAATTGAACTGAATCAAAAAGAAGACACACCATTAAAACTTTTCAAGATTTTATTTTAAGGAAACATACCGGTTCAAAGCTGATTTAGAGCGCGTGTAGCGCAGTCGGAGGAGATGCCGGCTGTCGCGTGCACCCGATACCAGGTTCCTGGATCTGATTTCCCGCCCAGGCCAACCAAGCCTTCCATCCCTCGGGAGTCGGTGAATTGGTACCAGACTTGTCTGGTAAGGGTAAGCGCTGACTTGTTCATCGGCTGGCCACCGCAAGTCATTGTATGGCCAAATACGCATTCAAATCGCCTCTACAACATCCCGTAGAAGTAGAATGCGTGGCGCATCCCAAAAGAGATTGATTAACTTCGTACTTTATCCTTTATCCTTCACAGCTAATTCGAAAGTGCACGAAAGCGGCAGTGTTAATGCTAAAAAGGATTGCGCCATACATCCCTTTTAGCATTAACACTTTTTAGCACCAGACAGGACGTCGGGCCTCTCGATCGATTGGATCGAATCGGATTGAAGCATAACATGGATCGATAGACCACAGGATCATGCCGTACTGGAGAGATGCCGACCACTCAAGGCTCTACGTCGGAAATGCTAACGAGGTGGTGAATGACTAGAAGTTCGTCGAGTCTCTCGACGTCTCCCACTTTAAGCCAGAGCAGCTCAAAGTTCATACAGATGGACGTGATGTGGCCACTGAAGGACATCAGGAGGTGAGCATGGATACATCAAGAAGGCGTTCTTCCATAAGTGGACTCTACTCAAGGAACGTGACGTGGAAGCCGTCCGAATGGAGCTTGACAACGGTGGTCATCTGTCGGTCGAGGAACCGAAAACTGGTTAGCACACCAACAGAAGAGTTCAGAACCCCCTCCCCTTAGAAGAACTGGCATTTATTGATGAATAAAAATATGCTCTTGGGATCATCTCTTTTGTGTTTGCCCCAAAAACCTTTGAAAAATTCAGCATTGAATATAGGGAGCTCTAGTATTAGGTCGTTGCATATGAAATGACCGATTTTGATTGAAAATATACTCTTGGGATGATCTCATCTGTGGTTGCCTCAAAACCCTTAAAAAATTCAGCATTGAATATAGGGAGCTGTAGTACATATTAGCTCGTTGCATATGAAATGGTCGATTTTGAATGAAAGCGCTGACAGATCATAACTTTGCTTGGAAAGCAGTTTTACTAATCAAAATAAGCACCGTTACAATTAATGCATTTTGTTTAATGCGACCATAGCATAGATATTCCATTTTTGAAAAAATCAGAACTACGTGAATTAATAAAATATAAGAAGTCGGAGAAAGAAGAGGTGGCGACGGATCACAAAAACAGCGGACCCTGCGACTGCGCGGGTCTTAACGCTCAGGAGAAGAAGAAGAAGAAGAAGAAGAAGAAGTCATTTTTGAATCACCTTGGTTGCTGGATTTTTCATCCTTCACATAACGATATAAATGCTTGAAAGTGACAATTGGTAGGGGGCAGATCTGTTGAATATTCTGGGTGTGGCAAAGTTTCGCTTCACAATTTGTCCAGTTTTTGGACAACAATTTTTGAAACGTGCGGACGCGCATTGTCATGAAGTAGGATTGGACCTCTTCGGTCGACCAAAGCCGACTGTTGGTCAACTTCTGGTCTTCTTCAATTTCGGTAAGCACTTCTCCGCTGTGATAGCTTCTCCTTCTCTTCTCCTATCTTCAAAAACTCATATTGGACTATACTAGCCATTGTCCACCATACGGTCTTCTTCGGATGGAGACCAGGTTTCGGCATCTCCATGAGACTTTCATTCTTGTACAGCCGTTGTGCAGAGCGACGACGATTGCCATGAAGGATCCATTTTTCGTCGCATGTCGCGATCCTGCCCAAAAAGGCTCCCTTAGATTGCGCAGCCTTAACGAAACACGGTGTCGTGGCGTTTCAGCATCTGCCCGGCGGTCAGTTCGTGCGGGATCCATTTACCCAATTTCTTTACTTTTCCGATCGCATTCAGGAAGACTGGTAGTGCTGCCGTCAACGCCGAAATGCTGTGCTAGCTCTCTCCCACTTTGACGTAGATCCGCTTCCACCGTTGCTTTGAGTTTGTCGTCGTTAAGGAGTGATGGCGGCCTACCTCGGTCTTCATCTTCGAGACCTTCATCTCCAGATCGAAGCCTTTCGAAGCAGTGGCGAATTGTGCGTTCCTTAGCGGACTCCTCCCCAAATGCATCGTTGATGTTGAGAACTGCGACCGCTTCGTTGTGTCCACTACTTCGGTCTTGTCTTCTACCAGACTTTCATCTCCAGGAGTCGGATTCATCAACGACTTAGAGAGATTTAACGGAGAAATTACAGCCGAAATTCTTGGTAACGCCAACATTTCACTATATCACCTATTGTTAAGCCACGTTAATTCGGGTTTTTGCAGGAATTTCGGCTGTAATTTCTCCGTTAAATCTCTGTAAGTCGTTGATGAATCCGGCCCTAGGAAGAGGCCTTTCGAACCAGGTAGAGCACCCGAATATCGCGTTAGTTCCTACTGTAAAAACGACATCTAAACCACAGCAGAAGGCAATTATCCCAAAAAAGCTATGAACTGTGAGAAGGCGGCTATTCTCCGCTTTCTGAAACTGTACACAATGCCTGAAACAGGAGCATTCGTAGCCACGAAATATCGACCAGAAATTGAGGTACCAAAATCAGCCCTTTCATATGCAACGACCTAATAGTTTCTAGAAGACGTTGCGTCTTACAGTAGGAAGTGAGACACGGAAAATAAGAGAGGTGGAAGACCTCGGAACTGCGTAAAGTGGCGAGCGGAACGGTGACGACGCTCGAGGAGCGGGAGGAGGAGGATGGGAGAAGAAGACACGACACGGTCGGATCATATTTGAGGAGAGCGCCATCGCTCAGATCAATAGGCTCTGAGCCACTTTAGCCGTGGACCCGAATACTCTCGGCAATTACCCGTCCATTGTGAAGGGCCTGCGGAGCCACTGGACACTTTCGTTGAAGTTGCTGAGACGCTGGTGCGCGTGTGGTGTAGTGGCAAGGGGCGCTGACTTCGCTAGATCGAGTCCCATGCGGCGGCTTGTGGATATTAGCAGACAAGGCCGGGAACTCGAATTTGTCCTGAGATCAGGAATACTTCACCTTCTAAACTGTCGCCACGTTGGCAGATGAAAGTAGAAGTCGTGGCGCCATCTTATGGCCGTACATGTCGCGAAGGCGGGCAGCATTGGGAGGTAGATGCGCGCTAGTCAATCAGATCGCATCAAATTGGCGGTCATTAAGAGAGGGTTTGAACGAACAGCATTCATTGGCTGGCACACGTTCGGCCGGCGCTTTGTTTGATTGTGATTGGCTAGCGCGCCACCGCCTCCCAATGTTGCCCATCTTCGCGACATAATCTCTTATGGCTTAAGCTCCACCTCTACCCTCCACTCTTCATTTTAAATTCCTACTAATTGGGATCCCTCGACATCATCCTCCTAAGACAAAAAGCTAAGTGCTTGTTGGCAATACTGTAACTGATGTCTGTGAGGGATGAACGGCGGCATTAAACAATCCCTGTTCAGGATGCGCCACGCACTCAAGTTCTATGCGAAATCGTCGTCCATTGGTTATGTACTTGACCAAACGATAAAGTATCAATGCTTTGCCCTTTGTAGATAAGCCAGGTACCAATCGGACAAACCCTAAGGGATGGTCGCCACAGCTGGACCCGAACCAAGATTCTCTATTCGATGCGCACGCGTCGGTCGCTGCATCACCCGACTGCGCTACCCTACCATGCATCCACGCCGAGTACAGAGATCTAATCACCATGTTCAGCATTATTGGATGTCTTTGGACAGTAAAAGGTAGGGAAGATGGCTCCAGTGCAATCATTCTTCTAGGTGACATTGTCATGGGCCAAGTCGTCGAAAATTAGGTGGGCTGGCCATGTAATGTGTTTCGCGGACACCCGCTTAACGAACGACGTCACAGACTGCATTCTGCAGGATGTCAGCCGAACACCAGGACACCCACCAATGTGTTGGTCGGATTTCTTTGTGAAAGCCCTGAACGAACGATATGATGCTCTTCGTGTCCCTCGAGCAAGGAGGATCCGTTGGAGCACTCTGGCATGCGACAAGGACGAGTAGAGACGCTGCTCGCCCCCGCTCGAGCAAGTCGATGATTAACGGGACGACAGGTGATACAAGTGATTATGTTCAACAGAATACTAGAGCTGAACAGTGTCTATTTTCCGCTATCCATTCCAAGAACAGGCGGAACCCGGAACGGAACGGAAGAGCTCGAGACGGCCGGAAATCGGAATTCGGAACATAGAAATGGAAATATCGCACACCATCTGCCGTGAACTCTCCCTTCTCCTATGAAGGGACCCCGAAATGCCGTAATTTCTCCATATTTTCGATGGCCTGCCTTTGTCCGTCCATGGCAGGGCAAGCAGACGAGAAAGGTGAAAAGTTGTGTGCCGGCGAAATTTTTTTCGCTCTTTCTTCTATTAGGGTGTCCAGAAAGTATCTGCAGAAATCTTCGCAATGTTCCAGATTTTTTCTAGAATGCTCTGAAGATTTCAACATAAAGACACTATCCTGCTGTATCTGCATAGCATATCCAGCTCCGTCTTCCATGCCTATTTCACTGTGCGATGGCTGAACTGTCTCCCCATATTAGACACCTACTCCTTTACGAGTTTGAATCTGGGCACTCCGCTGCAGAAGCCTATCGAAACTTGTGCCGTGTATTCGGCTCTGAAGCTCCTTCTGTACGGTCTGTGTATAGCTGGCTCGAACACTTCAGAAGCGGGAACAGGAGTCTCGAAGATGAGCCCCGCTCATGTCGACCGACAACGATATCTTTGGATGAACTGAAGAAATTGGCGGAGCAGCGTCCATATGAAGGTATGTTTGTTTTGCTGCTGCTCTTGGCTGTTCTCCCAGTGGACAATGGACTGCGATCTCTTGGAATGGTTAAAAAGCTCGGTCAGTGGCTCCCACACGAACTGACCGACACGACAACAGGCGAAGACGTCTGGACACATGCACTCAGCTGCTCTCCCGAAGTCGCACCTTCAACTGGCTGGGCACCATCGTCACAGGAGACGAAAAATTGGTCCTCTACGTCAACCATGCTCGTAAGCGTGCGTGGTGGAAACACGATGAAGTGCCGAAATCTTTCGTAAAAGGTGAAATCCATGCGAGGAAAGTCATGCTGAGCGTCTGGTGGGGAGTTTATGAGATCTACCATTTCGAGCTGCTGCCTGACAGCACAACTGTCACTGCCGAGGTCTACGCTACCCAACTGCAGAGACTGGCCGACAAGATGCGCAAGGAACAGCCCAGGCTTGAAGTTCAGTTGCTTCACGAGAACGCGCGCCCACACCTCACGAAGGCGACGTTTCAGAAAATTCTGGAATTCGGATGGGAAGTTTTGCCACATCCACCGTACAGCACAGATCTGGCCACAAGTGACTACCACCTTCTTGGATCACTTCAGCATCATCTGGAAGGGAAGCGTTATGAAGATCGTGACCACCTCGAAAATGACCTCCGAGCTTTTTCGCCTCCAAGTCGACGGATTTCTACGCCAGAGGAATTCGAAGTCTCGTGGAGCGTTGGTGCACTGTAGTTGATGTTGACGGAAATTATTTGGCTGATTAATAAAATCTTTATAAAAAATTGTGTTATTTTGAAAAAATTGTCGTATTTCTGCAGATACTTTCTGAACACCCTAATATTAGGTTGTAAGGAAATTTCTGGCAGTTTTTTTCACATCTTTGATATTAGCTTGCACCAAATTTGGATGGCTCGACAACTATTGGATAAGTTGTGTTTTTCAGATGAGGAAATAGTTCTTCTTCTTGCCGAAGTGCTCTTCGTTTATTTCTTCAACATTTCTGATTTCTGAGGAAACCTTAATTATAGCATGGACAAGGCGTCTTTCCGAACTGTTCTGCTTCACGAATTCAAACTTGGTCGGACGGTGACGGAAACAGTTGTGAATATAAATACTGCATGGAGAGAAGCTACCGCCTTGGAGCGAACCGTTTTTCGCTGGTTCAGTAAGTTTCGGAATGGCAGAGAATCGATTGAAGACGAGGCACGAGCTGGAAGACCATCGCTCGTTGATCACGATGCCTTGAAGGAAGTAGTCGAAAAAGACCCTCGGCAACTACTCCAGGAGATAGCAAGAAACCTAGGGGTCTCTCATGCAGTCGCTGCTGATCACCTCAATCAACTGGGCATGGCAAAAAACTCGACATGTGGGTTTTCCACAACCTCACCGAAGCGCAGCACCTGAGGCGAATGGACGTCACAGGTTCCCTGATGATGAGAAATTCTACGGGGCCGTTCTTCCAACGACTTGTCATCTGCGATGAGAAATGGATTCTATGTATGTGATAGGAAAAAGCGTTCTGCTCAGTAGGTAAATGTCAATGAGCCCCCGAAAACCCTTCCGAGGCCGGATTTGCGCTGCAGGAAGACAATGGTTACGGTCTGGTGGACTCGAGCTGGAATAGTCCGCTTTTTCTTTTCCTAGCAGAGCTGTACTGCGAGCAACTGGTAGAAATGTATGCAAAATTGAAGAAAAAGCAGCCTTCACCGATGAATCGACACGGCGTGCTACTTCTACATGACAACGCACGACCGCACGTTTCCCGGATGGCCCTCCAGAAACTGAACGTACTGCAGGTGGAAACTCTCCCTCACACCCCATATTCGACAGACCTAGCGCCAAATGACTTTCACTTTTTCAAGCATCTAGATAGCTTTTCAAAAGATAGTGTGTTTAAAACCAACGTGATGTAGAATCTTTTCCTAGAATTTATTCAGTCTAGATCGTCAGATTTTCATGAGAATGGCATACCTACGCTGGCATCACGTTGGCAGAGTTGTGTTGATTCTAATGGTGCTTATTCTGTATAAAACGATGCAATTTGAACCGAGTTATGGCTTCTCAAAAATAAAGGATAAAGTACGGCGTTACTCAACCCCTCCTAGGATGCGCCACGCATTCTACTTCTACGGGATGTCGTGGAGGTGATTTGAATGCGTATTTGACATACAATTCCTTGTGGTGGTCAGCCGATGAACAACTCAGCGCTTTGTCTTTCCCAGACACGTCTGGAACCCATTCACCGACGCCGGAGGGATAGAAAGCTTGGTTGGCCTAGGCGGGAAATCCGAACCAGGAACCTGGTATCGGGTGCACGCAACAGCCGGCGCCTCCACCGACTGCGCTACTCAAAAACAACGTGGAAAAACTGCCAGAACTTTCCTTACAACCTTATATTTCACGAAGCAAAAGAGCTGTTAAACCGCCGGCAGCATGAAATTGATACCTTAGTTGTCTTTTGCGTAGCTGCAGCTGGAACCTCAATGGAGTTTCCCATCTCTGTTGGGGTGCACCAGGGTTCTGCGCTTTCTCCACTCCTCTTTGTTGTCGTCATGGATGCCATTACGCGAGATCTTCAGCAGCCTGTTCCATGGACGCTGCTTTATGCTGATGACGTGATGCTCGCTTGCGAAGAGAAAGACGATCTCGAGCGGCAGGTGCAAGCTTGGTGCGACCGTCTGGCGAGGTTCGGACTCAAATTGAACGTCAAGAAGACCGAGTACCTAACGACTGACGTGAACGAGTCCGGCTCCATTAAGATTAACGGTACTGAACTTGCACGCACTTCGGTGTTTAAATACCTGGTATCAGCAATAGCGTCTGACGGCGGTCTGATGGTTGAAGTGAGCTCACGCGTGAGTGCAGCTTGGTCCAAGTGGCGTGCTCTGCGATAGGAGGATACCAGAGCACCTGAAGTCGAAGATTTACAGAGCCATCGTGCGCCCGGTAGCGATGTACGGCGCTGAGTGTTGGCCTGCGACTAAGGAAGTTGAAACGCGCCTCAGCGTCATGGAGACGAAGATGCTGCGCTGGACGGTTGGAGTCACGCGCATGGACCGCATCAGAAATGATGCTATTCGTCAGAAGTTCGGTGTCGCGCCGATAGCGGACAAGATGCGCGAAACTCGCTTGCGATGGCACGGCCACGTTCTGCGTGGGAAAGAAGACAGCGTCCGCAAGATTGGCCTTGAGTTGGAAGTATCTGGAAAGCGGCCTAGAGGACGCCCGAAGCAGCGTTGGTCCGATACGTTACACACGGACATGAAAGTAGCTGGTGTCCACCCTGATCAAGCGCAGGATCGGGAAAGGTGGCGTCGTAACACCAGAAGAGCGGACCCCGCGACGATGCGGGACAAACGCTGAAGAATAAGACGAAGAAGAAGAAGAAGTTGTCTTTTGCGTCGAGAAGGCACATGAGTCTTAAGCTTCCTACGGATCGGGTCATCCAACCGTAAGTGTTGCAATTGCTCCGCAGAATAAAAGTGATCGTAAGTAACGTCATAGAGCAGTCATCATTGCTGACGTATCCGCAGTTCTACAGCCAACTGGAAGCTAACTGCCTCAGAAGCGGTCGTTTGTTCCACAGCTGAATAACGTAAAGAAAGTTAAAAGATAAATAAAATAGGAAAGGTCGGCGTAAGTCAATCGCTTTGCGGAGTGCGCCACGCATTCTACCTCTAACAATAAGGAATATCGTGGAGGCGATTTGAATTGGCTTATACATGGGGTGGCCAGCTAATTAGTGTTTTACCTTTTCCAGACAAATGTACTACTAAGTCACCGACACCGGAGTGATTAAACGTTTGGTTGGGCTGGGCTGGAGATCCGAACCAAGGACCTGGAATCGGTTGCACGCGACAGCCGGCGCATCCTCCGCTATACCACGCTCTCATTGTGAGCACGAGAACGTCGTGAGCAAGAATGAAGCCACTGGTTGCAGTAGCTCCATTCCTCCTCATTTAGGCGGAGCCTTAAATTCTAAGTCCATCTGTTATTTCCCATGTTTTGGGGTATTCTTCAGATGTCGACGCTTTGACGTAATCAGTCATCCAACTGTTGACACCCCCACCATCCGTCATTACGCACATCAGTGATTCAAGCTGTCGGTGCTGTGGCCGTCTGATGGATTAGAATTCGTTTCAGTGATCTCAGCACTGTTGTCTTTGGTCCTATTTCCTTCATAGGTTTCAGATGCTAAGGCTTCAATCACGGCATTTATTTCTTCGACACTTTGCTTTCTGAAAGGACCTGAAGCAGAGCTATTTGATCTTATTGTATGTATTTATTACGGGAAATAGTCAATGCTTATTCAGCCTTGATCAGCTTTGATATCAATCAATGTCAAATATCTATAGCGTAAAAGGCTTTATAACTGTTTACTACTATTCTGTGACTATTTCCTGCCTTTACTAATACTACTATGGGCGCAAGTAGCGCAGTCGTAGGAGGTGCCAGCTGTGGCGTGCACTGGATTCCGGGTTCCTGGTTTGGATTTCCCGACCAGGCCAACCAAGGCTTCCGTCTCTCTGGGGTCGGTGCATTGGAACCAGACTTGCCTGAGAAGGATAAAGCGCTCAATTGTTCATTGGCTGGCCACCGCAAGTCATTGTATGGCCACATATCGCCTCCGCGACATCCCGTAGAAGTAGAGTGCGTGGCGCATCCCAAGAGGGGCTGAGTAACGCCGTTTCTTTATACTCTACTATTCTGTGAATATTTTTATCGTGTTTTAGCAACGTGGATGCATTTTATTAAAAAGGCAGTGGTCTATTCGAATCCAGGATCTCTCCTAGTCGGAGGGGGCACCGCTAGAAAAGGGAAGCAGACATAAACAGTGTGGCTTATCCCTGGTAGGAAACTGTATAGAAAGGTTCTCTACTGTGCCAAATCAATGTGTAGCCGCCATGGAATAACTCAATCTCAATTTTACCGTCGTCATCAGAATGACAGAGGGAAATGTCCACAAACCTCGTGTGGGTTTGATTGATTCGTTCACAAAGACCCGTTTGCTTTTTATCACCTCTTTTCGTGCCATTGTGAACCACGCTAGTGCAAAGTGACGCCCTACATTCTTTCATCATCATTTTCCTTAGCGTTTGTCCCGCTTGATGGCGGGGTCCGCTCTTCTGGTGTGGTGACGCCACTTTTTCCGATCAAATGCTTGATCAGGGTGCACACCAGCTACCTTCATGTCCAGGTGCAACGTGTCTAGCCAATGTTGCTTCGGGCGTCCTCTGGGTCGCTTTCCAGGGATCTCAAGGTTCAGGCCAATCCTTGGGATGGTATCGTCGCTAGCGCGAAGGAGGTGGCTGTGCTTGAAGTTGCTTGAGGCTCATATGCACAAGCTAATGGGATTTCTATGGAGTACAAATAGGCAAGATTACGCCAGGTCCTCGCCTGAAGCCTTGCATTTCAGACTCGATTGATTACGCATGGGCTGAATGCTTGCTACAATCTTGTTACTATTTGGCCACACTAACCTGTGCTGTGCTTGAACGTTTCGAAATCCAGGATAAGCTTCTTCTCTTTGAAGGAGAGCCTAGAGCCGGGCATGACTCTTGTTGTGGGCCCAGATATGTAGATATGTCGTTGTTAGGGCCATAGCGAGAGCGATAAAATGTGGAATCAATAAACTCATATGATACGTGCCTTTCACGGGATTGTCAAATTCTGAACGTTTAAAGAAGCACAGCAGAAGTTAATGTGGCCAAGCAGTAGCAAGATGGTAGAAGCGTTCAGCCCATGCACAATCAATCGAGTCGGAAATGCAAGGTTTAGGCCGGAGCATAGCGCATTCTTGATTATTTACACTCCACAAAAATCTCGATATCCTGCGCTTTCATATGAGTCTCAAACATCTTCAAAAGCTTCACTAGCAGCAATGATAGAACCTTTCAAATAATTAGTAGCTACATTTTTAGGATACCCTGCATCTTCTGCAAGCCGTAGTGTGTTTTTAGGTTTAAAACCACAAAAGAAGCACAAATCCATCGAAACGCCACTTTTTGAAGGAACTATTACGAGTAATGAAGGGAAACTCAATCGATCGAGTATAAAATGCAGGAATTCAGACGAGTGCATGGCGCAGTCGTCTACACCGCTCATATGTCAGAAAATTTCTATTTTTCTAAGCTTTTATATTAACCCCTAAATTCCTCAGTATCTTCGCTGCAAGCAAAGTTATCACCTTTCAAATAGTGCTTTTTTTGAGACACCCTGTACTTTATCTATATTTTTTGTACAAATTTAAAATTTGATAATTATATTTATTTATATTATTGTATATTACAATTATCATATTTATTATATATTATTTGGCCATTTATTATTATATTAATTATATTAATTTATATTTGTATTTATATTTGATCGTTAAAAGCCATAGTTTGAATTGTAGAATTTGAACACCCTGCTGTTCCTTTTGCATCTCCTATATACGGTCCCGTTCAGAAGATCACAGTGAGCGAAACTGAGGCAGCCCTGAGGAAGATGAAGTCAGGCAAAGCCACTGGTCCCGATGACCTGCCGGCCGACGTGTGGAAGTCGAAGGGCTGGTGCCCTGCTGACTGGCCGACGGAGTTTTTCAATCAGGTTGTTGCTGAGAAGAAAGTGCCCGAGAGCTGGCAGCAAAGCACGACCATCCCGATTTGGAAGAAGAAGGGCAGTCCTGCGGACTGCTCTAGTTACCGTCCAATTCGCCTTCTTCGCACACCATGAAAATCTTTGAGCAAATTGTAGATGGACGTATCCGGGATGTCGTCCAGCCTTCCACGAATCAGTATGGTTTCGTCTCTGCCCGGCTGTGGCAGCATTGATGCCATTCTTCTGCTAGAGAAGCACAGCGAGAAACAGAAACGGGTGCATCTTGCCTTCCTGGACTTAGAGAAGGCCTTCGACCGCGTTCCGCGAGAAGTTATATGGTACGCGTTGCGACGACATGATATCCCTGAACAGCTTGTTGAGTGGGTGCGCATTCTGTACTCTTGCCCAAGGAGTCGAGTGCGGGCGCCAGCGGGAACCTCGATGGAGTTTCCAACCTCTGTCGGAGTGCACCAGGGATCTGCGCTCTCCCCACTGCTCTTCGTGGTCGTATGGATGCAATCTTACGAGATCTCCAGATGGCGGCACCTTGGACGTTGCTATATGCTGACGAAGTCATGCTTGCTTGCGAAGATAAAACCGAACTCGAGCGACAGGCACAGGCGTGGTGCGATCGGTTGGCATTGTTCGGACTCAACTAAATGTCAAAAAGACGGAATACTTGACGACGGATGTGAATGAGCTAGGATTTATCAAGATCGATGGTACCGAGCTCTCACGAGTCACATCTTTCAAGTATCTCGGGTCAACAGTCACGTCCGATGGCAGCCTAAAGTTGAAGGTGAACGCACGTGTGAGTGCAGCCTGGTCCAAATGGCGCTCGTTGACTGGGGTGCTTTGCGACAGGGCAATACCTGAGCACCTCAAATCAAAGGTGTATAGGACAGTCGTCCGCCCAGTACCGACGTACGATGCAGAGTGCTGGTCCGTGACGAAGGAAATTGAGAGGCGCCTCAGTGTAATTACGCGTTTGGACAGCGTTCGTAACGACACCATACGACAGAGGTTCGGTGTCGCCTCGATAGCCGAGAAGCTGCGCGAAGCTCGTCTGCGATGGTACGGCCACGTCCTCCGCGCTAACGGCGACCCCGTCCGTAAGATTGGACTGAACTTTGAAGTCCCTGGAAAGCGTCCCAGAGGACGCCCGAAGTTACTTTGGCTAGATATGTACGTTGCACGCAAGCTTAAAGATAGCTGGTGTGCACCCTGATCAAGCATTTGAGCGGGAGAATTGGCGTCACAACACCAGAAGAGCGGACCCCGCTGTCAAGTGGGACAGACGCTTATGAAAATGATGATGCTAAAAGCCAGTTTGAAGGTCTGGAGGAATTAATAGTACGATCACAAAAATAGTCGCGGAAATGCCCATGGTGTAAATCTTCGCGATAAAAAACATAATGACCAGTGGGCGAGTACGTTTCGTGATGTCACAGAATGATGACACATTTCTGTATCATTGTAATTTCTGTATCTTCCTTAAAGTGAGTTTGAAAATATTGCATCACGTAGAAATGAGAATTCCAATGTCACTCAAACAGTGCAAGTGTTCCTTGGGCACCTTATGAAGGCGATCATCAAGATCAACCTTTCACATCGAGTTTTTGCTACTTTTAAAAGGTATAAAGGATAAAGGACGGCGTTACTCAATCCCTTTTAATCCCTTTTGGGATACGCCAGCGCATTCTACGTCTACGGGATGTCGTGAAGGCGATGAGAATGCGTATTTGGCCATACAATGCCTTGCGGTGGCCAGCCGATGAATAAGTCAGCGCTTTATCCTTCCCAGACAAGTCTGGTACCAATTAAGGGTGCACATTTAACGGTTAACGATTTAACGAATTTAACGAATTAACGGCATTTTCCGTTAAAATCTGGCTTAACAACTTAACGAAATTTTTTAAAAAATTAACGGAATTTTTAACGGACTTTTTTCTCAGTGAGTTTATCACATTTACCCTTGGTATTCTCTAATGTTGCAGGTCTCATCCTCCCGATTAGGCCTGTTCCTGAAAAACTCTTGGAAAAATGCATTTTGAAGTCGCGTGTAGAGCAGTCGGAGGAGGTGCCGGCTGTAGCGTGCATCCTTTATCAGGTTTCTAGTCTTCTTTCCCGCACAGGCCAACCAAGCCTTCCATCCCTACGGAGTCGAAGAATTTGTACCAGACTTGTCGGGGAAGGATGGATCGCTGACTACTTCATCGGCTGGCCCCCGGAACAGTCGAGACGGAGAGAATTTTTTCGGCCGCTGGACGTATCATAAACGACTTTAGAAAAACGCCAATAACAAAAGTTAGGAAAGCTACTTTTCCTGAACATTAACACGTTGACGATGTGTCACATCTTTTCGGCGGTAAGGGACTGTGTGACACGATGTCGTGTTACGGTCCCGACGTTACAAAAAAAATGGGTTGATCTCACGCACCAGGCACTCGAAAATCGTGCGTTCGACCAACGTGTCAACATTCCACTGATAGGCTTTAAGTTGTGTTTTTATTAATTGTTTTGTACTTAATGGGCTGGATCCCGCATCGAGATTCCGTATGCTCGTAGAACAGTCTAATAAAAGAACTAGGAAATGAGGAAGGGGGGGGGGGGGGGTACCTGCCTAATCGCACATTTTAAGACGCCTTGTCGGCAATCATCCTGAATGATAATTCCATACCTGTTCTTATTCCACACCCTGTAGATAATTTGTTGCTGAAAGCTTGTTTATTTTTCTGTGTTTGTTGATGCTGAATCGTTTATTTTACATTGCAATGTCACATTCCATTCCTTGAACTTTAGCTGTTGACCTCGTGAAGTTGAAACGTTTAAGGGTTTCCTTGATTTTTTTCATTTGAAATAACGGTTTGAAGCTAATTGTATTTTTAACGAAATTTAACGATTTACCGGAAATTTAACGAAAATTTTTCGTTAAATAATGCCGTTAAAAAATTTACCGCACAGAATTTTGTGTGCACCCTTGGTACCAATTCACCGATCCCGGCGGGATGGAAGACTTGGTTAGTCTGGGCGGGAAATCCGAACAAGGAACCTGGTGTCGAATGCACGCGGCGGTCGGCGCCTCCTCCGACTGCGCTACACGCGCCCTTTGAAAGGTCCCCACTTTAATTTAAGAGTCGCCTGGTTCATATCGTAGGGTGAGCAGTTTCGCTTGAGAACTGTTCAGTTTGATTTGATGGCGATGCATGCCTTCATGTGAACACCATTTTAGCTACGCATCAGTGGAGCTCTGAGAGATGGCTGGATTAGAAGGGCTTAGATGGCTTTTAGACTGCATTCTTCAACCGACACCACCATCGACGAGTCTCATTTCTGCGAAAAGGCCAATTTTTATGTGGATTTTAACGGCAGAGTTTTGCTGAGCATTACGGGCTAGTTTGAACAATGCTAACCGACGCTTGTTTGAATCTCTCAAAAGCTCGTCGCCTATCACGTTCCGAATATTAGGCTACAACCTGAATTACTCTAGGACTACTCTTTACTTTCATTCCTTTATTTTTTGTTCGGCTTTCTGTAAACAATATCGGATTTCACTGCATTTAACTGAAACAATTTTGTCTGAGTTCCTTCGCATATCTCGCAACTGCTCAGAAATAAAACTTCACGAACAGGTTTTACAGTGTGATTCCTTCCCTTATTGAATTGAACTATAGAAACAACCAATGATATGCATTTCTCATAACAAAAGTGTTATCTACAAATATGGATAGGCTCGTTTAAAAAAAAAACAACAGAAATTTCATTCAGACACCCTTGGACAAATTCATAACGCCTTTATTAGACTAACCATATCGTTTCCCCGCAGTATGCATGCGCCATGCGTTCTACTTTTACTGATATATAGATTGCCTCTGGTCTATGCTAATTCTCACTCTACGTTAGTATAGTAAGGAATAAAGGATAAAGGCTGACGTTAATCAATCCCTTTTGGGATGCGCCACGCATTCTACTTCTGCTGGATGCCTCGGAGGCAATCTGAATGCGTTCATGGCCTATACAATGGCTCGCGGTGGGCACCCGACAGGCAAGTCAATGCTTGATCCTTCCCATAAAAGTCTGGCACCAATCTGCTGACCTCGAAAGGATGGAAGGCATGGTTGGCCTGGCGGAAAATCTGAACCAGGAACCTGTAAACGGGTACACGCGACAACTAGCTCCTCTTCCGACTGCGCTCCACGAGCCCAGGCTGTTAAGACAGAGGACTTTTCATTAGCAATCACTTTTATTATTACCGCTAGATTTGTAGTAGGACTATATTCTATATTTAACAAACTTTCTTTTTGCGGACTACGATCAACTTGCTGAATAACTTGGGAGCATGGCATAGCTATCGGAGGATCCGCCGACCGCTGTATGTACATAGGACCGAAGTTCTTTAAATGGGCGAACCAAGTTTTCCATTCCTCCGGAATCGCTGGATTGTTGTAGGACTTGTTTAAGACGGATAAAACGCTGACGTACTGATCATCACAGTTCATTTCTCAAGCCATGTACCGATCAAAGTTCAGTAAAAGTAGAACGCATGGCGCATCCAACAGGAGGATCGAACAAAGTGTTTTTATACATCCGCTGCATTGCTACGCAACATGTTAGGACTGCAGTAGAATTTCAAATATGGAATTTTCACGTCGAATTGGAAACTTTTTATATCAAATTGGGCACTTCTCAAACCAAATTGGACACACTTCTAAGCTAGTCTAATATTTTTCAAATAAAAAAAACTCTTCCAGATCGAAATGAGCTTCTTCTACATTAAACTATAGGTTAGAGAAATTTAGTACACCTTTCTTTGAAGTTTTTATTTACTTCCCATTAAGAGAACACATAGTTTGAAATGTTATAAAATTTTTATTTTTGAGGAAAAACAAAGATTTAAAGCTTGGTATGAAGAGCAGGAAGGTGGCAATTTTATGTTGCCAAAACGGTGGTAGCGCCATGCCTCCGTCCGGAACTTAGCGATTCTTACCCGATTGATAGCAAACTTTCTGTTTGTATGCAGTTTCACGGCTGCAAACGGTGCAACACAAATAAGGATAAAGGATAAAGGACGGCGTTACTCAATCCCTTCTGGGATGCGCCAGCGCATTCTACTTCTACGGGATGTCGTGGAGGCGACATGAATGCGTATTTGGCCATACAATGACTTGCGGTGGCCAGCCGATGAACAATCAGCTCCCTATCCTTCCCAGACAAGTCTGGTACCAATTCACCGACCCCGGAGGGATGGTAGGCTTGGTTAGCCTGGGCGGAAAATCCGAACGAGGAATCTGGTATCGGGTGCACGCGACAGTCGCGCCTCCTCCGACTGCGCTACACGCGCCCGCAACACAAATAATTGTAAAAAAAACACACATATTCCGACTTTCTTGCTGCATGTAAGCAGTATTTACACTATCAATCAAATGAACGTTGCGTTGAACTCTTTGAGTGCACGGCGCGATCCAGTTTTTCGATGCACGGCATGAATGCCGCCTTGCTGTGCTTTGAATCAAAGTTGAATTTATTATTTTCTCAAAATATGAAAACTGTATAAAACTATTACAATCATTCAGACAGCTGAAGTAAAAAAAATCAAAAAAGATCTTCTAAAATTTCCTTAAACAAAAATGTATTTTTACCACCTTGGAGAGTCTGTAGTTTAACCTCTGTGAAGCTCGTTTCTGTTTGGAAGACGTTTAGTTTGTTTTCAAGGTTCATAGGCTAGCGTAAAAGTGTCCAATTTGATTTCAAAAGTGTCTCATTCGACGTGAAAATGGTGTAAATTGTATTGGGGCTTTGGAATATCGACGTGATGCAGCGCCAGAATTCGATATCGATCACGGAGCCGCGCCGCGACCGTTTATGCTGCTGTGCGGTTCGCCGACTACAGTACCCCAGAATTCCGTCAAATTGGATGCATCGTGGCAGCGAAGTATAAATGCGGCGCAGGAAATCGATATCTATGTCTGTGCAAGCATAAACTGCACACAACGCCATCCAATATCTGTTACTATTCACGACAAACTTCTGGCGCTCGCCATCAATTAGCTGTCTCTGAATTGGATGTCATATCCCCTACTTCTTACAGTATTATGCTCGCTATACTTCGTTGAAATACGTCTGAAATTGAATACTTCCTTTGCTATTTCAGGATTTAACAATGCTGATGGTCGTGCTAGGATTCGTATTCTGCTTACTTACCACAGCGGCGAGGCAGATACCACTAGAAGGTATTATCAAGCTTCTTATAGGTCTTAGGGCGCTATTTGAGTTGGGTGGGTGCAGGGAATTCGATAGGCCCTCCTAGAATGTGGTAGAATGCGTTGTATATGGACCTACAAAAATGCAAAATGCAAAAATGAGGTACGGAAGACATGCAATTTAAAGAGGAAAAATTTGAAAATCCGTAGATGTCGGCAGGAGCTCTCAACTTGGACTTAAAGGGATCACCCACCCTATCGAACGCGAGGCCAGCCGCGCAACGACGAGCGGAACGAGTGTCTTCTTTTGTTTCGGCCCAAAAATGGAGGAAATGACTTGAAACCACTCACCTCGGGCGTGCCAGGACCCGCATTCAATGAGCTGGTTGAGCCCTTTGAGTCCAGTCCAAGACCTCAGCAGACACGTTTGAGTGTATGAGTGTTTTCCTTTTTATTTTATTTCGTATTGATGTTTTCGGATTTCATTGTCGTATTTTAGATCCACACATGATGCGCTCTATCAAATTCCAAATGGACCATTAAAATTTTCTACACCCACCTAACTGGGATAGCGCCGGTCTATACAGAAATCGCCAGGTGGTACGGCACATGTCACGTAGGTGAGCAGCATTGGTAGGTGGGGGCGCGCCAGCCAATAACAACCAAGCAGAGCACAAGCCGAACACATTCCAGCCCATTAGGGTACCAAATGTACATGCCCTCTCTGAATGGTATGTCCATTCAATGCGGTCTGATTGGTTTAGGCGTTCCCACCTACCAATGCTGCTCACCTACGCAACATATACCGGTGGTGCTTTATAATGAGAACTACCAATATTGATTAGGATGCGCGACATAATTGATACTGTCAATTCTAACTACGACGTACTTCATGATGAATGAAGTATAAACAGTCCTTACATTGTATGCGAATTCAGAGGAAATGAAATCGCGGTTGACCATTTCGGACCAGATGGTGTTATGCTTCAGTAGATGTGCCAAATTAGCTCAGAAGTGAGAAATTCTCGGTTTGGTAAGGAACACCAAGTAGGATAAGCCTAGTTAAAGACGGAAAGAGTCTAATACTATAGTGCAATAAGCTTACCGTTCCACGGTGTCGCATCTTTCTGCACGGATTCGGCTTCGGCTACGGCTCGACACTGATAGGGGCAGCTGATGCCGATGAAGGAGTAAACAGAACTGACAACGGTAGGTAGGTGGGAGTGCTGTTTGTTCGCCGCTAGTACTGAATCAATGTTTGATTAATGACATCCCCGGCTCACATCACCAGCACCACACTCGATCAGGTTTTGTTTCTAAAGGACAACACACCCTCGAGAGCTCGCGGCTCCGCTCACGGTGCAGGTGGTGGTCGAAAGTGCATTTTTTTCGGAGGAGAAAAAGGAAAGGAAAAACGAGCATGCGTAATATAAGAAATATAATAGTTTGGGTTTCGCTTCGTCTGGTCCTTATGCAAAAACAAAACTGTAAAATATCCGTCTCCTGTGCTCATCGGCTAAGGAGGTACAGCTTACGTATAATCTTGTTTATCCGCCCCTGGGTACCCTCGAATACCTGAGCTGTTCCCACTGAAGTTGAGGAGATCCCTCAAAACTGGGTAATAAAACCGAGTTAGTTGGCTTCTCTATCACCGACTGCCGCTGAATCTTGATGTGATGTTGTACAATAGTCGTTAGCTCTTCTGAAGGTGAAGTCCAAGTTTGCTTGCAAACTTTTTCCGGCTGATGCTCCGGCACAACCGTCTTCTTTAGAGCCTGAAAAAGTGAGGTGTGAAGAGTTGGAGAGATTACTCGTCCGAAGATGATTTCAAGTTAAAGCAGTTTCAAGACTATAAAGAGAATGAGACGAAGGAAGGCAAGGCAACCCGACAACCTTTGGATACAATCCAAAGCTAGGCAGTCCCCCTCGGATGGGGACCAGGGGAAAATAATTATTTATAGCCCTAATTTGCTGAAAGGTTTTCTAACCAACTGGATACCTTTAAAATTAATTGAACACCTTTCAAACAAATCTTGGACAAAAGTCTAAATGAATCGATGACAAATTACCCTGAATGGAAGGAGACGTAAAGCGCTTGCCTGCTTCTGTGAGCATCGGTGTCTGGTTTCTTTTTTCTTCAGCAGGTTCTTGGTTCGGATTTCGCGTCTTGGCCAACCAGGCCTTTCATCCCTCTGGGTCGGTGAACTGCTATCAAACGTCTGAGAATGATAAAGCACTGACTTGTTTATGGGCTGGCCACCGCAGGTCAATTTTTAGGCTAAATACGTATTCAATCTGCCTTCAAGACATCCTGTGGAAATAGAATGCGTGGTGCCGAATCCCGAAAAGGGTTTAGTAACGCCGCACTTTATCATTTATCTTAAATGGTAATCAAATGGAAACACAGCCATTAAATTCATATTTTTTTCGCTAGCCATTAGATTGCGTGTAAATCTACTTTCGCATAAACAGTCGCAACAAGCCACCATTGAAAATGACGAATAAACGAAATTTGTTTGACCGCTCCCTAACTCAGTGAAAACAACACCTGCTTAAGTTATACAACAAACACCCTGGGTGTTCAATAACGAAAAAATCATCCAAATGACGTCTGAATCGCTTTTCTCTGACTAACTATCAACAGGGTGCGTGTAGCGCAATCAGAGGAGGCGCCGACTGTCGCCTGCACCCAATACCAGGTTCCTGGTTCCGATTTCCCGCCCAAGCCAACCAAGCCTTCCATCCCTCCGGGGTCGTTGAATTGGTACCAGACTTGTCTGGGAAGGATAAAGCGCTGACTTGTTCATCGGCTGGCCACCGCAAGTCATTGTATGGCCAAATACGCATTCAGTTCGCCTCCACGACATCCTGTAGAAGTAGAATGCGTGACGCATCCCCAAAAAGAGTGAGTGAGTAACGCCGTCCTTTATCCTTATCCTTTGACTATCAACACATGCACGTTCTTAAAAGATTAAAGAGTAAGGTACTAACCTTATAAACATTATAAACAATTAACATTATAATAACAACATTATAATAACATAACATTATAAAGACAAAGTTAACAAAGCAACTAAAAAATCTAATTTGTTTCGAAAACAGCTCATTGTTGACTCCTCGCACTACACGCTAATCTGTGTCTGTTCACCCCTACTCAGTGCCTTGGTATCTTGGTATAGAAGACACGTGTATATCCAGTTACATCAGTAGATCACACCAGGGTCCATCGTTCACCGGCCTGTTTAGGCATAACTAAAGGTTAAGATTAACTACCTAGGGGATCGATGACGAGTAATAGTAATGCATTGCGGTCTCAACCGTTAACTTGGTCCGGTTACCCTAATGTATGCTTTTTTTGCTCCTAAAATTGAAGAATCTATCTCCAAACAGAACCTTACATAGCTTTCTAAGCAATATGGTACTAGGTGCTTTTTTGCGGTTCGTTTTGGGTAAATGATGAAAATCACTACTTATATGCCTACCGTAGCAACCCCTCGGATCATGTCCGTCAGCGATTATGCACCTGTTTAGGTGAAAACAGCGATCTGCCGGCATTGATGGATTTTCGAGCAGCTGTGGAGGCCAGTATGCTGAAGCGACGACTTCAGAACGCCTTCAGGTCGGCACTCCTCTACGCTGCCAGCAATCCGAACGCGCTGCCGTTTCGGCCGTACTCCAGAGCTGTCGCTCCATCAGCTGCTGACTACGAGAGCTCCAATCTGAACGATCTGATGGCCTGAGTTGTCTATTATCCCAGTTCGTCAGAGATTAGCCGTCTCCTGATATACTCCTATCTTTTGGCGTTGTTTTTCCTCAATAATATGTTCTGTGTGTTTTCGTTGTTTGAAACGGTCCGGAAGAAAAGAAGGAAAAAGTGTGGCGAGTTACTTCCACAGAACTTTTACGAGTAATCACTCCACTCTCTTCGCCTAGACAACTTGTTGTTATGATAACTTGAAGCGCAGCTCGATTGGAGAAGACGCCGGCTGTCGTGTGCACCCCTGATCAATGTGCTTGGTTCGGGTCCAGCTTAGGCTAATCAAGCCTTCAGCGACGGAGCCCTTGAACTGGTGTCAGGCTTGTCACCTAGAGATAAAATATCACCATTTATCGGCCGATCATAGAAGGTCCTGGTATAAGAACGCATTGTAAATGCCTCCACGATACCGCACAACTAAGATGCGCCGCGTAGGCCAAATGGAGAGGAGTGGGACGCGTAGGTCGCATCGAATGGCCGCATAACTAGAGGAGGACGTGTTTGATCGGTGTTCTGATTGACCAGCGCGAGTTTGATGTCGGATACGATTGGCTGGCGCTCTTCCACCATCCAGTGTTGCTCACGTTCGCTACACGGACGGAGCAATGTCTCCTTGGAGTAGAATAAGTGCCTTCAGTTACGCTGATGGGTTTATTTATTTATTTATTCGTTTATTTACTGCACCAGAAGTGCGCCTTTAAAACATAACGAAGAAAGAGAACACAGTGTTAGCCAAACAATCAAATTCAACCATGAAAATGACCAAACGAAGTAGTGTGAGTAGTGGGAGAATACTATGAGATGCAGCTAGGTAAAAGAACTTCGTTTGCAGCTATCCAGCCGACTCGGCGCAGAGGACTAAGAAATAACGTACTCAAAAAAGCGAAGTATAATGTAGTATAATCCTAAAAGAACTGTTTCAAGTTAGGCATAGTTAAATAAGCTAATTTGATATCACCGTCAAAGGGTGCAGGCGTTAGCATTCAGTATACCTATGGCGTGATTCCAAGTGGATGTGGAAATCAGCACCCTGAGGAGAGGAAAGCACCTAGGAGTCCGGACGTATAACCGGTCATACCCAGCCGGCAAGTAGCAACATTACGCTTCCTCTCTATGATGCTTCCATAGGAACTGAGTTTTGTTGTGTTTTATTCTCAACCGCATGTGCATAGGTTATTTTATTTATTCATGGCGTAGAACAAAGTCTAGCATCAATGATGTTAAAAAGGGAACAAACAAAAACATTTCTAACACAAAACATAACAATCAACAATCACTGTTAAACGACGCATGAGTACTAGCATATCTTCGAGCACTTCACGAAATTCAACATGTAGTAGACATTCTACACACGCGCACAGACAGTCTCGCCAAATCGTCGTACTTGCCAAGCAGCAAGTTGAATTCTTTGAGAACCCTGTATGTTAGAAAATCTGACCTAATCCGTGTCTTAGCAATCGACACTCGGAGCTTAAGCTTTCCTCTTACGAATTTTTTTCAGCATCCCTTCAAAGAAATCTTCCGGATTGATTGATAACTTTCTGGACAAAATTTTATAAATCATGACAATATCAGCAGTTTTTCTTCTGTTCTTCAATGATGGAAGACCAAAGAACTCATTTAACAGAAGACCTTGCGGAAAAGGCCTCATTTGACGTTTTCTTTGTGTTGGTGGAAAGTTGGAGCACTCTGGTACCCTACAACGTCGATTGGAGAGTTGACGGCGCTCGCTCGACGAGTACTATGATAAAGCGACGACTGATGATTGATTGATTGATTGATTACACACGATACCACATGTGGAAAGAAAAAACAACAAAACATTAAAAATAATCAGCGTAAAACCATAGAACATAATCAGGCCAAGTCTGAAAGCGCGTTGATCAACACAGTGGTTAAGAGAACCAACAGGAACGACCGGCAACAACTACATAGATGTCATTATTTAAGGTGCAAGGATAGAAGATTTTTGAATTTTGCTAAACTACTAGGAACTTGCACCTTTTTGCTCTGTCTGGAGTACTCCGACCCCGCTCTGAAAGCGAAAAAATAAGCCTAAGCGTTGTTCGTGGTTGCTTAAAGGCCAATTCTCGCTCTAGTCCCGGGTACGTGAACATGTAAATGTGAAGAATTTGAACCCTAGTAACATTTGCATTATTTTGTACATAATAATGAGATCAATCTTTTTTCTTCTGAGTTGGAGGCTGTCAAGATTTATCATTTTGTTTTTAATAATTCGGCGAAGAACGAACTTATGTGAACCCGAGGCACAAATGAACAGCTTCCTTGTGAAACTATTCTGGACTTTTTCTATCCTGTCGATTTCGGACTTCTTTCGCATATAGAATGTACACGTGCCGTGTTCAAGAATTGGGCGTACATAAACTTTGTATACCTTAATGAGAAGAGAAGAATCACTAGAACTGAGGGACTTGAATAAGAGGTGCAGCCTTGGTCCGGCTTGCTAGAAATGTTCTTACAGTGTTCCTCAAAGCTAAGCCTAAGTCAAGAAGGAAACAAAGGTCGCTAACACTATCAACATTCTCCATGTTCGGTTTTCATAAAACCTGGGCATATTGCAAGAGTAGTCTTAATGCTTCTGTGCCACGCAGGTTTGCTATAGTAGAACATCTTTATTCGGCCGACGTTTCGACAACTTTGTCGTTTTCAAAGGCCTGAAAGAAGTTCGAAAACCTAAGACCAGACACTCATTTCGGCAAAAACGTCTTTCTCCAGCTCTGTTAGTTCCAATATTTCCTACAATTGTTAAGCAGAATCTAACTGAAGCAAGCCGAACTCACCGTTGTTTAACAAGTACTGAAGGAACGCTCAACTACGCTACCACCATTGAGCAACTGAGACCTACCAACTGCGGATCCATACTGATGTTAAGTGTATAGATTGCACGGTCTCAGAGCTTGCACAGCGGGATGAATGGCAAAAATGGTGAATGATCGAAATGCACTCACTTCGGTTATTCATTGTTGGATTACGTTCGCGGATCCAGAAGGCCTCTAGGGCCTTTCTGGGACCGATCTCACTTTCACGAAGCAACACAGTGCATTTAATATTTAAATCGTCTCGTGATGGACATCCACTCGATATTTGCTGATGAGTGGGGTTACCAAACTACGCTTTTCCTTACCAGCAAGATGTTCCCTGATGCAAACGCCTAGCGCTCTCCCTGTTTCCCCAATATATAGCTCCCCACAGCTTAAACACTGAATTTGGTAAACCATACAAAACATAAATAAGACCCATCATGGAATGCGGCTCATCAGTGTTCTGTCCTATCAAAAAGAGGGATGTTGATTTGTTGGAAAAGGCACAAAATAACTTTACAAGGAAGGTGATTCTGAGGCTGAAGAAGCCGGGATTCTGTAGAATACCGGGCTCTCGACATAGGAATTCACGGTTTCAACTTCACACCCTTGAGTCGCGGCGGAAGCGAAATGATGTGTGTACGGTTTTTAAAATACTTTCAGGATTAATGAAGGTGGAAGTTAATAAATTTTATCGCATCGTCAAGTCTAGAACTCGGAGGAATTCAGAGAAAATTGGATATAAGACGCCTAAGACCAGAATTCGTGGAAATTCTTTCACATGCAGAGCCGGATCGGGTTATATCTCACTCAAGAGTGAGGTACCCTCCATTCCGCAACTCTTCTCGGTTTTTAAGCGCATTGCAGGGAAGCGGTTGTTGTCTTTTTCATGACCCTTTTCATGATGTTACTTCTCGATGTTTTTGATTGGTTGTGTTCAGTTTGTTTTATTTTTTCCCATGACTGCCTTAGCGTATTGAATAAATAAATAAATAAATAAATGCCTTTCTGCGCACAGTCTCCACTTCTCCCATAGGGGCAGATCACGCAGCCTCTCGTTATACATGAACGATCGTAAGGCCTATTGCGAACTAGCAGTCGAAAAAGCGTTGGATTTTTTGGATTTAGGGCCATCGTTTTCACTATCGCAGCACGTGAATGGATCGACGTATCGAAAAGTAGTGGGCGTGTTACATAAGTTAAGAGATCAGCTTAGAGCGAAGGCAAGAAACAACCCTGACTCTCGTACAAACGAAGAACCTCTACGAACGATGCTCTCACCTATTCCGTTCCCTCGCGCTTTTTACAAGGAGCACGACCCTGTTCCTGAAATTGATGAGTGGAACGACCAGCACTGGAGCGCCTTCCCATAATGTACTGTCGATACATTGATGATTGTTGTATAATAACGACAACGCAATCCGAGATGGATGAGTTGTTCAACATCCTTAATACACAGTCACGAAACATAAAATTCACTTCGTGTGACGGCTGGCTACCGTATTTGAACACTCAAATTAGGGTAGCAAACGGCTCTTTCAATGTGAAATGGTATCGTAAGGGTAGCTCCAAGAACATCATAGTCCATGCAAAATCTGCTCACCCTCTGACTGTGAAATGTGCTGTGCTTCGCAACATGTACAGAACGGCAGTGGGTGTGTGCACGGGACATGAGGAGCGCGAGGAATCACGTATGCTTGCCCGAAATATTGCACGTCTCAATGGGTACGATCCAAGACAACGAAATGGCCGGATGGAATCTGGGCGTGGTGTAAATGCGCGGGAAAATAAAATATGTCTCCAGTTATCCTTTATTTCTGAGGAGGTCACGGCAGCTGTACGTCTATGCCCAGTGCGAGCAAATTTGGACGATGACGTTGTGCTGGTCAACATACCAGGACACAACATCAAACGACTGCTAGTTCGCAATAGGCTTTACGATCGTTCATGTATAACGAGAGACTGCTTGATCTGCCCCTATGGGAGAAGAGGAGACTGTGCGCAGAAAGGTATGGTTTACCAAATTCAGTGTTTAAGCTGTGGGGAGCTATATATTGGGAAAACAGGGATAGCGCTAGGCGCTCGCATCAGGGAACATCTTGCTGGTAAGGAAAAGCGTAGTTTGGTAACCCCACTCATCAGCAAACATCGTGTGGATGTTCATCACGGAGACGATTTTAATACTAAATGCACTGTGTTGCTTCGTGAAAGTGAGATCGGTCCCAGAAAGGCCCTAGAGGCCTTCTGGATCCGCGAACGTAATCCAACAATGAATAACCGAAGTGAGTGCACTTCGATCACCAGTGAGTTTTTGCCATTCATCCCGCTGTGCGAGCTCTGAGACCGTGCAATCTATACACTTAACATCAGTATGGATCCGCAGTTGGTAGGTCTCAGTTGCTCAATGGTGGCAGCGTAGTTGAGCGTTCTCTCAGTAATTGTGGAACAACGGTGAGTTCGGCTTGCTTCAGTTAGATTCTGCTTGACACTCGTAGGAAATATTGGAACTAACAGGGCTGGAGAAGGGCGTTTTTGCCGAAACGAGTGTCTGGTCTTAGGTTTCGAACTTCTTTCAGGCCTTTGAAAACGACGAAGTTGTCGAAACGTCGGCCCAATAAAGTTGTTCCACTATAACAAACCTGCGTGGCACAGAAGCATTAAGACTACTATCAACATTTACCACAGCAGTTCCATTGACCTCATACGTGTGTCTAGGACTGGAAGGTTCCAGGTGGAGCACTTCCGTTTTATCAACAGATAAGGGTAACTTTCACAAATTTGACCATTGAACAACCTCGTCTTTGGCAGCTTGAACGCCAATCGAGTCGTCTTTATTCTGCAAGCATCTAAAGACCCTAATATTGTCGGCAAACATTCTACAAATAACTCTGAGCCGTTCAATTTTCTGCTGTAAATCATTTACGTAGATAATAAACAACAAAAGTGATAACTCTGCGCCCTGAAGAACACCACTACGTGCTGCCCTTACACTAGGTAGACTACCGAACTTGAAAAGTACGATGTTGGAGAAAGCTTTTAATCCAAGCAAATATTCGGGAATGGATCCCAACAACCTGATTTAACTTTAATAGAAGGAGTTTATGGGAGTCTCTATCAAATGCTTTTTAAATGTCAAACTAGATCATATCCACTTAACCTTTGTCATCGATGCCCAAAGCCCAATCATCAAGAAATTTCAATAACTTGGTTTCTGTCTATTTTCCTTTCCTGAACCCATGTTGACAGGGAAAAAATACGATTTGATTCCAAATGATTAGCGATACACATCTTGAGAATTTTTTCAAAAAGCCTACAGAAAATTGAGGTAATACTTACTGGCCTATAATTACTTGGATTATTGAACGGAGGCTTCTTTGGTATAGGTGCAACAAAAGAATGTTTCCACTTGATACAGGTGAACGGAAAGTTTAGTTTTCAATATATCGATTCTTTTAAGCCTCACTTGTGAAAGGTTGCTTGTCCTAGATACCAGTTCCATGGGGCGGCCAGCGTACCCGTGTGCCGAAGCTCTGGTATCTACCGCAGGGCATCATAGCTGGCTGATGTGGACACGCAGCCTTTGTTGAAAACGATTATTCCTACAAGATAAGCAAGACTTGTAATTATTGTTTTTACTTCCAACTAATTGCTTCCGTTTTTTGTTTCTGGATTTACTACAAGTTATGCCTTACTATCTATCAAAACCGTATGAAGCTCTACAACCCACCGGTTTAATGTTTTGATTTTCTTCCTATAGTTAGTTACCACTGGGTATCGCCGCTGCCTGTTAATTCGTTAATTCGTTATTCTGGTGTTGATTCTGTTTCGTTTCTCTTTTTTCTTCTTACTTGTTTGAGTTCCGCTCTTACTCATGTTCTAATGTGAATGGTCATTTTTGACGTAAATAAATAAATAAATAAATAAATAAATAAAATGTGTAAAAGAAAATAGTATGTGAAAGGTTGAGGCTGTATTCAATCGCTGTTTGGTATGCGCCGCGCGTTATACTTCTACGGTATGTCCTATGAGCAATTTGCATATCTTTCCATACCTTGCTTTTACTCTTCTGCGGTGCTTAGCGCTGCTCAGTGCTTTACCTTTTCCAAACAAGTGTGGTACAAATTCAGCGACCCTGATAGAGGTACTCTTTCGCGTTTTTTTTTGCTGCGCGAGAAACCCACCCGAACCAAGAACCTGGAATATGGTGCATGAGGTAGCTCCCGCTCCTACTTCGGCTGCGTTACCACGGACCAGAAAAAGATCTAGATATCCGCAAAAGTATCTCTTCATAGGTAAGTGACGTTGCAAGGTCACGCGAAGCGAGAAAGTGAGTACTTGTTTTTCAATATTTGAGATCTGTATTCATATCGAATCGCATACCGGTCTGCCTCCATCGGCTGGGTTTTTTATGTCCAGACAAAGCGACATCTGTTAATGCTCGACTGCCCAGAACGGTTTTCATTAGGTGCGTGATCTTGATGAAACGAGGGTCCGGACGATAGTGATCTCACCTGTGAATTAGGAGGAGCATTCACAAATTAGGTCACCCTGGCACTCTGTTCCCACTCCGCAGTGCTTCCACCTTTGATATCTGCCTTCTGATTTGAACTTAAGCAGTCGCTATCCACCATGTGCATCTATCTTGTATTTGCATCTATCTGTAGTCGTTCTTACCAAGAAATCTCATTCAGTAATAATCACGTCTACATACATAGCATCGATTTTTTAAGGAATAACGCGGACGTAGATTCTGAAGAACGGCGGACTTCACTCCTGTCATCTTCTTTCCTTCATGTGACTTCGTTGTATAAAATATAAGAAATTATAGTAAAGTAGAGTGTGCCCATAGACTGAATAAGATCAATTCTGCCGAACAGACGCTCACTAATTGAAGTAAATTATGGAACCTTATTGTATGATCTGCCATCGAGCTCCTCTTGATTGTTGGCCAGAGGAGAGCGGAACAGGGAACCTGTAACACCTGTCTTTGATCGTCGAGTTGCTCGAGCGGCACAGCACTTACTCGTCCCTGTCGCGTGCCAGAGTGCTCCAATGGATCCTTCTCGCTCGAGGGACACGAAGAGCGTCACAACGGTCGTTCAGGGCTTTCACGAAGAAGTCCGACCAACGCGTTGGTGGGCGTCCTGGTGTTCTCTTGACATCCCGCGGAATCCAGTCGGTGACGGCTCTCGTCCAGGGGTGTCTGCGAAGCGCATTACGTGGCTCGACCACCTAATTTTCGACAACTTGGCCTATGCGACAGCGTCTCTGCCTTTTGAACGTCGACGAAACTCGGAGCTAAAGAGGCCTTCTGAATTGTCAAGTTCAAAATCCTTGAATTTTCCTTGACAGCAAAAGACAAGGGTCGCGAAAGTGGCCAGCATCAGGAGACGATCACCGGCCACCCAGTCGCATCGGAAGGCGTGATTTCGGATTCCATCCGATTTCGAGAGGGGGTCGGTAACCTAATTGGGTAGCGTGTGTTCGGTCGATGCTCTACCTGGTTAGGTTTATCTGGCGCGTACCCATCTCCCAATGATGTCCACTTTCGCGACATGAATCTTAAGGCAATAGGATGGAACCGAATGACCGTTGTTGTCCTGAGAGTCAATCGCCTTCACATGGGAAGAGTATCGTTGCCATAGGCTCATATCACCTGGCACCGGTCGTCCCGTTGATCATCGAATTGCTCGAGCGGGCACCAGTAGTGTCTCCATTCGTCCCTCTCGCGTGCCAGAATGCTCCAATGGATCCTCCTCGCTCGTGGAACACGAAGAGCGTTATATCAGTCGATCAGGGCTTTCACAAAGAAGTCCGACCAACGAGTTGATGGGCGTTCTAACGTTCTCTTGACATCGTGCGGAATTCAGTCAATGATGACTCTCGTCAGGCGGGTGTCTGCGAAGCGCATTACGTGGCCGGCCCACCTAATATTCGACGACTTGGCCGATGCGACAGCGTCTCTCATCTTCGAACCTCGACGAAGCTCGGAAATACGGAGGCGTTCTCTCACTCTGAGCATCGTATACGATGACGACGATGCCCCTAAATTTATAAGCCAAAATGGCGGTAGCTTCTGGAAAAGGAAGGACAAGGCGTGGCCTACATGCTGCTGATAGAAAATCTTCCGTATTTAGCGACCCAGATGGGCTCTAGCCATTTTTAATGGTCATCTCTTTGAAGCGCCATGATGTGCTTTGCACCCCGTTTTCTGTTAATGTCCATAGAAGAAGATTACGAACTGTAATGTCCACTTCTATAGTGTCGTGGGATGAGGAGAATTTAGATTTAGATTTTATCTCAATCATGAAATTCACTTCGTGGAACCCAAACTGAAACCCGTCTAGTGATTTCTCCGGCAAGCTGAAAAACTCCGACACCATCGAGAAAGTAATTGGCTTAATTCGGAGATAATGATGGAAGGCAAGAACTCGTTCAGATGTCAACTGACGTCGAATTAGGCAAGGCGAAAGTAAGGCGGATATTCGCTTTATTGCTTAATCGGGTCGGGACAGCTCTTCTATACACGATTCTAGCGATCTTTCTAGGAAACATGTAGAAGTTTTCTAAACTTACAGTTGTGGCACAGCCGGAGGAGGCGCGACTGTCGCGTGAACCCGATATTAGGTTCCTGGTTCGGATTTCCCCCCATGCCAACCAAGCCGTCTATCCCTACGGGGTCGGTGATTTGAGAAGGATAGGATAGAGCGATTGTCTGGGAAGGATAGAGCGCTGACTTGTTCATCGGCTGGATACCGAAAGTCATTTTATGGCCATATACGCATTCAAATCGCCTTCACGACATTCCGTAGAAGTAGAATGCGTGGCGCATCCCAAAAGGGATAGAGTAACGCCGCCCTTTATCCTTTATACCACAACCCACTGTTGTCTTAGACGTCATCTACCGTTTACTCCTACAGCTAATTTTTATAAAATGTGTAGATTGTATTTACGTTTCACTTTTCGTGAACTCTTTTATATACAAGATTGTGTGCGTTTGTACTTTTACTCCTGCAGCTAAAAAATAAAAATAAAACGAGATAAATTTCACTTGCTGTTCTGAATCGGAACGTCCCCAGAAAGCGAACAGCTCGTGAACACATTAGGCGGCACGTTCGGATGGTTCCCATTAGACGGCCGAAATTTATAGCCGCTGCATTCTCATTCCCCCACTGGAAAACTGACCCCATAGGAGAAGACACATCGTGTTACTCTCCCCCCACGTCGCCCCCGTAGAAGGAGAACCCGTTTGTCATCGTTGTAGTGAGTGCGGGTCAATGGGCTGCACAGCGTGGGAGCAGCTGCGGTTACTGCATGTCTCTATGTCGTCTTTGGCCGACTTCTACAGTACCCAGCATCCTGCCGCCTTCGTTTATATTTCGGAAAAGAGATGGGTTTTTCCGGCTCCTGAGATCTTCGGTATTTTTTGCCTCCAAGCTGAAGCGTTCTAACATCCTATGCCACTGCGGCTCGTCATCTTGAGAAGATAGTGGCACACTCAGCAGCCACCACTATGTACACGCGTACTTCTTTCGTTGAGGTCATCCTTCCAGTCTTTTTGCAGTGTATCCCAAGCACTAACGCCAGCAGATTTCCACCTGAAGCTTGTGTAGACCTATTGAAGGATAAACTCCAACTCTATGCACTCTAATCGAGTGCAATTCCCAATGAGAAACTCTTGCAACCATTGTTAGACCTGCGATGATTCTGACCTCCAGCCTTTAATGTGGAAGCAGACAGAACCAGCCAGATGTGCTATTGTACTATCACGATTCCATAGGTCAGGAGTATTTTTTGGCTAAATTTCGCTTAGTTTTGGAATTTCGGCTAATTGCGGCAGCTAAGGCGCTGGCGTGCACCCGATACCAGCTTCCTGGTTCGGATTTCCCGCCCAGGCCAACCAAGTGTTCCTTTCCTTCGGGGTCGGTGAATTGGGACCGGATCTGTCTGGGAAGGAAAAAAAACGCTGAATTGTTCATCAGCTAATCGCCGCAAGTCATTGTATGGCCAAACACGCATTCAAACCACCTCCACAACATCCCATAGAAGTGGAATGCGTGGCGCATCCCAGAAGGGATTGAGTAACGCCGTCCTTTATCCTTATCCTTATGCGGTAGGTGTGGGTGAACAATGCTGTGGTATGGTATGATGTACTAAATGGAATCAACATTACATAATAACAGTTTCATTATACAAGTAAAGCTGAAACATTACAACACTTTCGTTTCTTCTCTTAGACGACTGTAAGAGCTAGACGTGTATAAAAGATTAAAGTTCTATCCTCCTTCCAAGGACCAGCAAACGAAATGTGAATACCACAATTCGTTCTGAAACCTTTATGATTTTGGCATCGAAAAGCGCAGATTCTAGCGAAGAAGGTGAGGTCCGATCGTGAGGACGACTGCGAAGTTTACCCCTGCATTAGGGGGGGGGGGAAGTAATAAGACAAATTGAAAAATTCTTTATCTCTCGGTAGTGGTAGTAGTAGCAGCATGGAGAGATGTCCGGCGAATGCGGTGGGTGAGGCATGTGAACGTAGTCCAGCTGAGCAAGCTTTTCCGTGGTCACTTTTGCCCGATGGTGTGCGTCGATGTCGAAGAGGAGGACCTTCTTGACGCCTGCGACTGAACAGTCGCAGGTCCACCTCTTCTATTTCGTTCACCATGGCCTTGGAGTCCATCGTCGTGCTTTTGGTAAACAGCTTCCAAAATACCGGTCCATGGACGCAGACTCATAAGCTCAGAAGGTGCTTCTCGCCGTGAACATCCCGCCGAACGAAGGTCGGTAACAGGTCACCAGGCCTCACCCAGACTCGCTGCTTGGCAGTGTTAAGGTAGAAGACGTACTTTTCATCTTGCGTGACTATTGATTCCAGTCTGCTTGGGGTTGGGAATCGGGAGAGATTTGCGCGACACAGATCGACTCGTCAGACTAGGGTTTCGGCATGCCTCTGGAAAGGGCGGAAGTGGTCCATTCTCAGGTGGCTTTCAGTAAGTAGCATACAATCATACAAATACGATAAGCACGAAATCAGATTCTAGATACGAGATATATGGACACTGCATGGAGAGTCCCATTATTAGGGGGGGAGCAAAAGTAATGAGACACCCCATGCCGTGTCCAAATAACTCGTGGCTGGAGTCTGGTTTCGTGCTCATCGTATTTGTATGTTTGTGTGCTACTTACTGAAGCCCATCTGAGAAGTTACCTCTTCCGCCCTTTCCAGAAGCATGCCAAAACCCCAGTCTGTCTCATGCCGAAACCCCAGTCTGACGAGTCGACCTGTGTCGCGCAAATCTCGTCCCATTCCCAACCCCGAGCAGCCTGGGCTCAATATTCACGCAAGATGAGAAGTACGTCTTCTTCCTTAACCCTGCCAAGCAGCGAGTCTGGGTGAGGCTTGATGATCTGTTACTGACCTTCGTTCGGCTAGATGTTCACGGCGAGAAGCACCTTTGGAACTTTTGGGTCTGCGACCGTGGATGGTTTACCGGAAGCTGTTTCCCAAGAGCACTACGATGAACTCCAAGGCCATGGTGAACGAAATTGAAGAGATGGGCCGGCGAATCGTTCTTATTCATTCGCAACGCTTCAAGAAAGTTCTCCTCTTCGACAACGCCACATCCCATCGGGAACAAGTGACCACGGATAAGCTTGCCCAGCTGGGCTACGTTCAAATGCTTCACCCACCGTATTCGCCGGGCATCTCTCCATGCGACTACCATCACTTCTTGGGCCCACGGGACTTCCTAGTCGGAAGGGACACAAGAACCCAAGCAGTCCTTGACAACCATATCGAGCAGTTGATCAACACCAGGCCCAAGCAATTCTGGAAGGATGGGGTCAGGAAGTTGGCTGAGCGATGGCAGCAAGGTCATTGCCCTTAATGGCAAATACATTTCTCAGCATCGTTGAGTTGTAATTGAGTTATAGAGAGATTAAAAAATTTTTCAATTTGTCTCATTACTTTTGTTCCCCCTAATACTTTTGCCCTCCACCACCCTAATAGAAGACATTTCTAAGGGATGAAGCTGATTTGATCAATTTTGTTGCGAAACTATCCATCAGCGAATTCCCAAGTCTTTTGTAGGAATGGAGGCTTCTTGAACTGATGTGGTCTTGTTGAGCTGGTAGCCAAGGCTCTTAGAACAGAAAGCTCCCGTGGATATGCAGTGGTCGACACATGGCCAGTCAGTCGTTCGCCTTGCTCGTTCCGCCAATAAATGTGATCCCGAAGTGAGGTTCTTCAGGTCACATTCACGGTCCGATTTTGACGGTGGTGTCGCCGATGGTCATCTTGTTGAAGATTGGTCTTCCCTCTGGAACTGTTCCAACTCCGCATAAACGGAGCCTCGACGTCTTCGTCGTCGTAGCCGGACATCCTATCAGAAACCAAAGAGCCGCCACAAACATAAGAAGCATTGGAAAGATCGCTCTCGGTCCCAAAAGTCCCCACTGTGCGACGGGTTGATTAATAATGGCGCGAGTAGTCGGCGCCCGCCAACTCCGGCCTTTATCTGACCGATCCTGCAGGGATTGCTCGAAGACTCTAAGAAAGAAGTTCAAAGCTTTCTCCAGCTCAAGCTCACTTCTGCTACCTGCTTTCTACTGCTGTAGAGCATCAAGCAGAGGAAAAACAAGACAAACACGATAAGCATAAGGATAAAGGATGAAGGTCGGAGTTGGTCAACCCGATTACGGGATGCGCCACGCTTTTCACTTTCGAGCTTCCCTGGAGACAATTTAAATTCGTATCCATCCACTACAACAACTGCTTACTTGGGCAGTAATATATCGCATTTCGGATCTATCCTACTCCGGAGGGGTCAAATAACTAAAGAGTATGTAAAAAATCGACCTGGAACTTACCGAGCGACTCCTACAGAGTACGACAAAACCTAAACCAGAAAAATTCTCGAGCAAAAAAAAACGAGAGAAATAAATGTTTTCGCCGCGGTTGTAAGCGGGTGAAGTTATGTGCCCTCCTCACCATGTTAGATCCTGGTTTAACATGTCAGGCGGCGGTCAGCACGCGCTAGGTGGCTTTATGCGCCCTCCTCACCATGTTATATCCTGGTTCTAACATGTCAAACGGTGGTCAGCACGCGGCACGACGCCATTGCGCTCTTGGCCGCCGATTTCGTTTTTTTCTTTGCTTTAGGTTCTATCGTGCTCTATAGGAGTCGCTCGGTAAGTCCCAAGTCGATTTTTTACATACTTTTTAGTTATGTGCCCCCCCCCGGACTAGGATGGATTCCGCATTTCCCCTATTCTCCACAGCAGATACGTAATCTTGCGACAAGCTGCTTAGGATCACTCTAACAAGAGCGAGGACTCTCTAAAGGTGGAGATCCGCGGAGCGTTGTCGTCTTTCGAATTCCAAAAATGTGGACGCTTTTTCTGCCCCACAAGCAGCACATGTTGCTGGCGACTGGTGAGAGAGACATCAATCAAAGTTCAGCATCAGCCGCAGCAGTTTTCGCCGGTGTGATGCCGGTATCGCAGTCAGTCCCGACATTCTCTTCTGAAAACGAGCTTTCCCTGCTTGCTTCGCTGACAATTTTTTTTGCGCTATTCGAATTGACGAGATGCCGGCTTTCAGTTCGAAACCGAGAGTGTTCTTCTTCCACCAAAGCCACAATTCCGCTCACACTTTGCGATATCAAAAGTGCAGAAGCACCACCGCTGGCTTTCTTTTCTTCGACGGAACGGAAGCGCCAGGTGACTACGAAATGATATCTAAGACGCTGATACGGGATGCTATGGCGGAGGAGATTTTGTAAGGGTGTCAGAGAAAATGGAAGTTTTTGAAATGGAATACGATACTTCGGAATTGTAACACACACTAATCATTACCTGCAGGGAGCGCTAAAAATCATGACTTCGTAGAAGAAAAATTTTTGTCCTGGTCGCCAATTTGGTCAGCATTGGGGGTTGGGAACGCGTAAGCCAATCAGGTCGCATCAAATAGGCATGCCAGTCACAGAGGGTGTATACGGTAGATGCTTTGATTGCTCAGCTCGTGTCCAGACTGTGCTTCGATTGGTTATCATTAGCTGGCTTGCTCCCATCTTCCAACGCTGCCTACATTCCCGACATGAACACGGATTTTTGAGGCCTAGTACATACCTACATCACCGCGTTGCCATCACGATTATCAGCTAGTCGTATTTCACCCGCGGTGATATGGGAAAGGGAGGATCACAGGAATCGAAGTTTTCGGTTATTTCTTATCAGATTGTGAGCTTTTTTGACAATTTCGTTACTTGTGTTTTTTTTATGTTTAAATGTTATTTTATTATACTATTTAGTGCACTCTAAACGCTTTGGCAGGTACGGTTTTATCCTGTCCGGGGGAGTGGCACAAGTAGGCGTCAATTGCAATCTTCCTCAAGTGTCACACCACCGCGTCTTCTAAATCTGACCGGAAGCGCTCTTATGATGGAATATTAATTAGTATAATGAAGCGAAGCAACCCATGAGCCTCCTTGACGATTTCGATTTCTTGAACAAAAGTTTTCATGATATAGACTGGTTCCGCTTGTTTGAAGATTACGAGTCCACATCTGACCCTTACCACAGATTGTGCTCCTTGCTAAGTTTGTTTTTTTTACAAGTGGTTTTATTGCTAGGAATAAAGGATAAAAGGATAAGGGACGGCGTTATTCGATCCTCTTTGGGATGCGCCACGCATTCTACTTCTACGGGATGTCGTGGAGGCGCGTTGAATACGTATTTGGCCATAGAATGACTTGCGGTGGCCAGCCGATGTACAAGTCAGTGCTTTATTATTCTCAGACAAGTCTGGTACCAATTCACCTACCCCAGTGGGATGGAAGGCTTATTGGCCTGGGCAGGAAATCCGAACCAGGAACCTACTATCGGGTGCAAGCGACAGCCGGCGCCTCCTCCGACTGCGCTCCACGCGCCATTGCTAGGCATAAGCTTCCAAAACACCTACTTAATTTACTCTCTCAGAAGAGACGTGTATTTTTCTCAACTCAGACACACCAATTCACAACAGTAGCTACAGGAAAGTATGCTCCGATATCGGTCATCACCTCAAAAAATTCAGGCTTTCGTCTGAAGACTTCTTGAGAAAGCTTCATTTTCATATTCGAAAGACGATGAAATCTGCTGCTCGTATGATATGTCTCATTGATACGGATGGATCCTCTTGACTCACGGACATAAGCAAAGCTATAGCACTGGTAAACCTCTTTGAAAGCGTCTTTTTCCAGAACACAATAGAAGATTCCACATCAGCACATCATTCAAACGTCTGCGTACCAGTTGCATAATGTTAATTTTCACCCCTCAGTGGTCTGTAAATCTTTAAAACGTATTAAGCCCTCCATTACTGAGCCATATGAAGGAATTCCTCCTACAGTGTTTAAAAAATGCCCTGAGTCTCTTTCGAAACCTCTGGCCTTTATTTTCAACGCATTTGCTGTCCATCAGATCTACTCTGTTGAGTTGACTAATCTTTCCTGCCCTCACACAGCCTTTCCTCAGCCTGTTACTGCGCGTTTAATTTCTATTAGGTTGGAGAAAAGTCTCTTCACACTTCGAAATTTTTTTTACCGTTCTCCTTGTAAACGCACTATCCAATATCGATTGCCGATTTTGTAATCCTATCACACTTGTACCCCTCGCACGCGGACATAGGTAAAGACCCTTCTTGTATTTCGTTATCTACCCATTCTTCTGGACTCAACGCCAGATCTACCTCATGGCCATTTTCGACACGACATTCTTCATGAATTCATTGAAAGATCTGCAGCACGTCAGGCAGCCGACAAAAATAACCATATAATATGGCTGGGATCTACTACGCTTCGCGACTGCTACGAATAGTTCGGAAAGCTTTTGAAGGGAGATTATTCACTCAACGACAAAACAAAGTCAGGAAGGCCAATAAATTGGATGACACTGAGCTACTCCATCTTCTTCGTACCGATAGTAGGCAGACGACATGTCAACTAAAGCTCGAAGTGTCTTATAGGATAGTGGGAATTCATCTGAAAAATTCTGCCTTTGCATGGAAATTTGGAGCTTGGATTACACATGCCCTGTCAGACACTCAGAAAGATCTGCTTCTCTTCTGACCAGATACGAAAGAAAATCGTTTCTGCCGCGGATTGTGACAGGCGATGAGTCCTGGGTTCTGCATGCCAACTTCCGAAGAAAATAACAATGGGTACAAAAAGGAGAGAATCCTAAGCCTGATCTCAAGCCCAATGTTTACGAAAGGAAGATTCTCTTGAGTGTTTGGTGAGATGTCAGAGGAGTGATTTGTTTAGAAACTCTCAGAAGTGGAGAGACACTTACTGCTGCCACACACAGTGGCCAACCCCACAAAGTCGTCGCAGCTCTCCAAGAAAAGAGGCCTAAGAAGTCGAAAGTGATGATCCTGCATGACAATGCAGAACCACATGTTGCAAGTCTCACAAGAGAAACAACAGAGGAGCTGGGCTGAGGGGTAATGCCACATCCACCGTATAGCCCTCACCTCGCCCCTACCGCCCTCCGTGTTCTCAAGCAAGAATTTGGAGAGAGTGTTTCGAAACGGACCTCAAAAAAGAGACCTCAAAAATTGGATTCAGCAAAGAACTGCAGTCTTTTAATTGCTATGTTCCGGCAACCTTCGCTTTGTTCTCACTAACGTTTACTTTCCTTGTGTGATTTTACGTTGTTTGGAGGACCATAGCTCAGTGCAAGATGGGGGCCAGTATGTTCTACAATTATTCACCTCAAGGAGTATTCGGTCTTTGTTATATTAGTGCATGCTAGTCAAATTTTCCAAAATTAATAAACTAATTAATTAATTTCAAATGTCTTGAGTTAGCTCCGAAGGGTGTCCAATTTGAGGCGAATACACTTCAGTTTGATTTGAAAAGTGCCCAATTTAACGTGAAAAGTGTCCAGTTTGGTTTTTTCGTATTCTTGTAACCATTCTACTATAGGAGTAAGTCTTATTCCTTAAGTGAAACTTCATAGCAATCTGAACTCATTGCGCGCCTCTTCTACTTATTTTTTATTCCCGTGAAATTTTTTCCAGATGCTGAAGTTCGAACTTTGACTTACAAGAAGTTAACATTTTTGGAGATGATGTATTGACAGCGGTGTAAAGTACACTGTCCAATCATCGTGTTATATGTTTGGCTAGTCTGTTGGCCTGTCCAACTACTGTATTTGCCAATCAATATCGATCGGTAGTGTCGACTTCCGACGTGAAGTCCCAACAGGTATGTCGGCTGATTGATGTTTGTTGCTAAATTGCTCCTCTAAGCATAACTTGGAGCCAGAGTGTGAGCGGATCGTATTTCTCTTTGAATTTTTCTCCGAAGTCATCAACGCACTAAAACTTTCACTTATCCGACAATTGTCTCGCGCAAAGACCAGCCAACGGTGTTGATTTCAAGTTTTTTAAATCTTAGTTGGCAGATTCAGTGGAATCCACTCAAGAATCGGTCTGTCAAAAACAACCCCACGTTCATAGCAGGTCACAAATCTGGTCAGTGAAAAAATTGAATCGACTTTAAAAAAATAACAGGTGTGTTGGTACCAGACGTCTCTGGGAAGGATAAAGCACTGACTTGTTCATCGGCTGACCACCGCAAGTCATTGTATGGCCAAACACGCATTTAACTCGCCTCCATGTCATCCCGTAGAAGTAGAATGCATGGCGTATCCCAAAGGGATTGAATAACGCCGTTCTCTATCTTATCTTACCTTACCTAAATATGGTTATAAGCTCACCGGCTGTCGTAACTGTTTAAATCATCTTTGCAAGGGTGTACATTTGACGGTTAACGATTTAACTATTTTAGACAGTTACCGGCATTTTCAGTTAAAATCTCTCTCAACGACTGAGATTTAACGGATACATTAAGGGACTTTTTTTGGAAATTCGCATTGGACAACAGTCAGAAAAGTTTTGTTCTCAATTTACCAATATATAAAGTAAAATTTTGCAAAAGATTATTGCAAAATAGCAACCTCCTAAACATAAATAGTGTTATGGCGAAGAAGCGCACTTCGGAACTTGGTCTAGAGCCTTGACATACCACGAAGGAGCTGGGATTTCGAGGACAAATTCAGGAAACGGTTAAAGTCGAAAGTAAAACTACTGTTTCGCATCAATTTTCATGTCGAAATGAGCATCTAAAATGTTTCGCCCACACTTATCTGGGCACTCTCTAAGAAAACTGTAGCAAATCTTGCGTTTTGAAATTTACTGTGACTTTCTCTGGGATTTTATAATTCACCTATGCCAATAAAGTAAACATTTGTAGGGCCACAAATTTTGCTATATTTTTATTTTTAATGAAAACAAACCGATTCCAAAGTGCGAGAAAGAGGCAGTTCTCTTCTTTGCAAGAAGAGGTACCTGTCGGCGATTTTTGCTTGATTCATGATAAAAATTGCTTATATGAAGGTGCCAAGAGAAGACGTTGCTTTCCTTTTCTTCAAAACTTCTCTTCGAGACTAGTGCACCACTTCACGTGGACAGATTTATGTTATCAATGAAACAAAAACCGCACTTTGTAGTGCGATTTTGGTTTCATTTTTTTCCTGAACCATCGAAGAAATTGCTGGTTTCAGCTCCTTAAATTAATCTTAAGACCGTTTTTATAGTTTAAAAAAATATATTTTATGGCGTTTCTAACGTTGTATTCACTTTTCGGGGGCAAGCGAATTATTCTTTCATAAACGAAGTCACAGTCAAACCTAAAAATCGATAAATTATCTTGACCTTTGTAAACAGGGTTTCGTTTAAATTGAAGGAAATCGATTTGTTAAGGTAATCAGCTTGACTTGAAAAGTGTCCAGTTTGCTGAGAAAGTGTCTAGTTTAACGTGAGAACGGTATGGGAATACTTCCACTGATTTTTTTTTCGTTTAGAACAACAGTAGGCAGCTACATACCTTCTGTTTATGTTATGTTGTTATGTTTATGTTTATTTCAGCCAATAGCCATAACAGAAACGGTTATGCATAAGAACAAGAAATTCAATGATTGGCCATGTAACAACATGAACAAAAACCCTGGAATTGTGATTAGCACAGCTCGAGAGCAGCCCAAGATCTCAGTGGCATCAAAATATTGAAAAAAATTGAACAATAGGGGAAAAAATTTGCGTCACAAAATTCAAATTTACGGAAGACGCTGGCGCTACGACCTACTAAGCACGTCACTCTGGGACGGGTCCTATCCTTCAAGAGCCTCTTTAAACTGGTACGCACCCCAGCGATTGCCTGGTAGGAAGGCGCGAGACGAGTGCTTTATGAATTGTAGAAAAGTGACAGCAAGGAAAGTATATTATAATGTAAATATGTACGTCTAGTATGTAAATCAAAATATTTATTTGTCATATGTAATCAAGGACTAAGCTCTCTTACGCTACGCTCGTGCCGGTCACCTCACAGAGAAAGGTAGAAACATAAAAACAAGCTTATAATAGAGAAAAATAAGTAACACACTATTAAAAAACAATAGAGATGAACACCAACACAAATTAGCAAAGCTTATGCTTAACAAATGTAAGGTATGAAAAACATATCTGGAATATAGAGATTATCACAAGAAGGAAATTTTGCTGATGATGGTACCGACACGTTCCTGTAATATTCGCCGTTGCAAAATTTAAAAAAACACGTTAAATTCAGAAAAACCCCTGCTGTTTTAAAAGCGACTCCAATCTCTGACTGAATGTTGCTGATGTTGACGACGACACCACAGCTGCAGGCAAATTATTCCAGACTCTTACAGCTCGTACAAGAAATGAGTCTAAGTACTGCTGAGAGCGGACTCTTCCTGTGGACAATCTCAAAAGATGTCCTCTTGTGCGGTGATTGAATTCTACAAAATCAAACAGTTTATGCCTATCAAAGTGAAAGCGCCCAGAAATGATTTTATAAATAAGAATTTGGTCATATAGGACCCTTCTTAGCTGCAAAGACGTGCTCCCGAGTAGAGTTAGTGCCTTTTTAAGGAAATATGAAATTTAAGAAATCAATATAATTATTATGCAAATTAAAAATTTATGTGAAATTTAAGAAATTTAACAACTTGAAAAAATTGACGACAAGAGTTTGTCGCCCACCCCTGGTGTCCTACTTTGGCGAGAAGTGCGAACAAGTTATTGAGACGTTTGGGTGTGGTGCGACCGCGACTAGGTCCAGTACGATTCTTCATCGCTACTGGTATTCAAAATCAACAAAGCACATTTAAAAGGCTAGGAATTGCGGGGAGCGCAAACCTAATCCGTTTCGTATTCCTGTCCTAAGCCTCTACCCTGCTTCCTTCCGAAATGCGCAACGTAGTTCTTGCACGGCGACAACGCTAAACGGTTCACGATAAGCTCTGACAGCCATCAAACGAGCAGCCAAACGCACGTAAGTCCGACGGTCCTCGCCGTGGTCGTTACGTTACGTAGACGGACACGTTCACGCCACTCAGATATTATCGGCGACGTTCGACTCGCCGTTGGTCCGCTTATGGCTTATGATCCGATCCGGAATGAAGTTCTCCTGGAGCGGCTTCACGACTAGGAAGCACTTCGCTTCTCTCCGGATTCACTGAGTTTAATGAATTGCGGATTTCGCCAAAATGGGCACATGTTTATGGTCAGAAGAGCGGATTTTTCCAAAACCTAGCCTTCAAAATTTTGTCAATGGACGCTCATTGTCTTCTGAAGTTCACTAAATGGAGTTGTTTGGAAGAGAAATTGCACAGAGTCCGTCGAAATCTTATTGAACTAAAAGTCCTATATCGGTGAGTCTGTCCTACTATATATAATCAGCGGTTGTACACGTCCGTCCGTTTGTCTTTCCGTCCGTCTACCGCCCGCCTGTCCGTCCATTTGTCCGCCCGTTTGTCCGTCCGTCTGTCTGAGGCTCTTCACAGACGTCACGCACCAGCCGTCCGGGTTCAGAAGACGTGTCGTGTAGCAAGTGTTCAAAAGGAGATCAGAGGAAGTGTCACCGACGTCGTGCCACGAACGGGGGAGGATAAGTAAGGAGGAAGCAGTGAAGGGGGCCAGCTTGGGAAATAAATAGTAAGAGGGGACCAGTATTGAGGGCGGAGGGAGGAGGACCAGGCATCTGGCTTCAGAAGAGGTGTCACTGATGTCGCTCAACGGGTGTCCAAATTCTAGGCCACTAAAGGGAGACCAATAAAGAGTGGTTACCAATCAAGATGACGAGTAAGGAGTGAACCTGCAAGAGGAACCAGAAAGAGAAAACCAGTAAGGGGAGAGGGCCGGGGTCCAGATTCAGAAGAGAGTCTCCGACGTCGTCAGGACAGACTAGGGAGGGGAGGGACGAGTAAGGAGACTAATAAGGGCCAGTTAGGAGGGTACCGGCAAGGGAACCAGAATGAGGAGACCATGTGGAGGTAGGGTATGGGGAAGAACCAGGAGTGAGGATTCAGAAGGCGCGCCACTGATGTCGTGCTATGAGCGTGGATGTTAGGACCAGTAAAGAGAGACCAGTAAGGGGCTGTAAGAAGGAGACCACGAAGAGGAGGCGGGGGAAACCAGGAAGGGGGCAGTGAGAAGGGAATAATGAGGAAGAATAGAAAGGATCGAGAACAAGAGGAGGTACAAGGAGGCATCAGGAAGTGAGACCAGGAAGCTGCAGCACAATGATATTAGTACCAAAGTGCTCTTTGAAAAATCCCTTCCCTTACAACCAAACTTTTGGGACATGGTATGCTTTTGGAGCCCATATGTCCGTTCGTCCGAAACGTTTCTAAGACCTAATACCACTAGCGTCCAGGTCAGAAGACGTGTCACAGACGTCGTACTACAGGCGACCGGATACAGAGGACGAGTCACCAACGTTCCGCTACGGGCTCCCATACCATCGGGTCTGACCTTGTCGGGGCCAAGTGCTGTACGTTTCTTCACCGGCGAGATGGCGTGTCGGATCTCGGATGGGAGAACGGAGAGGATGACGCATCCATTCTGCGGAAGATGGCACGGCGGCAGGCGGACGAGGATGTCGAAGAGACTGGAGTAGAAGACGTGGACGACTTTTAGCAATCCCCTTCTGCAATTGCCTCAGGTAATTTCTAGCCTCGTGTGCCATAGTTCCTCATCAGAATGATGAAGAGGATGACGCTTTTGCCGCGGTGGATCAAGAGGATCAGGGCTTCTAATGAAGAGAAAAACCTCTCTATACGTGCCAGGACGCAAATCCAGCCTCCTAGTACGTATAGAGAGTTTTAGCTTAAGCAGCGTTTCTCCAGCGAGTTTTGACGAAGGGTAACAGGCATTCCTGGAGCAGGAACGGACAACGACAGCGGAAGGAAAAGGAGTTAAGGACGTCAGCGATAGTGAATCCTTTAGACACGCAGCGACCTCATGCGTGAAGAGTCCTTTAGCCTGCTGGGCTAGCCAGCCGATGGGTAGCTCTTTTCCGGTGGTTTTGTGAGGAATAGAAATATCGCTGCTGGTAGCCACCCTGCAGGAATTCAGATTTCGTCAGCGCAACAATAAACGGTAAAAAAGAATAGAGGGCGATGCTGATCAACCAACCCCTTTTGGAATCCGCCACGCATTCCAAAAGGATGTAGGTAAGAGAAAAGGGAAAGAAAAAACGAAAGGAAAGAAAGGAAAGGGCAAGAAAGCAAGAAAAAAGGAAAATAAGACAAAAAATACTGTAGAAAAAGTTTTTGCCGTTTTTGACGTTCAAATTGAAATAGTTATAACTTCGTTCATTTCAAACCGTTTCATTTCAGGCAAAATCCTTCATATCACTGCCAATAAAACCCGCTAGTAGAAATCTTTAAGTTATGAACAAGTGGGCAGTTAGAACTCATGATCTGTCCGAAACATTTTTACCCCACTCTTCTACAGCTTTCTCTTTCCACGTGAGAAGTCTGTTCTGAAATCTAAGCAAGAAATGCGAGGAAGCTGCGAGCTATAAGGAGATCACACAAAATTAAGAACAGGATCCATCTCCAAATTCCACAATTTTTGTGCGGATGAATCCAGCGATGTGTTATTTAGGCTTTCCGCTCGGAATAGCCTTTTAGTGACTTGGATCAGCTGATCGTCCTAGGAAGTTGAAGGAAGTCCTTGTTCAAAAAACTCCACTGTAGTATGTCATACGTTCCGACAGGAAGCGGTGTACTACAGTGGAGTTTTTTGAACAAGGACTAGAATCAGCTGATCGACAAGCGTCATGTACAATCAATGTCTTTAATAATTCCATAGAGCTTCAATGGGGAGGTGTGGAGCAGTCGAAAGAGGTGCCGGTTGTCGTGTGCACCCGATAACAGGTTTCTGGTTCGGATTTCCCGCCTAGGCCAACCAGGCCCTCCGTCCATCCGGGGTCCAGAATTGGTATCAGACTTGTCTGGGAGGGATAAAGCGCTGACCTATTCAACAGATGGCCACCACAAGTCGTTGTGTGGCCAAATACGCATTCAAGTCGCCTCCAGGGAATTCCGTAGAAGTAGAATGCATGGACGTTTTCGGAGGGGTTAATTAACGCCGTTCTTCATCCTTATTCTTATAGAACTTTAATTATACTATTTAATAATAAATCTTCAAATATGCTACATTATAATAAAAGTTTTATTATGACACATATAATTACATTATATGTATTATAATACGTTGTATTAGGGGGGGGGGCAAAAGTAATGAGACAAATTAAAAAAATCTTTATCTCTCTATAACTCATTTACAACTCAACGATGCTGAGGAATGTATTTGCCATTAAGGGCAGTGACCTTGCTGCCATCGCTCAGCCAACTTCCTGATCCCATCCTTCCAGAACTGCTTGGGCCTGGTGTTGGTCAACTGCTCGATATGGTTGTCGAGGTCTGCTTGGGTTCTTGTGTCCCTTCCGACCAGGAAGTCCTGTAGGCTCAACAAGTAGTGGTAGTCGCGTAGAGAGATGTCCGGCGAATACGGTGGATGAGGCGTGTGAACGTAGCCCAGCTGGCCAAGCTTATCCGTGGTTACTTGTTCCCGAATGGGTGCGGCGTTGTCGAAGAGGAGAACCTTCTTGAAGCGCTGCGAATCAATAAGAGCGAGTCGCCGGCCCATCTCCACCATGGCCTTGGAGTTCATCGTAGTGCTCTTGGGAAACAGCTTCCGGTAAACCGATCCATGGGCGCAGATCCAAAAGCTCCTAAGGTGCTTCTCGCCGTGAGCATCTCGCCGAACGAAGGTCGGTAACAGGTCACCAGGCCTCACCCAGACTCGCTGCTTGGCAGGGTTAACGTAGGAGACGTACTTCTCATCTTGCGTGACTGTTGAGTCCAGGCTCCTCGGGGTTGGGAATTGGGCGAGATTTACGCGACACAGGTCGATTCGTCAGACCGGGGTTTCGGCATGAGACAGACTGGGGTTTTGGCATGCTTCTGGAAAGGGCGGAAATGGTAACTTCTCAGGTGGCCTTCAGTAGGTAGCATACAAACATACAAATACGACAAGCACGAAACCAGACTAAAGCCACGAGATATATGGACACGGCATGGGGTGTTTCATTACTTTTGGCCTCCTCCCCCCCCCCCCCCCTAATATTATAATACATACAATATAATATTAAAGTTATTAAGGCAATTTTGTTATAATTTCCCTAATAATCTACACCCATTCAAAAAAGTTTTAACGACTCCTTCTTCATTGACGAGCCACCGGGAGTTGTTATAACAAAAAGTTAAACTGGGGATGGGCGAAACGAACAACTTTGTGTGAAGAAAAATTCTGATTTTATTCACTTTCACTTTACTTCACTTTGCTGATCAGAGCAGGACACATGTACAGCAGATTTTTGTGTACATTCCCAGATTTCATCGTCATTTTTGTTCTAATTTGTCAGCATTTTTCTCATTAAACTCTATTGTGAATTATTATATAACGGAAGTACATCACCAGATACCAAAGATGATCATTTGAATGCTCCTAGAAACCTAGAAACCTCGCGATGGCTGTAAAAACTGCATCCTCCATGAACGCTTCGCAGACATTTTCTCCTATCGTTCCTGGTTAGATCGTTGAACAACTACTGCATCCAAAAATTGTTCGTTATTGTTCAAATAAAAGAAGGAATCCAGAGATGGTGGACCTGTTTGCCGAAGCGCCAGACCGTAGAGTTCAGGTTAACTGAACTCCTTTCTTTTCTCTGATGTCTCAACAGGATACTTTTTGTCACCTCAAACCTTACTTCTAATTAGCCTTCGCTTCTACCTATTACTTCGTACGCTCGTCAACTAGTGCAAGGGTTTCCGTTCTTTAATGGTCCTGTATCACGGGTCTGGCGTCAATACTTCACCGCTGATTTTTTAGACATTTGTTTCCTAACAATGCACCTAAATTTTGACTAACTTTTCTACTTGGCGTTTCCGAAATTCAATAGAATTAGGTGCATATCTGTAGCCGTAATGATCCACTACACGATAACTACTGCAGTCGCCAAAAGTGGCCCGTATTCTTCAGTTTTTGGCAGTCTTCTTATTTATTTTGTAGTTTCCCGAAGCTCTTCAGTGCCACCCTCGAAGACGTCATGCGCGAACTAGAATGGGAAGACATGGGTGTGAAGGTCGACGGCCAGCAGCTGCACCATCTTCGTTTCGCTGAAGACATCGTGCTCATAACACCGAGCATCAGCCAGGCGGAGCGAATGCTGACCGACTTCGATCGTGTATGTAGGAACGTTGGACTGCAGCTGAATCTCACGAAGACGATGTTCATGAGAAATGGAAGAGTTTCTGATGCCCCGTTCTCGCTCAACGGAACGAACATCTCCGAATGCTCCAGCTACGTCTATCGGTGTGGCGAAGTCAATACGGCCAACGACCTAGCGCCAGAGCTAAGCAGGAGGAAACGAGCGGCTTGTGGAGCTTTCAACAGCGTTGAAGAAGTCGCGAAGAAGACGAAGAACGTCCGACTCCGTGCCCACCTTTTCGACTCCACTGTTTTTCCTGCCCTAACATACGCCTCAGAGACCTGGGCTATGCGAAAGCAGGATGAACACGCGATCAGCGTTGCGCGATGTGGAATCGGGAGGACGAGCCTCGGGGTGACACGACTCACGCCAAGTGAGGGAAGGCCTCCGAAGTTCCGAGCTTCGTCGACGTTTTAAGAACAGAGACCCTGTCGCGTGGACCAAGTTGTCGAAATTTAGGTGGGGCGGCCACGTAATGCGCTTCGCAGACACCCGCTGGACGAGAGCCGTCACAGACTGGATTCCGCGGGATGTCAAGAGAACACCAGGACGCCCACCGATGTCGGACTTCTTCGTGAAAGTCCTGAACGACCGATATGACGCTCTTCGTGTTCCTCGAGCGAGGAGGATCCATTGGAGCACTCTGGCACGCGACAGGGACGAATGGAGACATTGCTGGCGCCCGCTCGAGCAAGTCGATGATCAACAGGACGACAGGTGATACAGGTGATCTTATATATTTTATGTTTGTTTAAAATACATGTATTTCTTTACGTAAAGGTATCTAAACGTCCTACGAAGCCGTATCGTAAAAACCGAAACAAAGGTGGGTATATCAAAGGCACCTTACCGGCGAGACAAGACAGACAACTGCTCATTTGGCCTATACTGTGACTTGCGTACATTTCGCGAAGACGCACCGCAAAGGTGCGTGAATGTGACGTTGCTCCTCCCGTAACTGCGGCAGCCAATCAGGCATCGGCTCAGTCGCACGGGTAGAAAACATGATTGGCTGGCGCAATTACGGTAGGAGCAACCGCACCTCCCCGTACTCCCGCGAGGCATCTCGGCGACAAATACCATGGCGATGGCTACCCGGTGAACAAATCAGTGTTTTATCCTTCCCAGACAAGTCTGGTACTAATTCGCCAATCCCGGAGGGATGAAAGGCTTGGTTGGCCTGAGCGATAAATCCAAATCAAAAGTGTGGATTGGGTGTGAGCGACAGCCAGTGCCTCCTCCCACTGCGCTATCACGAGCCATTGTGTCTCCTAGTGGACCTGCTTATTAACAAAGACCATGTGTGAACTGGTATCAATGTTTTACACATTTGCTTAAGCCTTACGCAACCTCCGTTAGCACCAAACCCTTCGGTCATCTGGTCTAGTTCCCATCTTCATCGCGTTTTCAGAAAGCGGCACCTTCATTAAGAAGAGGAAGAAGAGTTGAAGCACGGGATTCCATCACGACGGCGAGAAGTGCAAGCACGAAAGCGCGCTGCTGCTGCTGCTGTCCACTATGGACATAAATAAAAGCTCCGACGGAAAGAAGATACAGGACCGATATCCGCGTTGTCGCTCGGCCTCGACCGACGGCCGGCGCACTGATCGGCCGCTATCATCATCAGTCAGCCAGCTGAGAACAACCCTTACGCATAGACCCGAGAGGACAGCCTAACTGACGTCTTCGGCGCACCCCTCCACGCTGTGGCTGAGCCGGAAGGAAGCAGGCCAGCCGACAGCGTCCGGTCCTTGGCCGCCGACGACCTTAGCGCTGAAGTGGAGGACCTCGTCGTCGTCGAGAACCGTCGGCCGCTCGACCTCTGAAGGAGCGAACGAACAACGAGTCGACATCCTACGGGTCTCTCTGTCTCTGTGTCTGTATGTCTGTCTGTGTTTTCACAATCGAGCCGACGGAGCGGATATCGCTGTTCCGTGGTAGCGCGGTTTCGCCTTCGACCCCTAAGGAGTTTCAGTCTTCGTCTTTGCCTTCTCGTCGCCCTATCCGCCACAGGAGACTAATGCTAAGTGGAAGCGACCGGAAGGCGGTCATCCAGTAGCCTTTGAGCAAGAGTTGTTTTCAGCGGCGATAGCTGCGAAACCAGTTCCGGCCGGTCAACTTTCTCGGGCGAGCCTCACGGGAAGGCGGCTAGACGTCGCCAAAAAGCGTCGACGTCGACACCTGTCCGTGCTGGACGTCATCACCACCCACTCTCTGGCCGCTAGATCGCCTTGTCCTCCTCTCGATTTGTCGCCGTAGTTTTTTGCTTCCGAAGAGCTTGTTTGATGAGGAGAGATGTGCTTTACGCGTTCGATGAAGGGGGGGGGGGGGCTGGAGGAAGAACCCGTTCGTCGACTGACCACCGGCCGCTCGAGGGGGCGTCTTCGTAGCTGCTGTAGCTGCTGCGGCTGCTGCCCTATCGTCGTCGTCGTCGTCGTCAGCCCATTGTCTATTATCTCCACCCACTTACCCTACCTGTCTTCCAGCAGCAGAAGCTTCACATCTCCGACCCACACCTCAGACACTTCGTAGCTGCAGCTTAAGCCGCTTCTGTTGAAGCTTCAGCTCATGTCTGTTGGTCTGGTCTGCTATGAACCTAGCTCCTAGTCCATCAGTTCTTTCTATTGTCCACTCATTTTAAAAGGTTAAGCAGCTTTTCTTCGTTGTCAGTAGACTGTCATGTTCCAGTGGTTGTTCTTTCTCTTCTACGTGCACTTCAATCAGACTTAAACTTCTAGCTAGGGCTCAACACCTCATCCTGCTATGTTCTAAGAAAACAACTCTCTATACGTGCTTCGCTAAGAACTACTTATTATTAGGACCGCACTTCAAAGAGTCATCAACATTCTCTTCCAATAGCCGCCTCACTTCATTGAAGGGTCATATGATCAGGGAATTTCTGTGAATCCCTAAAAGTTTGCCAGGTAAAGCTTGACTTGACCCTCCCAACGCAGCTAACACCCGCCTTAAGCTGTGGAGATTTTAGTATGGGACCAAGGTTTTCGCGCATGAATGAAACGCCATATGGTTTGTTATAAACCCCAAGGGCCTGAATCGTTCAAGGTGTGCTGCTATGGTGACTGGGTGGCGTCACGCATTCTACCACTGGCAGTTTGAATGCTTACCCTTAGTTTACCTGCTGAATGACTTGCGGTGGCCTGACGATGAAAAAGTCAGCGATTACTCTCCCCAGACAAGTCTGGTACCAATTCATCGACTCTAGAGGAATAGAGGAGTGCTAACAGAGTCTTCTGTGGCGGTTCCGAAAGGTGCAGAATCCCAGATCAGATTGATGGCTGATGTAATAGTACATAATGCCTCCTACATAAGTGATAAAGGATATATGGAAGGTTAAAAATCGGAGTAACTCAAATCCGAAATAGAATCGAAAATGCGGAATGTTGTTCCTATGTCAGATGCGCCACGACTTCTACTAGATGTCGTGGAGGCACTTTGCGTAGGTGACCAATATAATGGACTTACGGTGGCCTGCTGGCCTGCCAGAAGATAAGTCAACGCTTTATCTTTCCTAAGCAAGCCTGGTACTGACTTACCGACCCTGGAGTGATACCCTGGAGGGATGGAAAGCTTGATTGGCCCAGACAAGAAATCCTATTCAAGAGACTTGGATTGGAGTGCTTGACACAGTCGATACCTCCCGTTGTGCTACAACGCGCACAAGGCATGGCATATCGCAAAGCAACATTAGGATGCCATAGTGACGTGCATCTAGCTGTTTGTTCTTAAGACTCTCCTTAATCCTGCGTCATAGCATCACCCACTATCGCGCATTGTAGATCGAGTGGAAGTACGCCATGCACTTCACATTCGTCGAATGTGGGAACGGCCTTAGTGTCGAACTCATGGTTAGCAGCATCTATTCAGTGTGAATGGGCTGTGGGGCTCTGATTGTTCATTTCCACCACTTCAGCCAGGAGTTTCACTGTGTTCTAGCAGATTTAGCTAGCGTGACTCTAGTACAAGATCCTTGCGCCAGGCTCGAACCAGCACATTCTCCTTGCAGCGATGCTAATCGTAGGTTCATCTCGATATCACGTATGAGTATTGACACGCCTCGACAATATCGCGGATGTTAGGTGCGGTCGAACAGCGCAGGTGGTGTAAGGCGTAGCGTCGCTGTCCGGAAAGCAGAAGGTGCGGGTTCGAGTCCTGCCTGGCGCAAGATTTGATCGCAACTAAACATCGTCAGCAGCCACTATTTCAGCCACTCCAGGCTTAAAGAAATGTGTTCAAACTACCACGAGAGTTTCCTCGTCGAAATCCCGAGCAGTGTTCAAAGTTCTTCCTATTCCTCAAACTATGAAACCTTCAGGGTGCAGTGATACGTTATAAAAACAATGGAGACGTTGCTGGTAATTGCTTGAGTAAATCGACGAAGAGGAGGTATAACTTGCGGTGGTTATCGTTCGCGGACGTGCGTGTTCTATAGAAGGGGTGCGAACGGAGGAAATTCTTCTGTGGCCCTTCCGCAAGGTGCAGAATCTCTAACCACACTTAGGTTAGTGTAATCGCTCATAATGCCTCCTACATCAGGGATGAAAGGAAGGTAAAGTATCGGCGTTAGTCAATTCTGAAATGAAATCGAAAATGCGAAATGTTGTTCCATTGTCGGATGCGCTACATCGTGAGCTTCTACTGATGTCGTGGAGGCACTTGAGTGACTTGCGGTGGCCTGCCGATGGACAAGTCAGTGTTTTATCCCCCCCCCCAGGCAACCTGGTACCAGCTCACTGACCGCGAAGGGGTGTAGATGTTGACTGACCTGGGCTGGAAACCCAAACAAAGAATCCCTATTCGGGGTGCACGCGACAGGCAGGACCCTATCCGACTGCGCTACCACGTGCCTCCTGCATGAAGCGGGTTATACTTGCTGCTGATGCAGGGAGCACTGATCTGGGCCATCTCCAGCTTGGGCAAATCAGGTCCGGAAGGCTCTAGAACGTCTACAAGCATGAGACGACGACGAAGAGGTGAACAGTCCAGGGATCTGCTAGCCCAGATTCTTCTGCAACCGGTCAGAGATTCGACCCCTTCGGCAGTACCACTAGAGTGCGCCATGTATTCTACTTCCACTAAACATCGTAGAGTCTTTCGGAGTGTGTACTGTACATACGTGTACTATACCCCTCAGCGATGGTCAGCCAACGGAAAAGTCGTGGCTTTATCCTTTCCAGACAAATCCTTCACCTGACAACGACGGAGAGACGGCAAAAAGCCTTGGTTCGCCTGTGCTGTGCAAGAGCAGTGCATTGAACAATATCGGAGTATACAGCACACAGACGAATCCTCCGTTAGCTCTATTCGTGTTCGTTTTTGCTTGGCCTGACCTTCAAATGCTTAAACTTGGCAGAGATGTGGAGTGTGATCTAGACTGAAGGCGACCAGTTGAACAGATACCGTCACACCACATGTCGACGATGCGCAAACGAATCGCTTTGGGGCGGTAATGGCCACCAGATTCCTCTGCGTCCACTTTTTACCGTCCCTCGACCTTTGTTATTAATGTGGTCACAAAAGCTACAGCCTGTTTCATGACAGGCTAAAAAGGATAAATGGCTGCGATGCGATAGTCAAGCCCTGCCTAAGATGGACAGCTCTCTGCTTCTAGGTAGAGCTTTCGAGGAGGCTGTTTGAATGCGTAGATCGTCAACAAAGAACTTGGCCAGACGATGAGCAAGCCAGTGTTGTGGCCTACTCAGACAACTCCGGTACTAATTCACCGACTAGGTGGAGGTGGAGGTGGGTTGGTTGGCCTGGGTGGGAATTTCGAACCGCGAACCTTTAACCGGAAGGCGAGAATAGTGCTCTCGGCGCCTCCTCCGACTGCGCCACCACCCGCCCAAAAAGCTGAGCCGTGAAAATTTCGTTAAGCCATCAAACCTGTTTTTTCTGGTTTCTCCAATCTGGCACACCCATGCGTGCATAAAATAAATAAATAAATAAATAAATAAATATCCTAAAGAACCGGTTTTCTTCATGCTATTGCTTTTAATACAAAAAAGTAGAAAGCATTTTATATTTTGATTTCAACGGACGTCAGGAAGGTATAACTACCCATAATCCATAAAAAGTAAGCGATGCAGGAAGAAATGGCGATAATCAACCCCTTCTGGGGTGCGCCCCGTACACTACTTCTATGGGATGTCGTGGAGCCGACTTGAATGCGTGTTTGAAGATACAATGACTTGCAGTGGCAAGCCGATGGACAAGTCAGTGCTTTTCCCAGAGGCCTGGTTTCAATTCGCCGACCCGGCATGAATAAAGGCTTGGCGAAAGTTTGATTGGCTTGGCGGAAAACTTTAACCAAGAATTTCGCTTCAAACAAAAATCAATAGAAACGTCAATTATGCCCAGCCTAAGGAAGTTGGTATTTAAGAAAAAATAAAAAGAAATGGCAAGTAAGTGCTACATGGCGGCAGGCCGATTCTGCGAGATATCTAGTCATCTTAATGGACTGAAGTGCTCGACGACTCAGCGAAGAGCCTTTCTAGTTTTTCTACAGGGTGAAACAAAATAACGTGGACAAGATTTTTTTATCATAATTATAAATTAAGCAACAATTCGAGAAAACGTCAACTCCTGGAGCGGATGCAGAGGGTCGGACGTTTAGCGAATTTTTCGACGATGGGCCGCAGGTCGTACCTGGGAAAAGATTCTGTTCACGAATGAGAAGCTGTTCACCGTGGAGCAGCGCACAATCGCCAAAATGGTCGGATGTGGTCTACATGGGCTCCAAGCACCTCTGCTGTCCTCCAAAACCCACAATCTTTCATGGTTTGGAGCGGAATCTGCGCCAGCGGAAAGAGCCCTGGTTTTCGTGGATAAAGGAGTGAAAATCGACGGAGATGTGTACCAGCGAGACACTCTCGAGTCCGTAGTTCTTCCTTGGGCCCACCAGCACTTCGGTGATGCCCACTGGACGTTCCAACAGGACTCTGCACCCGCACATAGTGCGAAGAGTGCGCAGGCGTGGTGCAAGGTCAATTTCCCCGACTTCATCACGCCTTCAGAATGGCCGCCGTATTCTCCGGATTTGAATCCGATGGACTACAGTGTGTGGGCATTTTATAGGCTAGGGTGGGCTTCAAACGCCTCCGCAGTCTTGAGTCCCTGAAGGAATCCTCGCGCCAGGAGTGGGAGTGGTAGTCTCCTGATGACCTGCGGCCCATCGCCAAAAAATTCGCGAAACGTTTGGCCCTCTGCATCCGCTCCAAGGGAGGCCACTTCGAAACCACTTGAAGATGATGTGCCCTAGTGTTTGTATTGTTGTAATTTAGTCGTCGTTTTCTCAAATTGTTGGTTGTTTTGTAATTATGACGAAGAAAATCTTGCCCACGTTATTTTGGTTCACCCTGTAGTTGTGACTGTTCATATCCAACTATTAAAGTTAGCAATGGTTATAAAAACATATGAGTTACAAAGATACCTGTATCACTTGTCACACCATTGCGGACGGACTTCAGCGGACGCCAGCAGCGTCTGCATCCGTCGCTGTCGCGTGCCAGAGTGATCCAGTGGGTCCTCCTCGCTCGAGGGACACGAAGAGCGTTTAGGGCTTTCACGAAGAAGTACCACCAGCGGTAGCTGGCGTCGTGGTGTTTTTTTTTGTTGTTGATAACCCTCGGAATCCAGGCGGCGACAGTTCAAGGGAATTAATCCATCCAAGGGCTTTCCATTTCTTCTCCAAAATCACGCGCATCATCTGCATAATCTGTTGCCTCCTCAATGATTGAACTGTTCCATCGCGTACCAGCTGCGTTTCCGTTCATCCTCATTGCGTGCCAGAGTAACCCAATTGCCAATGAATACAAAAAGCATTGTACTTTTCGCATAAAGTCTCAAAAAGAAGTACTGCTATCGCGTTTGTACACTCTTACACTCTTTGGTGTACTTTTGACACTCCGCGTAATCCAATCCGTAACAGCTGTTGTCTGGAGGTTTCCGTAGACGAAACGCATTTCGTGGCCCACCTAATTCTCGACGACTTGGCCCCTGCGACAGCGCTCTGATCTTCCAACGTCGACGTAGCTTGGGATCCCGGAGGCCTTTTCTCACCTGCGTGCATTATGTCACTCCGAGCATCGCCTTCCCTCCTTGCTGCGATCTGGGTTCATTCTGCTTTCGCGTGGTTCCTGTCTCTGACGCGTACGTTAGTTAGAGCGGAAAGAACAGCGAAGTCGAATAGGTGGACGCGGAGCCAGTCGCCCCATGTCGCTAATGTGGGCAGCATTGGGAAGGTAAGGATAAAGGACGGCGTTACTCAATCCCCTTGGGATGCGCCACATATTCTACTTTTACGAGATATCGTGGGGCCGATTTGAATGCGCATTTGGCCATACAACGACTTGCGGTGGCCCAGTTCATCGACCCTGGAAGGATGAAGGAGTTGGTTGGCCTGGGCGGGAAATCCGAACCAAGAACGAAACAAGTCTGTGAAGGATAGAGCGCTGACTTGTTCATCGGCTGGCCTGGGCAGTATATTCGAACCAAGAACCTGGTATCGGGTGCGCTTGACTGCCGGCACCTCCTCCGACTGCGCTAGAAGCGCCCTACTAAGAAGCTACATGTCGAAAAATGCAAAATGAGCTGGAACTCAAGCAGGCATGAACATTGGCATGCAACTAGAATTTCGCATTGGAGTTCGAATCATATCCGCTAGTTACGGATGTGCCAGATTCGATTGTTTCCTACGATTCTTGCCGAATTCTACAACTTCTCAAGCGCATTCCTAGTCGGCTCGGCGGGGAGTGCAACAGTGATGAAGACTGGAAGAAATAGTGGTACATAGCTCAACATACTGACCAGGGGCCAGATGCATCAACCGCTTTCCCCCCTCTAACGGCGAAAATACCGCCAAATACCAATGCTGATGAAGGTCATATCAGGGGTTAGCGGTATTTTCACCGTTAGTGGTCGGTAAGCGGTTGATGAATCTGGCCCCGGAATCTACTTACCGCTACCCCCACGTTCCCCATAACCGATCTATAGACCTCGTGGCGGCCCCCTCCTCGGAATGCACGGGGCGAGGTAACGGTCGTCGCGGCGGGTTTTTTGCCACCGGAAAATTGACGCCGACTCGAGTAGCCTAATCGCGAGTTGATGGACACATTCTTCGCGCCACGAGTTGGCAGCCGGCGGTCGACGGGTAGTTAATTGTGCTGGGGTGGACGGGGTGCGTAGCGCCGGCTGAGTGCGGGAGAGGGGTTTTTGCGGCGGACGACCACGACGACGACGCGCTGTGTCCCAGATTCGAAACGGTAATTGGGTGAACCATATTTTGCAATTTTCTTTTTCCCCCACGTAGCCACACCATCGACTCGTCCGCGCCGTGTGAAAATTCCATTAGCCGCAAGTCGCAGCTCGAGCTTTTATCGGTTCTCGTCATCTCGATCGTTCGCGTGGTCGCCTCTTGATTCTCCTTGAAGTCCGTCGTCGCTGCTTCAGGATGTGGTGGCGGTTGCTAGCCGTCGTGGTGGTCGTCGTCTCGGCGGCTCAAGAAGAGCATTTCCTCGACGTGAAGCAGATCGTGAAGGTGAGTCGCTTGCCGGTTCGATTCTAAATCTCGACCTCCTGAGCATGCACTGAGCGTGTTTCCCTGCTAGGGTCGTCCTGAAATGCCAGCCCTCATCAAACCAGATGCCGAGGTTTCGCTTTTGTATAGACGACCCAAAGACGGACCACCGGCGGTAATGGCGTGGTGGTGCAGTGGTGTGTGGCGTGCGTGTCTAGCAACAAGAGTGGCTGTGACAGACACCCTTCTTCTACCACAGTGGCTAACCAGCACCAACCACCCGCTCTAAACTCACCGCCGCCACTAACACCCCAACAACAACAGCTTACTAGCCAGCAGCAGCCGTTCTCCCCCGCATGTGGCACTGGCTACCGTACACCCCGATGGACGTGATGTACAGTAAGCCGATGTGATTCAGGGCACCATTGAGGCGGTCGCCAAACTCCCCATTCCTCAGCAGAACACCTCACACGAGGAGGGCGAGAAGAACCCCGATGACTTCTATAGGTAAGCATACCTAGGCCAGATGCCCCTAAAGCGCATATTCTTCCACTTCAGGCTGTTCCAACTACCAGCAGACATCATGACGAAACTGGCAGCCGATGCTGGGTACATCGACTCGCCGTCGACGACGACGAATGGACCGTGGATCGTTCGAAGGTGAGCTTTTCGGCCAAAGAAAGTGTTTGCTTTGTCCACGGGAGGAGCATCTAAAAAGCCCCACCTTTATTTGGACATTCACGCCACTCAGACGAGGATTCTATGACCAAATGAGCCTTCTTGGCGTCGAAAAGAACAAACTTCAGCTCCTGTCAATGTTGTTCGAGCCTTCTGGATCCTTAGACGCAGCCGCGTTAGGATATTCCAAAACACCGGAGGTTATGCAAAGACGACGTTCCACAAGTTGTTATTGTGATCCAAGCGGTAAGGTGGAGACTCTCGAGCCAATCGCAGCATCGACCAAAAATGCATTAGCCAATGAGGGAACTGAACATATATACACGCTCCTCTTGGGTGGGATGTCCGTTCAATGCGTCCCTGTTGATCTTGTGCATCCATGCTATCCGCGTAGACTACATTAACGACTAGTACCCTACTATAAATCCACTCAACCCCGGCAGCCATCCGAGTTCGGTTTGTTCGGAAGAACTGAGTCGGATACTTACGCAGCGACGCTCTCCTCGGCATAAGTCGTCAATTTGGCCTACGTGGTGAGGAGGGAGCCCTGCATACAATCACAACAAATCAATATAACGAACGTATGTATCAGCCAATCAAAGCAGCATCCATATCCGACTCCTTCGGGTGGGACGTTTGTTCGATGCGGCCTACATGGTCTTGCGCATTCACTTTTCCCTCCTATAAAAGCCACTGAGGTCTACTGGAGATCAGCTGTGTTTGATGTGCCCAGAAGAATAGAGTCGAAAACGTAGGCAACGACCTTCCCCCAATTCGTACAAGTCGTTGACATGGCCTACGCGCGGGGACGAGGCCCAGCCAATCACAACACCGACCGAACAGCGTCTGCGAATCAGGACACCGAAGATATGCGCCCCCTATTGGTGATACACTTGGTCGATACCGCCTGGTTGATCTTGCTCATCCACTGTATCCATGTAGGGCTCTTCAACGATAGGTACCCTGTTCTCCAATAGTCCTATGCCCACCGAAGTCTAGGGACCAGCCTGCTAGGTTGTCGAAAAGAACAGAGTCGGAGATGATCGCAACGACACTCTCCTTTGCACAAGTAGTTAATGTGGCCTACATAGGGTGAAGAGGGAACGCTCCAACCAATTGGAGCCAATCAGAGCACCGACCAAACATTCTTCGCCAATCAGTGTACCAACCATACACACTCCTTTTTCCTTTTGTGTAGCGCGCTCGTTTGATGCGACTTGATCGATCTTATGCATCCACTCTAGGCATGTAGTCCACATTGACGACTAGTACTCTTCTGCCAAAGCTGCTGAAGTTCACTGCAGCCTAGAATTTGAAACAACAAATTAAAACTGAACTAAAAACAATAAACAATACTGCTTAAATGCGCTCTCGTCTGATATTTATTAATTATGTAATTATATTTAATTGTATTTAATGGATACTTAGTGGTCGTTAATGTGGCCTGCATGGCGAAACGGAAAAGCCGCAGCCAATCAGAGCACCGACCGAGTACGCATCAACCAATCAGCACATCGACCATGCACGCATCCTTTGTGTGGGACTCTCGTTGCGATCCGATTGATCTTGAGCATCCACTCTAGCCATGTAGACCACATTAGCGACTAGCACGGTGTTCTCAAAGCCGCCTAAGTCCACTGGGCCTGTGAACTAGTCTGTTATTAGATTCATTCAGAAGAGTAGAGTTCGGCAACACTTTTATGCACTTATTGTACTGCATAATGAGCACTGAACTGACGTCTATGGGCGCTTGTCGTGAATGTGGAAGCATCCGACCAATCAGACCGCTGTGAACAACCAACCGTCCTTACCATAGAAGGCGCGTTCGGTCAAGCTGGCTGCGATTGGCTGGCGTTTTTTCACTCCTCATGTAGGCCAGATTAACAACTTGTGCCCGAACTGTCATTCAATTGTCATCAATCCTTCAGAGCGCGTCCCCGTCACATATCGCTTAAAAATGATGTGCGCGGCGCATTCCAAAGGGTCTGATTATCGGCGACCTTCATTCGTCCCCTTTCATCTATCACACAGTTTTTTGCGCGGTTGACGGCCTTTTATTGCTGACCTTTTCTAACTTTACACAGGTGTAATGGCGGATAAAACGTTGAATTCGATTAGCAGGATTGCGCCGTGCTCTCAAATATTTTCACGTAGAAACGGATGACGTGTCCTGCTTATGAATAGGTTGATCACTCGGACCCAGCTTAATCTTCCTGAATGACTATGGCGTCTTAAGTTGTTAATTTTAGAAAAGTCCATAAGAGCTCCGAAGACGAGCAGTCCTTCACCCAAGTGAGTTCTCAGCGTTAGAATACCTATGCTAGGAATGTTTAACAACTTCTCGGGATTTAGGACGGTTCGGAAGAGGAACCGAGAAGACGAAGGAAATCCAAGAAGAACAAGGATCCGACCCTGATCTCCATCTCCGAGTAAGTTGAAGCGTCGACGAGTCGCATTGTATATACATAGCCTCTAACCTTCTGAATTTCTCAGCATCCTGTCGAGGGTGGAGCAGTCCTCTTCGTCGACACCTTCGCCACCTTCGCCTATGCCTTCCGCACCCAGTCCTCAGGTTGGTAGACATGGCCTTAGCAAGTTACGCTAAGCAAAGTCTTTTTGGTTCCAGGCCTCAGCCGCCAACTCCGCCGCTTCGCTTCCCGTCATACAGAGCTCTACCGAGTAGGTTTCTTCTTCTCTTCTGAAGCATTTCCATGCGAGACCCTCTTCCTTCAGCCTCTCACAGTCGCATGTCCAGCCACAGTACATCTATCAGCCGATCGTGCAGCCGGACGGCAAAACGTAAGGAGCATCCGTTGCCGACTTCCAGGCAGTCCCGAAGAGTTCCACTCTTCCAGATACTACCAGCAAGTACTGCTCGTGCCCGGAAAGGTGCTCTCTAGCGGCGCCGTGTCATCCCTTCGCAATCCGTCAATCGAGAAATCGTCCTTCTTGCAAGAGCGAGCACTTCAGCCAAAGGTGTGGCCATGTTCTCACATTCCTCACAGAAGCGTTTGACTTTGGTCCCGCTGACCCACATATGGGTTGGGCTGCAATACAGGGTGTTTCAGAGAAATGTATACAGTGTTTGAAAGGTGATAACTTTGCTCAGGTTAAAGATACTACTATACTACGTTAAAGATGCTTACAAGCTTGTGTAAAAGCATAAGAAAATAGAAATTTTCTGACGTATGAGCGGTATGGAATGCTCCACGCACTCGTCTTAATTCTTGCATTTTACACTCGATTGATTGTGTTTCGCTTGATGACTTGTTATAATGCCTTCACAAAGTGGCCGGATCGATTGTGCCTTTTTGTGCCTTTTTATGGTTTGAAACTTAAAAACACACCAGGGCTTGCAAAAGGTATCATAAAATGCAGGTAATGTTTGAAAGGTTCTAACATTGCTGCTAGTGAAGCTTCTGAATATATTTGAGACTCACATGAAAGCACAGGATAACGGGATTTGTATGGCATGTAGAAGACAAGGTTGCGCCATGCCTCCGCTCTAAACCTTTTATTTCGGACTTGATTGAATGAGCTTGGGCTGAATACTTGTCACAATCTTGCTACTACTTGACCACATTAACCTGTGCTGTGCTTCTTTTACCGTTCTCCATGGCCCAATAGCTGCAATTATGCCGATTAATCTCTCCATTCAGCTTGAATGTTGCTTCATCAATCCACAGAATTCATTTTGGAAAATGGGACTTCTGCTCACTTTTAAATTGCTGATCAATAAACTTACATTTCACGTGCCTTTTACGTGATTTTAAAGTCTTAAACGTTGAAAGCACGGAACATGTTGAAGTTGCCACGATTAACAAGGTTGTAACAAGCTTTCGGCCTAAGCATAATCAATCGAGTCTGAAATTCAAGGCTTCAGACGGGTGCATGGCGCAGTCTTGACTATTTGCACGCCGAGGAAATCTCGTTACCCTATGCCTTTATACAAGTCCCAAACATCTTCAAAGGCTTCACTAGCAGCAACGTTAAAACCTTTCAAATAGTACCTGACTTTTTAGAATTCCCTACATTCTCTAAATAATTTTTTGTGTTTTTAAAGTTTTAATCTTTAGAAAGTTTTAATCTCGTCCAAAAAGCGGTCACTTTGTTAAGAAATTATAACAAGTGTTCAAGCGAACACAATCAATCTAGTGTAAAATGCAGAATTTTGGACGACTGCGAGGCGCAATCCATACCGCTCATATGTCAGAAAATTTCCGTTTTCTTAAGCTTTCAAACAAGTCCTTAGCTTTTCCAGTTCCTCTACTGTGAGCAAAGTTATCACCTTTCAAACAGTGTATACATTTTTTGAGACACCCTGTATATCATTACCATTTTCAGTTCGAATTGGACACTCTCTTAACCAAGCCCAATACTTTTGAAAACAAAGCGAATTCTTCCAAATCCAAAATTAAAATACCCTTCAAACTACAGTCTCTCCAAGAAGTTTAAAATAATTTTTAATTCAAGGAAAATTTTAGTATCGCTTTTTTGAGGTTACAATCCACCTATTCATAAATGAATACATTGTTTGTAATTTTAAAAAATTGGCAGGAAAGCTCAATTTTTAGTTCCAAAAAAGAGATTCCGCCATACTTTTGTCCAGGCTGCAAATTTTATTCGATTGATTGCAGAATGTTGCATGGAATTTGATACCTGTTAACGGTACAATAAAACTAACTGTAAAGCAAACATATATACTCGCCTTGATGGTTCATTTAAGTAGCATTTACACTATCAATCGAATAAAAGTTACGGAAAATTTTTTGAAAGCATGGCGCGAGCTGACATATCAAGACAAATTCAATTTATTATTTTTTCTAATAACAAAAATTTTACAAAATTGTTACACTTATCAAACATAAATTTTTTATTCAACTGCTCCAGGTGAACTAAAAAAATTCAGGGAATGTTATGCCAAATTTTCCTCGATTAAAAAATTATTTTAACCATCCTATTGGGTCTGTAGTCTAACCTGCCCGAAGGCCCTTCCGATTTGAAAGAGTTCTCTTTGATTTTAAATGCCTTTGATTCAGCTTAGAAGAGTGTCAAATTTGATTAAAAAGTGTCCCGTTCGACGAAGAAATGGTGTGCACATCATATTGTCGCCAAATTGGGCCATTTTCAAGTCGCACTGGACACATTCCAGGCAAGAATGACGTTTTGACGTCAAGCTGAACACTTTCCAAATGAAAGCGAGTTCCTCATTATTTTAAAGGCTCTTAGAGAAAGTTAGAATAAGTTTTTGTTCAAGGAAATTTGGTATAACATTCTTTGAATTTTTTAGTTCACCTGTCAAGTAGGTGTACGTAAGTTTGAAATTCTGTAAAATTTTTACTTTTTTAAAGAAAAATTGTGGTTTTAAAGCCTGTTCTAAAGCGCAGAATGTGCACAAAAAATTTGCGTGTTAAAAGAAGAGATCACGCCATCCACTCGCCTAGCTTGCTGCGATTTTGATTTGCTTCATAGTGTAAATGTGTATTGCATCAGAACACTTCATTATAAACCTAGCCATAGGAATGTTTTTCAGCCGAGATAGGAAATTTATTCAAAAAGCATTCTCGTTCTTTCCCAAAGACACACTGAGTGTTTTGATCACGAATTTCTCATTTAAAAGCCACTAGTTGAACTCTGCTAGAATGGTCTATTTTCATCTCTGATACGTCTGCTTTTACATTAAATGTGTCCACTTTTAAATGTGAAATGTCTAGTTTGAAGTGGGAATGGTGCATGCGTGTGTTGGTGTGTGTATTTTTGAGTTTTTTTTTAATTATTTGCATTCTTTAACAACACATTCTTTCCTTATACACTTATTTTTGTTTTACTTACACATATACATATATACCGTATATATGTGTAAGTGTATGTAAGTGTATATATATATATATTCTGTTTCTACGGGAGGCAGTTTGATTGATTGTTAGGCCTACACAATGAGCCACGTGGCCAGCCGATGGAGAAGTCAGCGCTTTTTCCTACCCAGAAAAGTCCGAGACCAGGTGCAATGGAGGGCTTTGTTCGCCTGGGCGAGCATTCGAACCGAGAAAATGGAACCGGAGTGCGTACATTAGCAGCGGCGTTTCCTCCGATAGCGCCCATTTTCGCGTTGAACTTTGGTCACTTTTTAAATCAATTTGGACATTCTTCTAACCATAAGCCTAATAAGCCTAAGATTTTTGAAATCGAAGCAAACTCTTCCAAATTGAAACGAGCTTCTTCTGCATTGAACTGGAGGCTCTCCAAATAGGTTAAAATAATTTTTGTTCAAGGAAAATTTTAGTCTAAGCCAGCAATCAGCAACATCACTGAAGTTTTAACTCACCTACCCAATAAGTGAGCATCTTGTTTGAATCTGTATAAAATTCTCATTTCTTTGAGGAAAAATCTTGTTTTGAAGCTTGTTATAAAGAGCAGGAAGGCGGCCGTTTTTAAATGATAAAAAGGATTGCGCCATGCTCTGTTCCAAGGCGTCGCGATTTTCGTTTGATTGATAGGAGGATTTCTGTTTTCATGAAGTTTCACACCTGTTAACAATAAACAAAATCAACTGTACATAATATACGTATCCTCACATGAATGGTTCATGTAAGTGGCAATCGCACTATCAATCAAATAAAAGTTGCAGCGAACTTTTTAAGGGCATGGCGAGATCTGATCTTATAGTGCGCTATGTTCTTGCTTTTTTGCTGTGTTTTAAGGCAAGTTTAAGTTTGTTATTTTTCTCTGAAAATTACATTTTTATAAACTTTTTACACTTATTGGGCAGGTAAATCAAAAATGTTAAGAAAAGTTACACCACATTTTTCTTGAAAAATTATTCTAACCATCCTATTGACTCTGTAATGTAACCAGCCGGAAGGTCATTTCAATTTGGAAGCGTACGCTTTGACTTCAAAAGTCTTAAAGCCGGCTTAGAAGAGTCAATTTTATTTGAAAAGTGTCCAATTATGACGTGGTCTTATGCCCTGGTTTATGCTCTCGCCACCAGGCGGCGCGAGACCGCGAACGCCATGGATATTGATTTTTCGCGCCTCCAGTCGATATCTATTCTGGCACGAGGCCGCATTGCGCAGCGGTGCAAGTATAAAATAAAGCTAAGACGACTCATTCTAACTCGAAATTGCCAAAAACTGCAAAGCGTTAATTTTAAATTTTCATCTATTTTCTGCTGCATTTGACTTTGTTCTGTAATTCCCAGTCCTTGTTATAGCGTACGTTAAGGCGCATAATAAATAAATAGATGAATAAAATCTGTGAAATTCTGAAGCTTCGAATTTGTTTATTTAAACACAATACATAGACATTATACATTTCAGAGCGTTGTCCAAGCTGACTACTCCATAACGGCGCCGACGTTTCCGCCACCGATCGACATCTTCCGAAGACAGAGCCAACCGCTAGCGAGGGCGGCTGTCTTGGCCGAACCTGCTCAGAGATCCACCCTATACCCGGCTCGTTTCATCAAGCCAGCCGGCCAGACTCTCCCGCAGCAAGAACCTCTCTCGCGACGAATTCAAATCACACCGCAGAGCGATCCCGTCGCCATTTCTGCGCCACGCCCACATCAGCCAATGTAGGTCGTCTTCATATTTATTTATTTATTTACAAGTGCTCCGTCACGCCTATCGGCGTGCCTCGCACTTGCGCGCTTCGCGCGATGTTGCAGTATCACTAAACAACCACATCGAGCTAGCTGCTCTACTCGTACAGCTTTCTTCCCTACCTAGGAGTACAAAAGGCTCGCAGTACGTACTGTATATAGTATGATAGGGCGATCTATTGGCTCCTCACTACTGATCCTCCCTTGGTGAAACGGTCCCCCATTACTGGTACTGGTCCCCCTTAATGATCCACCCTTAGCGGACGACGTCTTCGGCACACCTGATTCCCCAGGCTCATTGGACGACGTCTTCGGCACGTCTACCTGAATCCCCAAACACGTTGAGCGAAGTCTTTGGCACGTCCTTCGAGTCCCAGGCACGTCATCCGACGTATTCCGCAAAGAGTATGATAGAAGAATTTTCCGCTATTTTCGCGCTCCGTAATTTGATCAATATCGATTTGGTGGCGATCGATACTCTACTAACGAACTTCAGATTCGTGTTCAGCGACCTCGACTACCCCAGGGCTAAAGTTTCGGACCGCCTGGACGACATCCACAAAAAATCGATAGTTTGATCAATATTGATTGATGGGGATCGACACTTCAAAAACGAACTTTAGATTAGTGTTCAGCGACGGCGGTTACCCCAGGGCTGAAGTTCCCATGCAGGGAGAAGACGTCTGGGTATTTTTCGCTATTTTGTGTCGTAATTTCCCCCCCCCCCTATTTTCCCCCGCTAATTTCTGCGGCGCCGCTGATCGATAGGATGACTCATCGCTTAGCGCGTTATTATAGAGTATGATTGCACGTTCTATGCCTCGTTAAAAATCACTCCAAAAATACTACAGATCACTTTTGTAACAATTAGGCAACGGGTATCGAATATTGCAAATACAATACTCACCATGAGAAAATTGGAAGTAACCAGTGTAGAACTGGATGGGGAAAGTTACAGCAAAGGGAAGTATGAACAAGGACCAACGTTTACTGAAGCAGAATTGTGGGTAAAGTGCTCGCTTCCCCTTGCTCTAGGTTTCAAGTGCAGCTCAGTATTTCAAAAGCAAAGGGCTGTAGATAGACTGGAAGCCGTAGGAAGTAATGTGGAGCTAGCCAGTTCTGCTTGGCACCATAAAGAATATGGTTACGGAATTGGTAAGATATATAATCTATGTAGTGGCGCAGTCGGAGAAGGTGCCAGCTGTCGCATGCACCCGATGCCAGATTTACAGTTTAGGTTTTTCGTCTGACCACAATGTAAATTGAGACGGATCTTAAAAGTACCTCAAACTTGGGTAATTAAAGCGGGTTTCCCTGCGCAAGTCATTGTATACGCCAAGTACACATTCAAAACACCTCCACGACATCCCGTAAAAGTATTATAGAATGCGTGGCGCGTCCCAGGAGGGATAGAGTAACGCCGTCGTTTATCAATAACCGCAAGGAGGGACAGCATCCTGCATTCAATCGCGCTTTTTACAGCCTTTCTGAATCTTTATATTCCTTTCGTTCTTTATTTGATTCATAGTGTAAATGCTACTAAGCTGTGAAGCTGCGCAATGAAGAGATATCCCTCTTCAACAAATTTTCTGCTTTACTGTTGTTTAGAGCATAACCTCACGCAATCAGAATTTTTGTTATCATTACGATAGAAAGTGAAACCTTTTTACAGGCGTGAGACTTCATGCGAACAAAAATTTTGATATAAACTGATTAAAAATCGCGACGTTTCGGACGGCATGGCATGGTGCAGTCTCTGTTTTGTTCTTCAAAAATGGTCGCCTTCCTGCTCTTTAAAAGAATCTCTAAAACATTATTTTTCCTCGATAAAAATTTTTTTATAAAATTTTAAACTATGTGTTCATGTTGTTGTCAATAATGTGCCAATGAGGTTTTTTAAGGTGGATCTTTATTCTGGCCTTACGTTTTTTTACGTTTTTTTAACTCGTCGTCGTCAGAGGCACATAGATCCATCGAACTGTTTAAGAGCAATCGCCCTCTGTTAGTAGACCAGTACAAGCAGAGGGCCTCTGTTAGTAGACCAGTACAAGCAGAGGGCGATTGCTCTTAAGAAGTTTGGTGGAACTATGTGCCTCTGACGACGACAAATTAGTCGAAACGTAAGGCCAGAATAAAGATCCACCTCAAAAACCTCGTTGGCACATTATTGACAACAACAAGAACTAACCATGCCGAGGCTTCAAGAAGAGAGAAGCTGCAGGCAGTGTGTTCACTTATTGGGCAGATGAGTTGGAATCTCAAAGGAAGTTCTACTAAAATTTTCCTTAAACAAAAATTGTTCTAACCCTTTTGACGAGACTTTAGTTGAATGTAGAAGAAGTTCATTTCGTTTTGCAAGAGTTGGCTCTTATTTCAAAAGACTTGATAGCTTAGAAGAGTGTCCAATTTGATTTGAAAAGTGTCCATTTAGACGTGAAAATGGTATATTTAGCAATCAAGTCAAAAACTAAGATACGAGAAAACTAAAAATGGGTAGCCTTTTTGGTATCATTTACAGATAACTAACTTTACGACAAAATCAGCTCCATCCAGCAAATTAATTGAACAATTCCAGCAAATTGACTTTCTTAGTGCCTTCAAACTTGAATGACGACTCTTGCAAAACCAGAGAATCAGGACGAGCTTCAAGTCGTTTTGCTGTCAGAACGGCAAAAAGTTTTATCGTATTTGTCGACGATACCTTACCATTCGCTGGGCAGACGTCTGGAGCACTTCCTTTCAACTACAGGGTGTCTGAAAAAAATGTTTACACTGTTTGAAAGTTGATAACTTTGCTCTCAGTAAAGGTATGTTAGCGGTATGGAATTCGCCATGCACTCGTCTGAAATCTTGCATTTTGCAGTCGATTGATTGTGTTTCGCTTGAATACCTGTTATAATTCCTTCACAATGTGGCCGTATCAATTGATTTGTGTCTAGTTCAAGGTTTAAAACTTGAAGCACACTATGGCTTGCAAAAATATGAAGCGTATCCTAAAAAATACAGGTAGTATTTGAAAAGTTCTAAAATTGCCCCTGGTGAAGCATTTGAAGACATTTGAGACTTATATGAAAGCGCAGGGTAACGTAATTTTTGTAGTGTGTAGATGGTCAAGATTGCGCCCCGCCTAAGCCTGAAACCTTGCATTTCCCACTTGAATGATTGTGTATGGGCTGAATGCTTGTTGCAATCTTGCTACTACTTGACAACATTAACCTGTGCTGTGCTTCCTTTAACGTTCTCCGTCGCGCAGTAGCTCTAATTATGCCGATTAGTCTCTCCATAGCTTGAATGTTGCTTCATCAGTCTACAAAATCCGTATTGTAAAATGGGGCCCTTGTTCACATTTAAATTGTGCGGTCAATAAATTCGCATGTTGAGGGTCTTTCACGTGATTGTCAAGTTTTAAAGGTTAAAAGAAGCCACAGGTTAATCTGGCCAAGTAGTAACGAGATTGTAACAAGCATTCAGTCCATGCACAATCATCAATCAATCGAGTCTGAAATGTAAAGTTTCAGGTGGGTGCATGGCGCAATCTTTATTACTTGCAGATCACAGCACTCTTGTTACCCTGCGCTTTTATATGAGTTTTAGACATCTTCAAAAGCTTCACTAGAGGCAATTTTAGAACCTTTGAAATAGCACCCGCATTTTTTTTAGGATACCCTGTATTTTTCGCAAGCCATAGTGTGTTTTCAAGTTTTAAACCTTAAACGAAATACAAATCAATCAAAACGGCTACGTCGTAAAGAAATTATATCAGGTGTTTTATTTATTCAAGGTATTAAACCGAAACACAATCAATCGTGTGTAAAATGGAAGGTTTCAGAGGAATGCATGGCGCATTCCATACCTCTAATATGTCAGAAAATTTCTATGTTTTCGAGCTTTCATATGTTCCCTTAACTTTTTCAGTACCTTTACCATGAACAAAGTTATCACCTTTCAGGAAGTGTATACATTTTTAGAGACCCTGTAGATGTGAGCCAAACATTCGGAACTTCGAAGGGTCAAGGCGCGCTGGCCGCTTAAAAAATTGGAAGCTAAAATTAGAAAAATTTGACTGAGTTCTTCTGGAAAGAAAGGCTTCGCTCGCAAATTTAGTTCCTTCAGTCTTCAGCTCTTCTTAGCTCTGTAGTTGTTCCGAAGGCTAGATGGAGCTGTTCAGGGACGACGACACCAGGTACGATGCCACCACTCCACGCGAGTCGCTGTACACGACGGTGCAGCCGAGCGGCGAAGAGCAGAGGAGCAGCGCTCGAGTGTTCCACGAGGAAGCCTTCGCGCCGCCGAAGCAGGTGATGAGGGTGAGCTGCTTGTATACGTGGCTAGACTTCTGGTGCAATGGTAGAGCACATTCTGTCCTTCAGACGATGCAGGCGAGTCCGCTTCGAATCAAGACCATCGACAGCCGCGTCGAACCGGCTAGCAGTGCAGAGACGAACGCCATTCGTCTACTGAGGAGAGAAGACGAGCTGAAGAAGGCCATGGAACGTCACCGACTGGTAAGTGGCTCCCAGTTAGAAGCGCGTGATCCGTTCTTGTAGCGCTCTCCCTTTCAGGAGGTTGAGCAGCCACGAAGGAGAAAGCTGAGGAAGTCGCGGAAATCGAAGAAGCCGTCGAAGAAGAATAAGTTCGTCGACGAGGACGCAGAGACACCGACGGTCCAGACGACTTCAGAAGAGTTCCGCAGCGCCATCAGGCGAATGCCCGAAACGGTGAGTTGCTTCTTCACATTGCACGCTCCGTGTGACAGGGATTGATATCAGCGTGGGTGATAAGCGCCTGATCCAGACGTCCAAGGAACAAAACGGGATTCTCACAAGCCGGATACCAAGCGCGACAGCGGTCATCGTGCAGCCGCGATAAAAAAGGAGAAATGACGGAGTGGAACGGTTTGGGGTGTTCTTCGACAGGGACGAATGAAAGTGTCAAACGTTGGCGCTTATGCTGAACGACGAAGCACAGGACGATTCAGAAACTCCTATCGGTCCACTTCGGTGAATTCCCGGAGATCTCGAATTTCAACTACTTGTTCACCGAAAGATAGGAGTTTCGCCTACCAGCGGTGTATTTTCTTCAATAATGCTACGGGATCCAATTTTCGATCGGCGCGATTTTTTAACGGAGGAATTCAGTGCTCAACCAACTCGGATACACATGAACATGGACGGCCATGATTAAAAGGGCCACTATGTAGGACAACGAGGCGCAAATATGGCGAAGATGCGCTTTCTGAGACAGCGACACCCCTAGCGGTCAACTGCGGCTGAATTTCTGGAGAAGTGTAAGGATAACTACTTGTCGCATAAGATTCGCCGATAGGTGACTGAATTTTCGCCCACTGGCGTCGCGGTTTTCTCCCGCAGTTCACCATGATCCAATTGTGTCGCGATTCCTTCTCTTTTTAACAAATAGATTTAGTGCTAAAACAACTCTGATAGAAGCTGTTAGGAGGATGTTTAGTTGCGATCAAAACTCTTGCGCCAGGCGGGACTCGAACCCTCATGTTCTGCTTTCCGGGCAGTGATGTTCGCCTTACACCACCCCGGCGCTGTTTGACCGAAAGGCCTTCAGCTCGGCCCCGATATCACGGGTGAGTGCTGATAGTCGAGATTGCTAGGAAGATATCGTGGATGTTCTGTTCGGTCAAACAGCTCCGGTGGTGTAAGGCGAACATCACTACCCGGAAAGCAGAAGATGCGGGTTCGAGTCCCGCCTAGCGCAAGAGTTTTGATCGCAACTAAACATCCTCCTAACAGCTTCTATCTTCTATAACAGCCGCTCTAGGCTTAAGCAAAAATGAAAAACAACTCTGATAGTTATGAAAGCCTCCAGGAACTATTAAAAGGGATCAAAATGGCGCGGAGAGGACAGTTGTGGCGAAGACGAATGAGATGCCTCTAGTGGTCAACTGCGGGTGAATTTCCGGAGAAATGGAAGGGTGACTACGTGTCATATAAAATTTCGACCTGCTTCCGTGAATCATTCCTATGCGCAAAAACTCCTATGGAATTTCTAACCTCAACCTACAGTGAATTATTCGGGTGTGGAAATTCTATGGATAGCACTAATGATTTCTGAACAAATCTAAATTTTCTTATTTCTATTCCGAAAGCAAGGAGCGGAGTAAATAAATGAATCGCTAGGTGAAAGCACTGTAATCGATAGTGCAATATTGATCGGCTGATGATGATTACGTATGAAACCCAGCACAAGTACCGGTATGAATCTAGGGCTAAAATCAATATGGATCAATAAGGCCTGGTCGTTAAGCCACGCTCCCTTCCTGTAGAGGAATCACCGATCGATATAGGTTTTGTTGAATTCGGTCTCCATGTCCCGGAAGCCGTCTAGCGGTCAACTGCGGATGGATTTCCGGTGAAATGGAAGGATAACCATTTGTCGTATACAATTCACCGGTAGGTGACAGAAGTATCGCCCACCGGCGACGTTGTTTCCTCACGTAGTTCAACACGATCCACTTCTCGATCGGCTCGATTCTTTTCTTTTCATGAATTTCCTTTTAATAATTTCTGAACAATTTCACACTTTCTTACTTCTATTCTGAAAGCAAGAAGCGGAAGAAATGATTCACTAGATGAAAAAAACTGTAATCGATAATGCAATATTAATGGGATGATGCTGACTACGTATGAAACCCACCACAAGTGCCGGTATGAATCTAGGGCTAAGCTACCCTCCCTTCCTGTAGAGGAATCACCGATCGATATCAGTGTTGTTGAACTCGGTCTTCATTTCCTGGAAGCCGTCTAGCAGTTGGTGACCTTTGTACATAGCAGAATATTTTTGAGCAAAAATGGATAATGATGTCCACTGATATCGATTGCTCGATCGATGCGGCACACCTACCGCGAGTACTATCCAGTGGAGTGAATTGCACTATTATTGCAGTGCAATTCACTCCAACGGTGCACCTGAGCGGGGCTCAATATTATCGACAAAAACGAATGACTTCCGACCACAATCAATTCTGCACGGACGGACGGACGCACAGACGCAGAGATGGAGAGAGTTATGAGACAGCTCCTTTATGAAATAGTGAAATATTTTCGCGGACGCACACAAGGGGATACGCAATGGACGAAATTTTCCGAACTAACTCCTTTAATACCGCGGTCTTCTGCTTTCGGACGGAAAGACAGTGGGTGCTTCTTCACCAGCAACGATTTAACCACTATGACACTATTTTTTGTTTCAATAACACCTCCTTTATTTTTACAGTCTTTCTCTGCATTAAATAATCCGATTTCAAGAGGGTTGTTACAATCTCCGCTCCACAGGGATTTAAAGTTCTGATTCGTTGGTTGGATATGAAATTGGCACAGCACACCAGTCTGACTAATCTTTTACCTCAAACATGGGTAACTAAACCCAATTAAACGCCGCATTTTTTCGAGCACAAAATGCCACGACGGAGGTGCACATTGCTCAGAATTTTTTTAGCTTATAACTACAACAGAAGAGAAGTTAGATGAAAAAGCAGTTTTCAAAATGAAGTAAAAGTGAAAAAAATAAATGAATAAATAAGTAAATGATAAAGCGCAATAGAAACACAGAGAAAGGAATATAACAAAGCTTCAACTACACCACATTACGAGGTTGGGTTTAACGCCGATTTGCGCTTCATGTAGGCCAAATTGGCGACTAGTATCGAAACACTTCACTCCATATGCTGTATATAATCCATCATGGCTTCTGGCAACATTTGCAGGTGGACACGTCCACATTCTTCCTATTCTGACTCAAAAGAGCCTGTATAAAGGGCTCCGTTTTCAGCAGTACATGCAGAGGGTGCCGATTCTGACCCCCACGGCAGCCAGACGACACGAGCGAGTGCACGCCTCGAAGACGTGGAAGCGACGAAGGGTGAGTGGTAATGGTCGTCATGCTAGCTGGCCGCATCAAGCAACGTACAAGCACTTTCAGATGGAACCGACCGATGAAGAGGTCTCGAAAAGCCTGGAGAGTTTCGAGAAAAAGGCAGATGACGAGATGGTGACGGAGCCGCCAAAGAAGCGAAAACGCACGAGAAAGACCGGCAAATCGAAAAGGACGAAGTACGTCGTCTCGTCATCGAACGAGATGCTCCATCTACGGGGCGAAAAATGCGTTTCTCTTTTTTCAGGTCGATAACGGAAGAGATGCGGAACGAACGAAGCAGGGAGAGATCCGACGAAGAACTTCAGCAGCAGCGACAGCAGCAGGAACAGATTCAGCAACGGCAGCATGATGACGAGATCGTGAGTGGACATAGTGCTTCTGGTCTGGATGAGGTTTAAGTAATGGAACGGGTTTCAGGAGACGACCGCGGTGCCGTTGAAGCGCAAGTTCCTCCGCCTGCACAGATTCAACGCCGACCTACAGGAGAAGAGCAGCAAGTGGAGCGACGACGAACAGCCGAAGAGCTCGGAAACGCGACGATTCAGATCGCATTCGAGACGATTCAAGAAGACGAGGAGGAGCAGAAGAACAAAGGTCGGTTCGAAAGCTACTCTGAGGAGTTACTAAGGTCTATTTTCTATGTTAACAAGCAGTTCTCCGTGTTCCGAAACTCCTCCGCTCGGGGTAATCGTTCTGAGACTCAAATAGAGAGCTACCTGCAGCTCCATAGTCCTAGAATTTCTACTCCTGTAACTAGAAGGAATTAGATGGCGGAGAAGCAATCAAACAAACAGCATCGATTTTTTTAAGCCATTATCAATCGTCTTTATCGATTTTAACCAAATAGTTTCTTGTGTGAGATGAGAGTCGGGCCAATATATGCGACGATGGGTTGCATTTACAATATGTGAACAATAGTATTTATTCTAAATTTTTGCTGGCACGATGTTTCAGACAGCAGTCAGATCCAGCAAGTCGGCTGACTTCTATTAAGTATACCATTTTTACGTCGAATTTACCGTTTTTCAAATCAAATTGGACACTCTTTTAAGCTAGCCTAAGACTTTTGAAATCAAAGCGAACTCTTCCAAATTGAAATGAGCTCCTTCTTCATTAGGTTAGAGATTCTCTAAAAAGGATAGAATAATTGTTGGTTTAGGGAAAATTTTAGTATAACTTTCCTTGAAGTTCTAATCCACTTACCTAATAAGTGAACGTGAAATTGAAATGAAAAAAGTGAAATTTGAAATTTTGTTTTTACAAAAATTGAGAAAAATATCTTTAGGCTTATTTTAAGAGCAGGAATGCGGCCATTTTTAGTTCCAAGAAGGAATCGCGCCATTCCCACTTCCAAGACGTCACGATTTTTACTCGATTGATAGCGGAATTTCCGTTTGCATGGAGATTGACACCTGTTAACAAGACAACAAAAACAACTGTAAAGAACACACACATATCCTCACTTTGAGTGCATGGCGCGATCTGATCCTTTAATGTGCTCTACGCTTGCTTCTTTGCTGTGCCTTGAGACAAATTTTGAGTTATTATTTTTCTCTAAAAATAAAATTTTTCTAAAAGTATTGCACTTATTGGGGCAGGTGAATTAAAAATTTCTAAAAAAAAACGTTCTTTCAATTTTTTTCTTGAACAAAAAATTATTCTAACCATATTATTGAGTCTGTAGTTTAGCCTGCCTAAAGGTTATTTTGATTTGGAAGAGCTTCAAAAATCTTAACGCTAGCTTAAAAGAGTAACCAATTTGATTTAAAAATTGGACAATTTGAACTTGAAAAGTGTTCAGTTCGATGTGAAAATGGTAGAATCTAATCTTAGAATATGCCTGAATTTTCCTTCCAAACGTCTGCTATTATTCGCTCGTTCTTTCTGTTCATACAGTTGAATGGGGATTTGCTGGGTCTTCCTAGATATGCTTTCCCTCTTTGTGCTTCTTCTTGCAGCCTTTCAGAGTAAAACTTTTACAGTGACTATTTTCAAGTCGTATATGATGATCCTCTAAAAATGTGCGATGAGCGCCAATAGAAACTGTACCAAGATGATTTCAAAACGTCCAAAAAATCGTGAAATTTAGTGGCTCGAGACGTCACCTTTCCAATTCCTTCCGGATTAATGTGGTATTGTAGCTACTGTAGGATTACTGTACCTTCTGCCATTGGTGCACACTACCCAGCTCTTCATTCGCAGCAGCGGTTTCCCTGTGAGGGTTCGAGGGACTCATCACATGCCGTCCGTTTCAGTCGACGACAACAGCCCAACCCAGAACCACTCGCTCCCTCACGTCCGAATCGTTCCCGCTACGGCAGCACTGTCTGAACATCCGAACGTTCGCGCGACAGTTCGGCAGCAACGACATCGAGGAATTCACGCAAGGTTGGTCCACACCCAGTCAATCCGCATGTTACGGAACAGCATGAAAGTTCTCTTAACGATGCTTTATTGCGATCAAAACTCTAGCGCCAGAAGGGACTCGAACCCGCCTACCAAGATGGAAATGTGGTGCTTATATGGAGATTCCCGGTGTGAAGCCATAAAGGCGCGATAGTCTCTTCCAATCCCAGAAGACTCATGGCATCTTTTGCCTCTGGGATGTACACACACAGACAAGTTCTGGGCGTTAAATTTTCCAACAAATTTTTAGCGGAAATTTTTCATCATCTTTCCCGTTAATAATTTAATTTCAAAATACAATAAGGTGCGAAGTGTAACGCTATTTGAAAGGAAAAAGGTACATGTCGCGTAGGTGAGCAGCATTGGTAGATAGGGGCGCGCCAGCCAATAATAACCAAACAGAACACATGCCAGCCCATCAGGGTACCGACTGAATACGCCCTCTCTGAACGGCATGCCCATTCAATGCGGCGGTTTGATTGGTTTAGGCGTTCCCACCTACCAATGCTGCTCACCTACGCGACATATACCGGAAAAAAAATTAGGAAAACGTTTTATGTTCAAACTTCAGCAGGTCGACCACTAAAGTCATATTCTTAATTGAAACGAGCTTTTTACACACATCTAACCAAGACTCTCCGAGAAGATAGAATATTTCGTCCGTGGAAGAACTAGTACGACTTTCTTCGAAATGTTTTAAATCAGATGCATCAGGAAGTGTGAACAAATTGCTTGAAATTGTATAGAATTTCTTCTAGAAAATTTCACTTTTTGAAGAAAATTTTTGGTTAGAAACTTATTTTAAAGTAGAGAAAATAGCAGCTTTTAGCTTGTTCAAGGAAGAAATCATGCCATGTAGTGGTCTAGCTCGCTGTGGTCTAAGTAGTGCTAACTTGGAATAGCTTCTACTGTACCGTTGACAAGTGTGTAATTCCGCGGAAACAGATATATATGTCCTGAACAAGTGCATGGCGCAATCTATTCTCTTGTCTGTCTTGCGATGTTTTCAAACAAACTGTAAATCGTAATTGTTTTTAGGAGATAATTTACAAAATTTGAAACAGTATGTACAGCTATTCGAACGGGTGATTTTAAAAGATTTAAAGAAAGTCCACTAAATTTTCATCGGATAAGAAAATATTCTAACCTTTTTAGAAGACCTTAATTTCAGCACTATTCGTTATTATTATAGCCTTTTTGGAAAGACTAGTTTAATGTTGAAGGAGTACTTTTTGATTTCAACGACGTTCATTTTGATTTGACAAATTGACTTAGAAAAGTGTGCAATTTGCCGTGAAAACAGTATAATTTAAACTTTACTAAACCTTGTCTATTTGAACATTAGATAAGCCTAATTTGGTTGGTAAATCTTTTTCAGAGAGTTCGGTGTCAAATCTAAAAGCCAAAAGCTCTATCCGTGCTTCATTTTTTTACCGAACGGGTCGGCTCTGAGTTTTTAAGATTCTCAAAAAATGCGTTTTTTCTCTACCCAGGCTTTAGAAGCTTGTTGAGATATCTTCCAGAGTAATTAAAAAATAATGAAAGGATAAAGTAGGGGTTACTTAATTGCTTTTAAGATGCGCCACGCATTCTATTATACTTCTACGGGATGTCGTGGAGGCGATTTGAAGGCGTATTTGGCCATACAATGCCTTTGCGGCGGCCAGCAGATGAACAAATCATGCGCTTAATCCTTTCCAGGCAAGTCAGGTACCAGTTCACCGACCCCGGTGGGATGGAAGGCTTAGTTAGCCTGGGAGGGAAAACCGAACCAGTAACCTGGTATCGGGTGCACGCGACAGCCGGCACCTCCTTCGACTGCGCTACACTTTCTCAGAGTAGTTAACTAGTTGTTATGCGTTGTATTGTAATATTCAAGTTCTTTTGTGTTTTTGTTGTGCTTATTCGACTATTTGAATAACTATTCGAACAAATGACTCGAGTAATTCCCGATTTTCGAATACTCGAAACTTCATGATTTTCGATTTCAGTTTAAAATCGAATATTTGAAAACCAGGAAGTTTCGAATTCGAATCCAAATATAATACAATAAATTATTTGAACAATTATTCGAAAATTACAATTATTCTTCTTGACAATTATTCTTCTTGACGTTGACAAATAAATAAATAAATAAATTATTCGAAAAGTCGAATAAGCACAACTATAGTGTATATGACTCTGCCGACTGCCCTTTAAGGTGTCAGAAATCTATCGTAATTCCCATGGCAACTAATGCTGGACCACAAATTAGTTATAAGGTCCGCAATTCTCTCGCTTCTCCAACTGATTGATGGACGACAAATTTGTCATCTACCCATGAACTGTACCTCATGTAGCGCACAATTTTTAATTTTTAATTTTAATTCATTTATTTTCTAATTTTATTTTTAATTTTAAATACTTTTGATTAATTTTTCATTTATTTTTAATTAATTTTTTTTAATTTTTATTTTTTTTTTCACAAATTTTTGCATACAATTTGCTCGTCGAATTCCCAGCACCGTACGTTTGCAGAGCACTGCGCGTTCATCGAGAACTACTACCCGGACCTGACGTGCGAGAAGCGAACTGAATACGTGGCCGAGTGCCAGAAGTACCTTTGAGAGCCAGCCTCCGCCCACCCGGTGACTGCGCAGTAGCCAGCCGTTGCCGCCGCTCCGCCCCTCGAGTCTCGCCAACTGCCATAACATTTCATTTCGCCGTCGTTCACCTTCCCTTCATTCGTTTCGTCTTCGCTTTTCACTTACTGAAGAGGTTGTGAGTGCAATTATGAATGTGTTGATTGTTTGTACATTTTGACATATTATACGGAGTTTGTTACAGTTAATAAAGAAAATTCTATCGATTGCACAATGCAAAAACAATATTTATTCTACAACAGCAGCTGGATTGAACATTTGCCTCAATTTAGTAATCCTTACATAACATCATTGATCGAGCACCGTTGTTGATCGATTTTATCGATCCCTGTCCGGAGTCGATCCCTGTCCGGAGCGGGCATCGATTGATGGATATCAATCGATACGGCATTGTATACATGCAGTGAAGCGTGTTCATCGGCCAACCTATTCACGCGATTCCCACTGCTCCGTGAAAAAACGGAGAAAGTCTATCGATAACAGTAAACCGATCGCTATACCTTGTTGTGAGGGTTACCGACAGTTACGCGTTACGACTACTTCTAATGGTCAATTCCGGATACAAATCACAGCGATCGATTTTGTTTACTTGTTGTAAAACCTACACAGCTCCTAGACGACGTCTTCATGTGATCCCTTCAAAATGTCTACTTTGGATAAAATGATAGGTCGATCGATGAAGAATAGAAATGAAAAACAAGGTGATGATCCAAATCAGTTTCCTTAAGCCTCAAGTGGCTGATATCGAGGTAGTAAGCTGTCACAACGATGTTTTGTTGCGATCAAAACTTCTGGCGCCAGGCGGGACTCGAACCCGCACCTCCCTCTGACCGGGCGGGAATGCTCTACGCCTTTACACCACCGGCGCCGTTTGATCGAACGCAACATCCACACCTCGTGGGACCGATTAGCAGTCACCCGTATCCGGGATGACCTAGCCGCTGATATCAGCATGGAACCAGTAATAAAGGTGATGATCAATCGCTCTTTCGATGCGCCTCGCATTCTGCTTCTAGATGATGTCGTGGAGGCACTTTAGATGCGACTTGGCCTATTTGGTTTGATTACCCAGGTTTGAGGTAATACAGCCGCGTCGAAGATCCGCTACATCAGGAACTTTGATGACAGCTCAGTCGTGCTGTGAACGTCGATCTGACTTTCGGAGTACAGCAATGGTGCACACAAATATCTCGGCGTTAATTTTTTAAACGATTTTTCAACAGAAATTTTTCGTTGAATTCCCGATAAATCGGTGGAGGTGAGGTTTGCAGTGTTAGTGAACAAAAAAAAGTGATAAGCTTACTGAGAAACGCGTCAGTTAAAAATTTCGTTAAACCTCTGAAATTTTTAGGTCGTTAAGCCAAATTTCAATGGAAAATGTCGTTAATTCCTCAAATTCGATAAACCATTAATGGCTAAATATGCACACCTAGATTCAATGGTCATACAAATTTTAGAAACCTCACCTAAAAACCCAAGTCATTGTAAAGGCCATATTTGCATTTAAATTGCCTCTACGACTTCCCATAGATATAAATGTGTATATATCTCAAAAAGTATTTATTAATGATGTCCTTTATTTTTTATTTGGCGTGCACAATGACTTGGGGTGGCTAGTCGACATGTCTTACCATTCCCATGCTGGTACCAATTCATCGAACCCGAAAGGAGGGAAGGCTTTTTTGGTCTGGGCGGGAAACCCAAACCGAGAACCTAGAATCGAGTTCATGCGACGTCTACTCCGACTGCGCTACCATGCGCTGCTGCTGATTGAAATCACTCTTCATGGAACCTGTTCATCGACTATCATACATAATCATTCAATTCTGGAAAAAGCTCAATAATATCGATCGATAAAGACGTTCGATCAATGATGTTATGTACGTAATACTGTACTGACCGATAATATCGATTAACAAGGATGTGTAAGTAATACTGTATTGATCGTTAATATCGATCGACAAGAGTGTTCGATCAGTGATGTTGTGCAATGTTCAGTTGGTAGATTTCACTTAATTATTGGGAAGATCACTCAGTTACATATGCCCGAGAATCATGCGTATTCTAAACAGCTGTCTGTGAGCGATCAATCGATATCATTCTACATTGGGACAGTAATCTTTACAGTCTCGGCTTTAAATATAGGCTTCGGGTGGAAGCTTAGAAACCACCTCAACAATCCGACGACAAGGAGACAATTGCCTTGAGCAGGGAGCTCTGATGAACTGTGTGCCGATATTTAGAAGACCTATTGTAGACGTCGTGCCACGTGCGTCAGGATTCAGAAGGCGTGTCATAAACGTCGTGTCACGTGTGCGACGGTTCAGAAGAAGACGTATGACAGAGGTCGTGGAACGAGTGTACAGATTCAGAAGACGTTCACGGGGTTCGTGCAACGAGTGTACAGGTTCAGAAAACGTGTCATTAACGACGTGCGACGAGAGTTTGAATTCAGAAAACGTGTCATCAAAATGGCAGGTAGTCGTCGAGCTGTCGTGCCAAGATTGATACCGAACGTTTATTCGGCTTACGTTTCGGCGTAACCGCCTTCTTCAGAGCCTGGAAAAGACAAGGGGAGTTAGAGAAATTACCCGTCCAAGAGTCATTTCAAGTTTCAGCCATCTCAAAAGCTAATGGGAGAAAGAGACGAACCACGAGGGAGACAGCCCAACTGACCTTATGTAAACAGCCGGGTGACTCCACAGCCTTCGGCTGTTTCATAAGGTCAGTTGGGCTGTCTCCCTCGTGGTTCGTCTCTTTCTCCCATTAGCTTTTGAGATGGCTGGAACTTGAAATGACTCTTGGACGGGTAATTTCTCTAACTCCCCTTGTCTTTTCCAGGCTCTGAAGAAGGCGGTTACGCCGAAACGTAAGCCGAATAAACGTTCGATATCAATCTTGGCACGACAGCTCGACGACTACCTGCCATACTGTTCTAACCAGGGAATGCCGTCAGCTTCCCATGGAACTTCGGGATGAGACCTATATCACGTGAAAGAGCTCGAGACGCTGATCACAGATATATAGACCAAATTTGCTAAATGGATCTCCTAAGCGAGTTATAGCCGGCGGAAGCCGCCGTGTCTTCCATGTGTTAGGCGCGCTCAATGGGCGCAGTATTGTGCGGTAATCAGCGGTTCGGCTATTAGCGCCGCCAGTAGCGGTGGCGGCGCAGTGGTAGGGTGCTCGCTTCACAGGATTGAGGTCATTGGTTCGGTTCCCGTCGCTGACGGCTTTTTTGCATTTTGTAACTTATCTTCGACGAGGACCTATAATTCCATTTTTAGCACATTTTTGAGCGAACGGCTGATGGCGACTTGCATTTACGTCTATTCGAAGACGGAAACGTGTTTCAGGTAAAATGTCTTATTCATGACGTGAAGCAAGTCAAAAATTCAAAGCAAAACAAAAATAAAAAAATGAAATCAAAAATCAAAAAAACTTAATGAACACAATAAATAAAAAGTAAAGGCACTACTTAAAAGTTCCGACTCCACCGACACGACATCGGTCGAAAAAAAATTGCGCTGAAACTTCGTCTAGGGGGTTATTTGGGGTGCTGATCACGAATCTGACATCGGTTTTTCACGACTCGGTCGGCGACCACCCATACCGTTAACAAGGGTGATCCAGGCAGGGTCACCGATTTCGCTGAAACTTCGTCGAGGGGGGTTATTTGGGGTGCTGATCACGAATCTGACATCCGTTTTTCACGATTCGGTCGGAGACCACCCATACCGTTAACAAGGGTGGTCCAGGCAGGGTCACCGATTTCGCTGAAACTTCGTCGAGGGGGGTTATTTGGGGTGCTGATCACGAATCTGACATCCGTTTTTCACGACTCGGTCGGAGACCACCTATACCGTTACTACGACCGTTCGACCGAAGTTGTGTCTGTGGAGCAGGAACTTTTAACTGGTACCAAAGTAAAATAAAATCAAAAATCAACAAAACTTAATCAAGATAATTAAACGTATTGAAATGAACTACTTCTACACGTATAAAAAATCGACTACTGTCGCGAATGCGATAGCTCGCTCCCTTTCATTTCATACTCCCGCGGGCTACCGTATCCGCTCGGGACCCCGATGAGGCGCTCCCGAGACTCCGGCCTGCCCGCGCACGCTATCGATCGGCGGGCCGGCTATGCGCCGCCCCCCGCCGACTTCATTCCTAACTTCCTTCGACACGTCGAGCGGCTGCGCGGGCGCGGCTCTGGGGCGCCGCCATTGTGAGCCCGCTTTCATCATCATCCCGGGGATCTTCCGAGCGGAGCCTTGCCGCTCCTCACATCGCAATACAGCCGGCTGCAGTACAGGGAGGACGGCGAGCCTGAATGGGGCTCGCCTAGCCTCGGATAGCCATTACAGTTCTACCGGCCGGAGCGGTCCCTCCTATTCCATATGTCCTAGTATCTAGCTGCTATATTATTATGGTTGTGCGGTGCTGGTGTATGGAATAAACCGTGGTTATATCTCTGGTGTCCTGCACAAGACGAGGAAGGTGGTGAGTCCTTACTATCGTGTTGTTGGTATTGGTATCGTGTATGTTTATTGTTGGGTCGTATTGGGGGCATCATTGGGTTGTATGGGTTTCATGTAGTTGTCGGGTACTTCAGGGGGCAAGGTGTGCTCAATACAGTCGGGATGCAGTACAGCACGCCCGCGAGGTGCGGGCGTGCGTCAATCCAGGCGCTGTAAGCGCGAAGGGGTAGAAGTCACCACGCGGGGCCCCCCCGTCTGCCAGGGAGGGGGGCGTGGCCTGTTCACACCATGGGGTCCCCCTTATGTCCCCCTTGGGTCCTGGGTTCTTGGGTACCTCGTAGCACCACGGGGCGAGTGGGGGACTCCACTCAACAGGGACATGTTCCCTCGCGAGTGGGGCCACCGATTCGCAACATGGTGCATCGGACGTTGGTAACCGGACCCGTTTGCCGGCTGGCCATTAAGCCAGTCGGCTGTAAAATCCGGCCCTACCACGCCCTGATGCGAGGGAACCATGCCTTCCCCTGGGTGGCTGTAGTACCCCCCCCCTGGGGTCTTTTGATAGGGTTGGGGCAAAACAAGCATTACAGCTCCCATCCAGGGCCACGGCAGCGCGCAATACCATCTGGCTGGGTGGCAGACAGCCGCATAAAGCGCTGCTGGGCACTGGATGGGCAGCGCTTGGGCTAGCGCATGACGGTTGGAAAGCGGGGAGGAGACCGGGCGACGCGCGGGGCGTCGGCGGCAGGAGTACTCCGGAGTCCGAGCTTGTCAGTACCAGGCATGGTAAGCCCTGGTCGCACCTAGGGGAGGCGCCTCATTGATCCTCTGCCATACGGGTTGGCCACCCGGTTCAGGCAGTAGGTGTTGGTGTTTGGATGGATCGCTGCCGCAGCACCAGAGTCCCCCCGTTAGTACCCGGGTAGTGCGCTAGCTATGCCCCCCCCCTTGTACTACAGCCTTCTCCCCCCTTCTTTTGTTTTGGGTTGGGAAAGTAATCCCCCCCCCCCTTCACGGCAGATGGGGACGCTTCCGGACCCCCGAGCGATGGCAGCGCTCGTATGGGGTTGGCGCACCGCGCACCCAAAGCACACCCCCCCCCCTTTTTTTTGTGTAGTAGTCGGCGTTAGGTAATAAAGGGAGTCACCAGTTTCCTCGTCGGCAATACAGGTTTATTCCGTGCACCAGCATTACAGTCCCGTTAATTCTTCTTAGTGTCCCCTTATATATTTCCTCACATTTTTAGTAGTAGTTTATTCACTTTACAGTAGCATTAGCAGTTTTCCCTTCTATCCGCTCCAGTTGGCTATCCTGAGCATTTGTTCCATCGTGTCCTCCGTCGATCCGCACTCGTCGCGCGGGGGCCCCCCGTATGGGGCCCCATATGTCATTATTAATAGTGCGTGTTCCAGGTAAACCCGCAGCCGAGCTATCTACGATGTCTACCATCGGAGCGACCAAGGCGCAGATTACGAAGACCGTCAACACGCTGAGGAAGGCCCTGGAAGAAGCGGAGCGCCATTTGGCACCCGCCCCGGACGGAGGCCGAGCCAGCCCGGACGAGTCGACAGGAAGTAGGCGTGAGTTTAACATCAACTACCACGCACAGTACATTCGGAGTCTCCTTAAGAGACTCGAGGACCGCTGGGAGGGGGCGCACGCGCTGGCCGAAGGTCAGGCCTCCCCGGAAGAGGAGGCCAGCGTCCTAGGGGACTTACAGTCCCACTGGGATGCCAACGCGTGCGACCAGCTCGTGGCAGATGCGGAGCGGCTGCTCGCAAGAGTTAAGGCCGCTCAGGATAGGAGCACCCCTTCCGCTCCAAGCACTGCCCTACATAGAGCCAATACAGTGGGTGACACTGTCAACCCTACTTATAGGGAGTCTGGATTACCAGCTCCCAACGGCCCAATACAGCAATATTATACGAACGGAGAACTCCCTCCGTCGGCAGCGACCCCTCTGGGGCTGCCATTACCAGTCAGGCAGGACGGTGCGGCGCAGGGGCAAGCTCCGCCCACCGCCATGTATCAAGCACCGCCTCCAAGTCAGCTTCACGCTGACCAATACGCCTGCAATCCCAATCAATACATAAAACTTCCTCCCTTTGAACTCCCAGATTTTTCGGGTGAGATGCATTCATTCCCCGAGTTCTGGGAGCTATTCACAGCAGCGGTGCACAATAACAACAGCGTGCCGGCTATCACAAAGTTCCTCTATCTTAGAGGGAAACTCAAGGGAGACGCTCTCAAACTCATTTCAGCATTACAGCTCACAGAGGTCAACTACAGTGAGGCAATCAAGATCCTCACCAATACATACCTGCGACCGGAACCTCTGCGGAATAAGCTCCAGAGGCAACTCGAAGCTGTTCCACCAGCCCACAGGTCACCATTGTCCCAGCGCACAACATTGTGCACGCTGAAGTCTTTGTGGGTACAGCTTGAGAGGCTAGGTGAGCACCCCGCATCTACAACCCACATGCGCACGATACGCGCAAAGTTCCCGAACAACACCAGGGACAAAGTGGGTGAGATGAGGTCAATAGGTGAGAACTGGGACGTCAACACCCTCCTGTCCGCCCTCGATAAAGTTGTCGATAGGCTGGAAGTCATGGAGGACAACGACCCAGAACGTTATTCCCACAATACAAGGACGGCACGACAACACAGCTCACGCTCCCCCGTCAGGACGGAGCGGCGACGCTCGCCGTCCCCCCAGTACAGTCCAATTAGGCGGAAGCGTTCGCCAAACAGAAGGAGATCGTCACGATGCCCCTTCTGCGTTCGTGGCAGACACGAACCCGAGCAGTGCACTGAAGTACAATCCCACTACAGCAGGAGAGAAATAATCCGCGACCGCCAACTCTGCTGGAAGTGCCTTCGGACCGGACATCGAAGCAAAAACTGTCAGGCCCCACCTTGCTCCATCTGCCGGCAGGAACATCACAAGGCACTCTGCCTTAATCAACGCAGAGCACGTAGCCGGTCCAGTTCAGGCTCACCGCGACGAAGCTATTCGCAAAGACCAAGATCACGTCGCTACCGTTCTCCACGCAGAGAAGAACGCAACGACCGCAGACGATCCTCAAGGTCGTCAAGCGGCTCAGATCGGTCGCCCTCCCCTCGTCAGGAACGCTATAGGGATAGGAAGGACTCTCCTCGTCCCAAAGTTCATTTCAGGGATCCTCTCGAAGGTGATCCACTTACTACACAGCACTGCACTAATTCATCTCGAGACGTCATCACGACGGACGCAGATGAGTCCGAAGCCAATTCAGAGTCGGAGCTTCATACCGAGGTCCATACGGCAGTAATAACAGATGCGTCCCGTAAAACGGTCGCGTGCCGATCGAGATCGCCAGGACGATCACCTCGGCTCATGATAGTAGAAGCTCAGACATACAATTTCAATACTAAGGCCGATGAACTGCTCACTATATTCCTGGACAGTGGCAGTCAGCATAGCTTTATCCGCAAGGAGACGGCTAAATCCCTCGGCCTTAAACTACGACATCCTCAGGACATTACAGCCATTACATTCGGTGGGCATCAGCACACCGAAACGTCGTATGAAGTCAGCATCACACTCCAGAATCCAGTAACGGGCACTCCAGTGAAGCTTAAGCTCTGGACCAGATCGTACATCACGTCGGTCCCAGAGGAGGAAAAGGTCAACACTAAGCTCCACAAATCATCCACTGGAGATACGGCAGATGTCGATATCTTAATAGGGATGGACTATTATTGGAGCGTCATTGACCTAAACCATAATCAGAAACTCCCATCGGGCTTAGTAAAGACTCACACTAAGCTGGGTCCAATCTTATCCGGTCCCAATGCTCCGTTTCCGCAAATAAACTCGACCTTAGTCGAGCAAAAAGAGAGCAGTTCTGATACGGACTCCATGGTCCGCAGGCTGCTCGCCCTCGACTCAGCGGATGCGGACGAAGACCGCGACACAACGGACTCGGAGATCATCCAGCAATACAAGGATACAGTCCAGATGAGAAAAGGCATAATCCACGTGAAATTTCCGTGGAAGGCCAATCACCCTCCTTTGCCGGACAACAAAGCCTTAGCTATGCGAAGGCTTGAAAGTCAATACAGGAAGCTCCACGTCAATCCCAAGATGTGGAGTGAATACTGCAATACATTTGAGCAACAGCTCAAAGCCGGCATAATCGAGGACATTACAGGAGAGCCTCCAGTAGGCACTCCACTTTATTACATACCCCATCAAGCTGTCATTAAGGAAGACAGCAAAACTACAAAATTACGCATCGTATTCGATGCGTCCAGTCATATGAGAGGCGCACCAAGCCTCAATGACTGTATACATCAAGGTCCCACTATGCTTCCGGACCTTTGCGGAACATTACTCCGCGCTCGACTCACTCCAGTTCTTATCACAGCCGACGTCGAAAAGGCGTTCCACCAAATCCGCCTGCAGGAGAGCGAAAGGGATGCAACTAGGTTCCTGTGGCTCAAAGATCCATCCAAGCCACCTACCAGGAACAATATACGCATCCTCAGATTTACGCGCATTCCATTCGGCGTAAACGCCTCCCCGTTCCTTCTTAGCATGTCCATCAAGTATGCGTTGGAACGCAACAGCGACAGCAGCTTGAGGAAGGAAATCCTTGCCAACACGTACGTCGACAATCTCCTTATCGGAGCTAGGAACGCCAGCGACGGTATCGCGAAACAACGCCAGTGCAAGGACACGTTCGCTGCTATGGGGATGAACCTCCGGGAGTTCATGTCCAACTACAACGCTGTCATGGACCGTATCCCGGCAAAGGACCGCATGCAATGGACGACAGGAACGACAGTCAAGCTGCTAGGCGTCAGGTGGGATCCGTTTTTAGACACAATACAGGTTCCAGTCAAGGCCATGAAAGAGGTCACGACCAAGCGGACAGCCCTCAAGGCACTCGCTTCAACTTTCGATCCGCTAGGCCTCTTAACCCCATTATTCATTTCAGCAAAAACCTTTATTCAGGATTTATGGCTAAAAAAGGCCGATTGGGACACGCCTTTAGACGGCGACACCACGGCCAAATGGGCAGAAATCGCCCAGAACATTATAGGCTTCACCGGCACCGTTCCAAGATACATCGCCAGCAATTCGGAAGGTAAGTACGAGTTAATTGTGTTTTCAGATGCTTCGAAAAGGGTCTTCGCAGCGGCCGCATACCTGGTATGCAGGCCCCACCAGCAGAAGCCCTTCAGTCACCTCATCTACGCGAAAGCGAAACTCGCAGCTCCAGGTAAGTCCACCATCCCACGACTGGAGCTCCAGGCTTCCGTTCTTGCGGCTAAAATGGTACGGTTTCTCCGGAAGGAGCTTCCAATAAGAATCAATTCAGTCCACTTGCTGTCTGATTCACAGATAGCACTATATTGGATTCACTCCAAGAAGCAGCTGAAAACTTTCGTCCACAACCGAGTGAAGACTATTCACGAAGTGAAGGACGAGTTGAAAGCTGCTAATATTCCGTGTCATTTTCATTATGTCAATACAGATCAGAATCCAGCGGATTGCGCCACCCGAGGCCTAACAGCCTCAGAGATCAAAAACCACTTCTGGTGGCATGGGCCCCAATACATTTTGCGAAAACCATCTTCTTGGCCCAACTCCGACATGGATTTCACTGGAGCGACTCCTCCTCCTAAAGAGGCGGAAGTCGAATTTAAATCAGTCAATACAACGTCAATTCAGGTATACAAGTCGTTCGTACCTTTCGAACGCACCAATACATACTCAAAACTCGTCCGCATAACGGCCTATGCGCTTAAGTTCATCGCCAAATTGCGATCGAAAGTTGCTAGGAAACGCGCAAACCGGCCTCGAGACGAGAACAGCATACTAAGTCAATTCAGTTCCGCACCGTATATCACTAACGGCGACTGGAAGATGGCAGAGCTTACCATCATTCGCGAACACTATCGCGAACTCCCTGCACATCTCGAGAGTCGCTCGGTGCGAAGGTTTCAGATTGAGCAGAGCCAGGATGGAATATATCGCGGGAGATCCAGGATGGGCAACGCCAGAACATCGGCAGCGGCTAAGAGTCCAATTCTGCTCTTACCATCCCATCCACTAACTCGCATGGTGGTTACGCACTACCATCTCAAGCTTCTCCACGCCGGGTCATCTCACCTCCTGTCTGCTCTGCACAAGGATTTCCTCATTCCACGGGCGCGCAGACTTGTCAATAGCGTCATTTCAGCGTGTAAGACCTGTAAAAGACACCAGGGACGTCACTACAAGTATCCGGCTACGCCGGACCTGCCACCAGAGAGAGTCACGCAAAGTCGGCCGTTCGAAAACACCGGGCTCGACTATTTCGGACCGCTCACGATTCGAACAGAGGACAGTCCAGAGCACAAGGTATGGGTATGTCTATTTACGTGCATGTCGACACGAGCTATCCACTTAGAGCTCGTTATGAACAACTCGACTACCCATTTCCTTCTCGCGTTTCGCAGATTTATTTCGAGACGAGGCACTCCCAGCCTCGTACTCAGCGACAACGCGCCGACGTTTAAACTAGGACGACAAGTCCTAGTCAATGAACTAACTCAGTTCAGGGAAGAAAAAGCGGTCTTAGACTTCAGTACAGCGGCAGGTTTTGAGTGGCGGTTTATAACACCGCTATCTCCCTGGAAGGGCGGTTTTTACGAGAGGTTGGTGGGTTCTGTTAAGACCGCCTTGAAAAAGACGGTTCACCGGAACACTCTCGACTTGTGGAACTTCCAAACCCTCCTTGCGGAGGTGGAAGCCACACTAAACACAAGACCGCTCACCCCATTTTCAGACAATCCAGGTTCAGAACCATATATTCTGCGGCCCATTGATTTAATTACTCCTCAGTTCAGCTTAGGCTACTTAAGTAGCCCTAATACTGCAGTTACCGCGAGAGATCCGTTTACAAACACGGATTCTCAAGAATACCTTGTCTGTCAATACAGCCTCCTGCGCGATTCCCTCAAGACATTTTGGGATCTGTGGCATATGGAATACCTACGAATGCTTGCTGAGCGGAACCAACTGCGCTCGAAGAATCAGCAGAGCACCGGACGATCGCCACAAGTGGGGGATGTCGTGTTAATACAGACGGACAATACAAGCAGATCCAACTGGCCATTAGGCGTCATCGTCCAGACTAACCCTTCAGCTGACGGCTCCATAAGATCAGTCGCGGTTAAGCTGGGGAATCAAAAAGTCCTCAATCGATCGGTTAACCAGCTCATCCCGCTCGAAGTCGCAGCAGAAGACAAGGACTCGATCAAGAAGCCGACGCCTAGGACGCCAACGCGGATCCAGCCACCACGGAAGGCGAAGAAGCAGTTCATCAGATGAGTTTATTCCATCTTGTTTCGTTCCTTCGCCATTTATCCCTTCTCATTGTCTAGTCAGTTCAGTTGTCTTAAACTTTTTCTATTTTCTTTAGTAGTCTCTCTTCTCTATTGTCTAACTTAGCCTAAAATTTTCTGTCTCTCTTATTAGATTTGGTAGTCTCCTATTTTAGTTCCCTTTCCTACTGTTAGTTTGCGTAATCTTCTTCTAGTTTCACCCGTAGTTTCTTTCCTATCTCCTAACTCAGCCTGGCCTGGTATTTAGTCATCTTAGCGCCGCTGGTTCCAGTAACCTTAGGTTAGACGCGCGCAGTACAGGGTCACCTCGGTGACGCACCCTTGTACCCCATTGGCAACTCGTTAGCGCGCCCAGCGGCAGCTACACGACAGCCCGCGCTTTTCTTCCCATATAAGTAAGACGCGGGTTCGGCCAAGCTGCCTGCTTCTGTAGTACTCTGTCTCTCCTGTAGTGTTGTTTTTTCTATCATAGAACTTGTAGATCTCATCATATACACTCTTTCTCCCCTAATATCGTCAATTCAGCACTCTTTTTGGCCTCTTTTTTCCATTTTTTGTAGTTCCTCCTCCTGTAGTATAATCTCTTAGTAGTGTAGTCCTCCTAGTTAGATAGTTTTTTCTTCTTTACCTTCGTTTTAGCCTTCTCACTCCAGTAGTTCCCTCGAATTGGTCACTCCAGTCAGTTAAAAATTTCTTGTTCGCGCCAAAGCACGGTAGCCGTACATAGTGGGTCCTGAGAAGAAAACCCACCGAGCACGTGAGTCCTCAGTGGCGCTGATTAGTCATCATCAGTGCCCAGTCGCGCATTTGTCTTGGCGGGAGACGGCACTTTTAATTTCCGTTTTCGTTTTTATCGTGTCCTTCGTCTCTATCGCCCAATCACTACAGCCTCATTACTCAGAGACCTCGTTGAACTGATAGTGCGCTCATCACAGCACTTTACTGACAATCCAGGACGTTCTTGAAATTTTTTTTTGTTTCAGACTCGTGCTCTTACTTTCATCGCACTATGAGCGAACATTACCAGCAATCGGCCAAACGTGCCCGTACCCAGCGCGACCACGGACGAGGACGTGGAGCGACACCGAGACCGGCCCGAGGCAGAAGGAGTGGATGGACAAGACCGGTATGGAGACCGAGCCCGGACCGTGAGTTTCATTCGTCGCATGCCACTACAGCTCCAACTGGAGACCCTGTGCCTACGTCCGTCAATACAGAACCATCCCCGGCTCCAGTGCCTCCCGCGTCTCCCATGCAGGTGGACCCAGCGCCACCACAGCTCCAGGGATCGTGGGCAGAGCATATGGAGTTTGAAGAGAGGCAATACAGTGTCGTCAAGACAAAGACACCTCGTGGGGCTCGCCCATCCAAACCGTCCACTACAACTTCTGCAGTAACATCCAGCGAGCCTCACGATCAGTCTAGTCGGTCGACGCAAGGGGAGCGTAGAGCCCCTCTTAGGGAGCAGGCCCTTCCGCCAGCGGAGCCACCGCAGGTGGTGACGCCGGCACAACAAGGACCTCCTCTCCAAGAGAGGACGCGAGAAGAAGGACTGGCGGTAGACCAGCAAAGCCAGTACAACCAGCTTCTCGCACTCATTACAGGTTTAGGGCAAGTAGAAATGCAAGGTCCATCAACATCGGCGCGCACGACTGCACTCACTTCAGTCCCCATCTCCTCCACTACACTCGTTGACCCGCGCACCACGGACCAGCTCACGGATAGGCAATTCAGGACGGTGTTCGATTACATTCATACCAGCAACATCCTACGCGCCCAGATCGAAGCCCTGGAGGTTCCGCCACGGGAGGTCACTCCCGCAAGACGTGAAGACTACGAGAGAGCGGCGCAGATCGTACACCTCATTAAGACACTACAGCGCCTAGCGGCGGCCACTACATCCAGCTTTCACAACCTAGCTACCATGCTAGGTCGCAGCAATCCACTACAGTTTAGGTACGGCGTCCTCATGGGATGGATCCACGAGCTCACGCACAGCATCTCGTCAATCGACGCCAACATCCATCAGCTGTACGAGCTCACCGTACCACGGTTCCTGGACTGGTCGAACGACCAGAACTATTTTAGGTCCACGTTGCAGCTCTTCCACATCACGCCGGAGTCCCTCACGGAGACAATACAGTTCGCATCGACCGTTTCAGCTCACGCTATCCGGATGATGCGCGTCGTGGAAGCACATCAACTTCTCCTAGTGCTACACCATCGAGTCGGCAACGTCACCGAAGCCGACAGGGAGTATGCATCCACGACAAGGCCCGACGTGCCCGAGCTCATTACAGGGGACTCGTCTACGTATCAGGAGGCATTACAGTGGTGGCGTCAGAACTATTCTGACGCCCTCATGATCGTATCGACGGACGGATACCTCCGCACGCACGTCGTCGACCAACAATTGGAAGAGGCACGACGTACGCGACCACATCATCAACCGGTCGCGCCAGTAGTGGACACCGTCAAGTCAGTCCAGGAGCAGAGCACTAGCTCTGCTCAACTGCCATTACAGCCGCCAGCAGAACAACCGGCGCCGAGGAGGACATTCCCAAAAAAGGGCGCCACGTCACTCACTACAGCTGTGCAGCAGAAGCGCAAAACGGAGGAGGACCAGAGAAACACCGACCGGCTCGGACCACGACAAGACGAAGAACCTTGGCCTGCCAACCCGTACCGAGGACCGAGCCCGATCCGCCTGGCTCCAGAAGACGCAAGACTGCTGGCGGGATCTCCTCCTATCCCGCCGCCACCGAAAAACCGCGCGTGCGCCTTCTGCTCGCAACCGGACCATTACAGTTCGGACTGCTTGCGCCATCCGAGGATATCGGAGCGTGTACAGCTCGCCAAGCAGCACAGCCTCTGCTCCATCTGCCTCAAACAACATCGAGGCTTCTGTGTTAGGAGAGACCCGTGCAGCAAGTGCAAACAGCCGGGTCACCACAGGGCATTCTGTCTAAAGAACCCGAAGGCCATCGCGGACATAACCCAGCCACCGGACGCCTTCTACAGGATGCTCGAACTCACCACGTTCCGGCCGTACCCCCCAGGAATGGAGGCTCCAGAACGGCACCCGCTCCCGCTAAAGGCGGCATTACAACTTCAACAACAAGCCGCGCAGCACCAGCCGCCTCCTCCTCAACCCTCTTCTTCGGCCCGGCGGGAGGCCTCTCCAGGAGAGGAAACCAACAAGCGACGCCACGAAGAGGAGGAGCCGGATCATGAGAGCGACGGATCGTGGTAAGGCAGTACAGTGGGGACGTAACCCCAAAACATGTTAATTACTCATTACAGGTAGTACTCGAATCATTTCAGGTAGTACCGAGTCACTACAGTAAGGTGGTCATTATTTATGATCCTTTAGTCATTGCAGATAGAGATGGGCTAGGCAATCCACGGAAACGTTCGGAGGATGTGAAAAGTGGAAGTCCGACCCGAAGAAGGATCGACAAGGCTGCCACCTATCCCCCCACTGAGTTACTCCTTTATTTAATTATTTAATTGTTTATGCAATCCAGTCGTTTGAGGTTCCGTGGGGGCAAGCAGCGAAGTCGACGAGCTACGACGCCGTGGAGCAGCGGGAGGAAGACCAGTGCGACGGTCGACATCGACACCAGACCAACGACGACGACGCGCTCCATGGCGACAGAAGACGATTAGCTCTGCGGACACCAGAAAAGCCTAAGCCGCTCTTTTAAAATTCTTTGTTTACTCATTACAGTTCTTTCGTGATTTACAATAATTTATTTTTATGAGCTAATCTTCCAGTTAGGCATTCCAGAGCAGTGGTGCGTGTCTCACATCCTCGTTTCAGTAGCAGGCGCCGGTCCCAGCGAACAACGAGCAGCTCCAGAACTAGCTCACGGATGGGCTCCAGTATGGACAGGCTCAGATGGACTGAGCGAGCGGCGGAAGTACGCCTTTACGGCGGAACCCGCCTCACCTGCGGTGTGTGAGTGCGCAATGTTGTATTGTAGTCATTTCAGTATTGTTATTGTTCGCTGTTGTTTCTGTTGTTTGTTATTTCATATGATTCAATTCCCATGTACTCAGTTCAGGTCAGCTGTTACAACCTTATCCTTAGTTAATCCTAGTTATTCTGTTGTTGTTGTTGCTGTTGATTTCTATCATCCCTAGTAGTAGTGCGTAGTGTAGTATTTTTGTAGTAGAATTTACCTATGTTATAGTCCAACCATGACCCCGTAGATTCCTTGTAGTTAAAAGCCTCTTAGTTATGTAGTAGTTGAATTACGAGGCATTACAGGTAGCGGCTGACAATTTTGACTTTTTTTGTTGTACATAGTTGTGACCCACGGTATATGTAGTCAGTCCAGGATGAGACCGCTCCAGCGCCCGGCGCATTTTCTCCTGGGCGTTCGGGTTAGACGTGGGTTTCCGGACGGGTCCGTCCGTTCCCTCCTGTGATGCAGCCGGTTCCCACTCAATCCAAAAGGGCCTTAAGCCCCACGCGGCAAGACAGGATTCGGTAGGAGCCCCCGCGGGACCAATTTCTTTTTGTCGGCGGGAGTGTCGCGAATGCGATAGCTCGCTCCCTTTCATTTCATACTCCCGCGGGCTACCGTATCCGCTCGGGACCCCGATGAGGCGCTCCCGAGACTCCGGCCTGCCCGCGCACGCTATCGATCGGCGCGCCGGCTATGCGCCGCCCCCCGCCGACTTCATTCCTAACTTCCTTCGACACGTCGAGCGGCTGCGCGGGCGCGGCTCTGGGGCGCCGCCATTGTGAGCCCGCTTTCATCATCATCCCGGGGATCTTCCGAGCGGAGCCTTGCCGCTCCTCACATCGCAATACAGCCGGCTGCAGTACAGGGAGGACGGCGAGCCTGAATGGGGCTCGCCTAGCCTCGGATAGCCATTACAGTTCTACCGGCCGGAGTGGTCCCTCCTATTCCATATGTCCTAGTATCTAGCTGCTATATTATTATGGTTGTGCGGTGCTGGTGTATGGAATAAACCGTGGTTATATCTCTGGTGTCCTGCACAAGACGAGGAAGGTGGTGAGTCCTTACTATCGTGTTGTTGGTATTGGTATCGTGTATGTTTATTGTTGGGTCGTATTGGGGGCATTATTGGGTTGTATGGGTTTCATGTAGTTGTCGGGTACTTCAGGGGGCAAGGTGTGCTCAATACAGTCGGGATGCAGTACAGCACGCCCGCGAGGTGCGGGCGTGCGTCAATCCAGGCGCTGTAAGCGCGAAGGGGTAGAAGTCACCACGCGGGGCCCCCCCGTCTGCCAGGGAGGGGGGCGTGGCCTGTTCACACCATGGGGTCCCCCTTATGTCCCCCTTGGGTCCTGGGTTCTTGGGTACCTCGTAGCACCACGGGGCGAGTGGGGGACTCCACTCAACAGGGACATGTTCCCTCGCGAGTGGGGCCACCGATTCGCAACAACTACAACCTCTGTTCGAACCTTCCTTTAATTCCTTTAATTAGACTACTAAAGTTTACTACTGCAACAGAAAGGATACCAAGAGGTCAGGTAGGGAGAAATGTCCACCTTCGGCCATTTTCGTTCTAACTTCTTCATACAGAAGCTCTCCAATCATTTTTATCTGCGCAGATCGACGGACCCTTGCTGCCATTGCTTCCTTCTGCTCATGCTCGATCCTGCGGAGCTTTCTCAAGTGATCCTCATCTTTAAACCATCGAAATCTTGAGTTCATACTCGACAAGGAGCATGGGTGGTCTCCGACCGAATCGTGAAAAACGGATGTCAGATTCGTGATCAGCACCCCAAATAACCCCCCTCGACGAAGTTTCAGCAAAAAAATTTTTTTCGACCGATGTCGTGTCGGTGGAGTCGGAACTTTTAAGTAGTACCTTTACTTTTTATATATTATGTTCATTAAGTTTTGTTGATTTTTGATTTCATTTTTTTTATTTTTGCTTTGCTTTGAATTTTTGACTTGCTTCACGTCATGAATAAAACATTTTACCTGAAACACGTTTCCGTCTTCGAATAGACGTAAATGCAAGTCGCCATAAGCCGTTCGCTCAAAAATGTGCTAAAAATGGAATTATAGGTCCTCGTCGAAGATAAGTTACAAAATGCAAAAAAGCCGTCAGCGACGGGAACCGAACCAATGACCTCAGTCCTGTGCAGCGAGCACCCTACCACTGCGCCGCCGCCGCTGCTGGCGGCGCTAATAGCCGAACCGCTGATTACCGCGCAATACTGCGCCCATTGAGCGCGCCTAACACATGGAAGACACGGCGGCTTCCGCCGGCCATAACTCGCTTAGTAGATCCATTTAGCAAATTTGGTCTACATATCTGTGATCAGCGTCTCGAGCTCTTTCACCTGATATAGGTCTCATCCCGAAGTTCCATGGGAAGCTGACGGCATTCCCTGGTAAGACATGCCGAGATTCAAGGACAGTCGCACATGGAATATCTTACGTGTCATCAATGTTCTTGAACGGATTCAGAAGATCGCTTGATAGGTTTGTGACAGACAGATGAACTAATTTTTATATATTTATAATAGGATATGACTCACAAAGACGAATTAGTAATATAGTTGTAATTTCGCACTGACTTATTCGAAGTTTTTACATCATATCAAACAGCTCCTTGATCAGAGGGTTCAGCTGACGACTGTCGAATCCGTAGAAGATTCGCACCAGACCTTCCTTGAGATGCTTCAGCTCTTCAAGTTTACGAACCAACGACTCGTACAGCTGTGAAGCATCGCCTGTAGCGTATTCACACTCCAACACCCTAGAATGAAGAACTTCCAAGGCCTGAGAAGAGCCCGGGACTGATTTCGTGGTGCTCACCTCCTCAGCACCCCGTAGTACATGTACTGAATGTCGCGAATCCTGGCCGTGTCTCTCAGATTGTGCCGGTCCGGCCGGAATATGACGATCGCCATCAGAAGCAACATCACACACTCGTTGGCTTTGATATGCTGATTGAATTCAGTGAGAAAACTGGAAGAAGAGCAATTTTTCACGGCGCATTATGCAGGTTGACACATACGTTCTCGGACAGTTACGAGAGTCTTCATTCACTTGGAAATTTCCCAGAGGGATGGGAAGTGGTCAAAATCTGACAGAAAAATACAAATAGTGGAAAGGGTGTTCTCTTCACTAGAATTATATCGTATTACTAACGAAATCTATGTTTTTCGCCATTTTATCCTTACTTTATTATCATTTCTTTATCATATCATCTTTATTTCTTGCGAACGTAAAATTGATTATGATATAAAGGTTTAGTTACCCAAGTTTGAGTCGCACAAACGAGTGGCGACTTCCCGTTCCTACCGTACGCACTTTAAGTGCTCCGATGGAGCTGAACTTGGACGTGCTAGGAAACAACAAGAAAACGAATAACACAACAAACTGGACCTGATTAATCAACCTTAGGGTGAAGAAAAATAATCCTCGTGGGCGGAGATACCCATGATGTTCGCCGGATATCCTCTCCCTAACAGTATAACCATGAATAGATGGGTGGGTAAGGCCTATGATCAAGACCGCAAGTGGGTGCACGCACATGAAGAAGAAGTTCATTGTTTTTGTTGCACAGTCCTTTAACAATGCGAAATAGGAGAATATTTTGCGCTACAAAAAAACCCGCACTCTTGTCTATGAACCTAGTAGTAGATACACCTCTATGGGAAGCCTTCGCCTACCGTTTGTGTTCCTCGTAATGCTGTGATTCAGTAGCGCTCTTCAGCACGTCAAGCTTCACTTCCATTCCTTTGAAGCCCTGAACGACTAATATGAACAAACTCCTCTCTCAAAATCTGTCCACGAGTGTACCTCTATGATGTCCTGTTATTGTAGTTGATGTAACCAGACTTATTTAATTATTTAAATACGCGAGCTACTGTGTCACACGCGTACATCGGCGATAAAAAATAAATAATGAAACAGTGTCGTAGAACAACAAATACAACTCTATTACGAAACGTTATCGTTAACTTTACGTTATCTATAGAAAATCGATAATTTGACCAATATCGATTGATGGCGATCGATACTTCAAAAACAAACTTCAGATCCGTGTTCAGCAACCTCGGCAACTCCGGGGCTCAAGTCTCTGACCGCCTGAACGTCATTCGCAGAAAATCGATAATTTGATTAATATCGATTGATGGCCATCCATCTCCAAAAACGAACTTCAGATTCGTGCTCAGCGACCTCTGTTACCTTCAGTGCTGCGATTTCGGGCCGCTGTTGATCGCATCAATCGTCGAGTATCCCCAATACGGTCTCTCAGCCACACACACTCACCCACACATACACATACACATACACATGACGTGCTGAGCACGTCGGCAACCGTGCATGGCGAGCCGCAGACGTGCTGAACACATCGGCAACCGTGCATGGCTAGCCGTAGATGTGCCGAACACGTCGACAACCGTGCATAGGCAAGTAATCATCGACGAAAGGCCTTCACAGCAGGAGGGTAATCGATATTATCGATTTTTTGTGGATTTCGTTCAGCGGTTCGAAACTTCAGCCCTAGGGTAATCGAGGTCGCTGAACACGAATCTGAAGTCGACCGATCGATATTATCGATTTTTTGGGGATGTCGTTCAAGCGGCACGAAACTTCAGCCCTGGGGGTAGTCGAGGTCGTTGAACACGAATCCGAAGTTCGTTTTTGAGCTGTCGATCGCCATCAATCGACATTGGGCAAATTAGCGTTTTTGTGGATGTCGTCCATTTTTTCGCTTTTTTTCTAACTTGCCCTAATCGACGTAGTTAAGATGTTCTTCCTGAGGAAACCATGACATAGGTGGCAGCTATAATTGATGATGAAAAGTTATTGCCACGGCGAAGTCGGCCGAGAGGCCGCACGTACGGCTGGTAGTAGGAGAAAGTACTAAAAACTTGAACAGACAACCCGGCAGGCATTCATTGTCACTCAGCAATGAGTTTAGCTCATTAATGCTTCCCTATATGAGAAAATTTACCCTAACCCGCGATCGTGCCATGGGGACTCACAGATTATCAGAACATTGGATCATTCGGAGGTTTTCTGTGATTCTTCCCGTCTCGACGTCTCGCCACCGCTGCGCTTCCAGAGTAGGTCGCCTAGGGGTCTAGCGGGATTGTTTCGAAATCAAAACTCAAAGGTTTAGTTCAGTAGATTGTCGCTAGTGACCACCCTCGTTTATAGTTGAGCCGCTGTGCGGTGGGACCCCATAGCCGAAATAGATATCGATCGGGCGGCGCGAAAAATCGAGGGCTTAGGCACGTTTATTCTGAGGCTCGGTGCGCCCACTACAGTACCCCAAAATTCTGTAAAATGAGGTGTATTGCGGCGGCGAAGTATAAACGCGATGCAGCGTCGCCACGAAGCTCAAAAAATCGCCATATACCATTTCCACGTCGAATTGGATACTTTTCAAATCAAACTGGGTACTTTTCATGTCAAATTGGACGCTCCCATAAGCTAGCCTAAGACTTCTGGAATCAAATCCAACTCTTCTAAATTATTCTAATCTTTTTGAAGAGTCTGACATTCTGAAAAGGTTGGAATAATTTTTTGTTCAATGAAGATTATAATACAATTTCTTCGATGTTTCGATTAATCCTCCGGTAAGTGAGCAAAACCTTTTAACCTTCTCTGAGAAGAAATAATGGTTTAAGGTTTGTTTTAAAGGTCAGGAAGACGGTAATTTTTTTAGAGCTAAAAATAAAAATTGATCCACGCCCTTGTCCAAGACGTCGCGATTTTTATTCGATGGATAGCAAACTTTCTGTTTGCACGGAGTTTCACACCTGCAAACATCCTCTCTTTGATGCTTCATGTAGGCAGCATCTACACTATCAATCAAATAAGAATCGCGGCGAGCTTTTCGAGTACACGGCGCGATCTTGCCATTTACTGCATTAAATGATTGCTACCTTATTGCGCTCCGAAACCAACTTTAATTTCTTATTTTTTATCAGGAAATAAAATAATTATTCATTTATTTAAAATTATTCATTCAGGCAGATGAGCTAAAAATCCAAAGTTATTCCTAATTTTCCTTGAGCAAAAAAATTATTCTAACCATCTTGAAGAGTCCATAGTTTAACTTGCAAAAAGATCATTGCGTTTTTGGAAGAGTTCGCTTTGATTTCAGAAGTCGTAGACTAGCTTAGAATAGTGCCTAACTTGACGTTAAATGTTCACCATTTAATTCGAAAAGTGTCAATTTCAAGCGAAATTTTAAATTTGCTTTAAATAGTGTCCAAATTTACTTGAAAAGTGAACAAGTGAAATAAGTCCGATTTTGCATAAAAAGTGCAAAATTCGATTCTTAAGGTGTCGAACTTGATTTAAAAATGTCCAGCTCGACGTGAAAATGGTACATAGGCCGATGCAGCGCGGTTGCGCAACTATAAACAAACATAAAAAGAAAGAAATTTGGACTGGCCTTATTGTTAGAAAAGTTGTGCTTCCATGTATTCTCATTCGGATCGAACGCCATCACACCTCGAAGGATGAGAAGCTCGCTGCAGCTTCCTGGAAACGTCTTCAATGAGACAGAGCATACAATGAAACCATCTCAGCGGTCGAATACCTTTCACGATGTTCTTCTTGTCTTCGATATCAAGCGCTTGAAAAGCGGCCAGATCTCTGGCCATGCACACGATCCGCTTCAGAGCCGCTTCGCTGATCTTCACCACATCCATCAGGGTCAGCTCGCCGCTAAACTGCAGGTCGATCGGAGCCTTGAGCGGCTCATTCGCTCGAATCAGCTCCTGAAAGTGGTTGCGTTGTAAATGTCTTGAAAACGTTGGAGCTAGCCTTCTACCTGGACCAGATTCATGTCCTCCGCAGACAGTTTTGCGTACTTCTGCTCGTCAAACGGTGAGGTCGGACCTTGGCCGGCTACGGTATAACGTAAACTCGTTGAAGGAGACGGACCAGGAGCTGAAACTGTGACTGAGGTTCAGTATCTTCTTGCCACGTTATATGTCGCGCAGGACTTTGTTGGCGGTATGCTGGCGCTGCTTCAAACTTGGGTAACTAAACACCCACCTTCGACAATAGAATTGAACAAATACAAGAACTATAAGATGCAACAGTGTCCTCCATTTATTCAGGCTAAATAGTCGATGTAAAACGACATGTGAAGAAATTATAAACATGGTAAGCAAATGTTCTGCAAATTCATTTCTCTAAACTGATGGTTTCATACATTTTTCAGCGGATCAACCTTGTGATAATGAATCGAACAGAATACCTGACGATCAGCTATTAAGAAATATTACATATAAAACCATCAGTTTAGAGAAATGTACCGTAAGTCGACCAAAGTCACTGAAAATGCAGGGAAATATTAACCGCTAGAAACGCTCAACTTTTTCCGCGCATCCTGTACTTTCAGTAATAACTTTAACATGTAACTTTTTAAGCAAACAATCTCACCTTACAAAAAATATATTGATAAATTAATGACAGTTTACATCGAGTTTAAAAGATTTCAATTTGATCACTTTTCTGAATCCCGAAGACGTGAAGGGAACGCATCGGTAGTTCGCCGCAGGTAGACGTTATAAACTTTACCCCAGGCTTTGACGAGGGCAGCTTTGAGAGAAGCCAAATTGTTGTTCCTGGTAGAGCACGCCTTCTTCCCCAAATTGCCCAGATGGAGTTGTCCAAAGGGCTCAGATCAGAAGAGTTTGGTGGCCAATCTTCTGTCTCTAAAGTCGATCCAGTTCTTTCGACACCACTCCCGCACAACTCTGTCTTTGTGAACAGGTGCTTCGTCTGACCAGAACACCTACAGTTTCTCTCCAAAATGAGAATTCATCCACAGAACGAGATAGTTCTTGAGAACATCCTCAGGAAAGATTTGCGTATTGATCTTGACTCCTGAACCCAAGAAGTTCAACGGCGCCTTTCCGTCACTCATGATGAAGGCGCACGCAATTGGCTGTCTGAGTGAGCCTTCGTCGCAACGAATCCATCACTCTTATTGCCACTGTTGAGATCTGGTACGTATGCGCTACGTTACATATACGCTACTCATTTTTCAGGCCACTTCTATCCTGAGAGCGGGAGGGTTTCTCTCACTCTGCCCTCGAGGCTCATGCAACTCTTCGTCGTTCTACATTCCACGTCCGGCTCTCGATGAATCTTGGCAACTTTGACGTTGTAATCGACGAGCGTTTTCTTCAGGTGACCAAGATTGGTATAACTCTTTATTGCGTCTTAGGTTCGGCGTCATCGCCTTCTTCAGAGCCTCAAACTTGGGTAATTAAACCTTCCTCGTTAGCTACACAGACGGTGATATGTGTGTTCGTCGGTGCCTCACCAAGCCTTACATATGTGCTCTTGCTACGAGTTTCTACCCATAGTTAGGTTCCTCATTGTTACTTCCTCGATGATGAAAATTTTTGGGAGAAACGATGTAAAGGTGACGTACGCCTGCGGCGCAGCCTCCGACAACCTTCCACTCTCTTTCATTATTTGTCTCTGCCAGAGCGTGGCATTTCTGCCACCTATAGGTGCTACACTTCGGTTTTCCAACTTCTGTTTCGCACACTCCACTGGCTCATTCGGAGCTCATTGGCCATCCTCCTTCAAGGACTTCTTTGGATTTCTCGGGAATCTCTTCCGAATTGTTTCTGCTAACTCTGGCCATTTTTTCTATTGACTTCTCTCTCATGGTCGTATACTCTCACATGCTGATGTGACCCTACGGCTCTATATATAATACATATAAGGACGGCTGAAGCAGCGTGAGCCATTCTCGCTAGCTGTGATCGTTGAGGATTTGTTGTTTTTTTTTCGCTGTCCATCACACACCATCGTCGGACTCTCCCTTTTTTCTTATATTAATCTTTTCATATAACCAGAAGGAGCTGGAGGAGAAGATGCAGCTGTGGCAGAGAGCCCTCGCAGACCACGGCCTACGGCTGAACGTGGAGAAAACGAAGTTCATCAGCTCTGAGCAGTGCGCTGGATCAATCTTAGACTGCCAAGGGAAAGCGATCGAGAATGTGGAGGAATTCCGCTACCTCAAAAGTGACCTATCCGAGGAACAAAGAGTGGACCAGGCCGTTAGGGAACGGATAAACGCAGCCTGGCTCAAGTGGAGGAGGAGGGAGTCCGCAGGGATCAACCCATAAGGTTGGCCCTAGATTTCGAGGCACCCGAAAAGCATGCGAGAGAAGCCCCACGGAAGACGTGGAAGGTCGTGACCAGATCTCGCCGAAATCGGCAGATGACGCCCTTGATAGGATGAGGTGGCGACAGGTCACAAGAACAGCGCACCCTGCGGCGGTGCGGAACTAAACGCTCAGAAGGAGAGGAAGAAGAATCTTTTCATCTGTCTAAGTGCAGCAAAATAAACAATTTTGTAGTTTCGCGGTGTGCCCCGTTCAAGGTCATTTTCCGAAGCTATTTCAACGGGTCGTGGCTCGCTTATTCTTCCACATTTCTAGCTGTAGTCACAGTCGGCGATCAGCCACTTCTTGGACCGTCCATGTCAGATCCAGCTTTGCAGAAATCAAGCAGCGGTCTTCCGAATTGTTCTGGGATTGACCCTCAGCACGTTTGCAATATTCCTCGTGGAGTGTCCTGCTTGGTGCAGCTCAGTTGATGCGGTACTTTTTGGATGAGGAGCAAACATTGTCGTTGCAGGTGAGACTGTCACCCCACGACTCTGCCACTATATAATTGAGTTAGCGGTTGATGACGTTTGAGCGATCTAACCTAAGTGATATACGCCGCATCATCCACAGCGGGGCGGTCGAGCGATCTAACCTGAGATCAACATCATCATCCACACCACGGGCAAAATTTGAAAGGTGGGATGTTGCTGCAGCAGAAGCGTAGCCCTTCACTGCCTAACACAACAGCACCTCGCGCGTTTCTGAGTGTCCGGATTCAGAAGTCGACTTCGTGCCATTAGCATGAGAAGACCACTAAAGGAGTAAGAGCACCTGAGGGTGGAGAACCGACAGCGATCAGGAGGGAGCGACCTGGAAGAGGCATCGGGATAGGGGAGAGTCGGTAGGGGCAACAATGAAGCAGGCCAGGAGGTGGCAGCAAGAAGGGTTTAGGCAATAAGGAGGGACCAGTAGGGAGTTACCAATCAATGGGGGGGGGGGGCAGTAAGGAGGATCAGCAAGGGGATCTATTACCAGTAAGGGAGATCGGATTTAGAAGATGTGACACAGATGTCACTCAATGGGCGTTCACTCGCCGTCGTCGTGTCGTGAGCGTGGGAGGCACTAATTAATTGGGGTAGAGTAAGTAGGACCCCAAGGGGGGAGGGGAAATCTACCTGAAAGAAGGGACCTGGAAGCAGGACCAGAACGGGAACCAATAAGAAGGGAGCCGTAAGGGAATTCATACGGAGAACAAGGAATCTGCCATACGCATAGCCTCTTCATGCTCGACACAGCGACAACTGCAAGCGCTTCCATGCTTCTGAATTCGGAAGACGGGTCTTCTGAACTTCTCGATCCTGAAGACGGCCCCCTACGTCGCTCAACAAGCGTCCTGATTCTGAGTACGTGTCACCGACGTTTGTCGTGAGCATGGGAGGACCACTAAGGGGTGGTGGAAAAGCGCAGTAAGGGACTTCTAGGGTGGACCAGGAGAGCGACCAGGAAGGAAAGGAAGAATCTGGAGGCCAGGACGGGGAAACCAGCAAGAAGAGACCTGTAGGGGGTCAATAGTGGATACAAAGTGGACAGGAGTTGGGACCAGGAAGGTCGGGAACTAAAGAGAAAGAGGGAAGACCAGTAAAGGAGACCCCAATTAGATCCAGTAAGAAGAAACGAGTGAGGAGAACCTGGCAAGTGCGAGACACGCCGTGAGGCGTGTCGGGACACTTGTACTAAATAATTGTAGCAAAGGCATGCTTTAATAAGTTGAATGCTAATTTAGATCAGAAAAAAGTTTAGCAACTAATGCGCCAGCAAACTTTCGAAAAAGGTCCCAACAATTGCTCGCCCTCTGTACAGGAATCTATATGCTCTGCTCTATTCTTCTACCTGATGCTTGTAAGGAGGGCATCATAGGACTGAATGCCATCATTGAAGAGCAGGGAATCGGTGACGGCAGAGGAGTGTAGCCCCTAAAGATGAAGAATCATCTGGAGGAGAGCGAGAAAGCCAGGAGATCCTTCCAACTTACGGCTGCACTGACGAGAAAGCAGACAGCATCATATTGGACATGATTCCAGGATGGCAGAGCAAGCTCTGAGGTGACGGCAGGGCGTTCTGGAAGTCGATCTGACTACGCAGTTGGGCCATAGTTGGCCCGATAAGGTCCGTCTTGTGGCTGTTGTCCAACGCTGATGAGGAGATTCCAGGCAGTGGAGTGCTCTGCTCATCCGGTCTCGTCAGAGGTGATGACACGAACGACGAGTAGGGCGACGACAACGACGGCGAGGGGAATCTGACGTGCTGCTCCTGGAAGCGCCGTCCTTGACTTTTAAGACACTCCGTTGCAGAAGCAAACCTTGCCACTCTCGACGGCGGTGAGTCGAGTGCCGCTCGGGTAGAAGCCGCAAGAGCATCTGCATTGACAGCACGTTGGTGGCCTGAAAGTGCATTGAGAACGTCTTTTGGAGCATCTGCTGGGTAGAACCGTCCCACCTACCTCTTTGACATGCGAATTAGCTCGTTGAGATAAGCTTTCGGCACGCTGACCTCATCTGTGAAGCTCGTCTAAAGCGGTAAGGATAACGTTTACCGTAATCGTCAAGGTTTTTGGAACCGCATTCAACATTGTACAAGTGAACATGTTCCAGGGTAAGTTCAACCAGTTACAGTATAGAGTTAAGGGTGTTCGTCAACACTAAAGCTGCACTTAGGCCTTTGTCACACCATCGCTCACCCCGAGCGACGCCCAATGATGTGCACCCATATCGATTCCATCGCGCCGCCCGATCGATATGGGAGCATATCATTAGGCGTCGCTCGGGGTGAGCGATGGTATGACAAAGGCCTAACATTGTCTATTCTTCTGGGGCCGGATTCATCAACGGCTTCCAGCAATTTAACAGAGAAAATTACAGCCGAAATGCCTGATAGCGCGGGTTTCGATGACGAGCGAAGCGATGGCATGTCCAACGGCCATATTAATCGATCGTATCGCCCGGCGGAGTATAAATGGGCCCATAGTCGTAGTTTCTACTTTCTACCAAAATCGATTTTATAGATATCGATTTTCCGCTCCGCCCAGTTGCGCTGCACCACAGTTAAACCCTGCCGCAGTATTACACCTCATTAGACGTAATTTTCGGATACTGTACTCAACGAGTCGCTAGCCAAATAAATGGGCGCGGCGTAGCTTCATGAGCAGCGGCTAAACGGCAATTAGAGGGAATCAATTCGCGCCGCGCCGCCCAGCAGCAGGAGCACAAGAAATCCCTTACCTAAATAGGCATCCTTATCTTGGGTAAGGGATGGTTTAGTGTGCAAACTAACGCATCGTGCACTGGAGAGATGTCTTCTGAGGACAAGCCTTCGTCAGCAATGGGAAGAAGGCCTACGAAGCTCGGAGCTACGGGAGAAGTCGCAATTAGCAGACGCGCTGCAGTACATGAAGAAGTCCGAATATCGCTGGGCCGTACACCTGCTTCGACGAAAGGACGATAGATGGGGTCTCCGTGTCACAGAATGGCTCCCGAGAGACCATAAGAGACCACTGGGACGACCGCCAACGCGATGGGCAGACTCATTCTCAAGATCTTTCAGAGAGCGGGGTTTGCCTCTGCCTCTTCGGCACTATCGCAGATTACGAGGGTATTTCATATCCTTTCGCAAAGAAACACTTCAAACAACACATGTTGGATCTAAAATTGTTCTGCTAAACTTCCTCTCGTGGTATTCATTCCTGTTCTGTTCCACTTCATTTATTTCGTTACAGTATTGATACAGAATTCCTTGAGTACATGATGGGGAAGCGTGCAAGCCGCGTTCGCCGACCATTCACGAAAGCAGACCAGGAACGACGACGAATAGGTGACTGTTTTGGGAAACCAGCTGATATGATTGGAGAACACATTTAGCGAAAGGATGCGAAATCCTTACAGGTGTTCGTAAGCTGTGTATTACCCACGGTGAGCTGGGCACGGAAGATGATCAATTCCACACCTTGCGTAAATTTCTGCCTTTTGGCTGCTTACCCAAGGTAAGCACGTTGACAAAAGCAGGCCCTGATACTCTTTATCGTGCAACTAACCCCTTCTCCATCGGATTGTGGCCTTTTCCTTGTGTTTGCTCGAGGCTTCTGATCGACCAACCACGCTCTGCTCATGCCAACCTTAACAGAAAATATAGCTGTTTACTATGTGCTGTACCTCACGTCTTCGAAATCTGAACTACACCGCTTTTGAAGACTTCGTTTCCAAATCTTAGGCAATAAACCCACAGCAAAACACTTCTGCAGACGACAGGCTTGACAGAAGCGTCGTGACGCAGACGTGATGCAACAGTTGTTGGAGAACGGGCACTTGATTTCCTAGAACTTCAAGTGTTGTATCCACTGCGTATCAATTCTGGCGATCTTTTACCTCTTCTCTGATGGCATTGCGGCGGAAGAACGCCTTGCAAGACTCGCACGTCAGCACGCCGAAGTTGTAGCCGTTCGCCCGATCTCCGCACACCTGCAAATCTTAGGTTCGGGTTTCCCTAGTATCTCTCCCACATTTGGCAGCAGTCAGCACCATGTAAAACAATATTAGACAAAGATTGTGGCCAGCCGAAGGATTTGGGCCAAGCCTTCCCGTTGGGGTTAATCCATATCTGTGTTGGGGTTTCAGAAGGCGCTGATTCACGTCAATTCCTTTCCATCTTCTCTCAGCTCTTTCTCTCTTCAGAAGACATAGCCCAAGGCTCTTGGCCCCGTTCCCATGCACCTTATCATCACGTCTAACACATCTAAACCGCCGCTCACTATAGCATCATAGGCAAAGCTGCCTCATTTGCTTCTCTGTTCAACTTACAGTCCAGCCCGCTTGTCCCTGGCCTCTTGATCTATTCATATTTATCATTTTCCATTGCCGTTATGTTATCAATCACCATAATAGCTTGTACTGTTTCATAGGTGAATTAGGGATAAATGTTAAATTACCCAAGTTTGACGCTCTATCAGCCCTCACCGCACAAGGTCCATTCAGTTGACAACGGCGTAGTATTCAACTCAGAGGAAAGTCGAGCAGTGGATTCAGAGGAACTTCTCGATCAACCGATCCGAGGGCCTTGAAAGCTGTTAAGTCCCCAACCGCGATACCGCTCTTGTCCCCGTTTTCTTCTTCCATAGGAACGAGCTATGCCAATATTCATGGAAAGTCGAACATGGTCAATGTATCACAGTTTTCGAAGAACTGAAACGAAGATTGAAATTCTGATGATTTTTAAATGAAATATTGCATTTTTGCTATTTTTGTGTTGTTTGTAGCCAATGTTGGAAAGTTCGCAACGAACTCAGACAAACTAGCACGGAACTAAATTGCTCCAGTCGGAGACGTCCGATTCAGCTTGTCGGAGATTCGTATGAATCAATGTTCATGGCCAAGTGCGTGTTGACGAGGACACCAACCCCGCCTACCCCCTGCTTCGAGTTCATGTTCAGAGGAACAGTTCTTCTCTGGAGTCGTAGGCGGCGTGTAGGGGGTGGTGTCTTCTCGTCTCGGTCAGTTCGATGACGTCGTACTTGATCATCGTGGCCTGCATAACCAGGCCCTCGAGGGATGCTTCCGATGCGAGCGTGCGGGCGTTGTAAGTACAGATCGTCATCCTAGTCCTTCTCAATTTGCGCAGCCTGGTTAGGCCCTGAGATTTTAGCAGCCTCTCCGTACTCGTCCTTCCAATCGCTGCAGGGATGAGAGCTCTTTCAGGGTCAAGAGAATGAGGTTCTTTAGTACTGCTGCGCTTGACAAAGGGGTACAGTACCGGACATGTCTTTTGGTCATTGGCCGAAAAAGCCGCGCCGGCCAACATAGGCCGCTTTGGAGCGTTCCAAAGCGGCCTTTTTGTATAACTTCTTTAGAAATCGAGTACTCGCGCAAATAAACATATATTTGAACTCAGCAGCTCAAGCTCTATCTTTTGGTATATAAATCTTAGTAGAGTTGAACAATGCATATAGGCCCGACAGAATCAATCGAGTGGGCGCGACAGCTTGCAGAGTGGGCGTTTAGGGAATTTTTTTAGTAAGGACGGAAGAAACTTAACCGCCGTCCTCCGCCGCTCTAAAATGGCTGCCGGGAGCGAGGCGGGTTAGGAAGCTGGGGAGCTCTGGGCACTTCCTCGCAAAATACCTAAGCTGGTTTGCTCGCATACGCATTCCTAGACCGTTAGCTCGTCAAGTCTTCCCACAGTGGTCGACTGAATTTGGAAAAAATCACAAAGTCACAAAAAAAAAAGAAAAAAAAAGAAAAAGTCACACAACCCCATTTTCGCACCGCAATAATTTCGCCCGTTTAGAAGCTACCACGGTGTACCTTTGGGGACTACAAACCATTCTACTGCCTACAAAATCCGCTAGCCGCAGCCGGAACGATTCGATCTCCACAAAGTTATTGCGCTCCGAACACGCCCGCGCATGCAATTTGCGAGCTGTCGCGCTCACTCGATTGGTAGGTCCGATTCTGTATGCATTGTTCGCGGCACACTCCAAATGCAAGGTGAACATTCTTAGAGCAATTTCTGATTGGGGCGGCTGGGAATTTCCGATAAAACTCCCCAAACGCTCGCTCTACAGGTTGTCGCGCTCACTCGATTGGTAGGTCCGATTCTGTATGCATTGTTCACGGCGCACTCCAAATGCAATCTGGACAGTCTTAGAGCAATTACTGATAAGGACGGCTAGACATTTCCGATAAAACTTCCCCAACACTCGCTCTACAAACTGTCGCGCCCACTCGATTGATTCTGTCGGGCCTATATGCATTGTTCAACTCTACTGAGATTTATATACCAAAAGATAGAGCTTGAGCTGCTGAGTTAATATATATTTTTATTTGCGCAAGTACTTGATTTCTAAAGAAGTTATTCAAAAAGGCCGCTTTGGAACGCTCCAAAGCGGCCTATGTTGGCCGGCGCGGCTTTTTCGGCCAATGACCAAAAGACATGTCCGTACTGTAGCTAGTCAGGCTCTGTCGTACGAGCAGCCAGTCAGACTGCCCGAAGGAAGGGTGAGACTTTTCAGGCGGCCTCAAATCGCCTTACGATCAGGACTGTGCGGAAATGTTTTCGAGAAAAACGGAGTACGGAATATGGAACGAAAGAGCTCCAAAATGGGCTGAAACCGGAACAGGAAAGGCGGAAATAGAAATAACTCAAAACTCATTACTTACTCAATTTTTCATAAGTATATATCCATAATGGTAATAACAACTAATTGCCGTTGACGAATTTACGAAGCAGGAAAGGAAGCATGCGACTCCTCTCCAGCAACATATAACAGTAGAAAAAATCCTTGTATTCGCATCATTGCTAAGGTGAAGTTTCAAACATTATTAGTGTAACAAATCGAAGTTTCTGTAAAATCATTCTGTAAATAGGAGGAGAGTATTTTAAACGCAATGAATTCAGCTGATGAGTAACATGACAGAGATTTTTCCACCTATGACACCGAATGTCCCGATATATCCTGATAGGGGAGGGGCACCGGCTAAGGTTACAGTTGCGTTCAGCATCCCACGACACAACATCCACACTTTGAGTTCCCATGTGTACCATGGTATCATTTTGCATTAGCTAATGTTCTGGAACAATTCAAGGGAGGGGTGTAGACACAAGACACCAACATACCCTTCTCCGTCTAGAATAGATCCGATGGGAAAATGGAAAAATGGAATCATGGAAAGCAATGTTAGCAACCTAAAAGTGCTTACAGAACTCTGATCTAGAATTAGTCTTCCAGGCCAAACCTAAATTTATTAGGGAAAAAACATACTGCTGCTCCGAATAAGGAATTTGATTCTTGATTCAAACACTCATGAAACCTTTGTGGCCTTATACTATTCGGTAGCACATTGTTTCAAGAAAAGAAAAAGGAATCTAATTTGGTAATCACGCTGTTTCCACAGCAGGGTGCACCACCGGTTTGAAAACAACACAATCACAAAAAGGCGACGCATAGTTAATCTCTTCCTTCAGCCTTTCGTTTGTCTTTAAAAGGTGAATGAAGGCAGTGCAAAACAATTAATGAGTGATGAGTGACCATTTCCGTTCCGTCTTTCGGCCCAAAAATGAGCGGAACACGGAACGGAACGCAAGGGATAAAAACCGCCGAGAACCGGAATTCGGCACACAGAAATGGAAATTCTACAATCCTTGCTTACGATGTATTCCTAGACTGCCGGTTGTAAGCTTTTGGTGGGCCGAAACAGATACAATCCGCGCAGGCGTGAACTCATCCACGCACTCTGTGCACGAATTTGCCACGCCCACGCACAAGGAACGAGTCGACTCGACACAGCAGGAGCAAGGAGTCCATCTCCTGCATCCCACCTGCGTCTCTGAGCAGTACGCGATCGCATTTGGTCCAACCCGTATATGCGCCACGTGGCCCCGCTACAAGCGGCCGAGGATCTCTCCAATAAGAGAAAACGAAGACTTCATAGAGAGACAACAATGAAGGAGATCCGTATAGGAGGCAACGTTGAGCTAATAGGTGTCATGCGTTCGAATTGAACGACGAACTTATACAGATATGAAATCTTTGAATATTCAGAGTTTTCGACCATACAAATCAAACTGCTGCCAAATTGATACTTCGAAAATGAGTACATCTGTCTAGTATCCAAGCATCGGTTCGATTTTCATAGGTACTCACCTTACACGATCTTTGTGCATTGATAGCCGACTGATCGGCGGCTCGTCTGGCTGTGGCATCCTCTTCTGATACAGACTCCGGTGACAGTTGAGACATGCGAATGAAGACCTTCGTCTTCTAGCTGAATTACAACCTTCATGATAACTATAAACTATTATTAGGGTGTCCAGAAAGTATGTGCAGAAAAAATGTCCCAGATTTTTCTAGAATGTTCTGAAGGGTCCAACATAAGTGCAATATAATGACACTATCCTGCTGTATCTGCATAACATATCCAGAGCTCCGTCTTCCTAGCCTATTTCACTGTTCGATGGCCGAACTGTTTACCCATATTAGACACGTACTCCTTTACGAGTTTGAATCTGGGCACTCCGCTGCAGAAGCTTATCGAAACTTGTGTCGTGTATTCGGCTCTGAAGCTCCTTCTCCACGGACTGTGTATAGCTGGCTCGAACGCTTCAGAAGCGGGAACAGGAGTCTCGAAGATGGTCCTCGCTCTGGTCGACCGACAACGATATCTTTGGATGAATTGAGGAAACTGGCAGCATCCATATGAAGGTGTGCGTCATTTTGCTGCTGCTCTTGGCTGTTTCCGATCAACCGTGGACAAAGGACTGCGATCTCTTGGAATGGTAAAAAAGCTCCCACACGAACTGACCGACGACAACCGGCGAAGACGTCGGGACATATGCACTCAGCTGCTCTCCCGAAGTCGCACCTTCAACTGGCTGGACACCATCGTCACAGGAAACGAAAGATGGGTCCTCTACGTCAACCACGCTCGTAAACGATGAAGTGTCGAAATCTTTCGTAAAAGGTGAAATTCATGCGATGGAAGTCATGCTGAGCGTCTGGTGGGGAGTTTATGGGATCTACCATTAGGAGCTACTGCCTGACAGCACGACGGTAACTGCCGAGGTCTACTCCATCCAACTGCAGAGAGTGGCCGACAAGAAGGAACAGCCCAGGCTCGACAATGTTCGCTATCTGCACGATAGCGCGCGCCCACGCATCGCGATGACGACTTCTCAGAAAATTCTGGAACTCGAATGGAAAATTCTGCCGCACCCACTGTACAGCACAGATCTGGCCCCAAGTGACTACCACCTTTTTCGGTCACTTCAGCACTATCTGGAAGGGAAGCGACCACCTCGAAAATGACCTCCAAGATTTTTCGTCTCCAACATCACCGGATTTCTGCGACAGAGGAATTCGAGGTCTTGTGGAACGTTGGCGGAGAGTAGTCGATGTTGATGGAAATTATTTGGTTGATTAATAAAATGTTGATAAAAAAATTGTGTTGTTTTGAAAAAATTGTCGTGTTTCTGCAGATACTTTCTGGACACCATAATATTAAGCTGGTGGAAACGTGCCCCAGCACTGTTATAGATTTTCATAAACCTTTTAACTTCTTTTTTCAACAAAGGATCCATCCGTTTTAAGATGCGTCGGTATTTCACTTCTTCGGAATGTCATGGAGGCAATATGAATGCGTATCTTGCTCATACAATGGGTGCCATCCAAAAAGTCAGTTAGTATTTCATCGTTACCAGACACGCCTGGTTTATCAACCCCGAAGAAGTACATAGAAGGCTTGGTTGGCCTGGGACAGACCACAAACAACCTTGAATCGGGTGCAAGTGGCAACCGCCGCATCCTCCGACTGCGCTACCACGCTCCACCTTCTTCTTCAAAACCATCGACAAATCATAAATATACTGCTTACATAGAGTTTCACACTTGTAACTCTTAAAACAGAAACAATTCTAAATAGCACACGTGTCCTCACTTTGATGCTTCATGTAAGCAGCATTCACACTATCAATTCAATAAAAGCCGCATCGAGCTTTTCGAGTGCATGGTATTGTCTCATCTTTTAATGCGTTATATGATTGTTTTTTCTTCTGCTTTAAGGCAAATTTTAAATCATTATTTTTCCCAAAGAATAAAGATTTATAAAATTGTTACGCTTATACGCTTATTGGGCAGGTGAACTAAAAAAAATGTTAAAGAAAGTTGTACCAAATTTTCCTTGGACGAAAAATTATTCTAACCATCTTTTTAAGTTTGCAGTTTGACCTGCTTAAAGGATATTCCGATTTGGAGGAGTTCGCTTTGATTTCAAAAGTCTTAAAGCTAGCTGAAAAGATTATCCAATTTAATTTGAAAACTGTCCAATTCGTCGTGAAAATGGTATATAATTCTTACCGAACGGTTTGCACTTCCGTGCTTCCTGAATTCATAAAATGGAAGCAGTCATATTAGCTTCGAGTTAGTCGTCAATCTAATATTTTAGCGGCAATACTCCTAACTGTCAAGCATAGCACTGTATCCAACCTTACTATTTATTTTTATTAATTTATTTATTTACTTCGAGAGGCATACGTGATGTAGGATGTAGTACAATACAAATCACCAATACAGGAAGAACAACTGCAAAATCTAGAAATGCAAAAACTTGCTTCTAGCCATGTACCTGAACAGCCTGTAATGAGACGACGATCGAGGGACACAGGAATTTAGCGAGATGAAGCTGGAACCAGCTCTGCACGTGAAACTATACATGGTCTAGTATTCGTTTTGGGTACATCGTAAGATATTTTTTTCTGAGCTGCCCCTAGTTCATGATGTTATTATACGATAGAATTTTGAAACATCTACATCAATTAGGCCAGTCAAGAGTTTGAAACCCACACAGGCATCAGTAAGTTTTTACGACGAGAAACCAAGGAATGTGACTTATATTCGCTATTTCTAGCTACAGAACGAGGAACTCTTACAAGTCTACTACAAGCTATCCTAAAAAAAAAATAATTTGCGAGTGAAATTGTCTTGCACCTTCTCAAAAAGAGCGATGTCTTTAGGTTTTGAAGAAGAAAACACTGGTGAACCATACTCAACAATAAGGCGAATGTGTGACTTGCAAGCCCTAAGAAGCATTTCCTGATTCACTATCGAGAGAGCTTTGAATACATGAAATGTTCCAGAAGACGCTTTACTGTAAATCATTTTGATGTGCTCAGAGAAATTAAACTTATTATCGTAGTGAAATCCTAAATCCCTAATGGAAGAAACGGCTTTTATTGAGTGATTTTTGATGGTATAGTTGACGCCACAATCTGATTTAACATCCTCATAAACACCGTTTTCTCAGATGCCAGGGGAAGTCTCCATGTTTCAGTTTCCATGTCCCTCTTATCCTTTTTCTTATCTACCCATCTCTATAGGACTGCCTTCGATATGATACACATGCACTAATTTGACTGCTTGTTGAAGTTCGTAAATTTATGTGTCGCTAAGTGTCCCGGGTGTAAACGCTTATATAAAAGGAAAAATTTACGTGTGTGGCTCAGAACAGAACTAAAGGCATCCTTGTTTGCTGGCAACACTAAAAGCGTATTCAACTTAGGATCTTAAGTGAATCCCCGTAATAATCATAAGACTCTGCATGCTTGCCTCAGCTTGAAAGTTGGAAGAGACGGTGTCGAGTGTCAAGAATTGTTAGGTAAAAGTCCAGGGTAATAGGCTAGTAATTAACAAACACTTTATTGTAAAAAAAACCTCCCTTCAGACATCTAGTGAATATTATAGGTTTGACCATATGACGCAAAAAAAGGTGTTATCTTATGCACGCCCTTCAGCTTTTCTTCTTTAGGAAAGGAAGCCCTTACTATGCAACGAATTGATCACTAACCTCTAACGATCGCCAATCGATTGTGGTGTAGAGACGATCGATCCACCAAGAGGACAGAAATCGGAAGAGGAATCGATAAAGAAGCTGTGTTATCTGGCACAGACTACAAATTTCGCCCGATAACGCAAGCAGAAGAACATCTACAGACCCTGCACCGCACCTTTCCTGATACCTTAGTGCACACGGTGAAAATAGAGGAGAAGGCAGAAGTTCATCAGTGCCACTAGTATGCGCCACGCACTTCATTTGTGCCGTTTGTGACGGAAATGAAAACGACTTAATTGTGACTACGGTGTCAAGAAAACAAGCTGCGGGTCTAGCTAATGAACAAGTCCAGGTGTTCCTTTCCCAGACAGGTTTTCTACCAGTTTCTTGTCCTCGCAGAGATTCTACGCTATTCCCTTCTATGTAAACCCATCACTCAGGCTATTGCTTCACACGCCAGTACACAGCTAATTATTCCCTACGTTTTGATTTTGACCTTACCGCTAGATTCCCTGCTCTAATCGCCTATTCGATCACCGACATCACAGCATCGATCTTGTTCTAAGCAGCAGATGTTGCTACCGATGGGAAATATAGAGGGAATGAAACTTGTAGCCTGAATGCACATGATACCGTTTACTGTAACGGTATGTATATAGATGAACTCTCAACCTAGTAGGTGGATGCAGAAGACATGGCGCACGCTTCACGATCTCACTGCACTGTGGTACTCCGAGGACAGGAGCCCTTCCCTCAACGTATCATCTCTATCACGTCGTGTAGCCCGGAGTGTCCTTCGATATTGCTGCTTCAGGTTCTCACAAAAAAAGTTGAACAACGCATTGGTGGGCGCCCTGCAGACGTTGGACCCGTCGCCGGCTCGAATGATTTGAATCCATCATTTTCTTCAATCGTCAGAGAAACGGATGACTCGGATAATGGCATTTTTGAAAAGCCCGGATCGCAGGATGGCCCAGAAAAGGGTAATTTCCACTAGAATGGATTTTTAGATGATTCAGGTAATTGATTTGATCAAAAACCCGTTATACTATTCGAATCGGACTTGCGATTTCTGATCCGAAGAAAATATGTTATCTGAAACAAATCCGTTCTAGTGAAAATAACCGCAATATGAGTCATCCTATGATCCGGGATTTCAAAAATGTTATTATTCCCATAATCCACTTATCCTTACATCATCATTTTCATTAGCGTTTGTCCTGCTTGATGGCGGGGTCCGCTCTTCTGGTGTGGTGACGCCAATTCTCCCGATTAAATGCTTGATCAGGGTGCACACCAGCCATCTTTAAGTCCAAGTGCAACGTATCTAGCCAACGTTGGTTCGGGCGTCCCCTGGGTCGCTTTTCAGGGACCTCATGGTTCAGGCCAATCTTCGGGACGGTGTCGTCGTTAGCGCGAAGGACGTGGCCGTACCATCGAAGATGAGCTTCGCGCAGCTTGTCGGCTATCGGGGCGACACCGAACCTCTGTCGTATGGTGTCGTTGCGAACGCGGTCCAAACGCTTAACACCAGCCGTCCACCATAGCATTTTCGTCTCCATTACACTGAGGCGGCTTTCAATTTCCTTCGTCACAGGCCAGCACTCAGCACCGTACGTCGCTATTGGGCGGACTACTGTTCTATAAACCTTCGATTTGAGGTGCTCAGGTATTGTCCTGTCGCAAAGCACCCCAGTCAACGAGCGCCATTTGGACCGGACTGCGCTCACGCGCGCGTTCACCTCCAACTTTAGGCTGCCATCGGACGTGACTGTTGATCCGAGATACTTGAAAGATGTAACTCGTGAGAGCTCAGTACCATCGATCTTAATAGATCCGTGCTCGTTCACATCCACGTCAAGTATTCCGTCTTTTTGACGTTCAGCTTGAGACCGAACAATGCCAAACGATCGCACCACGCCTGTGCCTGTCGCTCGAGTTCGGTTTTGTCTTCACATGCAAACATGACGTCGTCAACATAGAGCAGCGTCCAATGTGCCGCCATCTGGAGATCTCGTTAGATGCATCCCTCACGACCACGAAGAGCAATGGGGATAGCGCAGATCCCTGGTGCACCCCTACAGAGATGGGAAATTCCATCGAGGTGTCCGCTTGCGCTCGCGCTCGACTACTTGGGCAAGAGTACAGGATGCGCACCCACTCAATAAGCTCTTCCAGGATACCATGTTGACGCAACGCGTAGCATATAACTTCTCGCGGAACGCGGTCGAAGGCCTTCTCCAAGTTGAGAAAGGCAAAATGCACCGGTTTCTGTTTCTCGCCGTGCTTCTCTAACAGAAGACGAACGGCGCGAATGGCATCAACGGTGCCACAGCCAGAGACGAAACCACACTGATTCGTGGAAAGCTGGACGCCATCCCGGGTACGTCCATCGACAATTCGCCCAAAGTTTTTCATGGTGTGCGAAAGAAGGCGAATTGACGGTAACTAGCGCAGTCCGCAGGGCTGCCCTTCTTCTTCCAAATCGGGATGGTCGTGCTTTGCTGCCAGCTCTAATCCACTTATCCCGTTTGAAGAAAAAATGACGGACCCGAATCATACGAACAGGCGTGGAACCTAAAGTAGCCTATCCTACTGTTCAGCGTCTCTGATCATGTGTGCCACTCCGAGCATCGTCACCTCGATTCCACGCTGCGCGGCGTGGATCGCGTGTTCATCCTGCTTTCGTATAGCCCAGGTCTCTGAGGCGTATGTTAGGGCAGGAAGAACAGTGGAGTCGAATAGGTGGGCACGGAGTCGGACGTTCTTCGTCTTCTTCGCGACTTCTTCGACGCTCTTGAAAGCTCTCCAAGCCGCTCGTTTCCTCCTGCTCACCGCTGGCGGTAGGTCGTTGTCCATATTGACTTCGCGACCGAGATACACGCAGCTGGAGCATTCGGAGATGTTCATTCCGTTGAGCGTGAATGGGCATCGAAAACTCGACCTTTCCTCATAAATATCGTCTTCGTAAGCTTCAGCTGCAGCCCAACGTTCCCACACACACGATTGAAGTCGGCCCGCATTCACTACGCTTGGTTGGTCATCTCTTACGAACGCGATGTTGTCAGCGAAACCATCCAAGAACTACCTCACCCACACCTGCATTCTTACGGTCTCGCATCTTCTGGAATCTTTTAGGTTCTTGAATGGAACAAACATCAAATATTCATTTCCAGTGTACAACATACAATCAATCTACAATCTTGAAATCTGTTTTCTGATAACAACAAATAAAGTTCTATCTAAAACAATTACTACTAACAATTAAACAGCACAGTTCTCATATGTAGTTATATGCCAAATCCGCTTCGCTTTCAACAAACGCCAGCTCCAGTTTCACAGGCTGTTTTAGAAGAATCGAGAGGAACTCCTCGGCGAAACCGAACATCCAGTAGATTCGACGAATATCGAAGCGCCTGGAGTACTGCAGGAAACCGGCCACCATCACAACATTTCCCCTTCGTTTGATGACAAGCTGAAACGAATACCCTTAACAGCTCTTCGTTAATATAGCAAGATACGGTTAAAAACACGATAAGGATACAATCGGCGCGACCCACGAAACCTACTTCTACATAATGAACCACATTGAAGGAGACTGACTGGAAAACGAACATATGAATAAAGAATGACACCACTGATCCGCCTCGAAGGGAGGTAACTTGTCAACGGATCGACCCATTCATTTGAACCACAGCTATTATTAAACACAACTCATGGTTGTACGTACACCCTACGCATGGGGTCAAAAAAAACTTGAATGTTGATGCAACGTTTATCATTTTAGTACAGCAATATTCCATGAATTACTTCAATAGAACAGAAACTGGACAATCTTACGCCTGACCTGTTGCGATTGCGCCACAGGTCAGGCGTAAGACTGCCCATTTTCTGTTCTATTAAAGTAATTCACAGTAATTCATAGTAATTTCTGCCACATAGTTACTCCATGTGTCGCAAAGCTTTTTTGATTGGTAGTGTCAATGCCATCTACATGACGTTTTTCAATTGATAGATGTTCTATTTTTACCCCTCACTCTTCCAGTACTTTAATTTCACGTTTACTCCAGAATACTTGCGAAAGTTTTGGCCTGAATTGAATTCTCTGAAGTGAACCCAACAACTGAACGATACAATCAGATTTCCAGATTGAGGGAACTTTCTTGTACGAGACAGTCTCCAAAATGTTCTGGAAGCATGTAGCCGTAAATTACGCCATAACTGACGATAAACCCGTCGCGAACCGTGTTCCAGTACCGAACGTACTATCAGGAAGAAGAAAATGCAACTGAGAGAGAATAAAATAGGACAAAGAATAAAGGACGACATTTATCAATTCTTTTTGGGATGCGCCACGTGTGCTACTTTTACGGGATGTTGTAGAGGCAAAAGTCAGTGCTTCATACGTCCCACACAATGTGGTACAGATTCACCGTCCCCGGAGAGATGGAAGGCTTTGTTAGACTGAGCTGAAAATCCGAACCAGAAACCTGGAATCGGATGAGTGCAACAAAAAGTACCGCTTTCGACTGCGCTACACGCGTCCACACACATTGTGGGTATAACTCACGAGGAAAGGTTCCCAACTCATAGTGAGCTTTTGCGATACTATTTTGACGGGATGTGGGGCCCTGTGGGCTGTGTCCGGAACCACGTTGGTTTTTGCTTTAGAGACCTGAAAAAGAGGTCTAAAAGAGTGAGCGCAACTATCATCAACCCTATGACACCCCACGAGATGTGCCCCTGCGGCGCAGTTGGTGGGAGTGCCGCCTCATAGGAGCACACCGGCGGGATTTTGAGTTCAAGTCCGCGTACTGCCAATGGTTTTGCACATATTGGTTTGTTGTTATTACGCTTTCTTATGATCACAGGAGTCAACTTCAAACCATCAATGCTTACAACAAATCAAGGCTGTCTAATTGCGCATTCATATGCACTACTTTTTTTGTGGGCTGCACTTGATTACGTCGATTACCCCTTTCTACACCCAGGATTACGCGTTCAACAAAGGAAAAGTGGTCATTCCTTGCCAGGGAGATTGTCCTCACTGGCTTTTGTAATACGCTGCTAATGTGACACCCGGTTGTGTTTTACTTGTATCGTAATTTTGTACCATAGTTGTTGACTAAAAGGGAAGAGCAAGAAACCTTTAATTCCAGAGAAATGATATGGTGCAGATACGCATCCTTGAAAAACTGGCAAATATAAGGGCGCAAATAGACAGCCTTGGTTTGCAGTAGGCATTGATGATCTAAAATTGGATCCTGTGATCATGAGAAAGCGTAATAACAACAACTAATGTTGTGCAAAAATATCGGCAGTACGCGGACTCGAACTCAAAATCCCGCCGTTGAGCTCATATGAGGCGACACTCCTACCGACTGCGCCACCGATGCACATCTCGCGGGGTGTCATGGGGGGGGGGTTGGTGATTGTCGCGCACACGTTTTTACACCTCATTTTCCGGTCTTTGAAAAAACGTTCAGCAAAAACTAACCGTAGTTCTGGACTCCGCTCACACAGTCCTACATCCTTCCAAAATAGCATCGCAAAAGCTCATTTTGAGCTGGGAACCTTTCCTTGTCAGTCGTAGAACATTCGACTGCGATAACAGCGAAAAAAACTGAATGGGTATATAATAAACAATGGGATGGAGATGACCCTAGTTGATCGCTATAGCAAGCAGGTCCGGAATGACGCAAGCAGAGAGCGGAGAACGTAACCGAGCACTCCTCGCTAAACGATGTGAGTTGTAACACGTGTAGTATATATGGACCAGAGCCCGGAGTTCCTTCTATTGCCTAGCCCTGCACCCTATTCCACGTCAACGAAACCAAACTATAGCGAGAAAAAATACGAAAACTGGACAAGAAGCAAGAGTGACAAGGCCTCCGATCCCTACTGTACCGACAACTAATAAGCGAGGAATTATGTGGGTTCGATATTAGGCAGCATAAACGAAGGCTCATCACTATCATTAAATTGAACCCTCAACCGAATAAAACTATGCTCTCCCAGGTACGCGCTCCAAAGATCTAATCCGTCTTCCCCTTAGTTTTCACAGCCCAACTCCGCCAATTACTCAAACTCAATTACCCCAAGAGGTACCTTAAATTTTGACGTGGCTTCAATCATAGAACCTTCCTCTTAATCGAGTTTGCCATTTCTGGCTCAAAGCTTTGCAAGTGATCCATATCCAACCCAATCCATAGCTATCCATAAACAAAAATGTTACATAAAACGAAGGTCTTGAGGAGCGAGTGTTAAAAAAAAACTCGTAGATTTCGAGCAAAACTTGATGTAGATGTCAGTCACAGAAGCATCGCAACATATTGGAAAAGTAGTCATGTTCGACTCTCCTTGAACCTTGGCTTGGTAGAATCTGTCTGTACAGTTGCTAAGCTCTTCACGAGGTTGGTAAACGGCTTTATAGGTGGTTAACGTTTCGGCTGGATCGCCTTCTTCAGAGCCTGAAAGGGTCAAGTCAATTAGGAGTTACCCCGCCAAACATCTCTTCAACCTAATAGAATTCAATGTCAAATTTTTGGAAGCCTGAACATTTTGTAAGGTTGAAGAGATGTTTGGTGGGGTAACTCCTAATTGACTTGACCCTTTCAGGCTCTGAAAAAGGCGATCCAGCCGAAACGTTATCCACCAATAAAGCCGTTTACCAATCTCGTGAAGAGCTTAGCAACTCTTGAGACAAATATTAGAAAAGGTTACGGTGCGATTTCCACATCAAGCTCACCATATGATTTAACTCCGTGCTCTCCAATATCAACCATAGATCGTTGCTAACTAAAGGGAACTACAAGGATGAAAAGGTGAACATTGGAATGCAGTTGTTTTGTTCGATTAGAGCGCACCAATGAGTGCAATAAACAAATAAATAAACAAAGATGCGAAAATTTTCAAATCAACAGTGATAGTCTTTCTTAGGAAACCCTGTATTTCAGTAGCCATTAAGAAAATGTTAGATTGATAGTACAAACCTCTTCACCACAAATGACCACATTTTGAGGGAAAAATCCGCGAATAAATCGGCGAATGACTTCGTCGTGCACTACCATCAACGGCTGCGACTGCCTGAACTCTGAAACATCGTAAGCTTCAGTGACCTCGGTACAAAAAGCTCGTGGAGAGCCGCAAAACACCCATTTCATGGATATAGTCAAGTCGAGAGTGTACGAGTCATTCGTAAATGCTACAGGTTCACTATCAACTTGATCAGAACCTCGACAAGTCGATAAAAACTGGAGCACCAGTACTATAGTCAGACAAAGAGAAAAATCGTTTCACAGAACCACGGTTAGGATTAGATTATCAGGATTAGATCACTAGGCAGTGAGACCTTGGAACTCAAAAGGGCCGTGGGCGCAGGCAACACATCTCTCTACATCGCGACAAGCTTCCCATCCTAAGGAATCAACTAATATTCCCAAAATCTGTCCCCTGTTTATAGTATCCTCTCCAGACATTTTCTACAGCCACTGCAAGAAAGGTAACAGGAAAACGACTAGAAACATAGAAAGTTGAAAACAATAGCGATTATCAAAACATGGAAGTAAAGAGGATGTACAAGATGCGCCATAAATATGCTCACTCAATGAAAAGCGAATTACTCACGGGGAATTTGTCAGGGAATAGCGAAACTTCCTTAACAATTTTCTAACAATTTAGTTAACACGCAAAATGGATATCATCTAATATGATCTTCCTTGGCACGAATGACAACCTTCAGACGCTTAGGGTAGGACTCAATGGCGGCACGCAAGGTTGCTTGCGGAATTTCCTTCCATGCTTTTTCCCGTGAAGATTTCAATCCTCGAGTCGTAGTGCGCCTTTTAGCGCAGGCTTCACCCTCTAGAATGAACCAACGCAGTAATCCATAACACTCAAATCTTACGAGTTTTTCGGCCATCCAGAAACAGGGATGAAGTTGGGAAGATTCCTTGCGCACCACTCCTGAGTCTTCTTGGACTTATGAGCGGGTGCGCCGTTCTGATGAAAGGTCCATGTTGTATTTCCAGAGTGTTCTTGAGCCTAGGGAAGCAACTCCTTCATCACAATGTCGTTCACGTAGACATTGGTGTTGACCTTTGCTCCTTTTTCAACGAAAACCAGTCGTGTCCATCTTGTGGCGCAAACTCCGGCCCAAACCATAAGGGAAGCTGCATGAGAGTTTCTGTTAACGGTGTCTGCATCCTCACCACTTTCAGCCAATAACCGCGAGTTTCGGCGGTCAAAATGCTGCTTAATTGAGAAAAGTTTCTTATCAGTGAAGAGCGTCGTGCAGTGGTCGTGCCGCTCGAGGAGTCCTGGACATTTTTTTCTTCTTCCTTCCATCTGTGCAGGCGTTTGTCCGTGCAGTTGAAGGAAACTTGTAGGGGTATAGGCCAAGTTCATTCTTAGCAACTCGCTTCATCGTCGTAGCCGATACATTGAGCTCGGATGCTATCCTTCTCATGCTGCGGCCTGGATTCCACTTGAATTGTTCTTTCACAATCTTTCAAAGACTGCTCGTAGCTACGGATACCGGGCAGCCAGGTCGGGAACGATCAACAGGAGAGTTACGTTCCACAAGCGATAGACTGTCATCTTGTGTAGCTTCAGCAGACAAGCGATGTTATGAACAGGAAGTCCTGCCCTACTCGGATTCAAGATTGCACCTCATTGACAACAAGACTTTATCATTTCTGATAGAAGCAATGTGGAGATGCAAAAACACTATATACGGTTAAGATGACACGTAGAATCCGAAGAAACAATGGAAACATAGAAACGTTCGCAAACAAATACAAAAAATGACGCGCGAAAAAGTGACCATATTTATGGCGCACCCTGTATATATTAGATGAGAATAAGCATAATCATAAATTTCCGAATCAGCAACCATTCCTACCTTCCAAGTTCTGAGAATGCCAGGTTAGCCAGGATTTCCGCACTCCAATGTGATGCGGCTTTTGAGCCATCTCATACGTTAACAACCGCGATCGATTAACCGTAGACTGAAACGAGCTGTATTATGAGCGGAATCTCAACAGGAGTACAGTTGACAGTTTGACGAGGAAATATTCTAGCGAAGCATTCCAACATTTGTAAGCAATGAATAAAATTTGGGCGTGAGCAGACGAGATTCGATGCCGCGTCGATCCCTAGCAGCATTTACTTATTTATTTATTTATTGCACTCGCAGGTGAGCTTCTATTGTACAAAACAAAATTTAAAACGCTAACCGAAATACAAAAAACGCTTCTCGATCCTATTCGTCGAATTAGTAAAACAATTTGTTCAAAAGACTGGAAGAAAAATCGTAGCAGCTCAAGCTAATCATTAATACGGAGAGAGGCAGAACTGATGAAAATAAGTACTCATTTTCCACATTAGACATATACATAGATCTGGTCATCCATAAATCATTAAATGTCCCGCTGGCGTTGAATAATTATTAATGATACTAGACAATATCTTTCTGTTTGTGAAGTTTCCCATTTGGGTGGAGCGGACCATTTCCTCTTTCAGAACTGACTCATCTTGGCCGAGGCAGAAATTCTATTGTAGAACTTTTTTAGAATTCAGAATTAGAGCCTCATCGTCCAGGAGCAATTACCACCATTCACAACACCTGGGATCGGATACATCAACAATTAAACCAGCGGCTATGTGGAGCATAAGGGGTGAATGCTAAATGCTTCATCATGGGTGTCTCTACCCCTTATATCGATCATTCTGCTCATTCCACATTTACGAATTTGCCTGTCTTGTCTTCTTTTATCTTGTCCTCAGCTCCCTTGTTTTCATACAATTATTCCTTTCCTTTCTTTTGTAGTGTTTGTTTAACTGTTGATGAATCCGGCCACTGGTGGGCAAGAGACTGGGCTGTTAGGGGCAGGAAATACCTAGAACATCCGCAAACCTCATGTCCAGTACGGCATGAAGGTTTGGCACACTGTTCTCAGAAAAGATATGTTAAATATTGAAAAGGTACGGTAGCTCCCCACACGAATTCTATGATAGTGATTCAATGAATGCTCGGATCCTTCTGCATTGCAAAACTACTATAAAGAGCGCTTGAAAATGTTTTCTTTACGCCGCCTTTTATGTAGAAGACAACTGGCCGATTTAACGTTTTGCTATCGCATCCTAAAAAATGAAGTCAAACTATCTTCAAGCAGATATTGGATATTCAGACCTAGCAACCCTAGAACTCCAACATCCAATATAACAAAATCCATTTTAAAAAATATTGTTCTACAGTCTGCAACTCGTTTTTCTACCGCTGCGCAAGACATATAAGCGGTCTACCAGGAGAACTCCTCCAGACGAGATCAGCGAACGTTTTTAGGCGCAAATTAATAAGTCTAGATCTTCCATACTTACTTAAAATCAAACACTTTTATTGAAAAAATAGAGTGTTACAGACACAATGTGCTGCTCTCGTTTCAAGGTGACAGATCTAGAGCACTACTCGATCGTTGCCATGCCTACCACTCAACAAGAAGAAGAAAAAGAAAACAGAATCTCATACGATAGACAAAACACGACGAACACAGACGAACACAATAACGAATCCTATGGCTTGTTGTGTTGCATAATATGTACATCTCGTTTATCACTACGTGAACAACAAGACTCGTAACTCGCAGTAGAAAATATTGTTAATCTCTTCAATGCTCACCTATTTCTTAAGTTGTTATTCAGTTGCTTAAATTGCAATTATTTTGAATCTCTACTAAATCAATTTCTGGTGCCATCTACCTAATCGTTCCTGCTACTCCTCTTCTCTTCGTCTACTATTATCCTTTCGATAATATACTGTTTCAGATACACATGGCATCGGCACAGAAGCATCTCATCATTCTTAGTAAATGTCTCCGCACCAAAATCACTGCCTTTCATTTTTGCCAATGGGAGCTTTTTTCTGCTGGGCAGTTACGATTCAGTAAATTTCGTATCAGAGAGAGAGGAAGCGGTACTAAGCGGGTTGGTGCCCGCCGTACACCTGCAAGGTATCTTAAAACGGGTAAGTTCGACCAGCCACACCCCGGAGTTCCTTCCCTTGCCTAGTTCTGTGCACTCCTCCGCGTAAGCGAAGGAGAGCACAGAAACCGAGTTTATTTGAGTGTTCCACGACCATTGGTCTCATAATGGAGCGGGCACCAGCCCGTTTAGTACCGAAAAAAGCTTCAGAGGACATCATCCAGTAAATTACAGTAGTTCAAGGCACTTATACCAACTACCTGCACTGTCACCTAACTGACGAGTTTTCAAGTCTGTGTATATGTGTTGAAGAGCAAATGTCACCGTTGTGTATATGTGTTGAAGAGCAAATGTCACCGGAATAAGTGCAAAATCACTTACCCGATACTTGCCGGCTTGATTTTTGTCCAGACGCGATGAGGTCGCAATGTCCCTTCGGCTCAGAAGGCTGACTGGCCGTCGAGCTAAGCATTGAGCAGCGAACATTCTGAACCTAGGAGGTTGTAACAGTAACGCAATGGAGCGCAGCTGAGGCTGCGTCTCTTGTCGATGTGCACCTGAAAAGGGACCACTAACCGACTGAATTAAAACTGAGACAAATTATCGTTAAAAACGAGTGCAATTATAGCACGAAATGGGCACAAATTGATATCGGCGGCTGTCGCGTTGCGATGTGCAGCTGCCGCGTGCGACGTCGCAGCGCGCCATTACAGCTCTGCTTTGGAGCGCACAATTCATTACGGATAGGGAGTCCGCATTCAGGGGCCGGATTCATCAACAATTAAACCCGTGGGTATGCGGGGTATAAGGGGTAGAGATAAGATACGAGTCAGATAGAGATAAGGTAAGAGTCAGAGACGCAGGCTTCATCGTGGATATCCCTACCCCTTATACCCGTGGGTTTATCGTTGATGAATCCGGCCCGAGCAGGAATTTGTGGGGAAAAGGGGAACGAATACCAGAGATGAAAACATTCGGCAATGCGCGGAACATGGCGGTAGAGGTAGTAGAAGAGAGTAGTAGAAAACCCCATTTCCCTAAAAACGATCAAAATGGCCGCAAGTTCCACCCCTTAAACATCTACATACGACTACGGTTGTGACATTAGGCATATGTTATACCATGGCGACAGTGCAGGGCGGGTGCTACGCAGCGCGTAGCAACCCGCGCAATACCGTCGCCGACCGCGTCCCCGAAGTATAACATATGACTTAGAAAGTCATATTTCTTGAACTCTTATTCAGTGTTATGAACAGTGGTTCATGAGTCACACAAACAGGCCGTGGTTCGTGAGTCATGGTTTACAACAGTAGCTTTACAGCGCTTTTCAACCATGCTCCGCCCGCCTAAACCGCTATAAATACCACCCACTTTTCGTTGGTATAAATAGCGGGCCCCTCGGCTGAAAAGCCACTTCTCCACGCTTCAGTCGACTTCACTCAACTTCGCTCCACTGGACTTCACTCCATTGGCGGACCCGCTAACAAGACAAACAATACAGTGCAAGCAATAAAACAACTACAACAAGGACAACATTATTGCCGTTGTATGTACATCATATCGGTTATAATGTCGTGATTAAGTTATCAAGTGGAAAATAAATATGACTAGCCCAACTATGAACCACCAAATCGTATTGGACAGTGATGCAGTCCAAAAATGGTGCATCGGCCAAATATAACAAAATTTGCAATTAATTCTTAGTGTCACTACAAGTAGCAACAATACTCAAAACCAAATAACAAACAATTTTGCACCTTGAGGAACAAAATTGACTTACGTGCGCTATGTATCCGGACCATAGCACACGTTACGGGTAGTTCCTACGGTGCAGCCTCAGGCGATCTCATTCTTTCTATTTCCGTATACTCATTTATTTTGTATTTTATATCATATAAGTCTATTAAAAAAAAGCGCGCAGTAAAAAAAGGGTTTGTTGACAAGAAGAACAAAAAGAACAAAATTGTCAATACACTTCTACAAGAACCAAGCAAATTAGTCCGACATTGTTAAAGATTTGATGTTTCAGGGCCCAAAGTAAGAGTTTGCGTAATTACGAATCAGTCTATGCGCAGGTGCTAAGGATTTTATTGGAGTAAAGTAAAGCTGCCGGCAAAACGAGGTTCTGAAAGAGGCTTGGCCAGCCTCAAACAAATTTTCATGAGACTTTTTGAGTGGTCTCTTATTGCGTATAGCCACCTGCAGACGAGAAAAGTCGGACTCCTTCTCTGTCAGAGATCTTGTTTAGCGATACAGCCTATCGTTATTTTATATACTATCATACAGGTCTAATCGATTAGCGATGCAGCTGCAAGCAGAGAATGCGTGATAACTCCAAATTCCAGAGATGACACGCTGTAAAGTGATACGTGCGCTTGACTTGTCCGCGGCAAGTTCTCATAGCAAAATCAATTACAAGTCACACAAGCACATTCTTCTGTCAAATTCTCAAAGCATAGCCCACATATCTTACGGCATGCAAGTATATAAACCCCTCAGACGCTTTTAGATCCACTTCGCTTACGCTAGCGTCCCGCATTCTGAGCTTCTTCATGAGTTCTAGACCTCCTTTTAATCTAAAACTTACAAAACAAAACTTAACAATACAAAAAATCGCTTTGGAAAACCTGATTCAGGAGGCAGAAGAATACCGCACGCCTTGGATGTTCCCAATGGAGCTCACTCAACTGAGGTTTTTTCTAACGACAAAGACAATTACAACTAACAACTTAAAAGAAAGGCTCGGACAACAGAAAGACACTCTTTGGGCTTCTTATGTGGACTCAAACTACGCTCTCGTTGATCTTAACCTTGAAGACAAAATGGCAGCAGAGCAACAACTTGACAGTCATTGGGGCGAAATTCAAGGTGAGGCGACAATTAGCCTCGCGACAAATTTATTGCGTCAGCTAGAGAGACGCCTTGTAGAGCTTGATTGCCAAAAAGTAGTTCTTCGACAAATCGTTTCCTTCAGTAGACGAAGAACCACCAATGACAATTATCCAACTCATGGCACAACCGGTTTAACGCCAATTTACAATCAGTTCCAATCACAACAACAAATTGTCGCCCCCAACGTTGCCTTCCCAGTGGCACCTCTTCCTCCAATTAACGAACTGGTTAGTTGGCCTACCCACCATACACCAACCACACAAGGAGATATGAACTTATAAAACGGCTCAAATTCAACTTCTTACCAATTTCACAATCAATACTCCGTCAAAAGGCGGCCTGACCGTGCCTCCAACATTACAACAACCTGACATCCTTTTATTACACTTCACTCCGCCCATCAAAAGTGGCACGTCCACGGCAGTATATAAACCGCCACCAATCGCTCGTCCTCACACTTCGCTCTTCGCAGCAGCCGTCTCAGCAACTTCAGTCTTCATGGCTTCAGAATTCTCCAGTCTAAAAACAACAAAACAAAAATTAACAAGACAACTCAACGCGTTAGAAGACCTAATCAAAGAAGCAAACCAATATAGTCCCCCGTGGAATTTTCCTACGGAGCTTTCGGACTTGGAGCTTTACCTTTCAACAAATCACCTAACGGTAACAAACTTAAAGCAGCGATTAGAAGAAAAGACAGACAAAATATGGGAACTATACAACTGCGGAACATGCGCTGCAGCAGGTTCCGAACAAGACAACAAACTAGAGGAAGCCTTTGACCTCTACTGGAACGAAAAACAAGGTGACAGATTGCTGTCTCTTGCAATAGCACTATCACGACAATTAGACAAGAGACTTATCGAGCTAGATTGTCAGGGCCTAGCCTTGAAACAAACTCGTGCTACCCAACAATCTGTCGCATCCAGCACTGCTGAAACAAGAAACAATGCTGAACAATCCGTTGCCATTCCACCCTCAAATGCTATGGCAATAGAGCAGAGACTCTTGAATGGCGAACTCAAAGTACCAGACTTTCATGGCAATCCCTCAGAATTTGGACCATTCTGGGAACTCTTTGAGGAGTTGGTCCACAAACAACCATACTCCAACATAGGGAAGTTATCAATCCTCCTCAATTGTTGCAAAGGAGATGCCGCACGAGCACTCCGCATGATCCCACGTACTGGAGACTCCTACGAGAGAGCCATCCAGCAGCTTAAAAGTCAATACGAAGACCCTAAGAGAGTAACAATGCAAATGATCCGACAACTCAAAACAATGAGACCATGCCGTGATGATCCAAGGTCGTTGAGAAACAATTTGAGTGACATACAAGCTATTATATCCACTATACAAAGACAAGGAGAGGTAGTAGATACCACCTATATGACCAGCATGGTTATAGACACTTTTTCAAAAGGCGTACAAGAAGAAATAGCCAGTAAAGAATTTGACTTGGGTAAAGAATGGACAATGGAAGAACTACTTGAAAATTTGACAATCGCCGTTAAACGTCGTGAACATATCGAAAGCCGCAAGGAGGACCCCAAAGAAGGCCACAATGTATTTTTAACAAGAGCCAAAATAGACCCAACTGTGCGATGCGCCGGCTGTGGACAACCCCATGTCTTCAAGTACTGCAAGAAGTACCCCACAGTCTTTCAAAAAATTGAACGTGTTAGGGCACTTCGTGCTTGTTGGAAGTGCTTCAGCCAACATCATACAACATCCCATTGTTACAAAGGTAACTGTTACAAATGTGGTGGCGCTCACAATATCATCCTTTGTAAACAAAACCAAAGCCGAACTATACAGGGTCCCTCCTCCAGTAGACAATTTCAAACCGCCAACGATACCGGAATGCAAAGAGGAAGAAATATTCAAAACAAAAGACAACGCACTACCTATCGTAGTAGGTCACCTGAATTTCGCAACGAACGCAAACAATTCCAAGGACGAGTTGTCAGACTAGATAACGAGTCCTTACCAAACAATCGATTTCGAAGATCACTCACAAGGTCCTCATCACGGGAATCCGGAAGACAAGCAAAACGAGGAAATAGCTATCAGTCTCCATCTAGGGAGCGAAACGAAACTTACAAAGTCCGTTTCGCACAACTGCCAACCGACCGCAAACAAAACTACAACAATTTCAACGTGAACTTCCAAGCTAATTACGCCAGTAATGACAACTACTCTTTCTGCCAAAGTGAATACAGATCGGGAGTACGTCTTATGATAGTACCAGTAACAATTCACAACCCTAACAATGAACACGCAGAGCAGGTATATGCCCTTCTTGACTCGGCTTCTGATCAATCCTTCATAGCCGCTTCACTTTCAACTCGAATGAAGCTCAAACCAAAATCGACAACAACGATAATTGTCAATACCTTTGGTGGCCATGCAGAAAAGAAACTGGTAAAAAGAGTAACCGCATTTTTGTCAAACTCACACGGACACTCCATGACTGTCGAATTCTTCACCAACAATGTTATAACGCCAGCAATGACCATTCACCAACTACTACCAGAAGACCGACTCTACTTAGAAGAAAATTACCCCGATAAAGGCAATCTAATAATGCAACAAGCAAATGGCACAATGATAGTACCAGAAATCCTTATAGGGATCGACTATTTCAACGCAATAATGAAACCAAACGTACCAGTGATTCGACTCCCGTCAGGTCTCTTCGTTACCGAAACTTTCTTCGGCCCCGTAGTTTCTGGGATCCCTCAAAACAACGCGAACTCTGAAACGAATTCATTAATACAAAGCATTATTAACAATTTCACAAGTCAAAATAACAATATTACAGAACAACTTGATTATTCTGATTTATGGAAGCTTCCCGGAATAGGAACTGAAGACTTACGTACACAAGATGAACTTAACAAACAAATTTTAAACGAATTCTATTCAAGTGTACAACTAACAAATGGGAAAATTTACGTGCAATTCCCCTGGAAACCAAACAAAAACCTTTTGGCTGACAATTACAATCTAGCTCTTAGCAGGCTCCATCAATTAATCCAAATGAGAACAAAAAACCCCCAGTGTTGGTCAGAATACTGCAAAATTATTGAAGAGCAAGTTTTGAAACAATTCGTAGAAGATGCTCCTCAATGTGCCAATGGTTCAAGTCCACTTTATTACATACCACATCAAGCGGTGATAAAATCCTCAAGCGCAACAACAAAAACCAGAATAGTACTGGACGCCTCTTCCAAGATGAAGGGACAACTAAGTCTAAATGATGTGATCTATCAAGGGCCAATGCTGCTCCCAAATCTATGTGGAATTCTTTTGCGATCAAGGTTAGACTCTAAAATTATGATCGCTGATGTGGAAAAGGCTTTCCACATGATCTATCTGCAAGAATCCGAACGTGATTCAGTCCGTTTTCTGTGGCTAAAAGACACAAACAAGCCCTTAACACCACAAAATATACGTATCCTTCGTTTTTGCCGTCTACCTTTTGGAATTAATGCTTCCCCTTTTCTACTTGGCATATCAATTCAATATGGAATACAACACCAAAAACAATGGCATAATTCAATACACCAAGAACTCTTAGAAAATCTCTATGTAGATAACGTTCTGATACTCGACAACTCATCCCGCTCTCTCATCGAAAAGTATACGGAATGCAAAAGGATATTCTCCAACATGTCGATGAACCTTCGTCAATTTATTACAAATGATCAAGCTTGCAACAGTGCTCTTGCAGAACAAGACCGCTCAACAAGTCAATCAATAAAAATCCTAGGTATCCAATGGGACCATTCCCGAGACCAATTTACAATCCCATGTAAATTGCAGTACCTTGACAACCCCACAAAACGCAAAGTTTTACAAGCTACACATTCAACGTTTGACCCACTTGGTTTCCTTCTACCTTTGCTCCTACCAGCCAAAATATTCTTACAAGATCTTTGGAAATTACAGTACAATTGGGATGACCCTCTATCACCCGATCATGCCTCCAAGTGGAAATCTATCTGTGAACAAGCCGATGGCTACGCGACAAGTCTCCCTCGTGTTTTAGCCGTTCGCAATAAACAAAATCAATTCGAACTGCACATATTCGTAGATGCGTCAATACGTGCCTTTGCTGCCGTGGTGTATCTGCGAACAATCGATAACCACGGGTCAATCAGCACGGCATTTCTCATGGCCAGGCAGCGCCTAGCACCGATCAATATCCAAACAAAAACAATGACGATTCCTCGATTAGAGCTACTCGCCCTGTTAATTGGAACAAGACTTACAACTTTTATCCTCAGTGAAATTAAGTTAGATATTTCTATTATCAGAATTTATAGCGACTCCAAAGTTGCCCTACATTGGATACAGTCAAATGCAAAAAATGGACTCTTCGTAGATAACCGCTGTGTAGAAATACGGGACAAATTAACAGACTGGTTCAACACCGGCATAGTCGTTCATCTACATTATATCCCTTCAGAAAATAATCCAGCAGATTGCGCAAGTAAGGGCCTCAACAAAGAACAAATAACGAACCACATTTGGTGGCAAGGACCGACATTTTTACAAGAAACCAAAGCAAACTGGCCTCCTTTAGAAGAATTCACATGGATACCAAAAGAACCCGAAATACAACCCACAAGTGTGCAAACATTAGTTTCTACAACAAATTCAAGTGAAACTGAGGACGTCATTTTCACAAATCAATTTTCTTCATTTCCAAAACTACGAAAAACTACTGTATTAGTTCTCAAGTTCCTTCGACAAACCATCTTTAACAAGCTGTCAATTCAAAAACAAGAAAAACTAAGCAAAAGCATACCTGGACTTGCCGAGGTATCATCCTTCCATCCATTAACGTGCCCACAAGCGAACGATATCCAAGCCGCTGAAAAACTTCTTATAACACTTATGCAAAGAAATATGACAAACGAAGACAAAAGAAAATGGGATCATTTAGATCTCTATAAGGACGAAAATGGCCTACTTAGATGCCACGGTCGAATTAAAGCGAAGCATTTACCTAGAAAAACACTCGAACCCATTCTCGTGTTGCCAAATCACCAACTAACAAGCCTTCTCATTAAATACACCCACATCAAATGTGGACACCAAGGGGTAAATGGCACGCTTGCTAATTTACGCTTAACCTATTGGGTACCAAAAGCGCGACAAGTTGTAAGAAAATGTCTTAAACATTGCGTAGTATGCAAAAAATGGAACGGCAAGCCTTACTTTTACCCAATCTCGCCGCCGTTCCCCGCCGCACGTACGTCGCCCACGCGACCTTTCTCCCACATCGGAATCGACCTCGCAGGACCATTCCGAGTGCAAGACTCTGAAAAACAACAACATAAAAGGTGGATTTTCCTCTCCACTTGCATGACAACACGCGCGGTACATCTCGAAACAGTCAACGACCTTAGCGCAATACAAGTAATAAACGCTCTAAGACGACTAATAGCAAGACGAGGAAAACCTCAACTCATAATTTCTGACAACGCCACAAATTTCAAAATGGGTCAAGAGATATTAACTCCTCTTTACAATCAAGTCGAAACAGATGACAATTCCGTACAACACTTTCTCGCAAACGAGACAATACAATGGAAATTTATAACACCACTATCCCCGTGGAAAGGCGGATTCTACGAACGCCTAATTGGCGTGATGAAATCTGCTCTCAAGCGAACACTAGGACGCAAGATTCTAGAAGACAACGCTTTCACAACTCTCATCACTGAATGTGAAGCTATGGTTAACTCTAGGCCTCTAGCCTACGCTGAAAGCAGTATAGAGGATTCCTTAGTAATTCGCCCCATCGATTTTCTCTTACCGTTTGCAAACGTCTCCCCTCTTACAAGCAAAGAACAAGAGTCTGACAACGACGACGACTCCTTCTATGCTCCACAAATTTCCACCAAAGATCAAGCTATACAATACCTCCAAAGGCAGCTCAGCTGTCTTAACACACTTTGGGAGTCATGGAATAAGAGCTATTTATTTGAGTTGCGTAATTTCCACCAAAGTAGAATAAAACAAAAACGTTTTACCCGCAAGAAACCTCTAATAGGAGAAGTTGTACTCATAATGGATGAAAATACCCCACGCTCAGACTGGCCTATGGGTATCGTTACAAAACTTATACCCGATACCGATGGAAATATCCGCTCAGTTGAGTTGAGGACAGCAAAATCAATCATCGAAAGGTCAATTAACATGCTTATCCCCTTAGAGCTGGACAATGACTCAACAATACAAAAAGAATTAAACGAAAGCAACGCCAAAGGAGCAGAAAATACAACAAGCGGAATAGTCGACACAAACAACGCGAGTGAGTCAGCACGTCCGAATTCAAACGGCCCAAGCGCCGCACAAAGAACACGGCCGTTCCTGCCACGCCGCGCCAAAGAACACAAAACCTATACAGTCGCCGCCGTCAACACAACGGCCGCACAAGCGCGGAATCGATCCAACGACCAGTGCCTCTACTGGAAACACTGGCTCACGATAGCGCTCACAATCAACATACTCTCTCTGGCGTACGCACAGAGCGAGAGGAACAGCCACAATACAAAGGTATCCTGCATTACAGGAGGAGTCAATGTCCTAATGCTACAACAAGTACAACGAATACATGTCTGCGGAGATGAATATTGTATTGAGATACCACAACCAGATCAAAATATTAGTGTACAATTTCCAGCTGAGATTACTCTTCATACCTATCACGTTACCGTGAAATCAATTGTGGACAACTCCACACAAGCAATGCACTGGGCCTGTCCTCCAAGCCCATTTTGTGAACAAATAACATGCAATTTTTGTACACAAATGGTATCAAACCCAGAATGTTGGCCAAGGATAGCAATTGCTGTCACCGCCATAATTCTCTACGTGTTCGTTATCACTACATACATTGCAATATCAATTGTAAGGAAATTTGTAGAAGCTGTACGTGCTTCTGCAAACAACTGTGCCCCCTTCGCTTTCTTCAACGACATATTTGCCGTAGACTTTACAAGCGTAACAAATCGCATGACAACATCCCCCTTTTGGAACTCGACAACGTTAGTACTCGATGGTCCACCACAACAACTGTCAAACTACTTGCAATTTCAATAGCGTTCAGTTCAATCACTTACGGATGCCAACAAACTGTACTGCTACCAATTGCGCTTTCACAATGCAGTCAAGCAACAAACAGCTGCCACAACCAAACCACAATAATCGCACAACTAAACCAAATGCAGCCGGAAATGTGCATTCAATTAAAGTATGGACAACATAGAGTTCAAGCAATGCAACTTTCCTTACAAGAACTTGTACTAAGATGCCGAAAAGAAACCCTGTACTTCACAAGAAACACGGAAACAAGAGTTCAGTACCAGAAGCGATGTCCCCATATGGGTACGTGTACTGGCTCAAAATGCGCAAAAATCAGTTACAACACCCTAGTGGATGAACTCGAGCTTGCCAACAACTACACTGGAATAACATACTGTTCAGAATCATGCGGTGGATTAGGTTGTTCCTGCGGATATCCCTCTTCAGGATGTCTATTCTATCGAATATACCATGTTCCTACCGACAACGAAATTTATGAAGCCTTTCAATGCCCATCATGGTTTGAGACAATTAAAGTACAAATTACACAAGACACACAAGACAAACAAAAGTCATACAATTTGGAGCTCAAACCTTATGCAAGAAAACGAATTGCCAATACAACTATCGAGATAACTAGTTTCTCCTTTTCACCAATATCAATTCTCAATCGCAAATTCATCTCAAACGGTAAAACAACAGCATTTATTCGCGACGATACCAGATTCAGTTACGCTTGCAATTCTGCTCCAAGCCAACAAAATAGTTCGGATGAGTGCGTCATTAAGGACACATGCAAATGCAATCCGGCTGAAGACTATGTCTCATGCTATTGTACTCACAACAACGTCTCACAATTTACCCAATTGGCAAATACCCTCCCGCTACCGATACCCCACGGCCTGGTTACCACAGAAGGTGTTGGAAAAATACCCACCATACGAACAACTACTGTTGCCCTAGACGTCATGCTTTCACTAAACCTCAACACTCAACAAATCATCCAACAAATACAAAACTTCCAATGTGGTATTCTTCCTCAAACACTTCTCGGTTGTTACAACTGCATGAAAGGTGCTGTTGTCACTATACTGTGTAAGTCCGACAAAACAAAATCAACAGCCCAAGTAACCTGCGGCATCCAACAATTCATATTAACTTGCACGACGACGGGAACACAAAATCATGTGCGCCTATATTTCAGCTCAGCTCGCGTACAACAAGTTTGCAGTGCACAATGTGGCACTCATACAACAATATTTGAACTCAAAGGAACACTCAACTATGTGAATGGAATAAAACCACTATGGCGAATTATGCGCCTATGGGACAACGAGACAGTAGCAGACGGTTCATATGGGATTGACTTATCACTGCCAGATATCAGTCATTTCTTCGCAGTCTGCAAAACATTTTTCCTTTACACTGTAACGGTTCTCATGCTGCTCGGCACAGCGCTCATTCTCAGCTCCGCTTATCTCTGCACTAGCTCACATTTTTCCACAACAAGCACAAGTAAACACATTCCATCAATCCTTTATAAACTGCCACCCTTAGGCACAGCACTCGTCGTCCTTCGTCTCCTGAGGTGCCTTATTGGGCTCATCCTTAAGCTCTTCAGGCTACCAGTTAGACTACTTGCCTACCTTGCTCGAGTGCTTCCGTAAACCGTCTACACCTGCAATCTATTACAATACAAGCCACTTAACAATACCAATTTCAGATGGATCACGAAGACTCCGACATGGGGGCTGGCCCAGAAAACAACGAACAAAGCAGCGAGGAGACAAACAACGACAACCCGCAACAAGCTGATCTCGGCCCGAATATCCCAGAAAGCCCGCTTGGGAGAGTGGAACACAAGCTCGACGAAGTACGCAACAAGACAGACGGAATTCCCTTCATGGCCGCTAAGATAGCACACAACAACGTAAGTAAAATTACAACACTGGAAACTTCTCCAAATACAAAATTCAATTAACGCTAGCTACTTTTGGGAAACAAAGCTTTTTGACTAAAACAAGTGTAATTTTAAGACCAAACGCACCTCACACATCGGGAAAGATGACACTCCACCTAACAAAAAGGTTAAAAATAAGGTACCTATCAAATTCAATGCAATAGTCGCAGCTACAAAACAAAAATTTTCAGCATCTCCTGGCAGATGTCACTGAACGGATTGGCAAGATCGAACAAAGCCTAAATCGTACCCTGCAGCTGATACAAGCGATCGCGGACAACCGGAACAACCAGACAACTCAACAAGCAACAACTCCACCACCGTCAGGAAGCAACACGGCGGAACATCGATTCGAGAACAATTGCGTCTTTTGCAATGATAACCATTATTCGTCCGATTGTGTCATGTTTCAAACTCTGTCATCGCGCCGCAAACGCTGTTTCGAAAAATACCGTTGTGAACGGTGTTTGCTACCGGCAAAGCATATGGCGACTTCTTGCAAAACAACCTCAACTTGTTTCTACTGCAAAAAGATGAACAGAGTCAAAGAAATGCTGACTCACAACTCTGCGTTTTGTCCGTATGAATTCGAAATGTGAACTACAATTACAAATCAATTACAAGCTCTCTTTTTTTTTTACTGTTGTAATCGACGGCTGATTATTTGGTATCCGATTATGGTCGATTGTGGTGTCTAGTTAAGCAATAAACGTAGTATTGCCTAAGTGTCCTTAACAATCGTGATATTTACAACAAAAAAAAGAGTGTAACCGCTAAGAACATTAGTCACATAAATTAAGATATTAATAATAACAAATTGATGCAACAATAACAAACATATCACAAAACAATACATACATAGTAACAACAAAATATATAAGAGTAACAACAATATAATACAACATAATAAACTTCATAACTACCGCTAAAAGGGCTTTCGTTGTTACAAACCTAAACAAGTACAACTTAGTGACACTGTTACAAACAAACAATTAAAACAAACAGGATGCCGACGTCCAGCATGACTCATCGATCATCGCGGACATTACTACACCAAAACAACACCGACGCCAGCACTTCCACTACTCCGACGCCGACATTGCCTCACCGCAAACGCCGACATTGCCAGCGTCAACGACGACACTGCTTCACCACACCAGTGTTTACTCTATGGCATAGCACCCTCAATACACAGCCGAATAGTGAATGAGTAGTATAGTTTGTAGTGTTGACATATAAGTCATAACAAACATGTACTTATTCTGTTGCTTCGTCGTTGTATATTCTCGTAACAAAACAAAAGTGAAGCAAACAAGCAACACAAGCAAAAAATGCGGGGAGGATGCTCATTAACTAAGTCTCCCCACTCGCACGACCCTTCTTCGGTGTGCGGAGTGTCATGAACAGTGGTTCATGAGTCACACAAACAGGCCGTGGTTCGTGAGTCATGGTTTACAACAGTAGCTTTACAGCGCTTTTCAACCATGCTCCGCCCGCCTAAACCGCTATAAATACCACCCACTTTTCGTTGGTATAAATAGCGGGCCCCTCGGCTGAAAAGCCACTTCTCCACGCTTCAGTCGACTTCACTCAACTTCGCTCCACTGGACTTCACTCCATTGGCGGACCCGCTAACAAGACAAACAATACAGTGCAAGCAATAAAACAACTACAACAAGGACAACATTATTGCCGTTGTATGTACATCATATCGGTTATAATGTCGTGATTAAGTTATCAAGTGGAAAATAAATATGACTAGCCCAACTATGAACCACCAAATCGTATTGGACAGTGATGCAGTCCTAAAATTCAGGTACTAACTAGGGAAGGGTCTCGACCTCCCATGGAACTTCAAGTCGAGACCAAGATCATTAAAAAGAGCTCGGAATGCTGACTACGAACATGGGTGTTAAAATTCCTAAATGAAATTCCTGAGCGAGTATGGCCTGCCGAAATCGTGTATGGCAAACGTGTATGGTAGTTTTCCTCGCTAATAAATCAGACACGTGTCATAATTCAGAATAAGAGGTCACTTTGAAGATAAATTATGAATTGCAAGAAAGCCAGCAGCAACGGGAACCGAACCAACGACGTCGCATCTGATGAGCGGGAGCACTACCCCTGCCCCACCGCCGCAGCTGGCACACCTTTTTGCGCAGCCCCGACGACTCACCACTCTCGCGCCAGCTGTATCGCACGGCCAGCCCGTGGTGAGGCCACTCGATTTCGGCAGGCCATCGCTCGGTCAGGAGTTTCATTTTGCAATTTTGACACCCATATTCGTAATCAGCATTCCGAACTCTTTCTAATGGTCCTGGTCTCAAATTGAAGTTCCGTGGGAGGTGGAAACCGTTCCCTAGTAAGCGGGCTGGTGCTCGGTGCACACCGGCAAGGTATCTTATGGCGGGTAAGTTGGAAAACCCAGACCCCGGAGTTCCATCTCTTGCCTAGTTATGTGTTCCACGGCCATGTGCAATATCGGAGCGGGCACCAGCCCGCTAAGTACCCTTATTATTATGTGCATTGTTCACTTTTGGAGCTGTTGAATTTAAATTCAAAGAAAACCATGCTAAGTTTTCCCTGAACAAAAATTGTCGTAGCTTTTCTGGAAAGTCCCTAGTTTAATCTGAAGGACGCTCGTTTTAGTTTGGACGATATTCAATTTGATTTCAAAACCGTCAGGCCTGCTTTGAAGAGTGTGTAATTTAATGTGTCCCTACTTTCTTCAAAAAATCAGACAGCTCGCCGTGGCTCCACAGTTGAAGTTTGGAGCACTACAACTTTTTTGACCTTGACCTACTCTTTGGCTTCGTACTAGCTATAAAAGGCACTACCAGTTCTGACAGCATGTCGTATGCTTCCATCGGACAAATATTCTGCCGCACACACAGACAATTAGCACGTGATAGTCATCTTCGTCGGCACTATGCAGCAGTATTATGTACACATTCCTTTAAGTATCTTGGTGCAATTTGACTTCAAACCAACCATGACCAGGTTAATATGAAACACTTTATGGTAAGATATTGCGTGTGGGTTGGTTGTCCTTCATTTACTTTGGCTCTCTCCCTTGCCGTGTAGCCTCACTGATAGTAGGCCCTTATAATTTTTTTAGGGTTGTTTGTGTTCTACCAGAATCATTCATTGAGTTAGCACATCCAGAAGGAAAAGGTTTGACCTCTTAATGGTATTTAAGATGTTTAAGGGCTTACCCAATGTGCCTATCTCTCAATTCTTCGATCAAGCCCCCCTCCCATATCAGAGGTGCTGTGCTAAAGCTTACTACTACAAATGCTAAGTCTTTGGTCAGGTCAAAGTTTTCCAGTCTCAGGACTCGCTCAAATTTCAATCGTGTTCTCCGCTCTACAGTTTGGTCTCTAAGTTATGCCACCCTCAAGAAACACGCTGCCAAGTTCATTGCTTAGTGTCTTATCTACTGTTTTAAATTACTGTCATTCATTCAACGTAAGATGCCTTCACTTCTTTTTTTCCTTTCTTCTTCTTTTTCTTCGTTCCTAGTTGCATGATAATTGTTTCAGGTCTTGTTCTTACTTCTTTATGTTTGTGTGTCTTTTTTATGTGTTTGCTGTGTCAGTTATGTCAACTGACGCCCACAATAAATAAATAAATAAATATCCGTATGGGTGTATTTATAATAAATCAATAATTTGAAAAGTACTCAAATCTGTCGTGAAAATAATATGAATAGTACAGCACAATCTTCCTCACAAAGGTTCTGTAGCAATGCAGAATATACACAGAATCATTAGCCGTCAATCATCTCAAATCGCCAAAACCCTTTTTGACATTTAGAAAATTGTTGTTGCAAGATGTTTAACAAAACATTAACAAACGGATTAATCCGTCACAAAGCGTCTTTTTTGAGCGGTATTGTATATCAGCCTCTCCAGGCTTAACAAATGTGTTAGAACATTCAGAATATCCTCTCAATCTGTCCGAGCAACACGAAATATGTGCTCACGCTTTGTACATGACGTGGTTCCAACCAGGGGTGTGCGTTAAATTTTTTTCGATAAATTTTTAACGACCATTTTTAACGAAAAATTTTAGCGTTAAAATTTGTTGAATTGAATTTCCCTCACTTCAGTCAATTTAGCAGTATTTTAATATGCAGAAAACCAGATTTCTTATCGTATTGACTTTTTTCAACACTATATACATGGCAATTATATATATGACTATGTCCTCATCTTCACAACACATAACAACAGTCCAACTATCATTAACAGAACTGTTGTCGCCTGTCTTTCTGACCTCCACTATCGAGTTGCTCGAGCGTACACCAGAAGCGTCTCCATTCGTCCCTGTCGCGTGCCAGAGTGGTCCAATGGATCCTCCTCGCTCGAGGGACACGAAGAGCGTCATATCGGTCGTTCAGGGCTTTCACGAAGAAGTCCGACCAACGCGTTGGTGGGCGTCCTGGTGTTCTCTTGACATTCCGCGGAATCCAGCCGGTGACGGCTCTCGTCCAGCGGGTGTCTGCGGAGCGTACTACGTGGCCGGCCCACCTAATTTTCGACAACCTGGCCCACGCGACAGCGTCTCTGATCTTCGAACGTCGGCGAAGCTCGGAACTCCGGAGGCCTTCTCTCACTTGCGTGAGTCGTGTCACCCCGAGCCTCGTCCTCTCGATTCCACGCTGCGCGACGCTGATCGCGTGTTCATCCTGCTTTCGTATCGTCCAATTCTTTGAGGCGTACATTAGCACCGGAAGAACAGTGGAGTCGAAAAGGTGGGCACTTTGCCGCACGTTCTTCGCCTTCTTCACGATTTCTTCGACGCTCTTGAAACCTTCCCTAGCCGCTCGTTTTGTCCTCCTCAGCTCTGGCACTGGATCGTTGGCCACGTGGGTGCAAATAAATTGGTCAAGGATCAAGAAAATGCCATATACGAGGACGACATCGACGCCTGTATAGTAGAGCGTTTCCCCAGTACCGCAACGATACTGCGAAAGCTAATACAAAAAAATCATCAAAATGCATTTACATGAAGAAGACGTGAAATTTCAATTTAAAAAATGGTGCTCAAAATCCCGCTAATGCAATTTGACGGAAATTTTCGTCGTTAAACTTTTCTAACGAAAAGAACCCGTAAATCGGTAGATCGTTAATCGTCAAACGCACACCTCTGGTTCCAACAACTTACCCATTCATTCTTATCATTGCCTTTGTTCGATGGTGCTCACTTTACGCTATTGAACATGTTTAAAGCAACAACTGCGAAGAAGATAGAAGTTTAATACGCTTAGCATCAAAACAACACATTTTTCTTCAAAAATGATGAAACTAACAACAATCGAGGGTAAATGAGGGTGTCACCAAGGCATTTGACCACTTGGTGCAACAGGTTACAGTTTTACACCGCGGAGAATCTGCAGTAAAGGGCTTGCTCATAGTCCGCGACGGGAGCGACTGGTCGCCCGTGCAAAGAAAACACATTGATTTTTCACCTGGCAATCGCTCGGCATTAATCAATTCGTATTCACAAGCAACTCAATCGCTCGCGCCGCGGGCTATGAACAGGCCCAAACAAGCAACACAGCACAGGAATACAATGAAATCGGTGCCAGTGGAAGCTGGAAAACAGCGACATAAGTGAATCAAGGTGAGTGACAGTGAAGGGCATACAAGTCAGCAAGTGACTCCAAGCACATTGTACCTTCGGGTCTGTTCATACATCGCGACGAAAGCGACAGCAGAGGCGCGAGCGACAGGGCGAAGGATACGTACCGATCAGTGCCGAACTATCCCTGGGAAAATCGAAAGGCATGCCTTGCCTTGTCGCTCCTTTCGCTGCCGTCGCCCCGTCACGGAGTATGAACAGGCCCTTCTCAAGATTTCTGGACGGAATGTGGCCCGGAGCATCGGATTACAACTCTTCCACATCCTCATGTACGGACTCAATATTGAGTGTAGCCTCGGTGAGGACATTGAAGATGTCAAGGACATTGATGACAACAATGAGAACGCCACAGAACATGAAAACGAGGAGCACTACAGCACTACAGGGTGAGTAAGCTCGTTCTTAGATGACTGCGGAGGTAGATGAAATGGACATCACCACGATCACGTGGTATCATTGGTGGTTAAAACAAGATAGAGGATAAAAGACAGTGTTACTCAATCCCTTTTTTTGTGATGCGCCACGCATTCTGCTCCTACAGGATGTTGTGGAGGCAGCTTGAGTGCGGATTTGGCCATATAACGACTTGCGGTGGCCAGCGATGAACATTTCAGCGCTTTATGGGGGAGAGACGTTTCCTAAACCGCCCTCAGAAAAGGACGGAGCCAGGGGCGCGCCAGCGCCGCGAAGTGGTATCTGCGTTTATATTCGTCTACCCCCCCCCCCCCCCCACCCGTCGGCTATCTTAAGAAGCATACCCTCCTTCTCCGAGTGCGTCGGATTTCTGGTTGGAACTAGACAATCACATCCATTGAAAAAGTTCACACATGAACTTGAACCTTTCTGAAAAAAATCCTCAAGAAGTGGCAAGATTAGGCAGATAGAGACAAAGTGAAAAGTAAGCCAATGGCAAGACTAGAAGCACATGGTCGAATTTACAGTGCAATGGTCGCACTGCGCGGCGCAACAACACAGCGATCAATATTATCGATTAGGCGATACCAAAGATCAATACTGGTCGCTCTCGCATCACTGCGCCGCGCCGCGAAGTAAAATCCTCCGCCTTGAAACCTAACGAGATCTCGTAGCGCATGCATTCCATAGGGATTCAGAAGATGTAGTGCACATGGCATCCATCTTCCAGCACTTCGTGATCATCCTCGGAGGGGTCTTCGCGCTTCATCTTGTGGAAGGCCAAGTTTCTGGAAGACGTCATTTTAAAACAGACAAGGACTCGAAGGCGAGATTTGTATTCTAGCCGACGAGCGACGGGGCATTACACCACGTTTATACTCTGACACCGAGCGACGAAATGCAAGGCGTAGTGGCCATATCGATCGAACGATGCGATCGATTTGGCCACCATTCATAAATCGCATCGGACGGGTTGGAAGCATAAAAGGTGGCTATATGAGAGCTAACAATAGCGATCGTCTGCGCTGTTTAACCGATACTGGCAGCTTTCACAATAGCGCGTCGCTCCACTGCTGAAGTATGAATGCCGCCTAATGTCATCTGCCTACCGTGCGATTTGGCGCTTTCGGCTCTTGTATCCCGTCGCATAGAATCTCGACAGTATCTCATCCTTCAGGTTGTCTTCTAAAGTCACATAACATGTACGAAAGTACTGGTAGCGTTCAGAGTTCTAAAGAATCTCACCTGAGACCGCCTCCTCAATTTCTCGCAACCCATCAGACCACGCTTGCCGTGCGCTCATCGAGGCGAACTTGTTGTCTTCTCGTATTTCTCTCATCTTCTGAAAGAACACCTGACTAGAGACAATGAGAAGGACATCCTACTAATTGGCGAATTGCTAGTTTAGGAGGGGTAGACACACTGCAGACGAATTAAAATGCAGTGAACCAATTTTCCACAGAAGGGAATAGAATGTGGAGGCAGAAGTCAGCTCTCAACTCGCACTTTTATCCACAAGAGTTTCTTCTACGTGCAAACGCCCACAAATCAGGACTCGACGCTACACTTACAACGATGAAATTTTCACAGACGAGTTGTCCGGGGCGGGTTACAACAACAACAACGTGGTGGAGCGCCACCGTATCGATTTTTGCTTTCTTTGTCGCGAGAGCGATTCTCGGACAACCCGCGCCGCATACGCCACAGCCTGCATAGCGACGAGGGGTGTTTCGCATTGCACGGCTTCGGGCCCAGTGCTTCGGCGGTTGGGTTGAAACCACAATTTTTGGTTGAGGTGCTCATGGCATCCGGGCGGAGCAAAGGTCTTAGAGGGCTGGTAGTACGAACATACAGGTTTTCGCCGCGCGCGCGGCGGCCTCCGCCGCACGCGCGATGAATAGCCACTGATGCATCGCTCCTGGGTGGGCTGTTATCGGGGAAACGGAGCTCTAACAAACTCCGAGTTATGCTGTATTGTATTCAGATATGTGGCTTTTAGAAATGAAGCTTCGTGTCATGAAAGAATCCAAAATCGTTTCACAATAGCAGCAATTGTCTATTGCTTGGATTAGGTCATCCGATTCCCACCCAGATAACCGCTTCCTCTCCCTCAAATAGAGCAGAGATATCCAAAGCAGTTTATGCAGTTACAAGAGCGTTAGACTTCGTAACTGTAGCAGCACAAACTATGTAGATGTCGCGCTTGCCGCAGCAGTCCCCGCGGCTGCCGCGCGCTTCTGTATGTTCAGCTTGCTCCCCGTTAGAGTTGTGCTGAAGGGCGGGGCATTCTTCCGCCCTCAGACCGCGCTCCACGATGAGCACCGCACCCCAAGCCCATCGGCGCGCCCCGGACAACTCGTCCATGAAAATTTCATCGTTGTAAGCGTAGCGTCGAGTCAAATCAGGTGATCACTGCAGGACATCATTGTTCACTCTCGGTCTTTTAGACGGGATTAATAGCATTTTGGGGGTCGAGCATTCTAACCCCTCGTCCCCCTGGCCCGCCCACCCCCAACCCCCTGGGCTGCTCGAGAGTCAAGTGGCTGCCTTACGAGATAGTGGAGACGCAGACACTTGCCACGCCTCTGTTTAAAGGGCTGGGGGTAGAACGCCACTCCGCCAAAGCAAAATATTTGTTCGTTCTAGAAAAATTCGTGTGAAAGAGCTTTTATACAGAGATCTCAAAAAGAATTGTGTACAACTTTTGATCGCACATAAAATTCCTATTCCTTTGGCCAAAACAGTGCCTTAGGCGCATTCTAAAGTGCTCGAACACAAAGAGTTGTTCCTGTGAAGTGGCTGCGCCATGTACTCGTCCAGAACATTGCCGTGTCTATTAGATTGATAGTGTAAATGCTGTTTACCTGTAGAGTAGTGGTGCATTTTTCTATTGTGATCGCTTTTAGTGTTATTAGATTCATACTCATGTACACAGCAATTATACTATCACTCCAATAGACATTCCGATATATAGAACGAGCGTGCGGCGCATTCTCTCACTATGACAACCAGCACATTCAATGGTCTGCAGCACAGGATAAAGATAAACATGTTGTTTGAGGTCAATTGATATGAATTTTGTGTTTATTCAAACACTGTGGTGTTATTTGCTCTTAAGACACATTACAACGGTGAAGGTTTAGAAAAAAATCGATCCATGTTGCGAAGGTGGTCCGCATTGGAAGATGGGAGCGTGCCAGCCAATCATAACCGAGAAGAGCACCAATGAAACATACGCCAGTCAGTTAGGGTGCCGATCCTATACGCCATCCCTGAATTGCACGCCATTCGATGCGGACGGATTAGATTGTGCATTACCACCACCCCTGCTGCCCATGTTCGCGACATGGACCATAACGTCATTAAAAAATGATTTGAACTTGCACAGACGACGACTATCTAAACCTTAGATACGTCTGACTTGATTTGTAAAGTGTCATTTTTTACGTTCAATTTCGAGTTAAAATGTGGCCTTTTTAAAATGAAAAGCGTCCAGTTTGAAATGAAGTGTTCAGACTGAAATGAAAAATGGCGAATTTGAAGTGGAGATGGCATATACTTTCAGTCACCAAGTAACACGGCTTCACGAAAGCTATCAATATCGCTAGTCTCCGGCGTCTAATCGGTATCGGTAGCTTTTACGACGTCGCGCCGCACGGCGACTGACAAGGAAGGTTCCCAACTCAAGGTGAGCTTTTGCGATGCTATTTTGACAGGATGTAGGGCCCTGTGGGCGGTCGAGAACCACAGTTAGTTTTTGCTGAACGCCTTTTTAAAGAACTGAAGAAAGGAGGTCTGAAAGCGTGCGCGCAACTATCATCAACTCCTACGACGCCACACGAGATGTGCCTCGGCTGCACACTTGGTAGGAGTGCCGTCTCATAGGAGCACACCAGCGGGGTTTTGAGTTTGAGTCCGCGTGCTGCCGATATTTTTGCACAAAATAGTTTGTTGTTATAACGCTTTCTCATGCTCACCGGAGTCAATTTTAGACCATCAATGCTTACAATGGCCGTCTACGCCAAGGCTGTCTATTTGCGCTTTCATATATGGTAATTTTTCAACAATGCCTATCTGGACCACCACCATATCATACCATATCACCAATAAAACCGTAATTGCCCACAAATACGCGTGCCTTATGGTTGAACAAGTGCTGCGTCACGCTTATCGGCGTGACTCGCACTTGCGCGCTTAGCGCGATGTTACAGTATCACTAAGCTAAGGACAATCACATCGAGCTAGCTGCTCTACTTGTAGAGCTTTTTTCCCTACCTAGGAGTAGAAAAGGCTCGCAGTACGTACAGTGTATAGTATGATAGGGCTATCTATTGGTTCCTCATTACTGGTCCTCCCTTAGCGAAACGGTTCCCCATTACTGGTACTGCTCCTCTCAATGATCCACCCTTAGCGGACCTTCCCCCTCAATGACCAACCCTTAGCACACCTTCTGAATCCCCAGGCACATTGGACGACGTCTTCGGCACGTCTACCTGATCCCCAAACACGTTGAGCGACGTCTTTGGCAGGTCTTCTGAGTCCCAGGCACGTCATGCGACGTATTCCGCACGTCTTCCGAATCCCCTGGCACGCAGAAGACATCTGGGTATTTCCGCTATTTTCCCGCACCGTAATTCGATCAATATCGATTGATGGCGATCGATACTTCAAAAACGAACTTCAGATTCGTGTTCAGCGACCTCGATTGCCCCAGGGCCAAAATTCCCAGGCAGGGAGAAGACGTCTGGGTATTTTTCGCTATTTTCGTGTCGTAATTTTCCCCCCTTATTTTATAAAGCGGCGCCGATCGATAGTATGACTCATCGCTCAGCGTGTTATTATAGAGTATGATATTATGAACCTGGCCATATCGGTACATAAGTGTGCTAAAAATGTCGTACTCACCTGGCCGATTACTCTCCACCTTTACACCGGATTTAACTTCTCCGACAAGGGAAGAGATTGCGTTGCGGATGCCATAAAAGGATTCCTCCTCGACGCCATATATGGAGATATCGACTATCAGGAAGAAGAGGCGGTTCAGGTTAGAGGTAGTATAATGGAAATGGGACCTTTCTATGTCTGTCATACGCGTGGGTGGTAGCGTCGATGTTCATACAGGACCCTTCTCTACACCCACAGATTACGTGTTCGACTAAGAAGAAGTAATCATTCCTGCCAGGGAGAGGACTGTTCCTCAGTGGCTTTTGTAAGATGTTGCTGGTGTGACAAGCGCTTGTGTTTTACTTGTCCCATAGATTTGCACCATGGCTGTTGACTAAAAGGGAGAGAAAGACAGGACTTCTTATTCCAGAGAAATGATATGGTGCAGATAGGCGCTGTTGAAAAACCAGCACATATGAAGGCGCAAATAGACTGCCTTGGTTTGTTTTAAGCATTGATGATCTAAAATTGACTCCTACTTTCATGAGAAAGCGTAATAACAACAAACTAATTTGCGCAAAAATAGCGGCAGTGCGCGGACTCGAACTCAAAATCGCGCCGGTGTGCTCCTATGAGGCGGCACTCCCATCAACTGCGCCGCATCTTGTGGGGTCTCGTAGGGTTAATGACAGTTGCGCTCACGCTTTCAGTCCTCTTTTTCAGGTCTCTAAAGCAAAAACCAACTGTGGTTCCAGACACCGCCCACAGGACCCTACATCCCGTCGAGATAGTATCGCAAAAGCTCACCTTGAGTTGGGAACTTTCCTTGTGAAGTATAAATCCTGCGTTAGTCGGTCAGGCACACAGGCGTGCTTGGAGCAACTCTTGCCCATCGCTTGAACTTCCTTTTTGAGCTTCTGAGCCGTATGTCTACTAACCATAAGACCGTGTGGAGAAGGAATGAGCTCACATCATACATCAACCTCATGGTCTTGTCCTCCCCCAGAGTACGAGCTTTACAGTGGTGTTCGATCAGACAAGGATCACAGAGAAACTCATCACCAGTTGCCTGAAAGCCTCGAGTATAGACAGCCTGCTCGACATACGAACTCAAGTTGAACGTGCCTTTATTGTCACGTAGGAGCCGCCGGCCGATTTGCACCGAATGCAGCGATACACATCGTAGTGTTTTCCCCTTCTCTGCAGGTAGAAAGTATAAACGGAATTAGTCCCTGTAATGGCGTTGATCTTTTACTGTGGCCGACGAGACTACTGCTAGTAGAAATACCTGGTATTTGATACAGCAGTCCATTCTGCCTTCCAGTCTTGGTCTTTATCCTCTGCCCGAAGAATCGTTTTTCCGGCACTAAAACAAACATCAAAGTACCGTGGTACGCGATACTAACGGTTAATGAGACCTGCATGAGCAGGGGCCATATAAAACAGGTTCGACTCTTTCCAACTACTGTGTTTCCTTCTTTTCTCCCAAATCCTCCAAGGACGCCAGGTATTGTAAGGATGGTTTAAAGGGTGCGCGCCAATCGAACGTCGGCTTACGGTAACAGCAAATTCTGACTGAATTCTATAGCTGTGGTGAGATTGTGGTGTCATTTCAAGGCACGAGGTACTGAACGCGACTGCAATCGTTCCAAAAGACGGAAGGAACACCAGGGGCCAGATTAATCAACCGCTTACCGGCCTCTAACAGTAAAAATACCGCCAAACCCCTGATCTGACATTCATCCAGCATCGGGTTTGGCGGTATTTTCACCGTTAGAGGGCGGTAAGTGGTTGATGAATCTGGTCCCCATCCCCGTGTCGCTTCCCCTGTCCTATTCTTTGACCATTTATGGGTGAAGCAACAGTAAGCTATCTAGATCATATAACCAAAATGCGTTCAAATTTGAATAAAAATAACGCAATTATATACATTTATCAAGAACATGAAGAGACGCAGTACAGTTCGTTGTTCTAGTGATATAACCACGGAGTTGGAGCTGTTGTGCGTTCCTGCGACGATTGGTCGGGTTTCGCGCGGAAAACTCTTCTTCGCGTATGTTTAACGAAGAGTTTTCCTAACCAAGGAAGGCTATGGGTCTCACGTACGCCTGAGATACTTCCTTGGTTAGAAAAACTCTTCATTAAATGAACGCAAAAAGTACGAACGAGCTCTCCGCGCGAAACTCGGTCAATAGTCGTGGGAGCGCCGCGCAATAGCTCCAACTCCAGTGATTCTACCACTGTAGCAATGAGCTACCATGCTGCGTCTCACCGTATTTTTGATAGCTTTATTGAGCAGCATCATGTTTTCTTCAAATTCAGACTCCTATTTAAGCCCACAGCCCCTAACTCGGTAGCTTCAAGGACGTTGCAAGACTAGAATCCAAATTACGGAAAACAGTGTCGACTTACCGTAATCCAAAATTAGGCGTGCGATGTTGTGCATTCACGGCAAGCCGTAGTTCACCGTGAAAGCTACGCAATGCACTTTGCAACTGCTGCTATGAAATCGGGGTTGTGACATTCAATTGCTTGTATGTGTAAAACAGTCCGTTTTTCTATAGAGTCTCTTTAGAAACTTCATTTCTAAGGAAAAGCATCCGTCTCGACGTTATTTTGTCAGTGTGGTCCAAAACTATTGGCTTTAAGCAGTTGCATTCGATCTGAAGTAACCGCATTGAAAGAGGGATGGGAAGAAGTGTTTGCCTAATTTTGCCCAAGAAATCTATTCCACGTGTGGCTGTCCTTGAATCTTGGCATATATTTGAACAGTGGAGAAGATTGTCGTCGAGTTGTCGTGCGAAGATTGATGTCGAATAGAATAATCCTTTAATCGGCTTACGTTTCGAAAAAGAAAACCGAAACATAAGTCGAATAAAACTTCTATATCAGTCCTGGCACGACAGCTGGACGACAATCTTCTCAGCTACTCAAGAAATGCTGTAGTTCGTCGGCGAAAAAACCTAGAACTACTGGCAAGTAGGTGCTCTACTCAAGTAAAACTTACTTTACATTAAATATATGGGCCATTCCAAAATATTTCAGAAGCATAATCGGCGTGAGAATTAAGCACCGAGTACGCTCCTCATCTATTGTGTGAACATGCCGTGAAATACGGCGTGTCGTGATTGCACAACGTCACACGTCTAACTTTCAATTACGGTAAGTCGGCGCTTTTTTTTCTGTAATTTCGCCTCTTGCCTTTGCAAAAAATGGAGCGTACTTTACTGCTATTTGAAGGGTGCAGATTCTCGTCGTGGTATTCATTCTCGCCGTTCAGACATAGCCTGAGACCGCTTCCTGGTAAGAAGGTCAGAATTCTGCTCACCTAGCAGCGACTGGCTCTGATCGTCGCGCTCCTGTTTCACCAGCGCATAGGCCGTCTCCGACGTCGACGTGGACTGGTTTCTGGCGTTGATCGCTGAACGGGCAACGACATCAGTATACCGCCATGCTCTTCCAGCTGAACAGAGTGCCCACCTGCTCTTAGCACGCCGAGAAGCGTCGGGTACTTGTGCAGCTCGTCGTCGACGGTGGGTGACATTGGATATGTGTCGAGGCCGCAGCGCGCGCCACGCCGGCCCCCGTTCGATGCCGCCGCCGCCGCCGGTGCTGACTCATCGACCGGCCGGCCTCGCTGCGCCCAACGTCTCGCCGACGTCGTCACCGGGTGACCATGGATACGAGTCGGCACGTCGGCCACTGGTGTCGCGACACTCATCGCCGTGCCCCGTTGCTGATTGCCGTTCCAGGGCCTATCGTCCGCGCGAGAACTGCGTGACTTTGTACGACTGAAACGGCTGGAGATGCATGACCGCAAAGGTGAATCTACACGCCCGAAACGACCGTCTATCGATCACGCGCTGCTGCGCCCAGCCGCATCATGGTGTCTAGCGGAACATGCTGGTCACGCACGACGTGATAGCCGCCATGCCGCGATGAACCAGGCGGCTTTTGACGCGACGAGATGCCGCAAGGGGATTACTGTACGCAATACTGCGTACTGTGGAGCTGTCTAGAGGGACTGCTTCATAAGGTGCAATGTCACCATCGTCGCCCGCTTTTTCTTCAGCGACAAATGAGGGCGTCCTAAAAATTTCATCAATTCGAAAGAAATAATTTCCAAATTTTACCCTGCATCCGGAACGCTCTGATGTGGACCACACCTCAGCGGAGCATGTCGTGAACGGGTTAAGAAAACATTCTTACTTGTAGTTGAATGTTTTTAGCGAAAAATTGAGGATGATCACAGGAAACACATTCCAGGTTTTCACGATACGAGCCGAAAAAGGTTCTTGAATTTTTTTTGAGTGTGGTTTTTGAGGTTGAATTCTAAGAGTGTGCCCTCTTGAAATCCCGTTGAATGCAGAAAAAGTAAGGAGTTCATTTTTATCAATATCCAGGTGATCATTAGCAACGCAGTGACCGCCGACAGCTGCGGCTGTACTCGCGGCATGCGGCATCGCGACGACTCTTCCGCGGCGCGGCTCGCACCACAGTGGTGGCGTGGGTCCCGTCGCGATAGGAGCGAGATGGACGAGATCTCCATGCGGTGCCGCCATACTGTTTCTGACAGTATAAGCCGCGTGCACACTTCGCTGCGGCAGTGCGGCAGCCACACTGCCGCAGCGGAGTGTGCACGCGGCTTGACCTGGGCATTTCTCACTGTCGCTGCGTACGGCCGCGGCGGAGTCCAACAGTGCCGCGGTCAGTGGAAGGTGTGCGAGACCAGCTCCGCCCACCTTCCACTGCCCGCTGCTCGCTGCAAAGTGTGCACGTGGCTATAGTTGTGTACCAATCTATTAAAGAGTGAAGCGTATTTTGAGGTGCAATCCCAAAGGGGAGCACCTTATAGCGGGACGTGCGTCCTACCCCTCGTCCTCTTGCCGGGTGCGCGGATTTGTCGCTGGAGCATTTACATTTTCTATAAGTAAATTTTTCAATCTTTCAGCGACGGGACGGGTTCTTCACACTGGAGGGGATCAGATAAGCACAATTATATATTATGTGATATGTTTCACCCCATATACTACCTACAACTGACTCCATGAGTGCTCCCCTCCCACTGGGATTACACCCATTTTGATGTTTGGATTGAAAGTTTGAGTTTGAGACGAGATAGGTTTGGTCGCAACAAAACGTCGTTATAGTTGGGGGTGGTTATAGGGTAGGTGGTAGGCCGGTGAATGGTGAATGGACGAACGGAATGAAGACGATAGAGGACGGATAAGGAGGATAGCGACAGACTATTAAACGGCTGGATGTAGCACAATAAAGTCATTCACGTCCAAACGTGTTCGCACACCCGAGGCCACAACTGGCGATCAGGATGAGATTCGGACTCACGCGGGGAAACCCCAATGGATTACCTCAAACTTGGGTAATTAAGACAAACAGTATGATTTTATGAATACATTACATATGAGAGAAAAAATAAATCTAAAAAAATCTAAAATGCATCCTGCAAGAAGCTAGCATGAGGAATAAGTAAAAGGAGAATGAGAAGAGCGCAATGTGGATTTTTCCATATGACTTTTACAAGGAGTTCTTTGTTTGCATAGCGCGTCAATCTGATAATGCTCCAAGCTAAATTCTTTTACAATATCCTACGAATTTTCCTATGATCGTGAGGAAGTCGCGATAAAACTAATGAGTGAAGGCTTAAAAGGACCTAAGTAATCGAGCAGGAGAAAGAAAGCAACTGAACGAGGAGGAACAACGGAAGCAAATTGCATAGAAGAAAAGACTATCCAAAATTCAGCTGCAACGTCCAGGATTTTAATTGAAGAGGCCGTCCGGCTTTGGCAATAAAGTGATGAAGCAGAGGAATAACCCTTCGATAGAAGAGACTTTACTGATACCAGATTTTGAGAGAGAACTTTTAAGCTTTAGAGATCTTCGTCAAGTACGTGATGGCAAAGATTTAAAGGGGATGACAGAGTTGATATTCATCCTACCAGTGAATATTTTGAGTGTCGTTACTAGATCATTCCTCTGTCTTCTACTCTGGAGGCTGGCCAAGCAAAACATTTTCAAAACAAAACAAATCAAAAACGACGTTACGATTCATTAAATCTTGCATCAGAGAGAAACTTCAATTCGAGAAACACTTAACCCCGTCAAACGTTATGTTCTCCTTTATTATGTTCGTTTTTTTTAAAGCGCTTCAAGAAGTGCAATGCGCAAATGAATAAATAAAGAAATTTTACGCCTCTCTAAAGCACAAGGCATATAACGATAGTCAACACCAGAACAGCGTACCACAAATTTTATAGTGAAATTATTTCGTACTCCTTCTGAAAGCCTTATATCCTTTTTCAAATAAGGGTTAAAAGCTGTAGTGACACATTCAACTATAGGACGAACATAGGTTTTGTATGCCTTGATCGAAACGGACAAATCAGTCATTCGAAGGGCCTTAAAATATTGTAGGTATATGAAAAAGCTTTGGAGAAGATGCGTTTGCTATAAAGATCGAAACAAAGTCTATTACAAGAGAAAATATAAGTCGCGAACTTCGTTTACCCATTTCAATTTGAAGTCATCAACATAATATGGTGCACTCGTATCGTTACGTATGTTAAGGACGTGGGATTTATGTGGCGAAAGGGGCAAAGGTATGTTTATTACATAAGGGGTACTTATGCACAAAAACAACACAAAAGTAGCGCTAACAATACAACGCATCTCACAACATCGTAGAGTAGAGTATCACCTGTATCACCTGTCGTCCCGTTGATCATCGACTTGCTCGAGCGGGCGCCAGCAGCGTCTCCATTCGTCCCTGTCGCGTGCCAGAGTGGTCCAATGGATCCTCCTCGCTCGAGGGACACGAAGAGCGTCATATCGGTCGTTCAGGGCTTTCACGAAGAAGTCCGACCAACGCGTTGGTGGGCGTCCTGGTGTTCTTTTGACATCCCGCGGAATCCAGTCTGTGACGGCTCTCGTCCAGCGGGTGTCTGCGAATCGCATTACGTGGCCGGCCCACCTAATTTTCGACGACTTGGCCCATGCGACAGCGTCTCTGATCTTCGAATATCGGCGAAGCTCGGAACTCCGGAGGCCTTCTCTCACTTGCGTGAGTCGTGTCACTCCGAGCATCGTCCTCTCGATTCCACGCTGCGCGACGCTGATCGCGTGTTCATCCTGCTTTCGTATAGCCCAGGTCTCTGAGGCGTATGTTAGGGCAGGAAGAACAGTGGAGTCGAATAGGTGGGCACGGAGTCGGACGTTCTTCGTTTTCTTCACGACTTCTTCGACGGGTGGTTATGCTACAATACCTTCTTTTCAAGAGAGTAGAGTAACAAAAAGAAAACTAGGGATAAGCTAAAACTGAAAGAATGTAGGAAAGATGTACGACCTACGGAGTAAGCTCCTTATAGACCAGTTTTTTGAAGGTATTGGAGCATAACCCATCCTGGCCCCTTCTAAGCAGGGTCTCAAATGAGCCGATTGTTCTGTTAACGAAAAAGTACCGCCTACAGTTGAGCATAGCCGTCTTAACCTGAAGCTTGATAGGCCCACGCCTGGTGGCTGAAGTGACCCTCACCGGTAGGAACTCCTCCGGCTTTATGCCACACTTATCAAACAGAAATTTGTGAAGTAGTAGCAAGTCATTAGCCTTCCTTCTAGAAGACAGCTTTTGAAGACGGAGATTCAGTACTAGAGGGAGTCTGGTCGTAAATAAAGCCAAACATTTTAATCATCAACTTCCTTGTGAAACTGTTCTGTACCTTTTCCAAATAGGTCAATGGTTTTCTGTTTAAAACGAGAGAACACCTGAGTGCCATACTCCAATATTGGTCTGACATAGGTCTTATAAGCCCAGAGCAATACCTTAGGGTTACGCGTTGAGAGTGCTCTGAACAGTTTAGAAACCAGTGCCATTCCTTTGTTTGCAATCACCTCACAGTGTTTGTCAAAGCTGAGACTCTTGGAAATCACGAAACCTAAGTCAGTGATTTCGTCCACGCTATTAATTGGAGATCCAGCAATGCTATAGGAACGATTAGGATTCCCACTCCCTAGGTGAAGTACCTTCCTAGTTCCTAGTTGGAGAGAGGCAGTTGCCATTCAATTAACCACGAGTGCAAGGTATCAATTGAGTTTTGCAATGCTGCGGAATCATTCGCTGAGTCAATGGTGCGATAGACTTTGATATCGTCCGCAAACGCACTATACTCCACTCCGTTGACACTTAATCAAGGTAGATGGCTTACGTCCAGCTGAGATGTTTGTCTTGGGATGGAAATACACAAAAAATTTTGGAACGCTTCACGAATTTGCGTGTCATCCTTGCGCAGGGGCCATGCTAATCTTCTCTGTATTGTTCCAATTTTAGTATATGTTCAGGAATGAACGACGTGGACGACAGCGCGGCGGTATTTATAGGCACCCCTGATAGCACGGCGTACCCTACGCGGGTCAGCGCGGCTGTTTAACGTGCACCAGCAGCGGCGATTTTTATCGAAGCCGCAATGGCCGCACTAGTGATGCCTGAAGCTTGTCGCGACTAGGCATGAGGAAAAGCAGATCTGTCACAGCGTCTGTAACACGTCTTCTGAATTTGGGCTATGTTTTCTGTGTCATCTCCATTTTTCCACTGCGGTCGATGAAAGCTTTGACTGTTTCCGCTGATTGCCAGCTATTCTCTAATATTTTTCACTAGTTCTTGGCTATTTTCCGCTGGGAGACTTTGTTGCTTTACGCACGAACCAGGAACCTCGATCCGGGCTGCAAGCGACAGTCGGCGCCTTTTCCGAGGGCGCTGCTACTCACCCTGATATACTCCATTTTCACCTCAAATTGAACATATTTGAAACCCAATTGACAATTTTATGAGCAGACATTTGAAATCAACTGAAAGTCTGGCACACGAGCGTTTTCCAGACTAAACTGGAGACTCTCGAAAAAGAGTTAGAACAAATTTGCCTAATGAAAATTTGGCACGATTTTCTTTGAAATTTTTTAATTCACCTGCACCAATAAGCAAACACGCTGGTTGAAATTTCTATGAATTTTCTACCTTTTAGGAAAATTATTTATACACGACATATTTCAAAGGTAGGCGGCATTTGTTCAATGCTAAACAGAAACATAAATTTTGTTATCGATCATATAAAGACCACGACATCCTGACGAGTGCAGTCCGCAATCTCCTCTTTTGGCACAAAAAATGCTGCCTTTCTGCGCTTTAAAAGATGCTGAAAGCCATTATTTTTCTTAAAAAATAAAAATGTCAAATTCAAACAGTACGTTTGCTTATTAGGAAACTAGGGTATTAGGGTACTAATTTTTCTTGAAAAAGAGTCTAATCCTCTCTTAGAGGTACTAGTTCAATTTTAAAGGCACTCTTTTTGATTTAGTATATGTTCAGTTTGGTTTCAAAGGCGCCTGTGATTTTGGGTTGATGTTCCGTTGATTGATTTGGGTTGATGTTCCGAACGGTTGACACATTTCACATAATTGGACACTCTTCTAGACTAACCTAACGGGTTTGAAACAAAAGTGAACATCGTCAAAATCAAAACAAGTTTCTTGCACATTAAAGTAGGCATTCCAAAAAGGTTAGATTTCCTTTTCAGTTTTTTTTGGTCCGAGCAAAATCTCAGTGCAACTTTCTTTGAAGTTTCAATTCACTTACGCAATAAGTGAGCACATTGTTTGAAATTTTATAAAATTCTCATTTTTGAGGAAAAGCAATGATATAAAGCTTGTTTTAATGAGCTGGAAAGCGGCTATTTTCAGCGCCAAAAAAGAGATGCCCTCGTCCGCCATGCCTCGTCCATGAAGCCTTATTCGACTGATAGCAAAATTTCTGCTTGCAGAGGTTCACACCTGTTAGCGTTCTACCAAAACAGTTGTAAATAACACACATCACTTGATGTTCTTACACTATCAGCCTGATAAAAATCGCAACGAGCTTTTCGAGTGCATGACTCTATCAGGTCTTCAAAGGCAATAAATCATTGCTAACTTATGGCATTTTGAAACGACTTTTAATTTATTATTTTTTACATGAAATAAAGTTTTTACGAAAATTATTGCATTCATTCGGGCCGCTAAAATGAAAACTTTTAAAGAAAGGAATCAAATCAGTTTCTTTAGTCCTCAAGTGGCTGGTATCGAGGTTATGAGCTGTCATAACGATGTTTTGTTGCGATCAAAACTTCTAGCGCCAGGCGGGACTCGAATCCGCACCCCGCTCTAACCGGGCGGGAATGCTCTACGCCATTGCACCACTTTCAAAGAGTGTTACACCAAGTTTTCGTTAAACAAAAAATTGCTCTAACTATCTTGGAGAGTTGGTGCTTAACCTGTGCAAGAAGCTCGTTTGGTTTGGATGACAACGTTCATTTCACTTTGATTTCAGGACCATCAAGTTTATTCAGAGTGTCCTATTTAAACTGAGATGGTATAGGCCTTTGTCATACCATCGCTCACCCCGAGCGACGCCCAATGATATGCACCCATATCGATTCCATCGCGCCGCCCGATCGATATGGGAGCATATCACTACGCAAATCGCGCGACGCGATTAATATGACAGCATATCACTAGGCGTTGCTCGGGGTGAGTGGTGGTATAACAAAGGCCTTAGAAGCTTCGAGAATGATCTACGACTATCCCGTAGTGGACGTAGTGGACCACGGCTACCGATCAAGAATGGAAAGTTTCGGAATCCTCACGAAATCAGCTCCAGAATTTCTGACCATCCTAATAGAATGTAGACCTTGTTGGGATCGGCTTCGAACAAATCAATTATCAATGAGAGTTGATTCACAATGGCATATAACGGAAGACACTGGTGTTGAATAAATTGGAGAGGCACCGTGGACCATGGAGTAATCTACTTCTGGACAAGACAATTATGGTCGTTATTGTGTGTGATTAATAAGGCGTGCAGTGACAGAAGTACTATAAGAGTACACAAAGAGCCAACGAAAAATAGAAATACTATTTATTGTATAGTGCAATTATCACAATGGCAGAAATGCATGAGTAGTTACTACACACGTCATGGTAAGAATAATCAAGGGAAATGTCATCGTTCTAGACGCCTAGAGACAGTTTTTACGAAATGAAATGATGCAGTGCGTGAGGTTGACGTGACATGTAAATACCCTAATCAGTAACCGCCCTAGGCCCCGTTTATACTTGCATCGCCGCGCGACGCGATGCTATGTATAGAGGCCAAATTGAATGATCGCGTCGCTCTCGAAATCGGCACGCTGCGATTGATCGCGATGGATTGGGGCACGGTATTGCTGCACCAGGGGCCAGATTCATCAACGACCAACCCGTGGGTATAGGGGTAGAGATACCCACGATGGAGTCTGCGTCTCTGACTCTTGCCTTTTCTCTCCCTTACCTCTCTGACTCTTGCCTTATCTCTCCTCTGCCTTACCTGACTCTTACGTTATCCCTACCCCTTATACCCCGCATACCCACGGGTTTAATTGTTGATGAATCCGGCTCCAGCTGTCCTTTGCAGTGGATCCGGAAATGTGTGCACAATTATATGTGTGCAACTACGCTATCGAGCATAATTGCGTGACCGCGTCGTCAGCTGTTCGGAGTGCTCATCGTCGTTCGGAGTGCTCAAACTGCGCGACGCGATGGAACACATGACTCCGTTTGAATCGCGTTGTCCGACGATGGAAGTATAAACAGGGCCTGGGGCCCAGCTGGAGCAACAAAAAAGCGAAAAAAAGCAGCAGTGTGCCCCAATTCACCGCGATCGATCGCATCGCGCCAATTTCGAGAGCGGCGCGATTGGGCGCGGATTCATGCGATCCACTCCGGCCAAGTGGCGCCGACGCTGAGCAAGCGGTCGATCAATTTGGCCCCTTTGAATGGTATCGGGTCACGCGGCGATGGAAGTATAAACGGAACCTTAGGGAATGTTCAGAGCTCCATGAAGCGATGCAATGATAGGCCCCCGTATCTATTGTGCTACGCGATGACTCGAAATGGGAGCTTATCACTACATCGCGTCGCGCAGCGATGCAGCTCTGAACGTCCCTTTAGATATTTCGGCATTTACAAAGTGCAAAGAAACAGGTTTTTCTCTCAATGATGCTCTACAAAAACCACTTGATTGTCCTTAGGGTGCTCAACGGCGTATTTTACATGAAGTTCGGTCGACTTTCCCTCTTGAACACCAATGGTCCACTCAAGCGTTTCGCCCTTCATTCGTGCACCTTCCTTAGGAAGCTCATCCGCTGAGGTTAAGTCGCCTAGAACAACGAATTGTAGGCTAGAAAGTTGGATTGCATGCATAGACTTGTACCTTGTTCATTGTTACCTGCCTCTTCGGACCTCGCCACCACCGGATTGATCAGACTCACCTATAAAATCAAATCTATTAAACTGTTTGTTGCAAGATGGTGCTCTAGAAGGGAACTAACCTTGATTTCTCTGTCAGTACTACGAGGAATAGGTTCTTTTATAGTGAGCAAGATAGGTCCAGCACGCGAATTTTTCACGATAATACTCTGCTCATGAATCGTCGAGGTCATACTAGTTATAGCGTTCTGGAAGTCGTTGTAAAAATTGGAAATAGAAAAGAAGCGTGACAGAGTGCCGAACCTCCTCTTGGTATTTCTTGACCGGTTTGTACTCTACTCGCACAGCAGCATCAACACCAAGACAGCACGAGAGTCGTTCACCCGGGGAGACGTTCTTCATATGAGTCTGAAGATGAGGTTTTAGAGGTTGATAACTTGTTAACAGTCCGATGCTTCGGGAAACCAAGGCGCGACACAGTTTTTTCACTTAGGCCTACTTCGGCGACGCGTCGGCGACGTTGTGTTGCGCGGGCTGCTACGCACTGCGTCACAGCCCGCGTAACACTGCCGCCGACGTCGCCGGCAACAGCGTCGCCGAAGTATAACATAGGCCTTAGCTGCTGAATTCGGATACGATATAGAAAGATTTATTGTCTGACGTTTCGGTGACGTTTCAGAGTTTCAAACTACTTGGGTATTTAACACATTGACGACCGCGTGTCTTGCGCTTGGAACCAATCGATTTTTTTGCAACGCCGACAGCTATTTGATAAAAAAAGCACTACTTGTCGAAAAGCTCAATAAATCGATAACCAAAAATTGCTCTCGTAGACTTTGATCTTTTCGCAGCAATGTCTAAAGATGAAGCAACACATAAAAAGTTCCTTCGAAAAATCTGAATTGTGAATTGAACTAAATTACACGACTGTGACACACTCGTGTCACACAGCCCCACGCTGCCGCAAGGGTACAACAGTGTCACACAGTCGTCAACGTCAAAGGTTATTGGTCTTATTATCCATTTTTGAGACTCTGAAGAAAGCGAGCCCGCCAAAATGTCAGTCAAAAAGCCTGTACTATCTCGGGACTGAACTCACTCTACCAGCGAACAAGTTGACATCGCTCAATGCCGAGTTTCATTGGGGTCGAGCTTGACAACTACAGCTTGCTTCAGTGCGAATTATACTTATGCTCGATTGACCCATTCGAATAGGTATTCGAATGATTTTCATTCGATTTTGAACATTCGAATTCGAGTATTCGAAAAATCGCGTTTTTCGAATGTATTCGATTTCAAGTATTCAGAAAAACCACGTTTTTCGAATATATTCGATTTCGAATGCTCGAAAATTTTCGGTAATCGAAACCATTCAAATATTCTAAATTTTACGAGAGCATAAGTATAGTGCTGAGCAGGGATCAGCATCGTTCTTGGATATATTTGAACTATTTTGAAGGTGAAAAAGTTGCACGGCATCTTTACCCTGCTTCGCCCATCTTGCGTCCTGGGGTTGGATTCATCAACTATTAAACCCATGGGTATAAGGGGTATAGATAAGAGTGAAATAGAGATAAGGTAAAACTCAGGGACGCAGGCTTTATCGTGGGTAACTGTACCCCCCCCATACCCGTAGGTTAATCGTTGATGAATCCGGCCCCTGATGTCGCGAATGCGATGGCTCGCTCACTAATTTCAAACTTCCGCTGGCTGTCGTATCTTCGCGAGACCGATGAGACGCTCCTGAGGTCCGGCCTGCCCACGCACTCTATCGATTCGCGCGGGCTTGCTAGGCGCCCCCCGTCGGGCTTAGTTCTTACTTCTGTCGTTGTCTTAGGCCCCATTTATACTTCCGACACCGAGCGACGCGACGGCATGTAAAGTGCCCAAATCGATCGATAGCGTCGCTCAATCAATATGGCCACCATACGTGGCTTCGCGTCTCTCGGCCTCGAAGTATAAACGGGCCTTAAGCGGCTGCGCAGAAGCGGCTCCGGAGCGCCGATATCGTGCGCTTTCTTCGAACTGTTTCCTGGATTCTCGAACAGAGCCTTGTCGCTTCCTCACCATCAATACAGCCGGCTTTATTACAGGAAGGAGACGAGTCCCGATGGGAGCTCGTCTGAGCCTTGGAAAGCCAATACAGCCTAACATTGGCTGGAGCGGCCCTATCATCCTCTCACATACTTACCTCATGGCATCTGCTATATTCTGTGTGATATTTGTAGTATTGTGTAATGGCGCTACTTGTATGTGACACATCGTACCGTGTTACTTTGTGCAGCTTTACGGAGAGATGCGCGAGATCCACCCTATCACGGATTCCCTCTCCAAAAGTCAACCACGCATCCTATTGCGGCGATGAGAACTAGAAACAGGGCCATGCATGCCATCCTCGTGGAACCGAACCATGGTGGGGTAGTACCAGTTTTGCGACACCAAAGTGTTCTTCATTGCTTACCGCTGTAAATACCCCGCTAGGGTAGAACAGTCATACCTTTGCGACAAAGTTGTTGTCGACATAAACGGCTGCGTCTCCAGGTAAAATCGGAAGTGAGGAAGAGTTCACTGCCGACGCAATCAAGAAGGCTCCTGTGTTCTTCGATGGAACGCACTCGTACACCAGCTGTGGTATTAGATCAATTACACCGATGGTCACCTAAATTTAGAGCAATCGAAATGTTGAAGTGTTTGTTGAATAAAACAGCGGCCGCAACCTTCTGTTCGGCACCGAACGATGAAATAGCAGCTGGCTTAGCAATGACGAATTCGGCACTCAGTCCATTTTCCACTGGTCTACCAACAGAAGGCATCTGTAATTAGTGTCCAGGAAATGGCAAGTCAAAGAATACTGTGGTCACCTACAGCTGGCTTCATGGGCATGGGTGGTGCATCGAGCTGAACTTCTTGCACATCACCAAAAGTCACAGAACGTGGTTCTGCCCTGAAGCAAAAATTACTATGACGGGTGCTAAATTACGAAGTCGCTGCCAGTCTTGTAGATAAGCACCTGTTGTTTCCACGGAAGCAGTGTCGTGCTACTGGTGTGCGAGGGCAGTTGAAGAACACAGCTTCCAAAACGCCGAGTTTCGGAATCTCGCCACCAAGGAGCGGCTGGGCCGTGGAAAGCACCTGTTTGTCATGTTCTTGTACTGATTCTTCATGATGTTACATAAATACTTCAAAAGGGTCTGGCAAGTGAATGAAACGATGAAGCTCTACCAGAGAAGCGCTGTTCCAGTCTTCATTTGTGCGTTGCATTATAATTCCAGAATAGATTATCTGCAACATACCCCAGTTTGAGTATATCACTTAAACTAACAAAAGAAATGCTTTAGGGAAACTCGTTTCCATTAAGCACTTCTAGCAGGGATTAAGTAACAAATTGGTCAGTTTTGAGCCGTTTGACACATTTTGTTCTTTATTTTTCTATTCTGCGTGCAATGGAATTTACTCAGAAATATAACCGCCGCCGTTCGTCACTTAGTCTTCCTCCTAAGGGTCAGATCAGCGATTCCCTTATCCCAGAACTGAGCAGACTGGCAGTCAAGGAAATCGGTGATTCTCATCTTGAAAGCTTGTGGCTGCAGTTAGGAAATCTTGAAACTAGTTGAATATTGCGACCTGGGGTCGGATTCATCTACGACTTACATAACTTTAACGGAGAATTCACAACGGGAAACTCAGATTGCGAGGCTTATCGCTCACCATATCGCTTGATAAGCCGTGCTATAGGAATTTCGGCTGTAATTTTCTCTATTAAATTGCTGTAAAGGCCCTCACACACTTCTCCGGCAACGTCGTTCGCCGCTATGGTTAAGGATGGGGCAGGGACGCCGCCGGCGGCGAGCTCTGCGTCCCTGCCCTAGGGTTAAGGATAGGACCGCGGAGTTGCCGCAAAAGTGTGCGGGGGCCTTAAGTCGTTGATGAATCCGGTCCCTGGTCCCATCCCTTCACAATATTTTCATGAGCCTCCACAACTTTCCGTCGAAGTTTGAATTCATGAAGCAAAATAGTGTGTACTTCCTCTTAGAGGGCATCTTAAATATTCGTCCCAGAATCCCAAAGACTTGAAATTTGAAAAAAAAAGAAAACCAATTACCATTAAGCAGGCCACGAAACAATGCACAACAATGTGAGCATTAAATTAATGATACACAAAAACCGTCAAGTAAAAATTGATGCGTCAAAAAGCGTAGTTTATTTGCACTCAACATAATACATGTTGGAGTTAGCATGTTTGGTACACGTTTGGTACATCGCTGTGGTGCGGTAACGCGACGTTGCTCCTACCGTATTCGCGGCAGCCAATCACATGCCGTGGCTGTGTGGTTGATCCGGCGCCTGATTGGCTGTGGCGGTTGTGGTAGGAAAAACAGAGCCTTATCCTACCCGTTTTGCTAAGCGCGGCGAGTCCATACTGATGCAACGTTCCGAAGCCGGTTGTGATGTAAAGTTTGAGCTCTAACAAGCAAGCTCGCCTTCAAAGTGGTCCTGTATTGCACAGAAGTATGTGTAGGATTAAAGGATTACGGACGGAGTTACTCAATCCCTTTTGGAAAGCGCCACGAAATCTATTTCTACGGCATGTCGTGGAGGCCACTGGAATGCGTATTTGACCCTTTAATGACTTGCCGATGAACAAGTCCGCATTCTTCCTAGACAAGTCTGGCCCAATTCACCGACCATGGAGGCATAGAAGGTTTGGTTGACCTGGGCGGGAAATCCGAACCAAGAATCTGGTACCGGGTGCAGGCGGCAGTCGGCACCTCCTTCGACTGCGCTATGCATGCCCACAGAAATATGTATGGACTTCATATAATAGTATTCTAGAGTTGGAGCTTTTCGTAATAAAGGAACCCTAAATGTTTTACAATGGAAACATTTTATCTCGGATCAAATCACCCAATTCCTCTTCAATTCTTCTTTCAAACAATTTTCTCTGGTTAAATGAAACTAATGGATACCCAATAGCTGAGCAAGACATAATGTGAGATTTACGAAGTAATAAAACCAGTAGACGTTGGGAACAGGGGTGTGCGTTTGACGATTCACGGTTTACCGATTTACCGAATTTAACGGCATTTTTCGTTAATTTTTTAACGAAAATTAACGACGAAAATTTCCGTTAAATTGCCTTGACGACATTTTACGCACCATTTTCGAAATTTTGTCTCTTCTTCATGTATATGCATTTGGACGAATTTTTTGGATGAGGTTTCGCAGTATCGTTGCGATACCGAGGAAACGCCCTACTTATGGTTAGTTGAATCAGTGGAAATAAGAATCGATATCGTTCTCATATATGACATTTTCTTGCTATTGCTCAATTCGTTTGCTTGCGCCCCCACGTGGTCAACGAGGTAGTACCAGAGCTGAGCGGGAGGAAGCGAGCAGCTCGGGGAGGTTTCAAGAACGTCAAAGAAGTCGTGAAGAAGGCGAAGAACGTCCGGCTCCGTGCTCACCTATTCGACTCCACTGTTCTTCCTGCCCTAACATACGCCTCAGAGACCTGGGCTATACGAAAAGAGGATGAACACGCGATCAGCATCCTGCAGCGTAGAATCGAGAGGACGATGCTCGGAGTGACACTCACGCAAGTGACGACAGGTGAAACAGGCGGAGTTCGGCCGCCGGAGTTCCGAGTTTTGTCGACGTGCTGTCAGAGTGCTGTCGCATGGGTCAAGCCGTCGAAAATTGGGTGGGCCGGCCACGTCATGCGCTTCGCAGAGACACGTTGAAAACGAGAACCATCACTGACTGGATTCCGCGGGATGTCACGAGAACATTAGGAAGTCATCAATGCATTGGTCGGACTTCTTAGCCCTGAACGAACGATTTTCCGCACTTCGTGACCCTCGACTAGGAAGGATCCATTGGAACACTCTGGCACGCGACTGGGACGAATGGAGACGCTGCTTATGATCGCTCGAGAAACTCCATGATCAACGGGACGGCAGGTGATGGACTGTTGTTATTTGTTGTTAAGATGAAGACATAGTCAGTCATATATGTAATTGCCATGTAGGAGGAGTCAGAAAAATCAATAAAGAAAAGATTCTGGCTTCTTAAATATCAAAATACTGCTAAACTGACTGCAGTAAAGAAATTTTGTTTTGAGAATTCACCGAATTTACCGATTTTAACGCAAAAACTTTTCGTTAAAAATGGTCGTTAAAAATTTACCGAAAAAATTTAACTCACACCCCTGGCTGTGAATGTTGCAGCACACACTACACAATCATCGCGCTTGTCGCAGCCATCGCGCATTTTCGGCAGCGCGACAGGAGGTACACCAGCCCCCTGCTGGGGCGTGGCGTCAAAGGTTTCGTAAGGTGGTCGTTAGACTCTCGGTGAGGCCTAGGGGGTTGGGGTGGGTGAGCAAGGGGGATGAGAGGAAGATCGCACGCCCCCAGCAGGAAGCGGGTGTACCTCCTGACCGTCCCCCGCATTTTCGAATGTTTGGCTTGCTTCCCTCCCCCCACCTCACATCCCCGCACCCCGCGGTGTTTTTTTCGCGACATGTGTTCTAACTCTTCTGCAAGGTGTTCATATCGTATTTTGTCGGTGTGACAGAACCGCTATCTCATACCATTTCACCAGTTAATCAGTCCTGTCAACTACGTCTTGGCCTTCAATTTCCACTGGGGAATTTGCATGAAAATAAAGAAGTGCCAGAGAGCCTTTTAGCGAACGGCTACATTACACACCTTCAGAGATCGCTGCCCGGCAGTGTCAACGCGCAGCTCGTAGCGCGGACGCCAGGTTGCACCATCCACTTGATAGAAGACATCAAGCTCAACGGGGCCACCCTTTTCGCTCTCCAGAGTGATCACGATTGATCTGGAAAAGATGAGCATTGAAGGAACCGGATAGGCGGTTCTATTTAAATTGGTAAACCAAGGCTAAATAGCCACAACGCGGTTGCGCTTTACTACATCAGCAAGCTGTGACTATCCGTTAACAGAGAACTCAAAACGACTGTAATTTTCCTCTAGGCCACCTATCAGTTACTTTGCAGCTAACCAATATTTCGCCTAAAACATTTCGGTTAAAAAGAATCCCTGTGTTTAAAGCCCTCAATGCGATCATGGATAAGCAAAGAAATATCCTTAGAAGGGTTCTTGACGTCTGTGAAAGTGGAGCAAACCTTTATCTTTTCCATAATGTTGTGAGAGTGTTGTTTTAGGAACCTTATACTCTTCATACATACAACTCTCACGTCGAATTAGGCATTTTTGGAATCGAATTGGACACACTTCCGGGCGAACTTGACGCCTTTGAAATCAAGCTGAACAACTTTCAAATCACAACGGGCGTTTTCCGTGTTAAACTAAACTCTCCGAAAAGGCCAGAATAATAATGTCAACGGAAAATTGGGTATAACTTTATAAAATAGGTTTAATTACCCAAGTTTAAGAGATGACTCGACACGGGAAAAACTCCACTGCTTCATCGGTCTATTCGTACCAGGGGTGCACATTTAATGGTTAACGATTTAACGAATTTAACGAATTAACGGCATTTTTCGTTAAAATCTGGCTTAACGACTTAACGGAAATTTTTAGAAATTTAACGGAATTTTTAACGGACGTTTTTCTCAATGAGTTTCCCACATTCGCCCTCAATCTTCACTAATTTTTCAGGTCTCATCCTCCCGATTAGGACTGTTCTTGAAAAAAAAAACAATGAAATCGGCAAGAATATTATATGTCTCCATGGATTTATTTTGAATTTTCGGTAATAATGCAATTTGTGGGCGCGTGCAGCGCAATCGGAAGAGGTGCTTGCTGGCGCGTGTATCTGATATCATTTTCCCGGTTCGGATTTTCCGCTCGAGCATACCAAGCCCTCCATCCCTCCGATGTTGGAGAATTGGTAGAATTAGCACCATACTTGTCTGGGAGGGATAAAGCGCTGAATTCTTCATTGGCTAGCCACCGCAAGGCATGTGAACGGCCAAACACGCATTCAAATTGCCTCCACGATATCCCATAAAAGCGGAATGCGTGGTGCTTCCCAAAAGAGACTGAATAACGCTGTCCTTCATCCGTACCCTCTAATGCATTTTGGAGCTAGAAATTTCCTCTTCGAACCCACAAGCACGTCAACGAATCCACAAAGATGCTTGTCGAATCTCCTCGTAAGATATGCCTATCCTGGCGTTGCAGGATAGGCATATCTTACTAGCACCTAGCACCTGGCGTTGCTTATCCCAGAATACTTTTGTTCGCCACCTAGAACAGTTGAAGCGGAGACGACGTTTTCGGCCGTTGGGCTTATTTTAAATAATTTTTGAAAAAACACCAACAACAAAATTTTGGAGAGCTACTTTTCCTGAACGTTATCAACATTGACGACGTGCAACACCTTGCGGCAGCGTGGGACCTTGTGACATGATGTCGTGTCACGGTCCCGACGTTGCAATGGATTGGTCCCGCGCACCAGGCTCTCAAAAATCGTGCGTTCGACAACGTGTTAACATCCCACTGATAGGCTTTCAATTGTATTTTTTATTAGTTCTTTCTGTACCTAATGGGCTGGGCCCGCCCCGAGATTGTATGTACATGCTCGTAGAATAGCCACACAAGGGACTTCGGGTTCTGCCTGATCTCGTATTTTAAGATGCGTTGTCGGTGGTTATCTTCAGTGATAATTTCTCAGCTGTTTTTATTTCAAGCCCTATAGATAATTTGTTGTTGAAGGCTGTTTATTTTCTATGTTAAATTGTTTATTTAGTTGCATTGTTGCACTACGTTCCTAGAACTTAGCTGCTGAATTCTTGAAGTTGAAAGCCATAGGTTTCTCCTTGATTTTTTCATTTGAAAAAATGGTTTACAGCTAATTGTGTTTTTTAACGAAATTTAACGAAAATTTTCCGTTAAAAAATTTCGTTAAAAATATTTAACGCACAAAATTCTGTGTGCACCCCTGATTCGTACCACGAGAGAAAGAGAGATGCCATCGTCAGCGGCTACAGCATGCTTCACGCTCGGCCGGGAGCTGACTCAATCAAAAGCTTTGACTGCTGTTCCTTCGCGTTGCAGCCGTGCAAGAGTCCTGCTGTTACCCCGAATGGCTATCTGTTTGACAGCGAGGCAGTACTTGTATATACACAATAATAAAAATTGTAATACACACTTGAGGAAAACGCTCTCAATGAGGAGCAACTGGAAGGGTCGCAGAGAGCGGATCGTGACGCCGTTTTTCGCAAATTCGCTGGTGTCGAATGTACTGCTGCACATTCAGGGAATCAGCAGTGACGATGCATAGGAAGGAAACTCGACGAGCAACCCTTTGAAGCGTCGAGTGTAGCGACTCAGTGCAACCTCTCGCGCCTCTCGGTTCTCCGCTTGCGTCCAGGCTCGCGGTGAACTCCGATGAGGCGCCCCATCGCGCGGCGTTTCCCCGTCTCACCCGTCATCGGTCCGGGGCGGAGCGCGCGCATTTGAGCGGGCATTGCCTGCTCCCCACGCATAGTCGCCAGTTCAGTCTACGCCTACACCGCGAGCGGGGCGCGCCTTTGAGGCGTCGCCAGTTCGCGTGCTTCTCTATTCAATTCAGCAGGAGCTCTCCCGCGCCGCGAGGCCTGGCCACAGTCTTGTCTCCTCTCATCGCATCGACTGCTTGTCGGATGGATGGCGATCCGGGCAAAAAGGGTCGCCGTGGTTCGGGGCGCCAAGTCAATCAATACAGTGGAGCGCGCGTTCAAGTCTGCGTCTCTACACTCTTTTGCTACTTCACTCTGCTCGGCTATACTCTCTCCCTACAATGTTTTAACACATTTGCTTAAGCTCGGAGCGGCTGATAGATAGGCTATATGTTGTTACAGGATGTTTTGTTGCGATAAAAACTCTTCAAAGATTTTTGATCGCAACAAAACATCCTGTAACAACATATCTCCCTACTATATTGCGTAATCTAAATCCACTAAGCCGAAATAGGAGAATATACTATCCTGTATATTCTTCTATTTAGGCTTAGTCGTGTGCAATAAATCTATGCTGGTCCTTGGTGTGCGAGTCGAAGGAGTGCGGTGAATCCATTCATACTTAACAGTACTTTGTTCATACTTTTAACGAAGGATAGCAGCTTACAGATAGTTTTAAATTGTAGAAAGAAGGCATTTTTCAATGCTCGATGCTGACCAGGGAAGGGTCTCAGGCGTAGATCTGAACGGGGGAAACGTATGGTACTGCGAGAATCTCCACCCTTTATATAGTATATAAAATAGAAAAACATGTTTGGTTTTTGCTGAGTCCTTGAACCAAAAGTGCTACGGGCCCTCGAAGGCGGGGTACAGTTGGGGACAGACATAACTCCAACGCCGCGCGAACCCCCCTGGCGTCGCGCACGGTGCGCGTCGAAATTGGACGAGTTCTCGCGGTCCGATGCTTCCGACGGCTAGAAACGCTTTCTGCGACATGCGGCACGCCTTTGCCTTATTTCAACGTTTCTTGGAGATGGTATATGAATGTGGTTTCAATAGGACGATCAGCGACAGTTTATACAGGAATCTTGGTCATGTGGATGGTTTCTAGCGTCAGTATTTGCCATCTACAACTTTTTCGATCAATTTTTACCCGTGATTATGGTTATACTACGGAAAACGTCACTATCACCCATTCTCGGATCAATTGTCCTACTGCAGACTGTTGCCTACCACATTCTGTGGGATCTTAAGTTCCTTGCTAGAAATCTGGTCTGGGAACTTAATCACTGAAAACATTTCGTGCTCTGCGGCTAACCATGCTTCACCGAGCGCATGTCCGCGTTTCAGCGCCGCGACGTCGCACGCGGCCAGCGAGCGGCGTCGCGTTGGAGTTAGGTCCTAGAGCCGGGTACAGTAGCGCACCGTCAGCACGCGCCCACGTGCATGCGTGCGCGCGCTGTTGAATGGGACGCGGCGAAAGCTCTGCGGCGACCGAGTCGACGGCTCAGCAGGGTCCGGGACTACTTCGAAGGTGCAAGGACAGATGTTCGACTCCCGTGCAATGCAGTTTTTTTTGCATCTTTTCACGATTACCGCCTTCTTGACCAATTTGCTTCCCACACATCTACTACATATTTATTTCACTTTATATTGTCAAATAAGGATCAGATTCGTGCACAGCGTAAGCTTGGACAAAAACGGTGACCATGACCTTACCACTAATCACCTTTACCTTCTGTAATTTAGCATACTCCAGGTAATACGAAAAACGGATGTCAGATTCGTGATCCCCATCCCAAATAACCTCCACCCCCTGGGAAAAGTTTGAGCGAAATCGGTGATTATGACCTCGACATCTCTAGTCGCCCGTACCTGCTGTAACCCGTACCTGCTGAAAGGTCATTGTTTAACATTCGCTGAAAACACAGAACATTGTATAATTCAGAAACAGAGAAAAGTGAAGCACAGTTCACAGAAACCTCTATTTGACAATTTAGTGCGAAATAGATGTGTAGGAAGTAAGCTGATCTAGACTGTAATAAGGCACGACTTTCACGCCACTACTTTCACGACTCCAGAGGTCGAGGAGAGGTCGAAAAAAAATTTTTCGCGCAAGCCTCTTCCAGGGGGGTTATTTGGGGTGCTGATCACGAATCAAACATTTGTTTTTCAAATTTCGGCCGATTACAGCAGGTTATGGTGGGTACGGGTGACGGTGCAATACTGTACCCTTAATTTCGAGGGCCCGTAGCTGTTTGGGTTCAAGGACTCAGCAAAAACGAAACGTGTTTTTCTACTACACGAAGGGTGGAGTTTCTCGCAGTACTATTTATTTCCCCATTCATACCTACGCCTGAGACCCTTCCCTGGTGAGAAAGGCATATCCATGACTTCGCCACATTTCTTTGACTTATAGCAAAATTAGTTACGCACTTACACAGTTACAGTTACACAATTAGTTACACACTCGTGAACGGGTGAAACATTTGTAAAAAACACACATTTGCTTTTCGCTTAGCTGTTTCAAGAAAGCGGCGTTTACACTATCAAATCAAGGTTGCGAAGAGCTAAGCGAAGGCATGGCGCGGTCTCCTAAAAATTATTCAGTTTCATTCAGCACTTTTAAACAAGTTTAATTTATATTTTTCACAAAAAATATAAATGTCATAAAATTTCAAACAGTCTTCCAGATGAATTTAAAAGCTTTAAAGGGATTCGTGCTGATTTTAGTTATAGCTATCTTGGAGAGTCCTTAGTTTAATGTAGGCGTTCGTGTTGATTTAGAAGACGTACATTCTGCTCAAGAACGACAGGTTTGTCTAGAAATGTCCAGTTTGATTTGAAGAGAGACCAATTAGGTAGGAGAAGTGTCAAATTTGACGCGAAAATGGTGTACTAGGCGTAGTTTCAGAATGCGTGTAGGTTTTTATCAGGCTATCAGCTTCACATTGCCATCCGTAGAAACTATTTTGTGAATTTATCTTACATCTAACATTTAATGAAATTGCCTCGACTGCTCTAAATAAAAGGTACTCATCCAACTTCACCTGCTGAACTGCTGTTGGAATAAATGCGACTCGGCACCGTGGAGCTCTCGATGTAGGGCATCTAACTCCCTCTCGTTCTTTTCAAGACTTTTAGTCACATCATTCAGTTCTGAATATTTAAGTTGGAATATCTAGGGAAACATTTTTGATTCAGAAATCCAGAAAGCGCAAACTCACGCGAGCGTACGGAAGTAGAGCTCACATCGTAAAAGTTATAGAAGTTTGTGAGGTTCTCCAGCGTTTCATTGCTCAAAATGAACGCCTCTCTTGAATCTTTCGTCGAGCATACAACATTACTACCGACCTGTAAATATTTGATTTCCTACCATACCACCAATCGGTTGGAAGACGTCGGCCAGATGATGGCTGTGAGATCCTACTATATATAAGCGAGAACGGTCGTTTGTCTGTGAGTGAGTGAGTACGTGTATGTGTGTGTGTTTGTTTGCACAGAAGTGCTGAAGGAGTGTGTTGGGAGGGGAAGGGGGGGGGGGGCGGGGTTGTAGTTGTCACCAGTAGTCAACTGTTGTAGTTGTCAACAGGCATCCATGTTCAGACGACATGTCACCGATGTCGCGCAAAGGAGGTGCGGGTTGGGAAGAGATGTCCCCACCTCCCTCAACATGCCTGCGGGTTTAGAAGAGGTGTCAGCGAGGTCCTGCAACGGGCGTCATGGTTCAGAAGGGGTGTCACCCGCGTCAGTAAAGTCAGATCTCATTATCGTCCAACATGTGTCGGGCTTCAGAATTGTGCCACGTTTGTCGATGTGCAAATACGTGTTATAGACGTTGTGGCAGTGAAGGAGGACTCGCAAAGGGGGACCAATAAATAATGGGAGACCAATCAAGGGAGACCATTAAAGGGGGACCAGTAAGATGGGGGGGGGGCAGCAATGGAGGAGCTGTTAAGGGGACCAGTAAAGGGGATAAACCCGTATTGGGAGCCTGTGTGGAGGAGGGGGGTCCAGTGAAGGGAGACAGGGGGATCAGTGAAGGGGGGGGGGGGGTTCAGTGAGGGGAACCAGTAGGAGCGAACCAGTATTTTTTTCCGCAAAGAGGGGCCCAGTAAAGGCGGGATCATTGAAGGGTGTCCAGTGAAGGGGGATCAGTTAGGGCGGGAGCAGTAAGGTGGGAGGGGGGGGGGGGAGGGTTAAGTAAGGAGGTGCCAGTAAAGAGGAACAGTGAACGAGGAACCATTTAAGGTGAACCTGTAAAGGGGTTCCAGTGAAGGAGGACCGGTTCTATTGTCGGGGTTTGGTGGCAAAGCCCCCAACCAGACGTTTGGCGGCAGGCAGGCCGTTGAACGTCTGGTAACCTTATATCCGGGAATCGTATCAACACCTATTGAACGGCTCTTCCTCAAACAGCTTTGGTATCCCTCGTGAAGCTCGGTGTCTACACCCGACAGACATACAGTACCGCCGCTAAACATTCAACAAAACGACGTTTGCGACGCAAAAACGCGTTTTTTGCGTCGCATCATGATAACTTTGTCCAAAGTAAAGACTTTCATACCAAAATTTACAGAGGCGCCTAGCATCCTCCTACCTACCAATAGGCATGCGATCGTCATTCAAAAATATGTGGAAGCCTGAAGACCAGTGCCGCAATTAAGGGGGTCTTAATCACTGTGACCTAACCCCAAAACCGTCGCCGAGTCTCCTTAATTATGTCCCCAGGCACAAGTGGTGCTGCCCAGTTGAATTTTAAAATTCTTAAACCTAATTAAATTTTATTTTTCTGCCATTGACGGTCTTCTCCTGGTTGCGACAATTCTTTTGGTACCAAATTTGGCAGGAAGATGCTCACTTTGAACTTCAACCGATTTCGTTTTTTCAACGGGAGAATTCTCAATTTAAAACCTGTGATTGTAGCTTGCCATCTACTCATGTTTAAAGAAGGAAAACGACATAGAAAATTTACGTGGCGAGTTGATTTTGGGAATTTGGGTGCTTCCTGCAGTTCATCGAACTGCAAGTGAACATTTGGTAAACAGCACTCTTTGGCTGCGAATATCTATCTCCTAAGCGAACGAGTTAGTCTAAAAATACGTTGACTTACCAGACACAATGTAGAGATTTTAGTTATCAAATATCGAAAAGCCTGGTGATCAGGCGGCACAATTTCAACCGGTTAAAGTGACGACTTCCTACAAAAGTGTGACTGCCTTTTAACAACGTTTCATGCTGAGTCTTCGCAGAATGAAAGCTGGAAAGTTTAGTATTATAATTGTGTAATTTTTCTCTCAAAATTTTCAACCAGTTCGGACGCCAACATTTTGACGCAGCAGATCGAGCACTGATGTAGAGGCCCCCTTCTGTCATGATTGCGCTGACCTGACATGCCCTACAGAGACATTGCACTCGGCTGCATGACCAATGAGTCTCTCATTTCTCTCCCGATTCCACTTTTCCATTATTTTCCATTATCGATCCATGCTGCCAAATCCTGATGAGTTTTGGGTTTTCCGGATTACATAGATCATAGCTTGAATATGTTGGATAGAATGTAAGCTTCACATAAAAGAAAATGCAGCAGCTGTTGTTGAGCCCAATCAACTCAATTTTATTCCTCTGTTAAAAATATTTGTAGTAAAACAGCTTCATTACGAGTTGGAATTGGAAACTTTTCAGATAAAATTGAACACTCTTCTAAGCTAGCTTAAGGCTTTGAAATCAAATTCAACTTTTCCTAATTAAAATGAGCTTCTTCTAATAAACTAAGATCTCTCCAAAAGGATCAGAATAATTTTTTGTTCATGGAAAATTTTAGTATAATTTCTTTCAAATTTTAATTCACATTCCCAAAAGGTTGTGGTTTTTTTTGTTTGAAATTTTATAGACCTCTCATTTTCTGTGGAAAAATGATTGTTCATAGCCAGTTTTAAACAGTAGGGCTATTTTTAGGACCAGAAAAGGAATTGCGTCATCCAAGACATCGCGATTTTCATTCAATTGATAGCAAAATTGCCGTTTGTATAGAGTTTTACCAGTGTAAAAAATATAACAAAGACAATAGTGAAAACACACATTCTCACTTCGATGCTTTATGTAAGCATCACTGACACTATCAATCAAATAAAATTTGCGACGAGCTTTCCAAACGCGTGGTTCAATCTGCTCTTTGACGCACTAAATGATTGCTGCTTTGTTGCACTTCAAAACAGAATTTAGATTATTTTTTCTCAAAAAAATTTATGAAATTATTACACTTGTTGAAGCAGCTGGACTAAAAGATTTCAATAAAGTTGTACAACTTTCCTCGGACAAAAAATTGTTCCTACCATCTTGGAAAGTCTTTGGTTTAGCCCTTAAGAAGCTCTTTTCAATTTTGAAGACGTTGAATTTGATTTCAAAATTCTTAGGCTAGCTTAGAAGAGTGTTCACTTTGACGTGAAAAGTGTCCAATTTGTTTGAAAAGTGCAATTCGACGCGAAAATTGTGTATATTTTTTGGGAATCCTTACGACTGGGGTCATAATTTTAAGAATTAGGGAATCTATGTGATGTACCTAATCCAGAAAACACAAAAGCTCATCAAGATTTGGCAGCATGGGTCGATAATGGTGGAAAAGTCGAAACGGGAGAGAAATGAGAGACTCATTGGTCATGCAGCCGAGTGTAATGTCTCTGTAGGGCATGTCAGGTCAGCGCAATTATGACAGAAGGGGGCCTCTACATCAGTGCTCGATCTGCTGCGTCAAAATGTTGGCGTCCGAACTGGTTGAAAATTTTGAGAGAAAAATTACACAATTATAATACTGAACTTTCCAGCTTTCATTCTGCGAAGACTCAGCATGAAACGTTGTTAAAAGGCAGTCACACTTTTGTAGGAAGTCGTCACTTTAACCGGTTGAAATTGTGCCGCCTGATCACCAGGCTTTTCGATATTTGATAACTAAAATCTCTACATTGTGTCTGGTAAGTCAACGTATTTTTAGACTAACTCGTTCGCTTAGGAGATAGATATTCGCAGCCAAAGAGTGCTGTTTACCAAATGTTCACTTGCAGTTCGATGAACTGCAGGAAGCACCCAAATTCACAAAATCAACTCGCCACGTAAATTTTCTATGTCGTTTTCCTTCTTTAAACATGAGTAGATGGCAAGCTACAATCACAGGTTTTAGATTGAGAATTCTCCCGTTTAAAAAACGAAATCGGTTGAAGTTCAAAGTGAGCATCTTCCTGCCAAATTTGGTACCAAAAGAATTGTCGCAACCAGGGGAAGACCGTCAATGGCAGAAAAATAAAATTTAATTAGGTTTAAGAATTTTAAAATTCAACTGGGCAGCACCACTTGTGCCTGGGGACATAATTAAGGAGACTCGGCGACGGTTTTGGGGTCAGGTCACAGTGATTAAGACCCCCTTAATTGCGGCACTGGTCTTCAGGCTTCCACATATTTTTGAATGACGATCGCATGCCTATTGGTAGGTAGGAGGATGCTAGGTGCCTCTGTAAATTTTGGTGCGAAAGTCTTTACTTTGGACAAAGTTATCATGATGCGACGCAAAAAACGCGTTTTTGCGTTGCAAACGTCGTTTGGTTGAATGCTTAGCGGCGGTACTGTATAGTTAGGATATGGGTATACTTCCTGTCGCCTCGACAGAATCGCGGCAAATTTTGAGTTTCGCAGAGCGATGTGAAAGCTGGGCCGTCATCGCTCTGAAAGCAGGACGCAGATGCGACGTCACATCGATTCGCTCAGGACCCACGCTAAAGAGCGCGCAACGCGAAGAAGTGTAGCACTCGAACGATGGAGCCGTGAAGACATCGTGCATGCTATCCGCCACCGTTGCAGTGACCGTTGACCAGCCGTGGAGCCTTAACGCCGCGATGAAATCGCTGCGTTAAGGCCCCACAGAGTTCTGCGGCAACGCTGCTCGCCGCAGTGGTTAAGGATAGGCCAGGGACGCCGCCGGCGGCGAGCTCTGTGTCTCTGCCCTATGGTTAAGCATAGGGCCGCGGCGCTGCCGCAGAACTCTGTGGGGGCCTTTAGGCTCCGTCTATACTTCGACGCCGAGCGACGCGACGCCACGTATTGTGGCCACATTGATCGGGAGACGCGATCGACCAATTTGGCCACTACACGTGTATATATATACCAGAGTATATCAGGGTCTAAACTGGGAATTTCTAGCGGGATGTGCTGCTGATGCAGGCGATTATTTGGATAAGTTTGAAGTGTTAGGTACCGCAGCATTTTTACCCAGCTACCGGTTGTCAAACAATCAGAATGAAGTGTCTCCTTCACTAGGTTAGATCCTAGTTTCTTACTCACACTTTCGACTATTTTGTCCAACGCTTCAATTCTTTTTTGTAGTACGTTGACACGATCTTTCAGACTGTCAACCTGCTTCTGCTTAGCCTCGAATCTAGAGCGTATTTCGGCGACCTAAAAACAAAAGTAATTCTCTCATTAAGAAGGTGTCTGAATCGTTAATTGAAAGATTACCTTCGTCGAATCGGTCTCCTTGTGGACTGCTTCCTCTACACGGAGTTGAACATCCTGGATGACTACACTACCTCGTCCATCCACACGTACAGAGTCATCAATGATATGATGAGTGGCATTCTAAATTGTGTGCATGGCGAAAACTTCAGCCTCGTAACTAGACTCCTAATCATCAAGAAAATTAGATCTGTGCTAAAAGAAGATTAGATCTGTATCAATGATGCTGAATGTACATGAGCCTACCTTTGGCTCTCGATCAACCCCGCTATTTCATGCTGTGTACAGTACAAACGTTCCCGATGAGCCAGAATTGTTGTGTTTTGACAGTGACTGGACTAGAAGATGTAGAACGCTGAGGCCGATATTATACTTCGGCGACACGTCGGCGAGGCCGACAATCTGTGGCCGACAGCGGCGACGACAGGGGTGCATCGGAGTGCGTTTGCAGTATTGGAGCACGTTTTCAATGTCATCATTTGTCAACCAGCCAGAAACGCGGACATGTAGAAGTGGATAAACCAGGTCGTTCCTTCCGTCCCATGACACAGCAATAACCCGAAAGCCAGAAACAGATGAAGATGTGCTCCATATAGAGGCCAGTAGGCAATATGTACTGCAATACTACAAGCAAGTGAAAAGACAGGAAGGAATTCTGACCTATATTAATGCTTGATTACCTTATCCTGTTGTATCCCTGGGGATACACTTTACTAGACCTCTGAGGTCTCTTCTCTCTGCTCTCTGTGCTAACAGAGAGCCCCATGTCCGTGTGCGTGAAGACAGCAGAATATATAAAGCTTTATTAGTGGAGTAAGTTGACAGCGAAGCGAAGACGGCTGGAGGTGACGGGAGTTGGCTGGCCGCGGCTGGAACTCCAGGAACTCTCTCGGCGACCTCGGCGACCCTCGGCGACAAGCCTGCGGCTACAACGACCCCTGGGGTCTCGGCAGCGGCCTTATATGCGTCCCGTTTCCCGCCGGTCGTTACTTTGACCTGCTTTGGCGAGTTACCACCGCGTCTACGTGGGTGGTCATCGGCTTTCTACTAGCCGGCTAGGAGCGCGCTACACTAGATCACCTCTGTGATCGTCCAGCCATAACACATCCTAATCGGAGGAAAGTGGATAGGAGGACAACAGGGTGGCTTTCATCATGCCGTGCTATGAGTAAACCAGCCTTCAGAGCAGCCGCTCGGCCGCACTGTCGGCTGGTTTACTCATAGCACGGCTGCTATTCTAAAGATATTCTAGAGATATTGATTAAAGGATAAAGGACGTCGTTACTCAATCCCTTCTGGGATGCGCCAGCGCATTCTACTTCTACGGGATGTCGTGGAGGTGACATGAATGCGTATTTGGCCATACAATGACTTGCCGTGGCCAGCCGATGAACAAGTCAGCGCTTTATCTTTTCCAGACAAGTCTGGTACCAATTCACCGACCCCGGAGGGATGGAAGGCTTGGTTGGCCTGGGTGGGAAATCCGAACCAGGAACCTGGCATCGGGTGCACGCGACAGTCGCGCCTCCTCCGACTGCGCTACAAAGATATTGATTACTGCCCAGAAAAGATTAAGCCCATCAACTACAAATCTGCACAAAATTGTTCCCCTAATATAGTGACGTCACGCTGAAAAATCCGACATTTTTGAATGCTCTGAAATATTCAGAGAATTTCATGATAACCGGGCGAGGATATTAACTAAAAGGCTTGTAGACACTTTAGCGGTTCAGTGGAATTTTTCTCGAATGTTCAACGTACACGTAGCAACGGGACGACGCGTTTATGTCTCAAACTTGGGTGATTAAACCAGTTGTATATGTATTACATTACAAATATATATCAGGACATCAAGTGATACACGGTAAATGACAAGGCAAGAAGTTGTGATATGAGCTGGTTGTCGAGAGAAAATGTGGAGCGTCGCCCGTAGGAATTCAAATGCGTGCTGGTAATGAGCCAGAGAAATGAGACATGAACTCGACAGATTAGCGTGACATAAAGATTAGGAGTTGGAAGAGTCAAAAAAAGCTGAAAACCCTGAAAAGGCTAAAGGGACTGGGAAGCTGGAAACGTTGCAAAGGCTGGAAGAGCCAAAAAGAATTGAAAAAGCTGGAAAGGCAAAAAAGCTAAGAAACAGGTAAAGCTGATGGAGCTGGGAGGCTGCTGCCGAATGACTGTCGGCTCCTACCGTGGCACTGCCATCGGGAGTCCCGTGGATTCGCCGCGCATTGTTTTGGAATGTGCAGCGCGGCGCCGGCGAGAGCCCTGTGGCAGTCGGAGATAAGGGCTTACAGAAACAGAAGCTTGGTATTGACTGACTTTGAGCATTACATAAAAGAATAATAAAAAATCAATCGCGAATAGTCGCGATAGACACCATAGATTCACAAAATTCATAGACTACCCTCCAGGGACCTCGATTACCCCTAGGGCTAAAGTTTCAAATCGCTTGAACGACATATACAGTAATCGATAATTTGATAAATATCGATTGGTGGCGATCGAAACTTAGAAAACGAGCTTCACATTCGTGTTCGGTGACCTCGACTACCTCCAGGTCTCCAGGTCTGGAGACACACACACACACACACACACACACACACACACACACACACACACACACACACACACACACACACACACACACACACACACACACACACACACACACACACACACACAAGTATTGGAGACAGACAGCACCGTTCATGGGTGCGTGGGCAATATACTTATGCTCTCCCAAAAATTTCGAATATTCGAATGGTTTCGAATCCCGAAAATTTTCGAGCATTCGAAATCGAATATATTCGAAAAACGCGATTTTTCTGAACATTCGAATTCGAATACATTCGAAAAACGCGATTTTTTGAATATTCGAATTCGAATACATTCGAAAAACGCGATTTTTTGAACATTCGAATTCGAATACATTCGAAAAACGCGATTTTTCGAATATTCGAATTCGAATATTCGATTCGAATATTCGAATTCGAATAAAAATCAGGCTGTATTATAGACATGATAGAAGGCAACACAGAAGAGAAAAGGGAAGCAATACATAACGGATCCCTTCCTAGTTAAGCACGAGGTTTTTATCGACAGACATCTCATAAACCCCCATGTGAGTCGTAAAAATGAGATAGAGAACTTACACGTAGAACGATCAAAGGGCTTATGGAAGCGTCTAATTTCCTTGCTTACTGGAATACGAATTTTTCTCAAAGGAATACTAGTGTTTTGTTAATTGCTGCTTATGAGGAACAAACGAAAGGTGTACAACACATTTGAAGGGAACATTATCTGGTTGAGCCACTGTAAGCTTCTAGGTCACTTTAAAACAATCTTTTTTGAAATTGGTGGCAGACTGACTGTTAAAGAACTTTCATGAAACAATGCTTTTGCCTAGCGGCAGCTAGTGAAGGACTGACGACAAAGTACTACATGAAAATCTGTAGCAAGTCTGTCCTGCTCATCTACAAATGTGAAATATCACACTGTCGATCTTGCGGCCACAAAATGTATTAAAGTAGCTAGGAATAGGCTACCCATGAGGGCCAGTCTCACTTCGTTCTGGTGATTCACCCAAGTAAGTGGTAGGAATAAATATTTCTTATTTGCAATGAACTTGTGAATGTAATTATTCTCCAGACAACATATTGATAAACTACGGTAAACTTCAGAAAAATAGATCGATCGATAACATCCGGCCGACATACACTGCCTCCCCTTTGTGAAGTCCGGCATACGGCCGACGTATCCATGCGAATCCCACTCCAAGCGGCCAATTCAGAATAAAAATCGATCAAATCGATCGATAACATCCGGCCGACCTACACCGCCTCCCCTTTGTGAAGTCCGGCATACGGCCGACGTATCCATGCGAATCCCACTTCAAATGGCCAGTTCAGAACAAAAATCGATAAAATCGATCGATAACATCCGGCCGACCTACGCCGCCTCGCCTTTGTGAAGTCCGGCATACGGCCGACGTATCCATGCGAATCCCACTTCAAATGGCCAATTCAGAACAAAAATCGATAAAATCGATCGATAACATCCGGCCGACCTACGCCGCCTCCCCTTGTGAAGTCCTACCTTATAATATAGCTTTTGCGGAACAGTAGTCGTTGTAGAAACGAAATCCAGAAGCAGAGCATTCAGACCACGGAGGAGCAGAAGAGCATAGCGTGACGAAAATTACAAAGCCGACTTCATGAGGTACTCTTCTGCACCAGGAGACACTCGACGTGACAGAAGACAGAAGCGCACCCTGTTGACCCTCACGCCCATCCTGCAGACATTTGCTAGCTTGTGGTCTCAGACTCTTAACTGCAGCGTGAAGGACAAATAACGTCCGTTTGGAAGGCCGCTTGAACCATCATTTTCATTTTTTTTTTTGTTAACAATTCCCACTCTTCCTCGGCCGCTTTGCACAGGCGCAGTAATAAATGTGGAATGCTTGGTACCTCCCAAACAAGAATTTACCTTTATCCTTCCTTCTGCTGTCCTTCATCCTTTACGTTATTACGTTTACGGCGTAATTAGCTTCCAGAACTGCTTGAGTGGAATGCAAAACTGGTCCAGATCAAACTAACCCTTATGTCCATACTCTAAGATCTAAAAAAACGTCTGATACTATATAGGAGCGCGCTAAGAGCTGTCGATCGTCGATGTGTCAGAAATTACTGACAGGAACAGGTGCATAAAATTAGCGTAGAATAGGTATACAAAATACTGGAAAATATTCAGACGTCTCCAGCGAGCGCCTTAATTCAGAAGACCATGTCACAGATTGATCAGGCAATCAATACCGGTTGATACTATCCATACTTTTATCGGTGAAAGTGGTCTTCTCTCAGAGTTCACCAATCGGGGTGGCGACGATTACTGGTCCCCGATCGGTCATTCACCACTGCAGCGATTCTCTGTGGAAAATTTTTTGCAATTCAACATTGTGAGACGTTGTGGAAGTTCTCCCTCTTAACAGGGCTTTTCGGGAAGTGACTAGTATCGATGAGGTGCTCAGTATCCGGGCACCGAGCCACCATCGTACCACAGCTTTGATTCACAGACAGAACCGTTTTGGCGACCCAAATTACCCGAGAAACCCACCAAGCCTTTTCAAAATACGCCGATACACAAATTCTTGTTGGGCATTCGAATGACACTTTTCGCAGTAGATTCCATGTTCGACTCTCGATGAACCTTGGCATCCTTGATGTTGCTATAGACGAGTGGTTTGTTCAGCGTAGCCAAGATTGGTACAACTCTTTATTGCGGCTTACGTTTCGGCGTCGTCGCCTTCTTCAGAGCCTGGAAAAGTCGAAGTCATCTGAGAAGCTACCCTCCCAAATGCCATTTCATTCTGCAGGAACCCATCCAAAAGGCTAAGAGACTACGAAAACGATGCCGAAAGAAGTCGAAAACATGGCTAACCTTAGATGTGGACAAAAGGCGTCCACCGTCACCCTGGCTGGACGAAAGATGGGTGAATGAGCTTAGAGCCCGGGGGACCACCCGCCTTAGGGACCTAATGGGTCATGACCCAGAGGTCAAAACCCGCAGAGGGCGACGTACGGCGCCAGCTCTTGGGTCACAGCCAAGCACTCGTCCTTCCTATTGATCTGTGGGGACTTCGCCGCAATGTACAGCGCCTCGAGAGTTCGGCGCGCCGAAATCTCATCTTCACGCGCAAGGATCTTGACCTCCACCCCAAAACAGCTGTTCGCGTGCCGCCGCACCCCGTGCTCGCCCAAGGGAGTGGAGACCTGGGACCTGCGCAACCCGTCCAAGTGCTCCTTGATCCTTACGCACAAGGGTCTACCTGTTTCACCCACATACTCCTCTCCGCACTCTGCACATCTGATCAGGTACACCACACCAGACGTTTGACAGTCACCAACCTTCCCAAAAGGACAAACAACACATGATGGTGTTGTGCATAGGCGGTCATACAAACGGTTCCGGACCAGCTGCTTCTTAAGGTTGTTAGGTGGCACTGCTACCACCCTCACATCGTCTTGCAGCTCAGCCTTCCTAACGCAGCCACGGATGGCTGCGGTCAGAGCGTCCGAAATGAACGGGACACAGAATGTCACCTTTGACCGTTCTCGCTGCGATTCCTCAGCGGTTCTTGGCTGTCGTCTCTGCCCACTAGCCCCGCCAGTGGGAGCATATCCATTCTGAATCGCGATGCGGTGCGCCATATTCACAGAGTAGGCCCTTTCCGCGGTTTCAGATGAAACCGCTCGAGCAGTGCGGAACATATTCTGAACCACGGCTCTTTTCATACTGAATGGGTGAGCCGATGCGCAGTTAACAATGATGTTCTTGCTTGCCGGCTTCCGGTACCACCTGGTTCGGTAAACCCCGTCAGAAAGATGGATCTGCACATTGAGGAATGCGAGCCAGTTCTCCTGCGGTTTCTCCCGTGTAAATTTAATGTGCGTTGACTGCCGGTTGAGTAACTCAAAGCAAGTATCCATCTCGAGTTGAGTGGGACAGACGATAAAGCAATCGTCAATATACCGGCAGTAGATGGTGGGCATTCGATCTAGCACAGGAGCCTCCACCTTTGACATGAATGCAACCGCGAGAACTGGAGCTAGTCTTTGGCCCATGGCGAGGCCTCTTATCTGCTTGTAATACTCACCCGACCACCTAAATACGTTGCACTGCAGACACTCATTGACGAGCCCTACCACTTGCAGTACGGATAAACCGTACATGTTTATGCTGGTGTGGTGTTCATTTAGAATTTCCAGAACTGCCTCCAATGCGCATTTGTTGGAGACGTTAGTGTAAAGCGATGTTACGTCAAACGACTCCATAACGCATTCCTTCTGCAGTCTGGCTTCTCTCAGCTTTTCGAGGAAATGGCTCGTGTTAGGTAGGTGGGCGGGTATAAACTGGAGTAGCTGCACAAGCACGAGGTTGAGAAACCAAGCAATACGGTCAGTGGGACCACCAACATTGCTGATGATGGGCCTGACTTTGAACACTGAGGGGTCGTCGGCAGAGGCACTCTCTGGAGGGAGTTTGTGCGTCTTTATGAGTGTGTAGAGCACCGGACATGTAGGCAGTTCGCAACGCAACCTCGTTATCACCCCCTTAGGTAGATTTGCGGATCGTGCCACTTCTACCCATTTCCTGTTCAGTCTACGGTATTGTCGTCTAAACTCCTCAGGACTAGAACGACTGTAGACCGATGCGTCCTGGAGGTGCAAACGAGTGATCGCTCGGTCCAGTTCTTGTGACAGCACAACGAAGTCTCCACCTTTATCGCTTATGCCGATCTTTATGGCACCCGATAGGGAGAGGTTACGGATATCCCTAAGGCCTTGTTGCTGGGCGGCGGAGAGATTAGAAGACACCCGTTTACCCACGAAGCTACGCAGGACGGTAAAGAGGGACGTGGTGAACACGCGGAACTTTGAGTCCACCGTCCCGTTAGGCTCATGTGGTCTCAGGTAAGCAGACGGGAACGGTGGCGGTGGTATGGCTGTAGCACCCACTGGGTCCGAACCAGTACCCTGCGCATCAATAGCCGCTTTACGCCGCAGGCGATCCTGCAACGTCTGCAGACTTCCCACAACCTTGCGTGCCGTGGCTGGGCACAAAGAACGAGCGGGTGCAAAACTGGGACCCAAGTCCAACACCGAAAGTGCGCCCGATGACAACGCAAGGTCACCTATGACGGTGACCCGTGGGCTGCATAAGTCTTCCCCACTTCCTCCAGCGTCTGGGCCGTTATGGTCTAACTGATTAGCCATAGAAAATTGTTGGTTACGGCATCGTTTTGAATCTAAAAGCCTAGTGAATCTTTCCCGCAGTTTTACTTTGGCATTAGAGCGGATAGAATCACAGATGTTCTTCGACTCACCCACGATCCTCCTCCAAAGGCGACTCGGCACGTACTTTTCACAGCATGATTCCTTAGCGACACATTTCTTCAGCATAGCATACATGTGGTCTCTCTTAAAAGAAATGCATGTCTTCAATATATGCATGTGAATGGAGAAAATCTTCCTGTCGTCCTTTGGATGGTCGCATGCACCGAACAGTCGTTTACGTTGTATGAAGTTTGGGATGACTCCCTCGCGTCGGCAGCGACACAGAAAGTGGATGGTTTGCCTCGCCAAGACGATCTTCTGTCTTAGCGAGAGGACTTCCATGACGAGTCGACTGCTGCTTGCTGGTACGTCTCGCAGTAGATTCCATGTTCGACTCTCGATGAACCTTGGCATCCTTGATGTTGCTATAGACGAGTGGTTTGTTCAGCGTAGCCAAGATTGGTACAACTCTTTATTGCGGCTTACGTTTCGGCGTCGTCGCCTTCTTCAGAGCCTGGAAAAGTCGAAGTCATCTGAGAAGCTACCCTCCCAAATGCCATTTCATTCTGCAGGAACCCATCCAAAAGGCTAAGAGACTACGAAAACGATGCCGAAAGAAGTCGAAAACATGGCTAACCTTAGATGTGGACAAAAGGCGTCCACCGTCACCCTGGCTGGACGAAAGATGGGTGAATGAGCTTAGAGCCCGGGGGACCACCCGCCTTAGGGACCTAATGGGTCATGACCCAGAGGTCAAAACCCGCAGAGGGCGACGTACGGCGCCAGCTCTTGGGTCACAGCCAAGCACTCGTCCTTCCTATTGATCTGTGGGGACTTCGCCGCAATGTACAGCGCCTCGAGAGTTCGGCGCGCCGAAATCTCATCTTCACGCGCAAGGATCTTGACCTCCACCCCAAAACAGCTGTTCGCGTGCCGCCGCACCCCGTGCTCGCCCAAGGGAGTGGAGACCTGGGACCTGCGCAACCCGTCCAAGTGCTCCTTGATCCTTACGCACAAGGGTCTACCTGTTTCACCCACATACTCCTCTCCGCACTCTGCACATCTGATCAGGTACACCACACCAGACGTTTGACAGTCACCAACCTTCCCAAAAGGACAAACAACACATGATGGTGTTGTGCATAGGCGGTCATACAAACGGTTCCGGACCAGCTGCTTCTTAAGGTTGTTAGGTGGCACTGCTACCACCCTCACATCGTCTTGCAGCTCAGCCTTCCTAACGCAGCCACGGATGGCTGCGGTCAGAGCGTCCGAAATGAACGGGACACAGAATGTCACCTTTGACCGTTCTCGCTGCGATTCCTCAGCGGTTCTTGGCTGTCGTCTCTGCCCACTAGCCCCGCCAGTGGGAGCATATCCATTCTGAATCGCGATGCGGTGCGCCATATTCACAGAGTAGGCCCTTTCCGCGGTTTCAGATGAAACCGCTCGAGCAGTGCGGAACATATTCTGAACCACGGCTCTTTTCATACTGAATGGGTGAGCCGATGCGCAGTTAACAATGATGTTCTTGCTTGCCGGCTTCCGGTACCACCTGGTTCGGTAAACCCCGTCAGAAAGATGGATCTGCACATTGAGGAATGCGAGCCAGTTCTCCTGCGGTTTCTCCCGTGTAAATTTAATGTGCGTTGACTGCCGGTTGAGTAACTCAAAGCAAGTATCCATCTCGAGTTGAGTGGGACAGACGATAAAGCAATCGTCAATATACCGGCAGTAGATGGCGGGCATTCGATCTAGCACAGGAGCCTCCACCTTTGACATGAATGCAACCGCGAGAACTGGAGCTAGTCTTTGGCCCATGGCGAGGCCTCTTATCTGCTTGTAATACTCACCCGACCACCTAAATACGTTGCACTGCAGACACTCATTGACGAGCCCTACCACTTGCAGTACGGATAAACCGTACATGTTTATGCTGGTGTGGTGTTCATTTAGAATTTCCAGAACTGCCTCCAATGCGCATTTGTTGGAGACGTTAGTGTAAAGCGATGTTACGTCAAACGACTCCATAACGCATTCCTTCTGCAGTCTGGCTTCTCTCAGCTTTTCGAGGAAATGGCTCGTGTTAGGTAGGTGGGCGGGTATAAACTGGAGTAGCTGCACAAGCACGAGGTTGAGAAACCAAGCAATACGGTCAGTGGGACCACCAACATTGCTGATGATGGGCCTGACTTTGAACACTGAGGGGTCGTCGGCAGAGGCACTCTCTGGAGGGAGTTTGTGCGTCTTTATGAGTGTGTAGAGCACCGGACATGTAGGCAGTTCGCAACGCAACCTCGTTATCACCCCCTTAGGTAGATTTGCGGATCGTGCCACTTCTACCCATTTCCTGTTCAGTCTACGGTATTGTCGTCTAAACTCCTCAGGACTAGAACGACTGTAGACCGATGCGTCCTGGAGGTGCAAACGAGTGATCGCTCGGTCCAGTTCTTGTGACAGCACAACGAAGTCTCCACCTTTATCGCTTATGCCGATCTTTATGGCACCCGATAGGGAGAGGTTACGGATATCCCTAAGGCCTTGTTGCTGGGCGGCGGAGAGATTAGAAGACACCCGTTTACCCACGAAGCTACGCAGGACGGTAAAGAGGGACGTGGTGAACACGCGGAACTTTGAGTCCACCGTCCCGTTAGGCTCATGTGGTCTCAGGTAAGCAGACGGGAACGGTGGCGGTGGTATGGCTGTAGCACCCACTGGGTCCGAACCAGTACCCTGCGCATCAATAGCCGCTTTACGCCGCAGGCGATCCTGCAACGTCTGCAGACTTCCCACAACCTTGCGTGCCGTGGCTGGGCACAAAGAACGAGCGGGTGCAAAACTGGGACCCAAGTCCAACACCGAAAGTGCGCCCGATGACAACGCAAGGTCACCTATGACGGTGACCCGTGGGCTGCATAAGTCTTCCCCACTTCCTCCAGCGTCTGGGCCGTTATGGTCTAACTGATTAGCCATAGAAAATTGTTGGTTACGGCATCGTTTTGAATCTAAAAGCCTAGTGAATCTTTCCCGCAGTTTTACTTTGGCATTAGAGCGGATAGAATCACAGATGTTCTTCGACTCACCCACGATCCTCCTCCAAAGGCGACTCGGCACGTACTTTTCACAGCATGATTCCTTAGCGACACATTTCTTCAGCATAGCATACATGTGGTCTCTCTTAAAAGAAATGCATGTCTTCAATATATGCATGTGAATGGAGAAAATCTTCCTGTCGTCCTTTGGATGGTCGCATGCACCGAACAGTCGTTTACGTTGTATGAAGTTTGGGATGACTCCCTCGCGTCGGCAGCGACACAGAAAGTGGATGGTTTGCCTCGCCAAGACGATCTTCTGTCTTAGCGAGAGGACTTCCATGACGAGTCGACTGCTGCTTGCTGGTACGTCTCGCAGTAGATTCCATGTTCGACTCTCGATGAACCTTGGCATCCTTGATGTTGCTATAGACGAGTGGTTTGTTCAGCGTAGCCAAGATTGGTACAACTCTTTATTGCGGCTTACGTTTCGGCGTCGTCGCCTTCTTCAGAGCCTGGAAAAGTCGAAGTCATCTGAGAAGCTACCCTCCCAAATGCCATTTCATTCTGCAGGAACCCATCCAAAAGGCTAAGAGACTACGAAAACGATGCCGAAAGAAGTCGAAAACATGGCTAACCTTAGATGTGGACAAAAGGCGTCCACCGTCACCCTGGCTGGACGAAAGATGGGTGAATGAGCTTAGAGCCCGGGGGACCACCCGCCTTAGGGACCTAATGGGTCATGACCCAGAGGTCAAAACCCGCAGAGGGCGACGTACGGCGCCAGCTCTTGGGTCACAGCCAAGCACTCGTCCTTCCTATTGATCTGTGGGGACTTCGCCGCAATGTACAGCGCCTCGAGAGTTCGGCGCGCCGAAATCTCATCTTCACGCGCAAGGATCTTGACCTCCACCCCAAAACAGCTGTTCGCGTGCCGCCGCACCCCGTGCTCGCCCAAGGGAGTGGAGACCTGGGACCTGCGCAACCCGTCCAAGTGCTCCTTGATCCTTACGCACAAGGGTCTACCTGTTTCACCCACATACTCCTCTCCGCACTCTGCACATCTGATCAGGTACACCACACCAGACGTTTGACAGTCACCAACCTTCCCAAAAGGACAAACAACACATGATGGTGTTGTGCATAGGCGGTCATACAAACGGTTCCGGACCAGCTGCTTCTTAAGGTTGTTAGGTGGCACTGCTACCACCCTCACATCGTCTTGCAGCTCAGCCTTCCTAACGCAGCCACGGATGGCTGCGGTCAGAGCGTCCGAAATGAACGGGACACAGAATGTCACCTTTGACCGTTCTCGCTGCGATTCCTCAGCGGTTCTTGGCTGTCGTCTCTGCCCACTAGCCCCGCCAGTGGGAGCATATCCATTCTGAATCGCGATGCGGTGCGCCATATTCACAGAGTAGGCCCTTTCCGCGGTTTCAGATGAAACCGCTCGAGCAGTGCGGAACATATTCTGAACCACGGCTCTTTTCATACTGAATGGGTGAGCCGATGCGCAGTTAACAATGATGTTCTTGCTTGCCGGCTTCCGGTACCACCTGGTTCGGTAAACCCCGTCAGAAAGATGGATCTGCACATTGAGGAATGCGAGCCAGTTCTCCTGCGGTTTCTCCCGTGTAAATTTAATGTGCGTTGACTGCCGGTTGAGTAACTCAAAGCAAGTATCCATCTCGAGTTGAGTGGGACAGACGATAAAGCAATCGTCAATATACCGGCAGTAGATGGTGGGCATTCGATCTAGCACAGGAGCCTCCACCTTTGACATGAATGCAACCGCGAGAACTGGAGCTAGTCTTTGGCCCATGGCGAGGCCTCTTATCTGCTTGTAATACTCACCCGACCACCTAAATACGTTGCACTGCAGACACTCATTGACGAGCCCTACCACTTGCAGTACGGATAAACCGTACATGTTTATGCTGGTGTGGTGTTCATTTAGAATTTCCAGAACTGCCTCCAATGCGCATTTGTTGGAGACGTTAGTGTAAAGCGATGTTACGTCAAACGACTCCATAACGCATTCCTTCTGCAGTCTGGCTTCTCTCAGCTTTTCGAGGAAATGGCTCGTGTTAGGTAGGTGGGCGGGTATAAACTGGAGTAGCTGCACAAGCACGAGGTTGAGAAACCAAGCAATACGGTCAGTGGGACCACCAACATTGCTGATGATGGGCCTGACTTTGAACACTGAGGGGTCGTCGGCAGAGGCACTCTCTGGAGGGAGTTTGTGCGTCTTTATGAGTGTGTAGAGCACCGGACATGTAGGCAGTTCGCAACGCAACCTCGTTATCACCCCCTTAGGTAGATTTGCGGATCGTGCCACTTCTACCCATTTCCTGTTCAGTCTACGGTATTGTCGTCTAAACTCCTCAGGACTAGAACGACTGTAGACCGATGCGTCCTGGAGGTGCAAACGAGTGATCGCTCGGTCCAGTTCTTGTGACAGCACAACGAAGTCTCCACCTTTATCGCTTATGCCGATCTTTATGGCACCCGATAGGGAGAGGTTACGGATATCCCTAAGGCCTTGTTGCTGGGCGGCGGAGAGATTAGAAGACACCCGTTTACCCACGAAGCTACGCAGGACGGTAAAGAGGGACGTGGTGAACACGCGGAACTTTGAGTCCACCGTCCCGTTAGGCTCATGTGGTCTCAGGTAAGCAGACGGGAACGGTGGCGGTGGTATGGCTGTAGCACCCACTGGGTCCGAACCAGTACCCTGCGCATCAATAGCCGCTTTACGCCGCAGGCGATCCTGCAACGTCTGCAGACTTCCCACAACCTTGCGTGCCGTGGCTGGGCACAAAGAACGAGCGGGTGCAAAACTGGGACCCAAGTCCAACACCGAAAGTGCGCCCGATGACAACGCAAGGTCACCTATGACGGTGACCCGTGGGCTGCATAAGTCTTCCCCACTTCCTCCAGCGTCTGGGCCGTTATGGTCTAACTGATTAGCCATAGAAAATTGTTGGTTACGGCATCGTTTTGAATCTAAAAGCCTAGTGAATCTTTCCCGCAGTTTTACTTTGGCATTAGAGCGGATAGAATCACAGATGTTCTTCGACTCACCCACGATCCTCCTCCAAAGGCGACTCGGCACGTACTTTTCACAGCATGATTCCTTAGCGACACATTTCTTCAGCATAGCATACATGTGGTCTCTCTTAAAAGAAATGCATGTCTTCAATATATGCATGTGAATGGAGAAAATCTTCCTGTCGTCCTTTGGATGGTCGCATGCACCGAACAGTCGTTTACGTTGTATGAAGTTTGGGATGACTCCCTCGCGTCGGCAGCGACACAGAAAGTGGATGGTTTGCCTCGCCAAGACGATCTTCTGTCTTAGCGAGAGGACTTCCATGACGAGTCGACTGCTGCTTGCTGGTACGTCTCGCAGTAGATTCCATGTTCGACTCTCGATGAACCTTGGCATCCTTGATGTTGCTATAGACGAGTGGTTTGTTCAGCGTAGCCAAGATTGGTACAACTCTTTATTGCGGCTTACGTTTCGGCGTCGTCGCCTTCTTCAGAGCCTGGAAAAGTCGAAGTCATCTGAGAAGCTACCCTCCCAAATGCCATTTCATTCTGCAGGAACCCATCCAAAAGGCTAAGAGACTACGAAAACGATGCCGAAAGAAGTCGAAAACATGGCTAACCTTAGATGTGGACAAAAGGCGTCCACCGTCACCCTGGCTGGACGAAAGACGGGTGAATGAGCTTAGAGCCCTTGGGACTTCCCGCCTTAACGACCTAACGGGTCATGATCCAGAGGTCAAAACCCGCAGAGGGCGACGTACGGTGCCAGCTCTTGGGTCGCAGCCAAGCACTCGTCCTTCCTATTGATTTTGGGGGGACCTCGCCGCAATGTACAGCTCCTCGAGAGTTCGGCGCTCCGAAATCTCATCTTCACGCGCAAGGATCTTGACCTCCACACCGAAACAGCTGTACGCGTGCCGCCGCACCCTGTGCTCGCCCAAGGTAGTAGAGATATGGGACCTGCGCAATCCGTCCAAGTGTTCCTTGATCCTTACGCACAAGGGTCTACCTGTTTTCCCCACATACTCATCTCCACACTCCGTACATGTGATTAGGTACACCACACCAGATGTTAGACAGTCACCAGCCCTTCCAGAGGGACAAACAACACATGCTGGTATTGTCCGTAGGCAGTCATACAAGCGGTTTCATACTAGCTGCCTTTTAAGATTGCTAGGGGTACTGCAACTACCCTCACATCGTCTTGCAGTCCAGCCTTCCTACCGCAGCCACGTATGGCTGCAGTCAGAGTGTCCGAAATGAACGGGACACAGAATGTCACTTTTGACCGCTCTCGCTGCAATCCTTCAACGGTTGTCGACTGTCGTCTCTGCCTACTAGCCCTGCCAGTGGGAGCATATCCATTTAGAATCGCGATGTGGCGCGCCATATCCACAGAGTAGGACCTTTCCACGGCATCAGATGAAACCGCTCAAGCATTGCGGAACATGTTATGAACAACGGCTCTTTTTATAATGAGTGGATGAGCCGATGCGCAGTGAACAATAATGTTCTTGCTTGCCGGCTTCCGGTACCACCTGGTTCGGTAAACTCCCTCAGAAAGAGGTCTGCTGAAACCATAGGGAATTTCTGAGCTTCGACAAACCTCGTCAACGAAAAGCCACTGGGGATCGGGGAGGGGTCATAAATCAATTATCGAAGCCGAGGAAGCAAAAGGTTTATAACTAGGTCACTGTGCAATCGTTTTAGATTATCTTTAGATCGCTGGATAGAAAATGATACGGGGCTTCTAATGTTTTTATTTAGATTTCGAACAAATAAATTTGAAAAGAGTTATGGCAATGCGACGCTTTGTGACGGACTAATCCATGTTAATCCATGTTTGACGTTCGTAGCATAGAAGCATATTTGAAGAATAGAACCTTACCTACCAGCTATTTATCACAGCTGTTGCCCTAACAGTTACATCAAATCGCAACACTACAAGCCTGTTGTAAGACGTTGGTTCCTCAAAAGTTCGACAGTATGCTATTCTCACCCGACTCGGGGAGGCACCCGGAGCAAAAAATACGGGTATCGTCCCCGAGTTTCGACCATCCCACGCCACCTTATGCACATCCGGGGCGCACCCAGCATTTTTTGCCTTAATTGGTTGCTCTACATGCTCAACGTCTTATTCTTGTAGCAAACTTAGCAGTCCGGCTTGTCAACTGAAAGAAGGCTCCTGGAGAGCTGGACCCTTAGAAGGTGGTCGTATAACAAAGAAAATAGTAAAAGAGTTCCACCTAAGTTGATTTACAAATTACAACATTCACGACTGTACATTCTATAAAAAATGGAAGGGAAAAGGAGGGCCAGCTCGGCCAAGGGATCGGCCCTAGGTAGAAGGGAGATGCCGAGTTGGAAAAAGCGGGCCCCTACGGCTGCTTGCCATGGAAATAAAAAAGTCAGGGCGGGCCGCACAGTATTTATTTTCGTGGGCAGCTCTTTTATAGCCTAACCGAGCTCCAGAATATGATTGGTCGGGGGTGGCTGCTGGTATCGCACCGGGTCGGGACTTGCTGGGAAAAGAGGTACTACACTTGCAAGAGTGGAAGGTTTCGATGTGGTAGAGCACCACATTGCATCTCACAATTCGATCAAGAAAATGCTAGGTTTTGTTACGCAAAGTTAGCGCAGACTAAATCTGATAACGCATCAGCATCTGTTGGCCGTTCAATTCAGGGTAGACATATTGATTCATCTTCTTCAAGTTCCAAATTTTTGAAATGCATACCAAAGTTATCTCGATCGGGATCATTCACCTCGAAGGCCTGGATCTCCAGATAGAAAAGTAGGAATCAGGGCTGAGTACTGCGGATTGAGAAGCATTTTTTAAACGTAAATGCTCCGATCAGATCTTGTATAAAAAATGTCACTTCGTTGCTGTTGGAAAATGATTTCAAAGCTATTTGAATTTAGTTTTAAATGTACAATTTTTAATTCCTATAATGTTTAAGGTTTAACGTAATGTATATGCTAAAATAGGAATCTACTTGTAAGAGGTTGTAACGGAGACGACTTATTTAAGAATCTGGGCTTTGAAAGAGTTGTGGTTAGAGAAGAAGAAGGCAGAGATAAGGACGACTTTTTTTTCAGGTTCTACACAACCGGTTCGAAAGTGAATGCAGAATCTGGAGGTAAGGCACGACATCTTAACAAACGATGTATGTGGGATGGCTATCCTCGCAGGTAAAACGGTGCGGCTGGAGTGCTCTAACGGCGAACGGCATGATTCGGGAACTAAAACTGTGCATCGGTGCACAAAGGAAGGAATTAGCGCACTATGAAGAATTCTCATCTTAGAATGAAATAAAGGTGGTTGTAATCTAAGCACACATACACACACACACATACACGGCCGCTAATCGCGCTAACTACAGCACTGTAAACAATTAATTTCTTTTTTAATAACTGTAAAAACAGAGCGTAGAATGCACATCAAAAATGTTAACTCAGGTCGCCGGCAAGCATGAGGTCTTCAATCTACAGCTCAAATTTCGAGAAAACGCTAAAACACTTTTTCTTGGGTCGATGCATGCGAAATGGCCGATTTTGATTAGAAAATTTTACAGATCATAACTTCGCATGGAAGCATATTTATTAATATAAATAAACGCCATTACAAATAGTAACCTTTTTCTAACGCAACAATGGCTTAGACATTCAGTCTTTGTAAAAATCAAATCTACAAGAATTAGCGAAACATAAGAAAACGTTTCGACATCGTCTTGGTTGCGACTTTTTTATCGTTCACATGATGATCCAAACGATTGAAAAATGAAAATTGGTAAAGGACAATCTTTGTAAATTCGCTGGATGTGGCAGAGTTTTGTTTCCGGATTCATCCAGTTTCTGAAGAACAATTTTTGAAACATACTCCCCCAACTTATTGTGCGGGTGGTGGTAGACTGGAGGGCGTTTGGTGTTCTACTAGTGCAGTAATCTTTTGTGCTCAATAATGGATGCTAGAGGCTACATTACTGCATGTTGTACTGACTACGCAAAAGCCTTTGACTCTATCAACCTGAGCCTTCTGCTTTCAAAACTCCAGACCTACGGCATTGATGGGTGCTTTTTAAGGTTTTTGCAATCAATGCAAACTGGAAAATTGAAATGGTTATGGTTAACGATGCTGTTTCGAATACCTACGAGACTTTGAGCGGGGTTCCTCAAGGAACTTGGAACCTTTAATGTTTCTGCTCTATATAAATGCCTAATTGCCTTCTTTTCGGCGTGTCGTGTTCCATCTATGCTGACGACTCCGAAATCTATTCCATTAATAATCCTAATGTACTTCAGCAAGGTTTAGATGCCGTACACGCATGGTCTACGAAGTGGATGCTTGACATCTCACACGAAGAAAACTTTAGTTATGTGCATCGGGAGCTCTCACCCAAAAGATTTTTCGTTTTTCTTAGGAAATAAAATTTTAGGAAACACAAAATTTGTACGAGACCTGGGCATCAAATTCTCCGATTCACTTTGTTTCGAGGACTATATTGATGAAACAATAACTACGGCATATAGATGATCCAACTTCGTTTTGCGAGCTTTTCAAGCTCACAGTATGTCTGCACTTTTCTTTTTTCTTATCCGAACCAGTACCCTGCGCATCAATAGCCGCTTTACGCCGCAGGCGATCCTGCAACGTCTGCAGACTTCCCACAACCTTGCGTGCCGTGGCTGGGCACAAAGAACGAGCGGGTGCAAAACTGGGACCCAAGTCCAACACCGAAAGTGCGCCCGATGACAACGCAAGGTCACCTATGACGGTGACCCGTGGGCTGCATAAGTCTTCCCCACTTCCTCCAGCGTCTGGGCCGTTATGGTCTAACTGATTAGCCATAGAAAATTGTTTGGTTACGGCATCGTTTTGAATCTAAAAGCCTAGTGAATCTTTCCCGCAGTTTTACTTTGGCATTAGAGCGGATAGAATCACAGATGTTCTTCGACTCACCCACGATCCTCCTCCAAAGGCGACTCGGCACGTACTTTTCACAGCATGATTCCTTAGCGACACATTTCTTCAGCATAGCATACATGTGGTCTCTCTTAAAAGAAATGCATGTCTTCAATATATGCATGTGAATGGAGAAAATCTTCCTGTCGTCCTTTGGATGGTCGCATGCACCGAACAGTCGTTTACGTTGTATGAAGTTTGGGATGACTCCCTCGCGTCGGCAGCGACACAGAAAGTGGATGGTTTGCCTCGCCAAGACGATCTTCTGTCTTAGCGAGAGGACTTCCATGACGAGTCGACTGCTGCTTGCTGGTACGTCTCGCAGTAGATTCCATGTTCGACTCTCGATGAACCTTGGCATCCTTGATGTTGCTATAGATACCCATTAGGTCCCTAAGGCGGGTGGTCCCCCGGGCTCTAAGCTCATTCACCCATCTTTCGTCCAGCCAGGGTGACGGTGGACGCCTTTTGTCCACATCTAAGGTTAGCCATGTTTTCGACTTCTTTCGGCATCGTTTTCGTAGTCTCTTAGCCTTTTGGATGGGTTCCTGCAGAATGAAATGGCATTTGGGAGGGTAGCTTCTCAGATGACTTCGACTTTTCCAGGCTCTGAAGAAGGCGACGACGCCGAAACGTAAGCCGCAATAAAGAGTTGTACCAATCTTGGCTACGCTGAACAAACCACTCGTCTATAGCGACACTTTTCGAATACTTGAATAATTTTTGCTTTCTGGGAAATTGCGAATATTCGAATGGTTTCGAATACCGAAAATTTTCGAGCATTCGAAATCGAATATATTCGAAAAACGCAATTTTTCTGAATACTCGAATTCGAATACATTCGAAAAACGCGATTTTTTGAATATTCGAATTCGAATACATTCGAAAAACGCGATTTTTTGAACATTCGAATTCGAATACATTCGAAAAACGCGATTTTTTGAACATTCGAATTCGAATATTCAAATTCGAATGAAAATCATTCGAATACCTATTCGAATGGGTCATTCGAGCATAAGTATAGTGGGCAACGCGACAGGAGGTACACCAGCCTGGGGGGCGTGGCGTCAGGAGGTACACCGCTGTTCTGTGGACCGTAATCTTTTGTTTTGCGTGTCAAAGGTTTCGTAAAGCAGCCGTTAGAGTTACGGTGAAGCCTAGGGATTGGTGGTGGGTGAGCAAGGGAGATGAGAGGAAGATCGCATGCCCCTAGCAGGAGACGGGTGTACTTTCTGAAAGTCCCCCGGATGCGTGGTCAGTAAAGCGATAGAGTTTTGGCACGCTGGAACCGATCCCAACAGTACTCAAGTCAATTGCTCCCGAGGGGCCCTATTCATCAACGACTTACAGTAATTTAGAAAAAAAGAAAATACAGACGCAATTCCTAATAGCGCGGCTTATCAATCGATATGATGAAATGTTGCGCTTAATAAGCCGTGCTATCAAGGATTTCTGCTGTATTTTCTCTGCTAAATTGCTGTAAGTCGTTGTTGAATCGGGCTCCTGGAGTTCCCTTCCTTGCCCAATTCGGAAGCAGATGAAGTGCGGATCTGTGAACGAAATAGGAGTTAAGACTGCATTTACATTCGCTGTGTGTAGCTATTAGCCACACCTGCACGCCGCCACATGCTATAGTGATCCCTCCAAGAACCATAGCGCATTCGCCGTATGTAGCTACGCGCCACGCCGCGCCAACAGGACTCACCTTGAATCTCTTCCCTCACTCTCAGCTTTTCGTTACCTGTTACACACCCAGGTCCCCCTACAATCGGTTCTCCTATGCCGGTGTTGCTGATGCAGGGTTGCGGTAACAGAGGTGTGAAAGCCTCCCTCGTTGCTGTTGTTGCTTTGCGGTATGCTTCATCATTACGGCATCGGTTGCGCAACAGCAACAACGGCAGTGTGAAAGCCGCTTAACGAGTGCATGGCTGTTGTTCGCAATGGGTGCGGATCTTGAATCGGTTTTATCTAACGAGTCCAAGAAGGTGGCATAATTGTAGCGATACCCTACATGTTTCATCGCCATTCGTGTGCCGGTTAGGCTTGATTTTTGCGCTGTATAACGAACATACCAGACCGCTTTTTTCAGCTTATTTCACGTGCGTTGTCAACTATGCCGTTGTCTATTTTGTTTGTTTTTTTCCCGTGATGGATGAGATGCAGGTTAGATCTCAACGCCGTTGTATACTTGCGGCCAGCTTTTTAGCAACGTCGCACTGAGGATGCACATCAACCGCACGTGCCCAATTCAGATCCCCATCTTCAAGAATCACGCATCTCTGAAACATACCTCAAGGTGGACTTCGTTGACTCCAGGTTCTAGCTCGCACTGAAGCTTGCGCTTCAACTCAGCCCTATCGTTAAACACTACCACTCGCTCTAGAGGCAGTTCACGACACTGCTTCTTTTGCACGGATGTGTCGCCCTGATCGGACATTCTAAACAAAGACAGCTCATCTAGATGAGGCAAGTGAATGCTGGTGAAACAAAACCGTAGAAACTACATCACGAAAAATCACCCACAGCCGCTTGCACAATCAAAATGAACCACCTCCGCATGGGAAGGTTAACGTTATTTGTTATTCGAATCAGCTAACAAAAAGATAAGGAAGAGAAAATACACCCCTCAAAGGTGCATTGGAAGCGTGCATGCTGTTTGCGAAGAGATACTACTGTTTAAGGGAATCTGAGGAGCAATACGGCAATAGGAGGTTTGATATCTCTAATGATTCACCTATGATGTGACAGAGCGCATTCCAGGTGGATCAAAAACGCAAACTACGATCGTCAATGCATCGAATTTAAAAGAAGAATCAAAAGAAAGCACTCACCCAGCTGCGTTACGTTAGGTGTCTCAAATTACTGTAGGGGCGGAGCGACGCGCTCGATTACCGTAGGCAGACCGGGTGCCGCGCCCGCCACGGACGAGGTTTCACTACAAGATTAGGCGAGTTGAGCAAAGCGCGCATTGCTGCCGTGGAGCAGATTCCGTGCGAAAGCAGACCTGACCTGATTCATTCCTATTTTTGCTCAGTTTTGGGTTCGACCACATGCCGCTTCTGAGATTACAAAGACGAAATGATAAAAGGAGCAACACGCCAAGTTTCATCCTTTTTATACTTCTCCAACGTTCGACAGCTTCGTAGCTTTTGCTCAGTCCATGTTCTATTTTCAGCTTTTCCTATGCGTTTTCTTTTGCTTGTTTTATAGTTTGTTAGTTAAGTTCGATCTTTACTAGCATGTGGCTAATTCGATCTTTATTGTCTTCGTTAAAGTGTGTAATACGACGTTTCCTTTTCCCTCCCCCCCCCCATCAGAAACACCCAGATCCCCCAAGGATATGAAAACTAGAAGAGCAAAAAAAGAACAACGTTTTCAATTACTACACTGCAGCAGAAAATCTGCTCCACAGCGCATAGTCTGCTCTGTTCATCCGTTGCACCTGGGTTCGTACGTTAGGTGTCTCCGTGAGTTACGGTTGCCCGCCACCGCCTCCTATTACGGCAGCGTGGCGGGTGGTTGATAGTAGGATTTGCTAATTGTCCAACCTCCCACCCCCCCCCCTCCACCCGTAATGAACAAAATCTACTCTTTGAGGATGTATTGGAAGCGTGAATGATCTGCGCGACAGGACACTTGTTTTAAATGTTTCGTGGATTTGAAGAGGACTTCACCAGAACGATTGAATCGGTGCGCCTTTTTGCAAAATAAAATTGTAAAGTGTACATCTGCGTAAAAGTGGTTTAAAATGTAATTTTTTTATCAACAGCAATGAGAATGACGTTAAAGTGGAGCTCGAGGCTTCTGACATTTTAGGCCCGTGCTCTCTGATTGAATAATGAAGTTCTAGTGCATGTCTCCATTCTGTAACACTTTCATAATGACTTCTGTAACACTTTCATAATGTCTTTCCTTTGATAGATTGTTGGTGCATCTTGTTGAGGAGAGGGATGCCAGTAGAAAACCGATGTTAATACAAAAGGCGTTCTATCCTAGTGGTTGACACTTCATTCATGGTCAGACTTTTTATAGCGATAGTAAAATTATCGGGGATGAGTCACCCTGTTTGTGTTTGCTTCCCATTTCTAGCGGTTCCCCTTCCGACAGTGATAGATACCAAATAGGTTCTGAATTGAAATTTTTATAAAAACTTTTGTGTGTTGTTCCTATACTTCAGACTCTTTCAATTCTATCCGCTATATGTCATAGTCATTTGACATCACTCACCTAGCAAGAACACGTTCTTGCTAATTCTTACCCAGAGATAGCAACCCTGTGTACGATGGAGTACCCTTCCTCACAGCGACACTCCTAATTAGTCACATGCGTAGATAAGTTAGTATCGTCCTAGTCAACGAATTAGAAAAAGACTCATGAAGATGGGCTCTGTTGCTTCTGCTATGCTACATGTATCTCTTCAAAGACCTGTGGCGCTGAACAATCAGAACTATTGCCGCATCTTCACTTCACCCCTACCCGTTTTTACCCGATGAAGTGTGCCACGTCGACTTCAGCACTCAACTGATCATTACTACGAGGAGCACCGACGTTCTAAGGTGCCGGTGGATTGAATCTACTAGCTACCCGTTGGACTTGTCATAATCGTTTTTTTAAATGAATTAGTTGAAAGTTAAACAATTTGAATTGTAGTTCCTGTAGCAAACTGTATTGTATCCGTTCGCAGTGAAAGCCGTCCGCCATTCCTCTTGTCATAACGTTCGCCACGCTCCATCACGACTCTTCAAGGACACACACGCTGGGAGGCGCCCCGGTCCCGACGCGCAGGGCATACTGTCGCGCGCATGCGCCGCGACGCACTATAAACGCCTTCCCGCGCGCACCCAGCAGTCTCCGGCTTCGTCGTCGCATCGAGCGGTCGGTCCGCGCTCCGTTACGGTACTTCGTCATCAGCGCAGTGTCCACTCCACCAGGACTTCGACTCGACCAGCCGTGCAGGACTCCAGGACGACCAGGACAGGACGCGCAGAAAGACAACAGAGGTAACCGCAGAGGCCGGCCAAGCCACCACCCTCGGAAGCGCTGGCTCCAGAGTAGGAGCGAGGAAGGATCTGCGGCTTGCGCTTGGGGCTGACCCGTAGGTAACGTGGCGGGGCTCAGCCTTAACTCGTTGGCAATTGTGTTCCATATTGACGTGCACTGTGTATGTATATAGGTTGCCATGAAGTATAATGTCTGATGCGCATTGTCATGTGACTCGAGAGTGGGAATGGCTTTATTCTGAGCGCAGTGGTAAATACTGCAGAAGGTCGGCTGGACGCGAGTGATGTGAAGATGGGCGAGAGTCGCCGGGATGCCAACGCAGGTGCAGTCTGCGCAGGAGATCCTAACTAACATCCGCATTGGTATGAGGTGTGCTAAGTAGGGGCAACAAGGGCCTCACCCTTACGTGGCAGGTTATGTAAGAGCTAGCGCGCATAGGTGAGACCTCGACACCGGTTGTGCGTCAACGTGACCTCTGGTTGAGGGCCGCATGGGTTCTACCACCGATGCAGCGGACTCACCCGCGGCACGACACCTCTCATCCATTTTTAACGTTCAAGTGCGAGGCCGAGCTTGATTAACTCATCGCTTCTCTGACACTTGACTCAATAAAGTGTTCCTTTCAAGAGATCGTTACACTTCACTATTTCATTGTACCACAAAATGTAATACGCAACGAGGTTGACGCTATCAAGTCGAAAATGCAATCTATTTGAACTCCATAATCGAGGAACATTGTTTTAAATGCTACTCCTTCAATATTGATCTGCAAGCAGTTTGCAGTACACACTGCATACTCTACTGCAGCTGCAGTAGAGTATGGGCTATTCAACATCTTCAAATATTTCGTCTCGTTTCTCCACTTACTTTTATGCGCCGCAAAAACCGATTTTCTTTGGAGAGAAGCCGAGGTGTGGCCACTGCTTGATGAGCTACTGTTGTCGGTTGGTTATGCCATTTGCTCAAAGAGTTTCTTATTTAATGGGCTGCAGTTGTTGCTAAGTGCAAAGGAAGGAGTGTTGATCTTCACTAAGCATGGTAAGTACATACCTGTCGAATATCTCATCAGGACAAATTTATCGCAGTAACCTCAGCCACTTTCTTCAGATAGTAATACACGCCACAGCCAGCGCCACCTCCGACTGTACCACTAATATTTAGAGGGAGATAAAATATTTATTTGTAGGCTCTAGAGCTTACAACCTCGATACCAGCCACTTGAGGCCTAAAGAAATTGAATTGCGTTATTTATTTATTTATTGCACTCAGAGGTACGTTTTACAATCGAACGAAGCAGACTTATAACAGTAATAGAAAATTCGAATAGCTTCTGGACGCAGCATGCAATCTACATCAAAAGGGTGGCGGAGAGGTTTAAAATAATATTGTTCATACAACAAAAACTTAGTGGCCTGCTTCGAGACTCAAACCATGGATCGAGCAGGAGCGCGCGGAGCACACGGCCTCTGCTCCGACAGAGCTAATGTAGAGACAAAACGAGATCGTTTGGGTTTATCTTCTTCAATATTCAACTTTTAGCACTGAGTTTCTGGCTTTAGGTCAGAATTGCCAGCGCGGTTGAGTTGTTTGGTCGGGTAAGTTGCAAAGATATAACTTTGAAGCATTTTTAGGCCTCTGAGGACGACGAGACGGTCGAAACATCAGGCCAATACGCATTCTATCTAACAACCTCGTAGCCCAGAAGAACTGAAAGAGCTTGACAACTGCTACTGGATTCGATGATTCTTGAAATATGAATAAACCGAAGAAGCGGAGCAGCCGAATGCTGCATAGCGCTTGTCAGCCGTAGTTGCAGACTACCAACTAAAGAACTAGACGGTCGAAACATCAGGCCAATACGCATTCTATCTAACAACCTCGTAGCCCAGAAGAACTGAAAGAGATTGACAACTGCTACTGGATTCGATGATTCTTGAAATATGAATAAACCCAAGAAGCGGAGCAGCCGAATGCTGCATAGCGCTTGTCAGCCGTACTTGCAGACTACCAACTAAAGAACTAGACGGTCGAAACATCAGGCCAATACGCATTCTATCTAACAACCTCGTAGCCCAGAAGAACTGAAAGAGCTTGACAACTGCTACTGGATTCGATGATTCTTCAAATATGAATAAACCCAAGAAGCGGAGCAGCCGAATGCTGCATAGCGCTTGTCAGCCGTAGTTGCAGACTACCAACTAAAGAACTAGAACTTCCAGTTCGACGGAATATTCTACATGAGGATTGCTCCGTTGTTAGCCATCGTCTATTTGGACTGTATCGAGAGAAGGTCACTGACGAAAGGAATTGTATTCTACAAGCGTTACATAGACGATGTTTTCGTCATTGGCTCCACTGCTCTTGACCTGGATACGACACTTGATAATTTCAACTCTTGTGATCCTAATATCCAGTTCACGGTAGAGTCTCCCGATGAAAATGGATTTCCCCGTTCCTTAATACCAAGGTTTGGATCTACCATGGCCGCAAGGAATTCGTTTTGTGTAAGAAACCAGCATCGCAGAATGTTCTCCTCCACTCCCAAAGTGAACATCTCTTGTACATGAAAGTGAATGTGATAAGAAACCATATCGTCACGAAGGATAAAACGTGTACTGAAGAATCTATGGAAGCAGAGACGAACATTTCGAGGATTCTGGAAGAAAATGGCTACACCACAACAGAAGCCAGGTCCTGACGACCACATTTCATCCCGGGGGAGTACCGTTGGTCTTACCGTACGTTAACGAACGAATTGCCACGGACGTCAACTGAGACGTGAAAGCGTCAAGACTTCCAGTTAAACTCGTTTTTCGACTGCCGCCAAATCTGAAGAGCCTGCTTACTGCATCAAGAATCTATGAAGAGAAATGTGGCCGAAACAACTGCCCACATGCGAAGGCTGTGACCTGATACACAGTGCCACCTAGTTCACAGATTTTATTGGTTAGAACTATATAGGAGAAACGATGCGGCCGCTTTACAGACGCTTGGACGAGCATGTGCGAGCGTCGCGAAACCCTGCATCTTACCCTATGAACAGCTTTTCGCGACACCGCACCCTCCACCACACTCGCGAAGACCCTCCTGCAATTAAAGTTAACGTATTACACGGCTCACTGATAACTCTGCTAGAAAGGAAGCTTCTCGAAGCCTTTACAATAAAGAGGCTGAACCCCGAAATTAACAATAGGGATGAGCAGACCGAGGCGTTGAAGCTTATCATGTAGAGATTAAGAAGTTGGGCGGCAACGTTGTTTACAGTAACTTTATTTGTAAGGAGCATCGCTGTGGTGAGGCTTTGTTAGCGAGGTCTGCTTGGTTGATGTTGTACCGTTATTATTGTATAGTCTGATGATGGTAATCACTATGTGTAATGTTATTAAAGGCCTGAGGAAGCTGTTAAGCAGTGAAAGCTCGCCAATAAAGAATATTGGAAGAGTCTCAATTGTGCCAACTCTATCGAATTACGTATGAAGCTCAGGGATAGCTCTATTCTACCATTACCAGTAGTGTTTTGGAAACAACTCCAAATAATGATTCCTTTGCAGTTTGTCCAAACACTGAGCATTGCCTTCTGAGTAAGGAGTTCCGGTTTTAGCGTTGTCACCCCAGATTCTCTACGTGCGAGCCACTGGCACCTCCGAGCGTGATTTACGTAAAGAACGCACTTTTTAGCATCAGTGTGAGGCAATGTTGTCGACTGCAAATTCCGACGAGAAGTCATAGGTTCATGCACGCATCTCTCCTCACTTGAGGCTGGTGACAGCTCCAATCATGAGGTATCCATGCGCCATATCTTCACGCCTTCAAGGCGATGCAGATGAGCAGCTATTGCATCATGACGACACTCGAACGAAGTTCCTCTGCGAGCTCACGGGTGGAATTCCGTTCAATTCGATCCAGAAAACGCTCGTCATTCCCATCAACCGGCCGACCAGATCGTGGTATGGCACTCAAGTCAATAGCGCCGTTTTTAAACTTGCCGAATCAAACTTTTGCCGTGTTGTACGAGAGCGCTGAAGGCTGCTCATTGTGTCACATTTATTTCCTACCACATTGATTGAACTGGGTGTTTTCGAAATTCGTAAAGTAGGAGCAGTCGATCTTCTGGGGAGTCAAGGACGACTTTTTTCAGACATAATCGTGGCGGAATCTTAGGAAAATTTGCCTAAATGTAGGCTTTGGGCCATCCTTTATATATTAGGACGAAAGGTTCCAGGAAAATTTTCAAAAATTTGACAAGGTGCAGAAGCGAAACTTCTTCGTCAATCTAATAAATACGATATGAAAAGCAACAAAAATCAATGGGAAGCGATGAAATGGTGAATATAGACCAGCTACTACCATCTTCCGGGCCGAAACCACAGCCCGTAATCAGCACGACTGCTAGACCACTCTAATGGTGTAGGTACGACTCACTTCAATATTCACTTCGTTGTTGCCTGATTCGAGCTCGCACTGAACCTTACGAGTCAGTTCCGCCCTTTCGGTGAACACGACCACCTGCTTGAGAAGCAGATCTCGACACTTTTTCTTTTATGTGGCTGGTTTCAGCTGGTCATCCTGAAAGAAGCTAGCCATTGGAAATGCTAGTTATAGCAGAGTATTACATATGTAACATTTTCATGTCAAACTGGACACTTTTCAAATCAAATTGGACAATCTTCTAGGGTAGCCTAAGTCCTCTGAAATCAAAAGAAACTTTTCAAAATCGAAATGGCCTTCAGGCAGGTTAAACTACAGACTCAGTAAGGAGGTTAGAACTATTTTTGGTTCATGTCGCAAAGATGGGCAGCATTGGGAGGTGGCTGCGCGCCTTCCAATCGCAGTCAAGCAGGACACCAGTCCAAGAACATGTCACATGCTAACCAGTCAGAATGCTGATCCTGCACATCCTCTCTGAATGGTGTGCCATTTTAATGCCATCTGATTGGCGGGCTCCTTTCCACCTCCGAATCGCGGCATGTGCTCAATTTTTTGTTCAGGAAAAATTTGGGATAACTTTCCTTAGGAATTTTTTGGTTCACCTGCCCCAATCAAGGGTCTACATTTAACGGTTAACGAATTTAACGAATTAACGACATTCTTCGTTAAAATCTGGCTTAACGACTTAACGGAAGAAATTTAACGGAATTTTTAACGGACTTTTTTCTCAGTGAGTGTATCACATTTAGTCTCAGTCTTCACTAATTTTACAGGCCTCACCCTACCGATTAGGGCTGTTCCTAAAAAAATCCATTGAAATCTGCAAGAACATTTCAATATTTTCATGAATTTGTTCTGAATTTTTGGAAATCATGCATTTTGGCGGCGTGTTGCGCAGTCGGGGGAGGTGCTGGCTGTCGCGTACGCCCGACACAGGATTCCTGGTTCGGGTTTCCTGCCCAGATCACCAAGCCGTCCATCCCACCGGGGTCGGTGAAATGGTAGCAGACTTCTTTGGGAAATACAAAGCACAGCGTCATCATTGGCTGGTCACCGCAAGTATGGCCAAACGCGCCGCATTCAAATCGCCTTCACGACATCCCGTAGATGTAGGATGCGTGGCACACCCCGAAAGGGTTGACAACGCCGTCCTTTGTCCTTATTTTTTGATGCATTTTGGAGCTAGAAATTTCTTCGCCGAGCCCCCAAGCACGTCAATGAAACAACAAAGATATTGGTCTAACCTCCTCGTAAGATAAGCCTATCCTCATTTGGCGCTGCTTACATGAAAATACTTATGCTCGCCATCTGTAATAGTTGAGGCGGAAAGGATGTTTTCGCCAGCTGGGCGTATTTTAAACGATTTAAGAAAACGCTAACAGCAAAAGATTGGAAAACCTGGACGGTAACACGACGTGTCACGCCTTTTCGGCGTGTGGGACTACGTGACACGATGTCGTGCCACGGTTTCGACGTTGCAAAAAAAGGATTGGTCCCACGCACCAGGCTCTCGAAAATCGTGCGTTTGACAACGTGATAACATTCCACTGACAGACTTTTAATTGTACTTTTATTAATTCTTTCTCTACTTAGTGGGCTGGTGCCCGCATCGTGATTGCATATACTCGTAGGACAGTCACACAAAACTTCGCAAAGAACTAGGTGGAGCGGGGGAGGGGGGTCTCGGGGTTCTGCCTGTTCTCACACTTTAAGATGCCTTGTCGTTGATCATTTTTAATGATGATCCCAAACCGGTTCTTATTCTACACCCTGTATATAGTTTATTGCTATAGACCTGTTTATTTTGTTGTGTTTGTCGATGTTGAATTGTTTATTCTACGCTGCAGTGTTACACACCATTTCAGGAACTTTAGTTGTTGACCTCGAACTTGAAACGTTTGACTTGAAAGGCTTTTCTTCATTTTTTTCACTCGAAATAATGGTTTGCAGTTAATTGTGTTTTTTAACGAAATTTAACGATTTACCGCAAATTTAACAAAAATTTTCCGTTAAAAATTTCGTTTAAAAAATTTAACGCACAGAAATTTCTGTGCACCCTGGCCCCAATAAGTGTAATGGTTTTATAAAATTTTTTATTTTTTAGAAAAATAACGAATTAAAATTTGTCTTAAACCACAGCAAGAAAATAGCCATATAGCTTATTAAAAGATCAGATCGGACCATACACTTTAAAAGCTCGTCGCGATTTTCATTTGATTGACAGTGCCAATGCTGCTTGCATGAAGTGACAACGTGGAGACAAGTTTTATTTGCCATTGTCAAGTTCCACGCAAACAAAAATTCTGCTATCGAAAAAGAGAAAATGGCAACGTGCAAGGCAGACACCTGCACTGCGCTATCTCTTCTTAACCCTTTCACGACATTGTCCGTCGATGTTCTCGGACACCATCAAAAAATAGGTCATAGAAATTGATAGTAATACAATATTAATCATTGAGTTCACTGATATCTACCGTCAGAATGGTCCATGGAAACTTCTTTCGTTACTGTTTTATTTATTTATTATCTTATTCATTCATATACAGCGCGCGGGAAAAATAAGCACTGTCTCACGCGGCAGTCGTGTGAAAACGCTTTAAGGTAATGTCGAGCCACGTTATGTAGCTAAATAGACAAAAATTTCATGGCAATTCAAGCGGTGTATCCACCTTTTGTAGCGTGTGTAGCGCAGTCGGAGGAGGCGCCGACGGTCGCGTGCACCCGATACCAGGTTTCTGGTTCGGATTTCCCGCCCAGGCCAACCAAGCCTTCCATCCCTCCGGGGTCGGTGAATTGGTACCAGACGTGTCTGGGAAGGATAAAGCGCTGACTTGTTCATCGGCTGGCCACCGCAAGTCATTGTGTGGCCAAATACGCATTCATATCTCCTCCACGACATCCTGTAGAAATAGAATGCGCTGGCGCATTCCAAAAGAGATTGAGTAACGCCGTCCTTTGTCCTTTATCATTTATCCTATCCACCTTTTGGGACAAGTGAATCATACATCTTCAGACAGGGTCGTGGGCCTCGCTTAAACATCCATCGCCGGGCGACGCGATTCGAGCGGAGCGATGCATCCCTTCGCGTCGCGCTGTTTCGGACGACGATGAGCTCTCCTGACTATTGCTTACCCGGTCACGCGATTACGCACCATTGCGTACTTGCACACACGTCTACACATTTCCAGGGCCACTGCATAGAACAGCTGGAGCAGCAATACCCAAACCACCGCGACCAATCGCATCGCGCCGATTTCGACAGCGGCGCGATTGGTCGTGGGACCACGCGATTCACTCCGACCGAGTGACGTCGACGCTGAACGACGCGATCAATCAATTTGGCCTCTATGGAGACGTTCAGACCACGATTGTGGAGCGACGCGACGTAGTGATAAACACCTTATCGATTTTATCGATTTTTCGCGTCGCTCGATCGCTACGATCGATATGCAAGATTATCATAACATCGTGTCGCGCTGCGATGGAACTCCGAACGACCTCTGGCCGAGGCATACATCCATCGCCGCGACGCCATCCCGGCGCTCTGTTTATAGCCAGTCCTCCGCACCGAATAGTCAAAGGGAACTCTGCAGCAGGAGCAGCAACAGCGGCGGCCGGCATGCGCGATGGCTGCCCGAGCCCATCGCTGGCATGGCATACTTTTTCGCCCCGCAAGGTGCTTTGTCATCGCCGTGGGGCTCCCTTGTAAAGCGATGATGGAAACTCCACATCCTTTCGCGTTGCTCTGCAAAACTCATCGCTGCTGTTCCACCGTGGCTATTGGGTGTATGCAGGAGGCCTACACATGGCATCTCGTCGCGCGGCGACGGAAGTATAGATGGGGCCAAACGTAGTTAACTACTCAATTGGTAATCTATACTGAGCCTTCTAGAGATCACCTAGGTTACTTTGGAAAATTTTCTCAGAAGGTTTGTAAGGTGTCCAGCTTGACATGAAATCCTACTATAAATAACTGGCTAATGTCATGTGTCCGTCACGAGGAGGGGACTGAAGCCAAGAGATGCCTACGGCAGTGCGGCGTATCCGGGCTTCTTTTGAGCTTAACTATGGGCGATTGCTGGCGAACTATATACTTGGCGGTATAGAGAATAACATTGGGTAACAGTCATAACAGGTCACCAACGTGGCTATCTACCGTACATTGCCGATCACAGAACATCGTTGATAAGACGGACATGGTGGAATCTGTTGGGGGAATGACTATATACACCCAGGGGAACCGGTGTAACCTACTTATCGTTGCTGGCTCGTCCGACTCCGCCTAGACCACCGTCTGGTATCTCCGTCCGACTCTGTCCAAACCACCGTCCGACACTCCGTCCAGACTACCGTCAGACGCCTCGTCTGACACCTCCGTCCAGACTACCGTCCGACACCTCCGTCCAGACCACCGTCCAGTACCTCGGTCCAGACTACCGGCCGACACCTCCGTCCAGACTACCGTCCAACACCTCGTCCGACACCTCCGTCCAGACTACCGTCCGACACCTCCGTCCAGTCTACCGTCCGACCCCTCGTCTGACACCTCCGTCCAGACTACCGTCCGACGCCTCGTCTGACACCTCCGTCCAGACTACCTTCCGACAACTCCATCCAGACTACCGTCCAACACCTCGTCCGACACCTCCGTCCAGACTACCGTCCAACACCTCGTCCGACACCTCCGTCCAGACCACCGTCCGACACCTCGTCACACACCGTCCTGACCACCTTCCGACGCCTCCGCTCGACACCAACGAAGTTCTCAACGCTCTGTGAGTGATCTCGTATTCCGATACGGTTTGATTGCTTGTATTTGTATTTGTTGACTTCTGTTGACCAATAAAAGGAATAAATTACCGCTTGGCAGCCGAAACAACTCTAGGCGGCGGATCACCCAAGTTTACGATATATTCAGTGGGCAACGCGTCAGGGTATGAATGGGGATCAAGGGCAGAGCGTGGGGGTTCAGAAAACGTGCTGAAGACGTCGTGGACATGCGTAGGGATTCAGAGCACGTGAAGAAGAAGTCGTCCAACGTCCGCATGGATTTAGAAGACATGCCGCAGACGTCGTCCAACGTGTATTGGGGTTCAGAAGGCGTGCAGCAGACGTCCAACATGCACAGAGATTCCGAGTAATACCAGTAGGAAAAGGAACAGTGAAGAGGGAGTAAGCAGAGGAGAACGACAAGAGGGAGGGAATAAGGGGAAACAATATTTTCCCGGACGACAAGTCGTCTCCATTGAAGAATTCCGCGCCCCATTCGACCGCAGGCACTCTCTGAGCTCTATTTCTTCCCCGGGCTATTTCTCTACGCCTCCTGATTTTCAGGATCTTCGATGCGTTGGTGTATATTTCGTTAGTCGAGTGCGTGTTTATTTTATGTATTTAATGGTAAAGGTTTAATTATCCAAGTTTGAGGTGATCTTCAACGCGTGTGGTCGCAACTCTAGCTCTCTATCTAAATTCCGCATGGCAGTGCTATTCTGTTGGATCACTTTATTCTCTCAATATAGTCCTATGTATAGTAAGTGCGTGGACCCAATATAGTCGCCAATATTTATTAGCAGCGAATATGACAGCGGACTCAGGTCGGTAAGTCGATGGAGGTCGGGGGTGGTCCGTGGCTGGAGGGTCGGTCGTCCTGGGTCGTAGTCGAATGCGGTCGTCGTGGGGTCCTTCCGTGGCCAGCGCAGGACTCCGTCGTCGCCGCCGTCCGTCGTCGTCGTCGTCGCCTCTCTCCTCGCGCCGCCCCGCCGCGCCTCCGCCGTCTGAAATAACAACAGCTGATCGGAACGCTCTGAGTCCTAGAACGCTCAAGCACACTTCACTTACACCTCCCCTTTTTCACTAAAAGAATCTGACCCAGATTCTTATCACCTTGCCCCTTTGCCAAAAGGATATGAAACTAGCTCAAACGTAAGAAAAATTTATTACGGAGAAGAGAGTGTGAGCGAGTACAGCGATGCTGACCATTCTCGGTGGACAACGCCTTTCTCCTGCGACCAGTTGTTAGCTGTAGGGGAGTTACACCCAATGAGGGGCTGGACCCCGCTACCGTTTGCTACCGACGTTGTAGGGAGGGAGCGACCAGCCGAAGGGCCTGAAACATAGCGATGAGTGTGAGTAGCAGTCCACGCGTGATTTCCCTTTTGGTCATAGGTTGAGGTAACATTATTTGCTGCCACTGTGTGACACTGTGAAGGTAGCCCTGGTATGGAAGCAGTTTGTGATTAAGGGCAAGGTGTAGGTTACGTACCTTAGTCTGTGGCGAAGCAGTCGTTTAGCTTCGAAGCGGGGAGGATGCAACGATGGTCGCGAGCCCATTCCAGCACGGCGTTCCAGGTCGGGATTGTCGATAGGCCTTGCTGGTGGCCGAGAATAAATTGCCCGTGTCGGCATCGAGTCAGGGCGACCTTCATCCTGTGTCGATCATCGAGGAATTCCGCGGTCTCCGGCGACACGTCGGTTCTGGTCGTGAGAAGGATCACGACGTCCTTCTCCCTGCCCTGGACTGAATCGACGGTCGACAGGTCTACTCCTTTGCTCTTATGGAGGTCTCGAGGCGGCGGTGCTGCTCCTTATAGAAGGTGATTACGCAGATACTGTCGGCTGCAATACCGGCTGTCCTTAAAGTCTTCCTGAAACCTGACTTGTGAGTTCCCTGCTCGGGATAAGCAGTCGGCCAAGACGTTCGAGGAACCTTTAAGATAATGAATCGTTACATTGTAGCTTTGAAGCTCTACCACCCAACGAGCTAAGTTATCGTGCGTCTTATTATGTTTAAGGAGGTGAGTGAGCGGCTGGTGATCGGAATAAATGTGGGTTCTATTGCCATATATAATAGGTCGAAAGAAACGTATCGCGCTCACCATGTCGAAAAGCTCTATGTGGACGGTGCCCCATTTCTGCTGGGTTGCCGATAATGTTTTGCTGAAATAGCCTATGACGGCTAACCACTCGCTGCTACCAGTAAGTGCGTGGACCCAATATAGTCGCCAATATTTATTAGCAGCGAATATGACAGCGGACTCAGGTCGGTAAGTCGATGGAGGTCGGGGGTGGTCCGTGGCTGGAGGGTCGGTCGTCCTGGGTCGTAGTCGAATGCGGTCGTCGTGGGGTCCTTCCGTGGCCAACGCAGGACTCCGTCGTCGCCGCCGTCCGTCGTCGTCGTCGTCGCCTCTCTCCTCGCGCCGCCCCGCCGCGCCTCCGCCGTCTGAAATAACAACAGCTGATCGGAACGCTCTGAGTCCTAGAACGCTCAAGCACACTTCACTTACAGTATGTAGGGTTTCTGAAGACGGGTCACAGAACCCGTGGCACGTGTGTCGGGTGCAGAAGTGTTATAGACGTCGCGGCAACGTGGTTACATGTGAGTCTGGACTCATGCTACATGTGCATGCTTGACTCTCACTCCGTTTCTTTACCAGCACATAGGTAAGGAACTATTAGCAGGGATGGGGAAGGGGTGGAAACAAGAGGTAGGGAGAGTGACTATGGGATTCGGAGGAGTATCATTGCAGTCGTAAGCGGTGTCGACCAATACCGACTGATTTTAATTATGTTTTTGCAGATTGAGCACTTCGGATTGAGACTCTCATGATCTGTTTCTCGCCACGTAGAGAACGGGCACTTCGGGGAATAAATCGCGTACATGCGATAAAGGGTGGACAGGCTTCATAGGTGCAGTGAAGATTCTGTTTTACCATATCCCGCTGCACTAATCTATATAGTAAAACCTGATTTTTACTTAATAAAAGTAAGAATGCCTAAAGGAGAATGGAGGAAGATTGTGGTTGTTCTATTCTCGGGGCTTGGGAGCGAAGCCCCCAACCAGACGTTTGGCGGCCGCTAGACCGCTGAACGCCAGGTGGTATATAAACCATATACAGTGACTTGTTTCGCTTGAAACAATACTGCAGAGCTACCTGTACTTTTTAACGAAATTTAACGAAGAAATTTTGTTAAAAAACTAAATAAGTGACCAGAATTTAACGCCTACCCATGATTCCAATACCTGTGTAATCTGGATGAGGTCGGTGATATAATCGTGAAGCTTATTCATTACCAGTCGTTCAGCGGCCTAACGGCCGCCGACGACTGGTTGGGGGCTTCGCCCCAAACCCCGAGAAGAGAACGCTCCGAGCATCTTCTTTTCCCAACTTTTAGACCTTCATACTTTCACTGCGATATGCCTGTCGGTCGCATTGACGGCTTCTCAACGGCTTCGCCGTAGTAATAACTTTTCACCATCAATCTTAGCTACAACCTATGTCATGGTTTCCACAGGAAGAACACCTTAACTGCGTCGATTTCAGCAAGTTAGAAAGAAACAGAAAAAGTGAACGACATCCTATTATATAAAGCAGTCCATGTATAATTCGATCAATATCGATTGACGGTGATCGATACCTTAAAAACAAACTTTAGATTCGTGTTCGGCAACCTTGATTACCCTCAGGGCTAAGGTTTCGTGCCGCTAGAACGACATCCCCAAAAAATCGACATTATCGGTCGATATCGATTTGTCGACTTCAGATTCGTGTTCAGCGACCTCGATTACCCAGGGCTGATGTTTCATGCCGCTTGAAGGCCATCCTCAAAAAATCGATAACATCGACAGATATCGATTTGTCGACTTCAGATTCGTGTTCAGCGACCACGATTACCCCAGGGCTGAAATTTCGTGCCGCTTGAACGACATCACCAAAAAATCGATAATCTCGACCGATATCGATTGGTCGACTTCAGATTCGTGTTCAGCGACCTCGATTACCCCACGGCTAGAGTTTCGTGCCGCTTGAACGACATCGACAAAAAATCGGTAATATCGACCCATATCGATTGCCTCTCCTGCTGTGAACGCCTCCCGTCGATGATCATCTAAACGCTAAAGGCACGGTTGCCGACGTGTTCGGCACGTCTACGGCTCGCCCTGCACGGTTGCCAACGTGTTCGGAACGTCTATGGCTCGCCATGCACGGCTGCCGACGTGTTCGGCACGTCTTCTGAATCCCTACGCACGTTGGATGACGTCTTCAGCACGTCTTCTGAATCCCTACGCACGTTGGACAACGTCTTCAGCACGTCTTCTAAATCCCTACGCACGTTGGACGACGTCTTCAGCACGTCTTCTGAATCCCTACGCACGTTGGACGACGTCTTCAGCACGTCTCCTGAACCCCTACGCTGCGCACTTGGTCCACATTCATATTCTGACGCGCTGCCCGCTGAATATATCGTGAACATGGGTGATCCGTCGCCAAGTTATAAGCTCGCCAGCGATCGCAAATGGTTAAACTGAAATACAACCCGGCTGACATACGCCGCACTGTCGTAGGCATCTATTGGCTTCAGTCCTCCCTCACCGTGACGGACACGTGACATTAGCAGATTACATTTAGGTAAGATGAGTTGAAACATACTGATAAATTATAAGAAATGAAGGTGTGCGAACACTTGCAATGAACTGAGTAGCACAGTGAATAAGAGACTTATTATTTATTGTATGACGTAAGAACAACAATTGTAAAAATGCATCACTATTTCGGCCACAAAAATAATCGCAGCGTAAAATATGCAGATTCCGATGGAGTATTGCTGATTAGGCCCCGTTTAGGCCCCTGTTATACTCCCGCGGGAGCTTCCGCGGATGGGCGGAAATCGCGTCGGGACCCCGCGCCGGATCACTCGTCTCGCCACGCCCGCCTCCGCCGTGCACCATTGGTCCGCAGACGTTCCGCGGATGCTCCCGCGGGAGTATAACAGAGGCCTTATACTTCGTCGCGGCGCGACGCGACGCCACGTATAGTGGCCATATTGATTGTGCGACGCGATCGATCAATTTGGCCTCATTGCGTGGCCATCGCGTCGCGCTGCGACGAAGTATAAACGGGGCCTTAAGGCCGCCACAGACTTCTGCGGCGCCGCTCGGCGGCGCCTCTGCCCTATGCTTAACCATAGGGCAGAGACGCAGAGCTCGCCTCCAGCGGCGCCGCTGCCCTATGCTTAACCGCCAGCGGAGCCGCAGAAGTCTGTGGCGGCCTTTAGGGTACAACGTCAAATAAGTTTTTTCTTCAATGCTCAGTGGCGCTCCACTATCTCGACTGTCTCGTGCTTTGGATGCTTGACGACGTAGTTGATGTGGAGTTCAGCTCACTTGTCATCATGACCAGTGATAGTCCACTCGAGGATTCCGCCCTTCATGCGTGCGCGTCTATGAGAAGTTCAGCCGCTGATGTCAGATCGCCTGGAACAATAAGATTCTCGTTCGGAGATGGAATGAAGCGGATAGACGTATACCTTCCCCACTGTTTGCTGCTGCATCGAGCTGCGATGCCACCGCGTTGCTCAGTCACACCTACAAGATCGTGTTAGAAAGGTGGCTCTCTCTAGATACATAGAGAGCTGACCTTCACCTCTTCATCAGTGCTGCGCGGAATGTGTTTATTCACAGAAAGAAGGAGGGTTCAACTTCTTCTTGCACACATGGTTCATCTTTATTAGAAGATCAGATCAGAAAGTAACAATAACAACAAACAAACAACAATAACTATTAGGTTGTCCCATAAGTCCCCGCCGTTTTTTTTTCAACGATTCACTGCAAATTTCGCCGGCGGTCTCCTGCATAGCGCTGCATAGCTTTCGAAAGAGAATGATTTGCTCTATCAGAACTCGTATTGCATTTCTTTTTTCATCATGGATTTTGTCAATTTTTAGGTCGTTGAAGTGAAAAATGAAAAAGTGAAAAAATAGCCATTTGCACACTTGCTCTCTCCGCTTAGGTTTGTAATTTTTTGCGCAGTTTTTATAGCACTTGAAAGACAATGTCCTGTGCTACAAGAATATGTGTTAGTCCTATTTTCTCACTTGCCCGTTACTGATTTTTAGGCCATCAAATTGGGAATTCCGACTTTTCCGTCCGAATTTTTACCAAAACTCCGGTTCTGTGGTTGGACTTTTTTGCTTGGTGTTATATGTCGTTTGGAAGAGGATGTCTTGCTCAGTAAGAATTTGTGTCGCGTTTATTAACTCACGCTGATTTCTGTCGAATATCAACAACTGAAGAAGGAGATGGAGTTGCTGGTGAAGACGATTTTTCTCTTTTTGGCATTTTGTTGACATTCAATAGAAATCAACAAACGCAACACATATTCTTATAGAGCAAGATATTCTCTTTTGAATGACATATAACACCAACCCAAAAAGTCCAACCACAGAGCAGGAGCTGTCGGCAAAAATAACCACCCTCCTTCGGACGTCCCAATTTGATGATCTGAAAATCAATAAAGGACAAATGAGCAAATAGCACTAACACATATTCTTGTAGTACAGAACATTGTCTTCAAAGTGCTATAAAAAATTGCGCAAAAAATTACAAACATAAGCGGAGAGAACAATTGCGCAAATGGCTACTTTTTCACTTTTCACTTCAACGTCCTAAAAATTGACAAAATCCATGATGAAAAAAGAAATGCAATACATGTTCTGATAGAGCAAATCATTCTCTTTCGAAAGCTATGCAGCGCTATGCAAGAGACCGCTGGCGAAATCTGCAGTGAATCGTTGAAAAAAAAACGGCGGGGACTTATGGGACAACCTAATACATAACTAGCAGCCTGTACACATTGTGTTACGTATGCCTGGCACATAGGAGATGTAGTGCGAAGCGGACCAGGGCCAATGATCGGAATTCAGCAGATTCTGTGCATAACCATTCGCCATGATAGCGCAAAGTACAGCGTCTGACTGAGTAAATTCTGGAAACCAGGACTTGACAAAAGCAGCGGAAGCGTTGAACGCAAGGGGCGGAACCGGTTGAGCCGGCATCACTCGACCGAAGTCGGTGCCAAAGGCAGCAAGGACGTAGGCGGGTGTGCCGCTGTAGTCCGAACTAATGCGTCCAACCTTGAGCATGTCACGCATTCTGAGGGTGCTAACTAGACGAGAGAATCGAACAGGTGCCTCAACATCCATATCCGGCAGGAGTTCGCCTTGTTCAACGTCTTGCGGCCGTGGATAGATAATGGCCGAAGACTGAGCAACAACAATTTCACCGTAACTGTTGATACAGTCGGCGAGGAGAAGCGGTATCGCAATGCCGTCAATCAAAGGTACAGGACTGGTGGGTCTAGAGGCGGTTGCCTTTGAGAACGAGAACTCGACGCGACTTTTGAAGATAGCTCGTAGCACAGCCAGCCAGTCATTTTCACTAGCGAAGTAAAACGGCACATCAACACCGGGGAAAGCGAGGTTCGTCAACACTCCATAACTAAACTTGAACAGATCGTCAAGCTCATTAAACTTCACTTCTCGCGGAAATCTCTCTGCCATCGCTATTGGAGTCGTAGGATTCGGATATCTGCAGTAGTAATTCCTTTGTGCCTGAAAAGACGAAGTGATCATTGATGTAAAACGTCACTCACATAAGACAGTCAGCAGCTTTAGCATCTCACCCCTTTCACAGCGTTGTCCTGCACTCCAACTCTTCTCCGCTTTACGTTTACACGATCTTTCTGCTCATTTATCTTCTGCTTATCTTCGTATTTCGTACGTTTGCGTTTAGGCACCTAAAACGTAGACGAATATATCCACTTCCTACTAAAGCTGACTTCCAGACGGCTCTTTACACCCTTGAATGATCAGAAGTCTCGTGACCTGCCGGTGCATTTGTGAGATGATTCCGTTTCCCCGTCCACCCACCCGAACCAAATGAGGAATGAAGCGTTGTGTGATGTTCCGAAATATGGGAAGGTATGACGGATGGAACCGACGAAGGAACCCAACGGTCCAGTTGCTATTTCTCCACACATCATTGGCTGCCACGGCGGCGCCATCTACGCGCGTCAGTATCGATCAATATCATTGATTTTTCTAGAGCTGGTCGAAAAAGGAGAATATCGACTGACAACCACGAACGTCTTCGCTGCGCAGTCGAGAAGGGGTGTGACAAGTGTGAGATACTGTTTCACGTCGAGTCGGACACTTTTCAAACCAAATCTGACCTTCTTCAAAGCAAGCTTGATCCCTTTGAAATCAAACGATATGGATGGTGGCCAAATCAATTGGTCGCGCCCCTCGATCGATCTGGCCATGTTGTTGCTAGTCATGTTATTGCTTCGCCCGTTGCGTGCACACTAAACGATCCCTTAAGCCTGTGTTATACTTCGGCGACGCTGATGCCGGCGACAGTGCTGCCTAGGCTGGTACGCACTGCACAGGCACCCGCTCAACACTGTCGCCGACAACAGCGCCGCCGAAGTATAACATAGGCCTTAGGCCCCGTTTATAGTTCGTCGCGGCGCGACGCGATGGCCACGCAATGAGGCCAAATTGATCGATCGCGTCGCACAATCAATATGGCCACTATACGTGGCGTCGCGTCGCGCCGCGACGAGGTATAAACGGGTCCTTAAGCCGGGGCGTACTTCTATCGCCGATGCTATCGCGGTGTGCAGTTCATGACGATTCCGCGTTACGCGATTGAATAGTCAAAGGAAACTTTGCCGCGGCCACCACAACAGTGGCGGTCGGCATGCGCGATGGCCTCCCGCGCCCATCGCGGGGATGGCATATTTATTCGCACCGCGCGCGGTGTTTAGCGTTGGTCTTGGGTGGATCGCACTCCCTTGCACAGCGATGAGCGATGCGACGAGCGCTGAGAACTGTACATCATCTCGCGTCGCTCTGCAAAACTCATCGCCGCGATTCTATCGCGGCGACGGGAAGCATGCATGAGGCCTTAGGGCCTATTCATACTTCGAGGGATAAGAGCGACAAGAGCGACAAAAGCGACTGGAACGACAAGAGCCACTGGAGCAACAAGAGCGACTGAAGCGACGGACATTGTGTGGTGTACGTAAATATTTACGTACTCCACATTCCGTCTGCGACGAATGTAGTGTCAAATACGTAATTATTTACGTACACCACGCTATGTTCGTTGCCTCAGTCGCTCCAGTCGCTCCAGTCGCTTTTGTCGCTCGAAGTATGAACAGGCCTTTACGCACGCAGGGGATCGAGCGTTCTATGCCCTCGTTCCCCTGGCCCGCCCACCTCAACCCCTGGGCTTGCTCGAGAGTCTAGTGGCTGCCTTACGAGATAGTGGAGACGCAGACATTAGCCACGCCTCTGTTTAAAGGGTGGGGGATAGAACGCCACTCCGCCACGCACGCATTCTCCGCACCTGAGGTCTTTGACGGCTCCAATCATGAGGTATCCATACGCCATTCCTCATGCCTTTTGAAGGGGATGCAAATGAGCAGCTACTGCATCGCGGTGGCACTGAAGTTCCTCTGCCAGCTCTTGGGTGTCACTACGGGGATTCTCTTCAATCAGCTCCAGAAGGCGCTCGTCATTCATAACCGGCCGACCAGATCGTGTCACTTACGTCAAAGTCGTCGTCTTTAAACCCATGGAACCAAATTTTTGCCGTGTCGTGGGGAACAACGGTTGAAGGACGGCCCATTGTGTCATATATGTTTGCTATCGCATTGTTAAGGGCGTGTAGCGCAGTCGGAGGAGGCGCCGACGGTCGTGTGCACCCGATACCAGGTTCTTGGTTCGGATTTTCCGCTCAGGCCAGCCAAGCCTTCCATCACTCCGGGGTCTGTGAATTGGTACCAGACGTGTCTGGGAAGGATAAAGCGCTGACTTGTTCATCGGTTGGCCACCTCAAGTCATTGTATGGCCAAATACGCATTCATTTCGCCTCCACGACATCCCGTAGAAGTAGAATGCGCTGGCGCATCCCAAAAGGGATTGAGTAACGCCGTCCTTTATCCTTATTTTATCCTTTTATACCGTATTGTTAGCGCTGCAGTGCTTCTTAAATTCGTAAAGTAGGAGCGGGCGAACTTGTAGGCAGCCAAGGTCGATTTCCCAGTCACATTCGAGGCAGAGTTTTATGGTTAGGGAAATTTGCCCATGTGTAAGCTGTTGGCCATCCTTTATATATTTGGACGGAAGGTTCTAGAGGAATCTTCAAAAATTAGGCAATGTACAGAAACGAAACCTTTCCGCCAACCCAATAAATACAATGGGAAAAGGACGGACTTAACAAAAATTAATGGAAATCGAAGATCTGGTGAATGTGAACCATCTATTAGTACCATCATCTGGGCTGAAGCCACAATCTGCAGTCAGCCCGACCACTAAACGACTGCAAGCATGAAGGTACGACTCACCTCAATGTGAACGTCGTTGCCACCTGATTCGAGATCACAGTGAACCTTGCGCGTGAGCTCCGCCCTACCCTCCTGCTCGGGAAGCAGATCTTTACACCTTCCCTTCTGTGTGGATCGCTTCTGCGTTGTCATCCTGAATGGAGCTGGCCATTGAAATGCTGGTTATGGCAACGTAGTACGCATGGTATACACATACATGTAGACTGTCTGTCAGGGAAACAAATGAGTCTGACCACAAGTGGAGGGCTAAAGATGGAATGTCTGTGTAAAGGCTAAGAATCGACGAGGAAGTTTCGTTAAGGTTGCGGCGCAATGCTACTATGAGGGGGCAGCCCACATTGAACGAGTTTATACCCGTTTGACCTGGGCCCTCTCGCTGCAACTTGTATTACACGTACGTACGCGTCAGTTTGCGTAGAATGTGGGAAATTCCACGTCATCATATCCGATTGCTACGCTTAAATCGATTGAAGCCTATGGGCTGCTCCCCCCGTGGTATCATTGCGCCAAGGTGCTTACAACGGCGGTTCCAATCCCCGTCTCGTGGGTAAAAACTTCTGCTGACCACATCGTCAAGGGCACTTGGCAGCCGGTATTTTTTCGCGTCAGACTGGACATACTTCAAAACAAATTGGGCACTATTCAGATCGAGCTTGATGCTTTTGAAATTAAACTGAACATCTTCCGAAGCAAAACCAGTGTTCGCCAGATTCAGATAGACTCTCCGAGAAGGTTAGAATAACTTCTTTCCTGTGCTGTGCTGTGCTAGAAGACTGCATGGTGCAATCTTTTTAAACGCAGTGAAAACATTTTGGCTTCAGCATTTTACAATAATCTCAAAATCGTTTGAGTAAGCTAGTAGTGAGTATCGTTTTATTCACTACGCTTTGAATTTTCTTTAACTAAAAGAGCAGAAATTTTATGACAATTCGAACGATGCATCCGATCTTTGGAGCAGGCGAATCACAGATTTTCATACAGACAATTATAGGAGGCGGATATCAGGATCGGCTCACAGTAACCGCAGTACGGGTCGCGCCGAGACTTTTGCTGTCTGCGCCCTCCTAGCTTAGAGATCGCGCGTCGGCGTCCACGTTGCCACGTTCGATCGTCCTCTTTGTGCACCCGCGATGGCGCCGCAGGCAGGTGAGTCGTGGTGCAGTGGGTAGCGGGGTTCCTTAATGCGAGGGATGTCGGGGGTTCGGTTCTCCTGCGTCGTGGCGTTCATGCACTTCAGCTATCTGACACCTGAGAGGTTTCGATGTCTACGCATCATTGCGCGTTTTTTGCGCATTGCTTCAGCCGTAGGCGCTTCGCTGCTCGAAGGGCACAGAACCCAGCCGCAGACTACCCCTGAGCGACGAAAGCAGTCTCCATACGAGCAGCTTGTATGGCACACCCTGGAGTCCCTTCCCTAGCCTTGTTCTGCGATTGCACAAAGGACGTCTCACCCGATGCATAGGGTTACGGTGAGCCGGTTCTGATATCCGCCGTTTATAATCTTGTTTTTCCTACATGGTCATGGTTAACCATTCAAATCGAATGTTCATTACTTTGACTACTCTAAAGAGGACCTGGCTTAATTTCGAAGACGCTCGTTTTTATTTGGAACATGGCCAGTTTGCTCTAGAAAGTGCCCAGTTCGACGTGGAAATGGTGTATAAGACGCAGCCACTGATTTGTTCTGTTGGAAACAGTAGTACACAGATATCGGTACTAAGCGGGCTTGTGACCGACCTGTCGCGCGCCATCCGCCGCATCGCGGCGGGCGGTCAGGCGCCCAAGCCTCGCCCCCCCCCCCCCACCAATCGCAGCATTGCGCCCCCGGCGCTATTGACCCCATTGGTCCTTACTACGAATTCAAAGTATGGCGCGCACCCGCGCGATTGGTCCATTTGAATTCAAAGTATGGCGCGCACTTACGGGGTGTGCCCTCTGTTGGTGGAGGGGCGTTACCGCCTGACCGCGCCGCCGCGATGCGGCGAATGGCGCGACAGGTCGGTCAACGGGCACAAACCCGTTTAGTACCCAGATATCTGTACTTTTCAACAAAATTCAAAGATTTAATGGAAAGTTAATGAAACGTTTTCGTTGCAAAAATTGTTAACAATTTAAGGAATCGAATCTTCCGCCCACTTCTGGTTCACGTACTTGCGTCATTCATGTGAGGTTAGTGGTACAGTCGTGAAGTACACTCATTGAGACTGGATACAAATGGACAAATGCTAAGAAACAAAGGTGTACGAACACCTGTGATCGAACCGAACACAGTAAATAAGAGATTTAGGCGCTATGCTACTATGAGGGAGGCATCCCACATATGAACGAGTTTTTACCAGTTTGACCTAGGCCCCTCTCGCTGCAACTTGCATTACACGTACGTACGCATCAGTTGGCGTACAACGTGGGAAATTCCACGTCGCCATATTCGACTGCTACGCTTGAGTCGGTAGAAGCCCATAGGCTCCCCCCCCCCCCGTGGTATCATTGCGCCGAGATTTACTGTATGATGTACTCGGACATTCGTTATCAAGGACCCGCACAACCAGTTGCTATTGTGGTAAGAACCTCTTGCAGTGGGTGTGGCGGGCTGCGCCGATTGGCCAGGTGAGAGGGCCCGGCGCGATTACCTGCACCCCGCTGACGCTCCTGTGGAAGTATGCCATTGGCTTTAGGGGTCGGCTGTCGCCAATGCTTATATCCGCATATAATCAGCTCGTACCTACATAGGCATGCGCATACGAGTATAACTAGGTATATACTATGTATGCACATGTGTATACATCTGTATATACAAGTGTATACATAGGAACAGCTTCCCACCACAATAGCAAGTACAGCAATGGTAGAAATTCGTGACCACTCGGTGTCATATCGTTATGAAAACAATCATAGTGCGGAACATGAAGATTCTTAAGCGCCTGACTAGGGTCTCCACAACGCCAAAAAGATCGTTCCAATGCTCAATGGCGCTTCACAAACTCAACTGTCTCGTCCTTTTGATGCTTGACGACGTCGATGACGTGGACTTCAGCTGACTGCCGTCATGAGCAGTGATCTGCTTCGTTTAGCTACGATGTCACCGCGTTGATCAGTCTCACCTAGGAAATCGTGTTGGGAGGGTGACCCTCTTTAGATACGTAGACAACTGACCTTCACCTTCTCCTCAGTGCTGCGCGGAATGTATTCCCTTCACAGAGAAAAGGGAGGTTTAACTCCTCCTTACACACCTGCTTCATGTTTAATGGAAGAAAAAAGTAACAACAACAACAACAAACAGTACACAATTAGTACTTTGTACACATTGCCTGACGTATGCCTAGCACATAGGAGATGGTGTTCGGTGCGGACCAGGGCCAATGATCGGAATTCAGCAGATTCAGAACATAACCATTCACCGTGAGAGCGCCGAGTAGAGCATCTTTACTAGTAAACTCTAAAAACCAGGACTTGACAAAGGCAACAGGAGCGTTGAACGTGAGAGGCGGAACTGGTTGAGCCGGCATCACTCGACCGAAGTCGGTGCCAAAGGCAGCAAGGACGTAGGCGGGTGTGCCGCGGTACTCCGAACTAACGCATCCAACCTTGACCATGTCACGCATTCTGAGGGTGCCAACTAGACGAGAGAATCGAACAGATGCCTCAACATCCATATCCGGCAGGAGTTCGCCTTGTTTAATGTAGCTCGTAGCACAGCCAGCCAGTCATTTTCACTAGCGAAGTAAAACGGCACATCAACATCGGGGAAGGCGAGATTCGTCAACACTTCATAACTAAACTTGAACAGATCGTCAAGCTCATTAAACTTCACTTCTCGCGGAAATCTCTCTGCCATCGCTATTGGAGCGGCAGGATTCGGATATCTGTAAGAATCCATCCTTTGTATCTGAAAGAACGAAATAATTAGTTATGTAAGGCTACGCATACATAAAACAGTCAACACTTTGGCATCTCACCCTTTGAACAACGTTACCCAGCACTTCAGCTCTTCACCGCTTTACGTTTACACAATCCCTCCGCTCATTTATCTCCTCCTGCCTATCTTCGTATTTCATGCGTATCCAGTCGCCTAAAACGCGAACGAATACATCCACTTCATACTGAAGCTGACTTCCAGACGGCTCTTGACACCTTTCTCGTGACCTGTTCATCTTCATCTGTGAGCTGGACATCACAGATGATTCCGTTTTCCCATCCATCCACTCGAACCGAATCAGGAATGATGCGTGTGTGAAGTTCCGAAATATGGGAAGGTACATATGACGGATGGAACGGATGAAGGAATTCAATGGTCTAACATGATCGTCGCTTTTTCTCCAGCATCATTGGGAGCCGCGGCGGCGCCATCTATGCGCGTCAGTACCGGTCAATATAATTGATTTCGTCTAAGGCCCCGTTTATACTTCGACGCCGAGCGATGCGACGCCAGGTATAGTGGCCATATTGATTGAGCGACGCAATCGATCAATTTGGCCACTTTGCATGCCGTCGCATCGCTCGGCGTCGGGGCCTAAAGCTGCTCGGAAATTAGTCAAATGGAGAATATCGACCAATTCTTCGCCGCGCAGTCGAAGAGGAGTGCGACAAGTATGGCAGCCGTAGTCGCATTGCAGCGTCTTCGTTAGTTCAGCTTCGGATTATGTCTGTCCTACTCACCAGGGAAGGGTCTCAGGCGTAGGTCTGAACGGGAGAAATGGATAGTACTACGAGAATCTCCACCCTTCATATACTAGAAAAACATCGTTTCGTTTCTGCCGAGTCCTTGAACCTAAAGAGCTACGGGCCCTCGAAGGGGGGGGGGGGGGGGAGACAGTAACGCACGTCAGCACGTGCCCACGTGCATGCGCGCGCGCTGTTGTATGGGATGCGGCGAAAATGGAGGTCGTAGGAGGGTCGGTGGCTCAGCAGGGTGCGAGGGCCCTTCAGAGGTGCTAGATCGGATATTCGACTCCCGTGCTATGCACTATTTTTGCATTTTTTCATGACCGCTGCCTCCTTTACCAATTTCCTTCTTACACATCTCCTAATTTATTTCACTCTAAATTGTCAAAAGAGTCAAATTCGTGATCAACACCCCGGATTCGTGGTCAACACCCCATGACCTCGACAGTCCTAGTCACCCGTATCTGCTGTAACCTACCCTAATCAGACGAAATTTCAAAAACGAGTGTCAGATTCGTGATCGGCACCCCAAATAACCCCCGTGGGAGAAGCTGGGTAATATAAGTGATTATGACCTCGACAGCCCTAGTCATCCGTACCTGCTGTGAGGTCACTGTTTAGTATTCGCTGAAAAACACAAAACGTTGTATAATACAAAAAGTGAGAGAAGTGAGTGAAGCACAGCTCAAAGTAAGCCCTTATTTGAGAATTTAGAGTGAAATAAATGTGTAGGAGATGTGTACGAAATATGCTGATTTAAACCGCCATCAAGGCACTATTGTACCTTCACGACTCCAGAGGTCGAGGAGAGGTTGAAAAAATTTTTTGTCCAAACCTCCCCAGAGGGGTTTTTGAGGTGCTGACCACGAATCTGACATCCGTTTTTGAAATTTATGCCGATTACGGTAGGTTACAGCTGGTACAGGTGACTGGGGCTGTCGAGGTCATAATCACCTATTTTGAAATTTATGCCGATTACGGTAGGTTACAGCTGGTACAGGTGACTGGCGCTGTCGAGGTCATAATCCCACCATATATAATAGTCACCTATATTGCCCAACTTCTCCCACGGGGGTTATTTGGGGTGCCGATCACGAATCTGACACTAGTTTTTGAAATTTCGTCTGATTAGGGTAGGTTACAACAGATACGGGTGACTAGGACTGTCGAGGTCATGGCGTGTTGACCACGAATCTGACTCTTTTGACGATTTAGAGTGAAATAAGTGTGTAGGAGATGTGTAGGAAGCAAACTCGTAAAGGAGGCAGCGGTCATGAAAAAATGCAAAAATATCCGTTTTTGAAATTTATGCCGATTACGGTAGGTTACAGCTGGTACAGGTGACTGGGGCTGTCGAGGTCATAATCCCACCATATATAATAGTCACCTATATTGCCCAACTTCTCCCACGGGGGTTATTTGGGGTGCTGATCACGAATCTGACACTCGTTTTTGAAATTTCGTCTGATTAGGGTAGGTTACAGCAGATACGGGTGACTAGGACTGTCGAGGTCATGGCGTGTTGACCACGAATCTGACTCTTTTGACGATTTAGAGTGAAATAAGTGTGTAGGAGATGTGTAGGAAGCAAACTCGTAAAGGAGGCAGCGGTCATGAAAAAATGCAAAAATAGTGTATAGCACGGGAGTCGAACATCTGGTCTAGCACCTTTGAAGGGCCCTCGCACCCTGCTGAGCCACCGACCTTCCTGCGGCATCACCTTTCGCCGCGTCCCATACAACAGCGCGCGCCGCACGCATGCACGTGAGCACGTGCTGACGGTGCGCTACTGCTCTTTAGGTTCATGGACTCAGCAAAACGAAACATGTTTTTCTACCATATGAAGGGTGGAGATTCTCGTAGTACTATCCATTTCCCGTGTTCAGACCTACGCCTGAGACCCTTCCCTGGTCAGTTTTCTGTTACACTTATACTGCTTCACGTCAAGTCGAACCCTTCTCAAATCAAACTGGACACTTTTTCAATCCCTATCTTAAAAGTGTACCCTCTTCGAAGCAAGCTAAGGCCTTTGAAATCAAACTGAAGTTTCGGCTTTGGCGTTGGCATCCCAGATCTTCAACGTCGGAGCTGCTGACACTTCCGAAAACGATTTACGTTAGGAACCCACTTTTCTGCACCACTGTGAGACAGTGTTGTCGATTCAAGCGAAACTCCGATCGGAAGTAATAGGTTTATACACGCACCTCTCCGCACCTCCGCACTTGAGGCTGGTGACGGTTCCAATCATGAGGTATCCATGCGCCACATCTTCATGGCTGTTGAAGACGATGCAGCTGAGCAGCTACTGTATTACGATGGCACCGGAGTTCCTCTATCAGCTCTCGGTTTCACGCCAGAGATTCTCTTCAATCAGCTCCAGAAGGCGCTCGTCATTCGCAACAGGCCGACCAAATCATAAATTGTCGCTCACGCCAAAGGGCCTGTTCATACTTCGCGACAACAGCGAGGAGAGCGCAGCGCGGGGAAGTATGAACAGGCGAGAGCAGCGACTGGAGCGACAGCGCCGGCGGTCGAATATAGCCGCGTGCACACTCCGCAGCGGCAGTGCGGCAGCCACGCTGAAGCATAGCGCGCAGGGGCGAAGTCGCACTGCTGCAGCGGAGGCCGCAATGAGGGGGTGTGCACACCTTCGCTGCCGCAGTGCTGCCGGCAGCGGCTGCAGCCGCAGTGGCAGCGAGGAATGACTCAGGCATTCCTCACTGCCGCTGCGTGCAACCGAGGCGCGGTTCCACAGTGCCGCAGTGGAACGTGGGCCCTGTTCATACCTCGCGACAGTAGCGACAAGAGCGCAGCGCGCGGGAGCATGAACAGGCGACAAGAGCGACTGGGGCGACGGACGTAGTGTGGTGTACGTAATTGCACCATAACGTCTACTTCGTGGCCTAAAATATCAAGTAAGTAGAGGTCTTCACGTCTAACTTCAAATTCAATTGCATTAGTTTTTGAAAACTGAAACAGACACAAGCAAACAGTTATATTAGTGAAAAGTTTCCGGAAACTGAGACAATGAAGAACGTATGAAGAACTTCAGAACAGGAACCGTTTCCTTCTAGCACTAGTGCGCCTTCCACACTCCGTTCGTCGCCCCAGGCGCTCCAGTCACTCCCGGCGCCGGCGCGAAGTATGAACAGGCGACAAGAGCGACAAGAGCGACTGGAGCGACGGCGCCGGCGCTCGAGTACGAACACTTTTCGGTGGCGCGCGCTCGGTTTTAATCGATATGCATGTTTTGCAGGGCGACGAGTCGCTCTTGTCGCGAAGTGTGAACAGGCCCTTTCGGAGGCGCGCGCTCGGTTTCAATCGATTTGCATGTTTTGCACGGGCAACGAGTCGCTTTTGTCGCGAAGTCTGAACAGGCCCAAAGCCTTCGTTTTTAAACCTGCGGAACCAAGTTTCTGCCGTGTCGTAAGAGACAACAGTTGAAAGGTGGCCCATTGTGTCACATATATTTCTTTCCACATTGCCTGCATTATTGTGCTTCCTGAACTCGTAAAGTAGGAGCAGTCAAACTTGCTTCAAGTAGGATTCTTCGGCCACACTCGCGATGGCATACTAGGAAAATTTGGCTACGTGTAAATTGCTGGCAACCCTTTATATCGTTTAGGAGTAAGGTTCCAGAAGAAAAAATTTGGCAAGTGCAGAACTGAGTGGAGCGAAACTTTTCTGCCAACTTAGTAAATACGACGAGAAAAGAACGGGCTCAACAAAAATTAGTGGAAATACTAGCGCGATCCTGACGAACACACCCCCGAATGGTTACCGTATCCTTTAGGCGTTTGAAAATCGCATTCGTGCAATTACACACATTCGCTACCAGTGCTTTTGTGCCGAACACTCGGCCAGCGTGTCTAGGATATCAGTAGCCGTGCCGAACACGTCGGCCAGCGTGCCCAGGAGATCAGTAGCCGTGCCGAACACGTCGGCCAGCGTGCCTAGGAGTTCAGTAGCCGTGCCGAACACGTCGGCCAACGTGCCTAGGAGTTGAGGGGAACCAGTTCCAGTAAGGGGGACCAGTGCAAGTAAGGGGTGGGCACTAATGAGGGAGCAGTACCAGCAAAGGGAGGGACAATAATTAGCGCGATCCTGACGAACACACCCCCGAATGGTTACCGTATCATTTAGGCGCGCGTTGGCGATGGAGCGGGAAACCCTTCATGCCTAGCATTACGCACGCGAACCTCTCGTCGTCTCAGGGAATGCGGATCTGGGTTCAGGCTCAGGGAAGGGATTCCAGGGCGTCTGCCATCCAAGCTGCTCGTGTGGAAACTACTTTCGTCGCTCATGGGGATTCGGCGGCTGGGTTCTGCGCTCCTCGATCGGCGAAACGCATACGGCCGGAAAAATGCGCGAAAAATGCCTCTGAATTGCGCACACGTCAAAGCCCCTCAACCCCCAAGAAGTCAGCTAAAATGCAAGTATGCCACAACACTGGAGAACCGAACCCTCCACCTCCCCCGCATGAAGCGACGCCACTCTCACTGCACCATGACCCGCTTGCCTGCGGCGCCATCGCAGGCACACAAGGCATCGATCGAACGTGGCAACGCGCGATCTCTAAGCTAGGAGGGTCCGGACAGCCGGTATACGGTAACCATTCGGGAGTGCATTCGTCGGAATCGTTTTACAATGGAAATCGATCAACTCGTGAATATGTACTAGCGAATACCATCTTGTGGGCGAAGCCACAGCCTGTAATCAGCCGGATCGCTAGACACTACAGCGTGTAGGTACAACTCACCTCAATATGGACTTCGTCTGTCGCCTGATTCGAGTTCACACTAAACCTTGCGCGTCAACTCGGCCGTATCGCTGAACACGACCACCTGCCCGAGAAGCAGATCTTTACACCTTTCCTAGAGTAAAGTCTAAGAATCGACGAGGAAGTTTCGTTAAAGTTGCTCACAACGGCGGTTCTGATCCCCGTCTCGTGGGTGGAAAAATTCTGCTGACGACATCGTTAACGGCACTTACCAGCCGATGTTTTTTTTTGCGTAAAACTAGAAATTATGTTAATTGTGTTTAAATTTTATAAAATTTTTATTTTCCCAAAAATGTAGTTTTCCTCAAAGCGTAGAAAGGCAACCAGTTTTTAGTGCCAAAATGAGAGAATGCGCCATGCGCTCGTCCAAGACGTCGCAATATTCATTTGATTGATAGTGTAAACGCTGCTTGGTTGATGAGCATGCGAAGTGGAAACGTGTTTGCTTTCTACGTTTCTTTTTCACTGATGGCGAGTTCGTAACTCCACGCAAACAGAGATTCTGTTATCAAAAAGGATGAAAATCACACCGTGCTAGACGACTGCATGGTGCGATCTTTTTTAAAGCGTAGTGAAAAAATGCTGGTTTCTGCATTTTACAATAATCTCAAAACCGTTTGGGTAACTAAAAGAGCAGAAATTTTATAACAATTCAAACGATGTATCCGCTTTTTGGAGAAGCCGAATCACGGATTTTCATACAAGGTCATAGTCAACCATTCAAATCGAATATTCATTACAAGTGCTCGGACACGCCTAACGGCGTGTCTCGCACTTGCGCGCTTCGCGCGACTTTGTAGCACCGCTGACCTATGGAAAGTAGTTTTTGTAGAACATAAAATTCGCTAGCATCTAGGACTTGGTGCGTACTTTATCGGCATCAAGCGCTTTACCACTTCAGTACCTTCATCATAGACATTGTTTCCTAACCGGCCAGTAACGTCGTAGGTTTGTGCTGCGCAGTACATCTGTCCCTCAGGTTGTAACTCCACAATCGTTCTTATGCTCAACAGCTAGCGTTTCAAGTTGTCGTTGACATGTCTTCCGAAGCCAGGTTCCCCTCCCTCGTTTCTTCTAACTGGATCTAACTGCTGGTCCGCCTTTACAGATCTTCACTTCCCCTCTTTAGTCCCCCACCTTCCTTGTCCCAACTACTGGCCCACTTCTTTGTTTCCACTATTGACACCTACAGGTCTCTTCTTGCTAGTTTCCCCGTCCTGGCCCTTCCTCCAGGTTGTTCCTGTCCTTCCAGGTCGCTCTCCTTGTCCACGATAGAGGTCCCCCTTACCGTCCTTCTCCACCACCCCCTTAGTGGTCCTCTCTTGCTCAAGGCACGGTCGGTGACACGTATTCAGAATCAGGATGCTTGCTGCGCGACGTAGGGGGCCCGTTTTATGGATCAAGAAGCTCAGGAGCGCGCGCAGTCGCCGCTGTGTCGAGGCTATGCGTATGGCAGATTCCTTCTCTTCTCCTTCGTACGAATTCCCTTACGGCTCCCTTCTTGTTGGTTCCCCGTCCTGGTCCCGCCTCCAGGTCCCTTCTTTCAGGTAGATTCCTCTTCCCCCCCCCCCCCCCCCCTCCCCTTCGGGATCCTCCCTACTACTCTACCCCAATTAAGTAGGCCTCCCAAGCTCACGACACGACGACGGCGAGCGAACGCTCGTTGTGTTACATCGGTGTCACATCCTCTAAATCTTGTCTCTCTCAATGGTAGTGGATCCCCTTGCTGACCCTCCTTACTGCCCCCCCCTCCACTGATTGGTAACGCCTTAATGACCCCTAAACTCTTCTTGGTGCCACAGCCTGCCAAGCTTCCTTGTTCCCCCCCCCCCCCCATCGACCCGATGCTGCCACTGCCTCATGATCGCTGTCGGTTCTCCACCCTCAAAGCCCCTTCTACCCTTACCCCTTTAGTAGTTTTCTCATGCTAATGGCACGAAGTCGACTTCTGAATCTGGACACTTAGAAACGCGCGTAGGTGCTGTCGTGTTAAGCAGTAAACGACTGCGCTTCCCCTGCTGCAGCAACATGCCACGTTTAATAGCAAATTTTGCCCGCGCTGTAGATGATGAGGCGTACCTCATTCAGGTATGATCATCGACCACCCTCGCAGCGGATAATGCGGCGTATCTCACTTCGGTTAGATCACTCCACGGACAAACTTTTATCTATAGGTGGTGATGGTGATAGGTGGTGATATCTCACTTCGGCTAGATCACTCGACCGCTCTCGCTGTGGATGATGCGGCGTACCTCAATTAGGTTAGATCACTCCACGGACAAACTCTTTTGTATATAGGTGGTGATATTGATCTGTTAGAAGGATGTTTGGTTGCGATCAAAACTCTTGAACCAGGCGGGACTTGAACACCCACCTTCTGCTTTCTGGGCAGCGACGCTACACCTTACACCACCAGCGCTGTTTGACCGAACAGAACATCCACGATATCTACGTCATTTCATCAACATCATTTCTACGAAGGCCTTCGGCTTAACCGGTTCCGTGCTGATATCATCCCGATATCACGGGTTAGTGCTGATAGGTGATTGCTTCTAGGAAGATATCGTGGATGTTTCGTTCGATCGAACAGCGCCGGTGGTGTAAGGCGTTCTCTGCCCGGAAAGCAGAAGGGGCGGATTCAACTTCCGAAAAGGGTTTTGATCGCAACCAAACATTTTTCTCACAGCTTGCATCTCCTACAACAGTCACTCTAGGCTTAAGCAAAAACGAAAAACATTATTTTGACCATTCTAAACAGGACCACACTTAGTTTGGAAGACGCTCGTTTTTATTTGAAACAGGTCCGGTTCGACGTGGAAATGGTATCGAAAACGCAGCCACTGACTCGATCTGTTGGAAACAATAGTACGCAGCTATCTGTGGTTTTTAACAAAATTCCACGATTCAATGGAAAGTTAATAAAACGTTTTCGTTACAAAAATTGTTAACAATTTAACGACTCGTTCAATGAGACTGGATACAGACGGAAAAATGCTAAGAAATGAAGGTGTACGAACACTTATGATCAAACCGAACACAGTAAATAAAAGATTTACTGTATGATGTAGGTATCGCCATGTTAAAAATGCGTGACTACTCGGTTTCATATCGTTATTTATTCATTTGTACGTGGCGAACAACGCAGGTAAGAAGAAACAAACAGAACAGAAGCAAAAATAGTTACGAACTAACAAAAGGCATTGTAAATGAAGTCATACCTACTAACAAGCACAGAAATCAACAAGTCTAGAAAGCTTTGACTTTGCAATAGAGAAGCTCGACTTGGTCAATTCTTTATTGACAACGTTTCGGGCTTTAAGCCCTTCTTCAGGTCTAAAAACAGTAACATTGCACATCTCTATAACAACACTTTACACACAAATAACGGACTTTCCAGACAAACCTGGGTATACTATTGCGCTTCATTTCCGGCCAAGCGCACCACTGAACATCCCTGGCCCCTCTTCCTCCCTGTGATTCCCGGACTTTCCAGACAGACCTGGGAAATGATCCGCTTTTTTCCGTTATTTGTGTATAAAGTGTTGTTGTAGAGATGTGCAATGTTACTGTTTTTAGACCTGAAGAAGGGCTTAAAGCCCGAAACGTTCTCAATAAGGAATTGACGGCACTATTGTGCTTAATGTACCGCCCTAAATCTTGTTCAAAATAGGTCTACTAGGGGTAATCTGCCATGGGAAGAACGAATATCATAGTCGTTTTTTGCGGAAATGCCTTATAAGCCCTCTATATTAAGTTTGAATCGCCCAAGGCCTTGCGAAATAGCGCGCGCTAGTCAGAGACGCAGAGACCCCGTCCCCTACCAGCACGCATTCGCGGCCGTCTCCGAGGGGGGGGGTACCATATTGTAAAATACCAGCTGTTAAGATGCGACTGTATGTACACATGCTATATTAATCGACTTCATTTCAACCTAAAAGCCTGCAAACTAAGCCTCGTCCAAACTCCGCTATGACAAAAACATAATGTGAGCTGTCATAACGATGTTTTGTTGCGATCAAAACTTCTAGCGCCAGGCGGGACTCGAACCCGCACCTCCCTCTAACCGGGCGGGAATGCTCTACGCCATTACACCACCGGCGCCGTTTGATCGAACGCAACATCCACACCTCGTGGGACCGATCAGCACCCACCCGTATCCGGGATGAGCTGGCCGCTGATGTCAGCCTGGAACCAGTTAAGCTGATGGTCTTGATAGAAACGATTCAAATCAGTTTCATTAAGCCTCAAGTGGCTGGTATCGAGGTTGTGAGCTGTCATAACGATGTTTTGTTGCGATAAACAAAACATAATGATTTTCAACAAGTTCCACAAAGAACAAGTTCACAGAGCGAACAAGATCGTGAAACCCATGGTGAGGCAGAAAAGTCCCATAGCCTCGGAAAGGGCAAACCCTAGAATAGCGTATGAGAGCAGCTGCTGTTTCAAAGACGGGTTTCGGGCATATCCGATAACGAGGGCTCCGAACACGTTTCCGATACCGGCTCCTGATCCAGCCACACCAACGGTTGCAGCTTCCGCACCGATGTACTTGGCGCACTGTCAATATCCTCGCGTGTAACGCTAGTGTGGAGGCATCGAGTGGCCAGCGCACTCTCCGCACGGAGAGCAAGAGGTACTCGGCTGGCGGCAATAGAGCGAGCCAGAGGGACGGCGAGGCGCTGGCAGTACATTATCAACCTCAAACTTGGGTAATTAAACCATAACATGCCGTGGCCTGCAGGCGTGGCGACTAGATACACACAGCGAATGTAGATGCAGTCTTATCTCCTCGTTTCGATTACAGATTCGGTCTTATTTTCTTCTCAATTGGGCAAGGGAGAGAACTCTAGGATGAAGGCAATTTTAACACGGGCTGGTGGGCCCACACCCCGGAGTCCTTTCCCTTGTGCTCTCCTCCGCGGAGGAGAGCGCACAACGGCTTTCATGGCTTTTCGAGATTTCAAGGCTTCTGCCCTGGCTAAGCTCTGCTGCAGACTAAAGACGGCGAAATAGCGCGCATCGGTAGGAGGCGCGCACTCTGCGTCTCTTAGTAGCGTGCGCTATTTCGCAAGGCCTTGGGCGATTCGAGCTCAATATAGCGGGCTTATACGGCATTTCCGCAAAAAACGACTATGATATTCGTTCTTCTCATGGCAGATTACCCCTAGTAGACCTATTTTGAACAAGATTTAGTGCGGTACACTAAGTACAATAGTACCGAATTCACCAAGTCGAGCTTCACTATTGCAAAGTCAGAGCTATACCCATGAAGCTCAGGGAACCAACGATTTTAAGAAGTCTACAAAGGCAGTAAATAAGTAGGACTCCTCGTGGAGACACCGCTCAACTTGTGTTCTGAATTGCCTTATAAAAAGGATAAAGGACGGCGTTACTCAATCCCTTCTGGGATGCGCCAGCGCATTCTACTTCTACGGGTGTTGTGGAGGAGACATGAATGCGTATTTGGCCATACAATGACTTGCGGTGGCCAGCCGATGAACAATTCAGCGCTCTATCCGTTCCAGACAAGTCTGGTACCCATTCACCGACACCGGAGGGATGGAAGGCTTGGTTGGCCTGGGCGGGAAATCCGAACCAGGATCCTGGTATCGGGTGCACGCGACAGTCGCGCCTCCTCCGACTGCGCTACACGCGCCCATAAATTGAATTGCCTTACAGGGCTAAGTAAAGTAATATTCTTGGAGAACTTCAAGAATTCGCTGCCAGCACGATTAGTGGCTGCTATGGTATTACATTTTGCCCTAGGAACAGTTATCTTCCACTGGCCATGCCTAGTGTGAGATGGAGAGACAGAGTAAAATTCCCGGAGAGAAAGGTTAATAATACCATTCATCATCTTGTAAAACATAATTAATTCCTTTCTTTTTCTGTGAAATGAAAGCGTACGCAGACTAAAGATTTTATTCCGAGTGGATGGTGAAGGGATGGTGGTGTAATCAAAACCATGAAGCCTATGTTCAAAGCTTTCTTGTGAAGCTACTCTGAACGGGTCTAGCCTGGTGATTTCTTGTTTGCACTTAGGACTGAATACAGTCGTGCCACACTCTAATATCGGTCTAATATATACTACTCTATAATAACGCGCTAGGCGATGAGTCAAACTATCGATCGGCGCAATTAGTCATAAAATAAGGGGAAAATTAGGGGGGAATAGGGATGGGGGGGGGGATTACGGCACGAAAATGGCGAAAAATACCCAGACGTCTTCTCCCTGTCTGGGAACTTTAGCCCTGGGGAAACCGAGGTCGCCGAACACGAATCTGAAGTTCGTTTTTGAAGTATCGATCGCCATCAATCGATATTGAGCAAATTATCGATTTTTTGTGGTTGTCGTCCAGGCGATCCGAAACTTTAGCCCTGGGGCAATCGAGGTCGCTGAACACGAATCTGAAGTCCGCTTTTGTTGTATCGATCCGCATCAATCGATATTGATCAAATTACGGTGCGGGAAAATAGCGGAAAATATCCAAACTTCTTCTACCTTCTTGGTAACTTCAGCCCTGGGGTAATCGCGGTCGCTGAACATCGTTTTTGAAGTATCGATCGCCATCAATCGATATTGATCAAACTATTGATTTTTGTGGATGTCGTCCGGGCGGTACGAAACTTTAATCCTGGGGTAGTCAAGGTCGCTCAACACGCATCAGGAGTTCGTTTTTGAAGTATCGATCGCCATCAGTCGATATTGATCAAATTGCGGGTCGCGAAAATAGCGGAATATACCCAGACGTCTTCTACGTGCCAGAGGATTCAGAAGAGTGCAGAATACGTTGCATGACATGCCTGGGACTCAGAAGACGTCCCAGAGACGTCGCTCAACGTGCTTGGGTATTCAGGTAGACGTGCCGAAGACGTCGTTCGCTAAGGGGGATCATTGAGGGGGTCAGTATCAGTAATGGGGGACCGTTTCACTAAGGGAGGACCAGTAGTGAGGAACCAATAAATCGCCCTATATCCCCATACTATATACTGTACGTACTGCGAGCCTTTTGTACTCCTAGGTAGGAAAAAAGCCGTACAAGTAGATCAGTTAGCTTGATGTGATTGTGCTTAGCTTAGTGATACTGCAACATCACGCGAAGCGCGCAAGTGCGAGGCACGCCGGTAGACGTGAAGACATGAAGATTCTCAAGTGTCTGACTAGGGTCCCCACAACGCCAAAAAAAGATCGTTCCAATGCTCAACGGCGCTCCACAAACTCGACTGTCTCGTCCCTTGGATGCTTGACGACGTAGATGACGTGGATCATGAGGAGTGATTGTCCACTTAGGAATGCGGCCCTTCATGCGTGCGCCTTGTCGGGAAGTTCAGCCGCTCATGTGAGATCACTTGAAACAATGAGATTCTCGTTGTGAGATCGAGTGATGTGAATATAGTCACATTTTCCCCACTGTTTGCTGCTTCGTGGAGCTGCAGTGCCACCGGGTTGATCAGTCACACCTAGAACATCGTGTCAGAAGGATGACGCTCCTTACCAGGATACTATCTCAACGGTAGATCGGAACGGCGAAAATGTTGTATATGGGCAGAACCGCCTCTCCCAGGGAAGTAACAAACTGCAGGTATCTCGACCCCAATACAATTCTGCGCAGAGTTAGGGGCGATGGAAGTCGTGTGTTGGCGCCCTGTTGATTCACGTGCTCCACAGCTGACGGGCGCGCGCGGTATGACGGCCCTTACTGCGACTCAGCGCAGTGCACAGGTGTAGTAGGGGAGCGCTCGCGCTCGTGAGCGAGGGGTCGGGGGTTTGGATCTCGCAGACTGCTTTTGTTTTGCACTTTTGCAAAATCCATGTTCATCATATAGGTAATCCACCTAGGGGTATTATAGTGCGTTATAGAGCGTGTTTACATATAACATACCACTCATACCGTTAACAAGGTGGTCCAGGCAGGTCGCCGATTTTGTATGTATGTATGTATGTTTATTACATAAGTGACACTTATGCGCAGAAACAACACTCGAGTAGGATTTTGCTGAAACTTCGTCTAGGGGGGGGGGGGTAATTTGGGGTGCTGATCACGAATCTGGCATCCGTTTTTCACGATTCTGTCTCTACCTGCCATCACCGGGAGAAACATTAAGAATGTAATCCTGTGCCTTCCTGTATCTATATTATCCAGCAGAATCGTGAAGAACGGATGACAGATTCGTGATCAGCACCCCAAATAACCCCCCTAGACAAAGTTTCACCGAAATCGCTGACCCTGCCTGGACCACCCTTTTTAACGGTATGGGTGGCCTCCGGCCGAATCGTGAAAAACGGATGTCAGATTCGTGATCATCACCCCAAATAACCCCCTAGACAAAGTTTCAGCGAAAATTTTTTTGACCGAAGTCTTATCGGTGGAGCCGGAACTTTTAACTAGTGCCACAAAATATCTATCGTTGCATAACTACAGCTTCATACAAAACAGGCCTAAAATAAGTGACACACAGAAGTAAACATTTTAGCTAATCTGTAGTTTGAAGCATATGTTATATGTAAACATGCTCTATAACACACTATAATACCCCTAAGTGGATTACCTATATGATAAACATGGGTTTTGCAAAAGTGCAAAACAAACGCAGTGTGCGGGATCCAAAACCCCGACCTCTCGCTCACGAGCCCGACCGCTTCCCTACTACACCACCTGTGCACTGCGCCGGTCCGCGATACGAGCTCCCATCCCGCGCGCGCGCGTCAGCTGTGGAGCACGTGAATCAACAGGGCGCCAACCCGCGACTTCCGTCGCCCCTAACTCTGCGCAGAGTTGTATTGGGGTCGAGATACCTGCAGTTTCTTACTTCCCAGGGAGAGGCGGTTCTGCCCATATACATCACATGGGCCGTTCCGACCTACCGTTGAGATAGTATCCTAATTTACGTAGAGAGCTGACCTTAACCTTCTCCAGTGCTAAGCAGAATGTGACCTTCTCAGAAAGACGGAAGATCTAACTCCTCCTCCTTGCCTCGTTGCACGCGTGGTTCATCTTTATTAGAACGCCAGATCACAAAATAACAATAACAACAAGAAACAACAGTACAAAGCTAGTAGCTCATACACATTGCCTGACGTATGCCTGGCACATAGGAGATGGTGTTCGGAGCGGACCAGGGCCAATGATCGGAATTCAGCAGATTCTGTGCATAACCATTCGCCATGACAGCGCAGAGTACAGCATCTGTTTTAGTAAATTCTGGAAACCAGGACTTGACAAATGCAACGGAAGCGTTGAACGCAAGAGACGGAACTGGTTCAGCCGGCATCACTCGACCGAAATTGCTGCCAAAGGCAGCAAGGACGTAAGCGGGTGTGCCGCGGTAGTCCGAACTAATGTATCCAACTTTGACGAGGCCACGTGCTCCGAGGGTGTTAACTAGACGAGAGAATCGAGCAGATGCCTCAACATCTATACGCGGCGGGAGTTCGCCTTGTTTAATGTCTTGCGGACGTGGATAGATAGTGGTCGAAGACTGAGCTACAACAATTTCACCATAGCTGTTAATACAGTCGGCGAGGAGATGCGGTATCGCAAAATTGCAAACTAAAGGTACACAGTTAGCAGGTCGAGAGCCAGTTGCCTTTGAGAACGAGAAATCGACGCGACCTTTGAACATAGCTCGTAGCACAGCAAGCCAGTCATCTTCACTAGCGAATTTAGGCGGAACATCAACACCGGGGAAAGCGAGGTTCGTCAACACTCCATAACTAAACTTGAACAGATCGTCAAGCTCATTAAACCTCACTTCTCGCGAAAATTTCGCTGCCATCGCTATTGGAGCGGTAGCATCTGGATATGTGTAACTAAGCAGAGCTGGCCTCCTCCGTATCTGAAGGAACAAGATGATGAATGATGTAAGAAGACACTTAAATAAGAAAGTCAACACTTTAGCATCTCACCCTTTTACCAACGTTGTCCTGCACCTTGACCCCTTTCCGCTTTACGTTTGCACGATCCTTTTGCCCATTCATCTCCTCCTGCTTATCTTCGTTTCTCGTGCGTTTGCGTTTAGCCACCTAAAACGTAAACGAATATATCCACTTCCTACTAAAGCTGACTTCCAGACGGCTCTTGACACCACTGAATGATCGGGGGCCGTATGCTATTCTCGCCCGACTCGGGGACGGGGACGGCGCGAAAAATCAATGGCGCATGATGTGCATACCGAGGATGAGGGCGGAGACCGCCTCATACCCTGCCGGGGACGGTTGGGGAGGGAATAGCATACGGCCCCGGAATCTCGTGACCTGCTGGCGCATCTCTGAGCTGTACATCACAGATGATTCCGTTTCCCCGTCCACCCACCCGAACGGATTGAGGTATGATGCGTTGTGTGACGTTCCGATATAGGGGGTATGACGGATGGAACGGATGAAGGAACCCGACGGTCCAGTTGCTGTGTCTATACAACATTATTGGGTGCCACGGCGGCGCCATCTATGCGCATCAGTATCGATCAATAACATTGATTTTGTCTAAAGCTGCTCGAAAATTGGTCAAAAGGAGAATACCGACCGACAGCCGCCGACTTCTTCGCCGAGCAGTCTAATTGTAAGAGGACCAGTATGACAAGCGCGGCAGCCGTAGTCGCATTACAGCGCCTTCGTTAGTTCAACGTGTCGGATTATACATGTTCTTCTCAATTTTCTGTTATACTTACAGTATAACCATTTTCACGTCAAAGCGAACACTTTTTAGATCAAACTGGCCACTTTTTAAACCAACTGAACACTCTTCTAAGCAAAATTGACGCCTTTGAAACCCACTGAACACTTCCAGATCAAAACGATCTTTTCCACATTTAAATAGAGATTCTCCGAGACGCTTAGAATAATTCTTTCCATAAGCAAAATTTAGTAAAACCTTCTTTGAAATTTCTTAATTCACCAGCATCAGCAAGACAACACACTATTTGAAGTTTTATAAAAATTCCATTTTTCAAGGAAAGGTAAAGGATAATAAAGGATAAAGAACGGCGTTACTCAATCCCTTTTGGGATGCGCCACGCATTCTACTTCTACAGGATGTCGTATAGGCAATTTGAATGCGTATTTGGCCATACAATGACTTGCGGTGGCCAGCCGATGAACAAATCAGCGCACAATCGTTTCCAGACAAGTCTGATACCAATTCACCAACCCCGGATGGATGGAAGGATAGGTTGGCCTGGGCGAGAAATCCGAACCAGGAACCTGGTATCGGCTGCACGCGACAGCCGGCGCATCCTCCGACTGCGCTATACGCGCCCAAGGAAGGAAAAACAAAGATAATGAACTAAGAATTGCATTAAGGCAGCAACCATTTAGTGTGTTAATATAGGAATCACGCCATGCACTCGATTATATCATCGCGATATTTACTTATTTATTCGATAGAAGTGTAGATGCCGCTTCCATAAAACACCAAACCATCAACAAAATGAAAATCGCAACAATCTAGTCACTAGGGTTTAATTTTTGAGCGAAAAGTTGAAAAGATTTTGTATAAATGACCATGCTAGGTGAGTTTTCGAATTTCAAAAAAAGCCGATGGCTTTCTGAAAACTAGAGGAAAAATGCGTTCTTACCATACAAATTTAGTTTTGGAATTAGTTTTCAGAAAGGAGGTCTTCATACGAGGAAGAGGAAGGAGTTTCTTGTCGATTTTTATCACAAGTCAAAAATCCGACCTCATCTCATCATTCTATGTGAAAGAAGGCGAAACCGCTGATGGCAACACGAACCTTCGGCAAATCAGTGTCCTTGCGGATTGCAGCCTGATCGGAGAGATGAACATTGTGGATGACTCCAGCATCTTGTCCATCCACGTGCATGGAGTCATGAGTGATGTGATGAGTAACGTTCGGGAGGTTCTGAAGCGTGAAAAAGGGAGATACGGCCAGCTATGGCGATAAATAAAGATGCAGTTTGATCGGCTTTTTAGCGGCATCTTCAGGCGTAGCACAGACTTACGCTGCAACGCCGCGCGCCACTATTTGCATGGATATCGATTTTTCGACGCACCGCTTCCCGTTTATAGTCCGCTGTTGCAATACACCTCATTTGAATGGAATTTTGAGATGTATTCAGTGAATTTCGAGGCGGAGTTAAGGCATAGTTTATACCTGTTCCGTCGAACCATGGTCGGCATAGTTATCGATTTTTCGCGTCGCGCGGCAGGGTATCAATCCAAATTCATATTTACCCCGTGAAGTTTATGTGTTTGTGTGCATTTACGGTATCGTTGCTGATATGATACAGTGCAAATCCGATCCACTGAAAGGTAACTCATGTGAAAGCCCAAAAAGGCTAGGTTTAAATACGAAAAGCATTAATCGTGTCCAAATTGACTCCTGTGATCACTCAAGCCCATAATAATAACGATCTGATGTGCGCAAAAACATTGGCGCCACCGAGGACCGAACCATCAAACCCGCTCGGTGCGCCCGAAAGGCGACCCGCTACCACTACGCCAACGACCACATCGGGATACGGTGGCAGCAGGGCGCCATGGACAGCGCGCTCACGAGTCCACGCATTTTTTTTACCACAGAAGAACATTCCGAAAAAAGTAACTAAAAGTAACTGGTTTTGGACTCCCCACACGGGACCCTGCATCCTGTAAAAATTGCATCGCAAAAGCTCACCGCCATTCTGAGGTTCTCCTTGCCAGATCTCAGATAGTCGGGTGGAATGCAAGAACGACACGACGCAGGAGAACCGAACTCCCGGCATCTCTCGCATAAAGCAACCCCGCTACCCACTGCACCACGACCTATTTGCCGGCGGTGCCATCGCGGGCGCGCAAGACACCGATCAAACGTGCCAACGTGGACGCCGACGCACGATCTCTAAGCTAGGAGGACGCAGACAGCAAGTCTCGGCGCGACCCGCACTGCGGTTACGGTGAGCCGGTCCTGATATCCGCCGTTTATAATTGTCTATGCCTCGCGCCGTAAGGCCCCGTTTATACTTCGTCGCGGCGCGACGCGACGCCACGTATAGTGGCCATATTGATTGTGCGACGCGATCGATCAATATGGCCTCATTGCGTGGCCATCGCGTCGCGCCGCGACGAAGTATAAACGGTGCCTAAGACACCTGACTTAACGGATTTATAGCGTGCACTATCCGTCCAGCAGAATGAATGGGCGCGCTGCGGCGCGTTTGATTAGCAACAGAGTCAGCGTACAGTCTGGCAGTGTTTGATAAACTTACAACCGGAAAAAACCCGTCTGAGTTGTTCACCGTAGTTTCAGAGTGAGATTCAGGGAAATCGTTACGGAACCGAGTAGCCTATCCATCTGCTAATCAGTCGCTACAGGGGCCGTATGCTCGTGTTCCCCCGTTGGGGGAAAATCAATCAATATCAACATATCATATCACACCCCAATCCCCCATTGGGGAGACTCGGGGTAGACGAGCATACGGCCCCAGGTAGTGATATTTACATGCTTTTCCAGCGGAAACTGGGTCGGGGGAGGGGCTTCTGATGGGCAGAAGATCTCATACAGCATCGTAGCGTCGTTAATGTCCTTCATCCCTGGCTCCAACGTATAAAGCCTGTAGTAAGGGCGTTCCATGGTTAATAAAAACCAGGTTTGAATCGCGCGGCTGTGGGCGTTGCACCCCGGACAACTTGGACGTTTTTTTCGGTTGTAAGTGTGTCGGCGAGTCAGTCTGACATTATCACACAGCCGAGGAAGTTCAAACACATCTAAAGGGCTGCAGAGTTGTGAGCCGACGGCTCCTCAGCGATCCTCTGATCTGGACACTTTGGATGCAAACATTTCCATAGATGGATATATCTTCAGTCACCTTATGCTTGCAGAACTCACCTCAATTCGAACAAAATGGGTTTTTCTAACGGGTTCACACTGCAGCTTGCGCGGAAATTCGGCTCTGTTCTTCACCAGTACCAATAGTGGCGGACGCTGGTCACGACACTGCTTCTGCACGGATACGTCGCTTTGTTCGGACATTCTAAACAGAGCCGACTGATCAGTCATAAAAGCGCGAAATGCTTCGGAAGGCATCGAAAACAAATAGTACTGAATAAAACATGCAGCTGTTGCCGAGGAACTCAACGGGATTGAGAGGTTCTAGTACCTGTGTGACCTCTGTGAGGTCGGTGATACAGTAGTGAAGCCTGTTCATTGTGACTCTAAACAAAGTGACGAACGTTGAGAAATGAAAGCGTCAGAACACCTAAGGTGCCATATCGAGCGCGTGCGAGTTGGGCGGGGGGGGGGGGGGGATGAGGAGGGCAGCCCGACAGCACTCAAAAATTAGGCGTCGTGTCATTTCCCGCATTCCCGCATGTAGGACGTGTTTTTACCGGTCCGACCGCCGCGCCGACATGCACGGCTAGTGACGTCATGCGCGCGCGGTTGCCGCGTCTTCCTGCTGGGGCGCGAAAGTGTGTTCCAGCGGCTGATCGAAAGTGCTTCATATCAGGAGTGCACATGAAGTTCTGTGCGTTGAATTTTTAACGGAAAGCACTATTGCACTTTCGGGATTCCAGAGGTCGGGGAGAGGTCAAAAAAAAATTTCGCCCACATCTCGCCTAGGCCTCGTGCATAGTACCCGTCGCCGCGATGGAATTGCGAAAAAGTTTGAACTTCTCTGTGCTCGTCGCATCACCCATCACTCTGCAAGGAAGCGCGACGGCGATCCGTCCTGGACCAGCGCTAGACACCGCGCATCGCCCGAAAAAGTATGTCATGCCCACGATGGGCGCGGGACAGGGTCAAGCATGGGGTTCGATTTTTGCTGGAAATTTACGACCCCCCCCCCCCTCTGAAGCGGAATTTGTACGACCCCCTCCCTCTCTCTTCCACTGTTCTATTTCTTGTATTTCTTGATTTTTTCAAGGTTTCTTGTGCAGTTTGAACTCTTTAATAGATTCTTCTTTTCAGGTGCGGCTTCGGCACTGAGGAGGACAATGAAACGAGTTCCCTGATCAATAATGTTTTCAAAACACAATAAAATTCTTTAAAATTTTGAACGCTATTTTCGACACTTCAAAATAAAGATCTTCTGGTAGCAGTTTCCAATCATCACTGTTCAACTTATGGAGTTTTTTTCAGGACACCATGGACACGGAACATTCTTCTACCTGAAGTAGCGACGTTTGCATCTGAAATTGTGCTCCGAAATTGTGTTATATAAAAATTTGAGTATTACATTCTGACGACGACTTAAGTGCTTTCCTTATACATTTTTTGAAGCGTTCCTCGAATCGATTATGGAGCGGAAAAAGGAAGGATGGACGGTGGACTTCTCTCGGAAATAATGTTCTCCCATCCTAAGAAAACGTCATAAAAAACGAAAATGGAGCTAAAAAACCCAGCTCTGTACATGATACAGCAAAAAAACAAGATTCTCCGCAGCGATGACGGAACTGCGATGACGATATGATTAGGATGGATCGTAAGCAAAATTCTCGTTTTTCATGAAAAAATATTTTTTAGTCGAAGCAGACCACCCATACAAATAAAATTTTGCCACAAAAGCTTCCAAGTCATGATCAATGCACAGTAAAAAAAATCATGATTTTCTGGATAGAACAGGTTGAATCGACCTCTGGTCGACTTTGCACCAACGTCATCGGAGCATAAAATTGAACGTTCACAACAAGGTTCATAACTCGGTAAGTTTTTCGAATTTTGAAAATTCTTTTAGCTTTTCATAAAGTAGATAAAAGGCCCTTTCTCATGGTGTAAAAATCGTTTTCTAGAAAAGGAGTCGTCACGCGTGGCTGCTGGTTCGATTTTTGAGCGAAAAAATTGAAGTGGCTTCACAAAAATATTCATAACTTGACCAATTCTTCGAAGTTTCAAAATCCCGCTAGCTTTTCAGAAACTAGAGGAAGAGCCCTTTCTTGGCATATAAAAATTAATGTCCAAAAATTCGGTCTTCATGCGCGGCAGGGGAGGTTCAATTTCGGTTCCATGTCGCGAAAATACGTACCGAAAATCGAACCCCCCCCCCGCCCCGCATGAAGACCCCTTTCTTGGACAACGGTTTTTATATGGTTAGAAAGCATATTTGCTCTATTTTTTGATGAGCGAGCGGGATTTTTGATTTTCGGAAAAATAGCCGAGATATGATCAATTCTCGGAAGTCGTGAACTAAATCTCGGATCGACCCTTCACCGACGTCATCGGAGTGATCTCACAAAAATGCTCATAACTCGGTAAGTTTTTAGAAGTTTCAAAATTCCTCTACCTTTTCTAAAACTAGATAAAATGCGCTTTCCTACCATGTAAAAATCGATCTTCAAAAAGGGTTTCTTCATGCGCGGCAGGGGGGTTCAATTTCAGTTCCATGTCGCGAAAATACGTACCGAAAATCGAACCCCCCGCCCCGCATGAAGACCCCTTTCTTGGAAAACGGTTTTTATATGGTTAGAAAGCATATTTGCTCTATTTTTTGATGAGCGAGCGGGATTTTTGATTTTTGAAAAAATAGCCGAGATATGATCAATTTTTGCAAGTCGTGAACGTGGACATCGCGTCGCGCCGCGATGAAGTATAAACGGGGCCTAATGGCCATGAACTGACCGCCGTGATGGCGTCGCGGCGATGGAAGTATGCCCCGGCCCTAGGGAGGTTATTTGGGGTACTGATCACGAATCTGACATCCGTTTTTGAAATTTCGGCCGATTACGGTAGATTACGGTAGGTACTGGTAACTAGTGCTGTCGAGGTCATAGACACCGATTTCGCCCAAACTTCGCCTATGGGGTTATTTGGGGTGCTGATCTGACGTCCTTTCTCGTTTCACGCTGGAGTACGGTAGATTGCGGTATGTACCGGTGACTAAGATATGGCCACCGATTTCGCCCGAATTTCGCCCAGTAAGGAACGCTTTAGAATATCTGAAAAAGTGTCTTACCTTTGCGCTGCAGCAGTGGCAGCATCTAACCAGCTTCTAAGGAAAACGTTGATAACAGATTAATGTTTTGGTGTAGTCTTCAGTAATACCTAAGCAACCGACAATTAGGCTTGTTTATCGACTACCGACAAAGTAACTTGAAATGTGCCTTAGAAAAAGCAATATCAGCAGGGGTATATTTGCGCCATTTGGTCCCAAAAGTGGAGGAAAGCATGATGATACAGGTGAAAGGCTGTCTGATTTTATCATGTCGACCAAGACCATCCATGGAAACTCACATTTCCAGAAGCCTCCCTCCCTACGCTGGACCTGGGAATCCTTCGGTGGCCAGTTCCACAACGAGATCGACCTCATCACCTTCAATCGCACGTGTTGCCTGACTGACGTCTCCGTTGTCCCCAAGATCTACAGGGGATCGGACCACCGCCTCCTTCGCGCAAGGTTCCGGTTTTCGCGTCAAGGAGAGAAGGCCGTGAAGTTCAAGAAGAGGAGTCCCAGAACGACCATCAACTGGGACCTTTACAGCTCTCTTGCCGGCCTTTGGGAAGATACCGTTATGGACAACATCGACGAGGAATACGACCGCTTCGTGCACCATCTGCACGATAGTGCTAAGGGAGCCGAGAGCTTGAAGACCACCAATAGACGTCTGTCTCCGGAAACTCTCGAGCTTATGCTCCAGCGTGGAGCAGCACGAGCGTCAGGCAACTACCAACTGACGTCCGAGCTTGCGAAGCTATGCAGAGCGGCGATTAAGGAAGATGTCAAGGAGAGAAGGGCGGAGGTGTTGACTGAAGCAGCAGAGGCCGGGTTGAGCATCCGCAATGCCCGCCGGAACTTCGCCAACTTCAAGACCAAGATGACCCCTCTCCGACGTCCTGACGGAACCGTCACCTCTTCCAGAAGAACCATGGAGAAGGTCATCCACGACTTCTACTCCGATCTCTTCGACAGCCACGTCCACCTGCCCCACGCATCTTCCGCAGGATGAATACGTCGTCCCCTGTGTTCTCCCTTCCGAGACCCGACATGCCATCTCGTCGGTTAAGAAACGTACAGCACCCGGTCTTGACAGGATCAGAGCTGAACACCTGAAAAACCTCCCGCCAGCGCTCATCAACACTTGGCGCGGCTCTTCATGCGCTACCTGTCGGAGTTCCATCTCAGACCAGTAAGACCGTCTTGCTATGCAAGAAAGGAGACGTGCACGAAATGGTGACTGTCGCCCGATCTGCCTGCTGTCCGTAGTCTACAAGCTGTTCACTCGAGTCATCCTGAATAGGATTAGTAGATCGCTGGACGAAGGACAGCCATGCGAACAAGCAGGATTTCGGAGAGGATACAGCAGGATCGACCACATAGACACCATTACGAAGCTCATCGAAGTGTCGCGAGAGTACAAACTGCCGCTGTGCCGTACGTTCATCGACCTGAAGAAGGCATTCGACTCCGTCGAAACTGAAGCGGTGCTTGAAGCTCTGCTCACTCAAGGCGTTCCTACTCAGTACATCAGAGTCCTTCGAGAGCTCTACAGTGGATTCACGACCAAGATCTCACCATTCTACAACGACGTCATCGACGTGAAGAGAGGGGTTCGGCAAGGGGATACCATATCCCCGAAGCTCTTCAGCGCCACTCTCGAAAACGTCATGCGCGAACTAGAATGGGAAGACATGGGATTGAAGATCGATGGCCGGCAACTACATCATCTTCGCTTCGCTGACGACATCGTGCTCATAACACCGAGCATCAGCCAGGCGGAGCGAATGCTGGCCGACTTCGATCGTGTATGTGGGAACGCTGGACTGCAGTTGAATCTTACGAAGACGATGTTCATGAGGAACGGATGGGTTTCTGATGCCCCGTTCTCGCTCAACGGAACGAACATCTCCGAATGCTCCAGCTACGTCTATCTGGGTCGCGAGGTCAACATGGCCAACGACCTAGCGCCAGAGCTGAGCAGAAGGAAACGAGCGGCTTGGGGAGCTTTCAAGAGCGTCGAAGAAGTCGCGAAGAAGACGAAGAACGTCCGACTCCGTGCCCACCTATTCGACTCCACTGTTCTTCCTGCCCTAACATACGCCTCAGAGACCTGGGCTATACGAAAGCAGGACGAACACACCATCAGCGTCGCGCAGCGTGGAATCGAAAGGACGATGCTCGGAGTGACACGACAGGACGCCCACCAACGCGTTGGTCGGACTTCTTGGTGAAAGCCCTGAACGACCGATATGACGCTCTTCGTGTCCCTCGAGCGATGAGAATCCATTTTACCACTCTGGCATGCGATAGGGACGAATGGAGACGCTGCTGGTGCCGCTCGAGCAAGTCGATGATCAACAGGACGACAAGTGTTACAGGTGACAGGTGAAATGTTAACCCTTAGGTGATCACTGTAAATAAGAATTTCCTTATAGCTATCGCTTGTTTTGAAATACAAGAAGGCGGAAATCTTGTGGCGTCTCAAAGCTTGAAGTTGCGCCGTACATTTGTTCACTCACAACCATCGCATGCAAAACATTTGATCTCGGGCGGGCTCGAACCGCCGGCCTTCTTGTGTTAGACAGATGTGATAACCACTACACCACGAGATCTTGGAAGGCGTCTCTCGCAGGTTGCATGGCAGATCAGGTGGAAGGGGTGCTTGAAAAAAGCTCATAGCGCGCCATGGAGCCCTTGGACCGTTGACCGATGATCAACGGGACGACAGGTGATACATCATTTTCCGGTGCTATGGGAAAGCTGCAATTATTGCCAGACACTATACTGAACTTTTATAGACGTTTGGAAGACGGTTTCCGAAATCCTCTATATACCTTCCCGTCAATGACTAATGAATCTGTAACCTTCCTCTTATTTTTACTGTTGCTCGTCACTTGATCATCACCTTTTTCCTGCACGCTTGTCATAATCACGCCACTTATAAGCGCTAAGAGTCGTTCATATTTTCCATTTTACAAGCTTAAGCGAGGCACTCCACTGTCCTTCTTTTGCGCTAGCCGAAAAGCGAAAACAATAGCAGGCGGTGCACACTTCCGCGCACTAGCGCACTCAGCAGCAAGGCGCGGCAACCGCGTACGCATGACGTCGCTACGGTCCTGTCCATACTTCGCGACATCAAGAGCGACAAGAGCGACTGGGGCGACGTACATAGTGTGGTGTACGTAAATAATTGCGTACTCCACACTCCGTCTGCGACGAATGTAGTGTGAAATGCGTAATTATTTACGTACACCACACTACATCCGTCGCCCCAGTCGCTCCAGCCGCTCTTGTCGCGAAGTATGAACAGGCCCTACTCGTCCCTTCCGAACATTTCCCTTTTTTACCCGTTTAGTCCGGGCGAGACGTACCGCTTGATCTATAGCCCTCTGGTTGCAACTTGCAATGCAGGTACGTACGCGTCAGTTCGTAAACAATGGAAAACTCCACGTCATCATTTACGCCTACTACGCTGATGTGGAAGCCCATGGACTGCCCCCCCCCCAACTCACATTGCGCCAGCTTGTTCATTGTGACTCTAAGCGAACTGACGAAAGTTGAGAAACGAAAGTGTTCAAAGTCCGAACAAATATAGTGTCATATTGAACACAATAAATAAGAGATTTATTGCATGGGTAAGTAAATATCACAATGGTGAAAATGTGCGACTACTTTGTTTCACATCGTTAAGAAAATAATCACAGAGTAAAACATGCAGATTCAGGAGTGTTGAACAGTACCTGACTAGGGTATCTACAACGTCAAAAAATGCTCCAATGCTCAATGACGCTCCACAAACTCGACTGTCTCGTCCTTGGGATGCTCGACGGCGTACTTGACATGGAGTTCAGCCGACTTGCCGTCATGAGCAGTAATGGTCCACTCAAGGATGCCGCCCTTCATGCGTGCGCCTTCTTTGGGGAGTTCGGCCGCTGATGTCAGATCCCCTGGAACGATAAGATTCTCGTGGGGAGGTAGGGACATATGGATACACTCATACCTTCTCCATTGTTAGCTGCTTCTTCAGACTGAGATGCCACCGGGTTGATCAGTCTCACCTAGAAGATCGTGTTAGAAGGCTGACCCTCTTTAGTTGGGTAGGGACTGACCTTGATCTTCTCGTCAGTGCTGCGTGGAATGTGTTCCTTCACAGTGAGCAGGATCGGCTCAGCGCGAGAGTTTTTGACGATGATGATCTGCTCGTAAACTGTTGACGAGGTCTTGTTAATGATACCAAGCTGAAAATGCACATGAACTTCACGGATAGAAATAGCCGTACAATGAAGTGACAAACCTGTTCATGGTACTTCTTGACCGGCTTGTACTCCACTTTTACAGCAGTATCAACGCCAAGAGAGCATGAGAACCTCTCACCCGGTGACACATTCTTCATCTGCGTCTGAAGAAGGATCATCGTCTAGTAGGAAAGTTAGAAAAGATCTAATGTTAGAATGTAGACTGGAAAACGGGACATAGTTTCGGCATTGTGTCTTCAAGGGCCCGCTTATACTTCGACGCCGAAAGGCGCGACGCCACGTAGGGTGGCCACATCGTTCGAGCGACGCATTCGATCAATTTTGCCACTAGGCATGCCATCGCGTCGCTCCACGCGGAAGTATAAACGGAGCCTAAAGCCGTTTATACCTCCGATACCGAGTGACTCTATGGTTTGTAGAGTGGCGAAATTCGAAAAAGATCGCATCCGGACTATCTCTCCAAAAAATCCACGGGAGCTAATCTCAGAATCCAAGCAAGAAAGCAGGACACAGCCTCGACATAGTTTTGTAATTTTTCAAGAAATGGGACACATTTTTAATATTTTCAAAGGAGGGTTAATCACAGTAAGGATTCGCTTCATCGATACTCAATCACTATGGACATCGATGCATCAGGATGCAGTAGGACCTGGTCGAAAAATCTAAGAATTGGGGCGAAGCAAACTTTGCTCGGGCCAAAATGACGTCACAGCGACGAGTTGCCAATCGTAAGCTTATTAAATTAAATAAGTCGCACAGGAATAAGAGTTAGAACGCGTAGCCAAATACCATAACAAGACTGAGGCCTCTAGGGCCGTTTATACTTCCAGACTAGGCGAGATGTTCACATGTATTGCGTCATGGAGACGAGACGTTGACATGTACTGTCGCGTTCGCTGTATGCCTCGGATCTCGCATTAATAAAAGGCAGGCGAGAGCAGCGTCGGGTTCACTTATCTTACGTCTCCCCTACCCTCAGTCCACTGTTGTTCTTTTGTGTTCTGATAACGTTCTCTTCGAGATCGTGTTCGGGCGTCTAAGATTGAGACCGATGTACCTCTCACCCCAACATCTCGTCTAGTCGCCATTCCAAGGAGTTCAAAGAAAAAGGCACTATTGCACCTTTCTTAATCTCCTCACTTATCCTAAATGGCTGCACTCATTGCTATAAAAGATAAAGGACAGGACGATCACTCAATCCCTTTTGAGATGCGCCACGCATTTGGAATGTCGTGAAGGGTATTTGGAATGTCGTGAAGGGTATTTGGCCATACAATGACTTGCGGTGGCCAGCTGATGAACAAGTCACTTATCCTTCTAGGACAAATCTATTACCAACCAATTCACCTACCCCGGGAGGGGAGGAAGAAGGCTTGGTTGGCTTGGGCGGGAAATTCGAACCGGGACATGTATCAAGTGCACGCGAAAGCCGCACCTCCTCTGACTGCACTACGCGCATCATTTCTCACAGCTATACGCCCTTACTCAACGTATTATACTAGTTGCATTGTACTACCTAGATCATGGCACTCACTACGGTGAACTTAACATACCTTTGCAACGAAACTGCTGTTCAGATAGACGGCTGTGTCTCCAGGTAAGAACGGAAGCGAAGAAGAATTCACAGCCGAAGCGGTCAAGAAAGCGCTCGCGTTCTTCGACGGAACACACTCGTGCACCAGTTGTGGACTTAGATCAACTATACCGATCGTCACCTGAAACAAAAACAATGGGAAGGACGACACATTGCTGGATCTAAACCTGAGTTATACCTTATGTTCTGCACCATCTGACGGAATAGCTGCTGGCTTAGCGATGGCAAACTCAGTGCTCAGTGCATTCTCTACTGGGGTAGCAACAGAGGCCACCTGTAATTGATGGAGCATAGAGAAAGTCAAGGTAACAAAGTGCAGAGAAAACCTACAGCCTTCTCCATCATCATCATAGGAGCAGCGTCAAGCTCAGGCGAAGCGCCGAATGCCATAGGTCCTCCTCCCCTCTTGGCCATCCTAAAGCGTAGGCGATTGCATTCCTCCATCATGCTGACTCTATATGTACCTACCTGTTACTAGCGCCGAGGTAGGCGCGAGGCGCAGGTGGAGGAGGTGGACGATAGAACACAGCCTCCAAAACGCCGAGCTCTGGAATCTGGCCACCAAGACACGGCTGCGCCGTGGAGAGCACCTACATGAGACGGCATCAGCTTTCCGGTGTATTACTTATGATCAATAGTTAGCTGGGATGCTATAGAAAAGAACTGCGCAGGTACCCACCAAAGAAGCATTGATCCAGTCCTCATTCGTGGATTGTGTTATGCTTCCGAAATAGGTGATCTGCAACACACCCTTATGAGCTATGGACAGGAAACAATTTCCATATATGCAGATACGGAGGTCACAATTTCAAAAGCCCAGGGTGGGTGGGGTGAGGGGGGGGGGGTACTCGCTAAGACCATACAGTGGAGCCGCGTTCTTCCTGTGATATACCATTCGAATCGTTCCTCATTCATGTCGCTGTAATGATATGCTGCATGCTGTGTCGATAAATGGTTATTAAAAGAACGTGTCGGCTGACTTCGCAGATAATAGCCAAGGGCGCGTGCACACTCCACAACGGCAGTGCGGCAGCCACGCTGAAGCATAGCGCGGAGAGGCGGAGTCACACTGCGCTAGCGGAGGCCGCAATGAGGAAGGGGGAGGGTGCACACTTCCATGGACTCAGCGGCAATGGCAGCGAGGAATGACTCGGGCATCCCTCACTGCCGCTGCGTGCTGCCGCGGCGTGCTGCCGCGGCGTGCTGCCGCGGCGTGCTGCCGCGGCGCAGTTCCACAGTGCCTAGTGCTGTGGTCTCCGCACACTTTTTCTGCGCGGAAACGAGCCGCAAAACGGGTGGAAATTGAGTCGGTGAAGCTCCTCCCATGTTTTGCCGCGTTGTTTATGCACACTCGATTCTTGCCGGTGGGAAGCGGCACAAGGCGGAAGCGGCGAAGCACCGCACTCTTTATAGTCGGGGTCTATTACCGCTCTGGCAAATTTTAAATTCGATCGTAGGATCTATCCTAGTCCGGGGGGGTGCACATCAATTAAAAGTATTATATGCAACGAGTATTATATGTTAAGAGGGATCTCGGGCCGCTTCTCGCAGGGCCACGTGGCGCGTCCCCGGGTGGTGGATAGGGGAATTAAACGCGAACCAAATGCGACCGTGTACTGCCCAGAGACGCAGGTGGGATGCAGGGGATGGACTCCTTGCTCCTGCTGTGTCGGGTCGATGCGTTCCTTGTGCGTGGGAGCGGCATGTTCGTGCACAGTGTGCGTGGATGTGTCCGTGACTGTGCGGATTGTAACTGTGTCGGCTCGGCCAAAAGCTTGCACTCGGTAGACTGGGAGTACATGTAAGGCGATTCGAGGCCGCCTTAAGTCTCGCCCCGTCCCTTCGGGCAGTCTGGCTGGCTGCCCGGAGTACCCCGCCCGCACGACAGAGCCTGACTAGCTACCCGTGTTGTATTCCAGTCAAACACAGCAGCACTAAAGGGCCTCATTCCCCTGACCCCGAAAGAGCCCCCATTTCTGCAGCGATGGGAAGGACGAGTACGGAGAGGCTGCTAAAATCTCAGGGCCTAACCAGGCTGCGCAAACTGAGAAGGACTAGGATGACGATCTGTACTTACAACGCCCGCACGCTTGCGTCCGAAGCATCCGTCGAGGACCTGATGATGCAAGCCAGGAAGATCAAGTACGACGTCATCGGACTGACCGAGACGAGAAGACACCACCCCCTACACGCCGCCTACGACTCCGGAGAAGAACTGTTCCTCGGAACATGCGACAGCAGGGGAGTAGGCGGCGTTGGTGTCCTCGTCAACACGCACTTGGCCATGAACATCGATTCGTACGAGTCTCTGACAAGCCGAATCGGACGTCTGCGACTGAAGCGATGTGGTTCCGTGCCAGCCTTGATTGTGTTCGTCGCGTATGCCCCAACATCCGACTGCGACGACGAAGACGTCGAGGCCTTCTACGTGGAGCTGGAGAAGTTCTATAAGGAAGATCACACCTTCTACAAGGTGATCGTCAGCGACTTCAACGCCAAGATCGGGCCACGAAGGTCGCCGGAAGAACTTCACATCGGAACCCACGGTTTGGAGTGGAACGAGCAAGGTGAAAGGCTGTCTGAGTTTATCATGTCGACCAAGACCATCCATGGAAACTCGCAGTTCCAGAAGCCTCCCTCCCTACGATGGACCTGGGAATCCCCCGGTGGCCAGTTCCACAACGAGATCGACCACATCATCTTCAATCACAAGTATTGCCTGACCGATGTCTCCGTTGTCCCCAAGTTCTACACGGGATCGGACCACCGCCTCCTTCGCGCGAGGTTCCGCTTTTCGCGTCAAGGAGAGAAGGCCGCGAAGTTCAAGAAGAGGAGTCCCAGAACGACCATCAACTGGGACCTCTACACCTCTCTTGTCGGTCTTTGGGAAGATGCCGTCATGGACAACGTCGACGAGGAATACGATCGCTTCGTGCACCATCTCCACGATAGTGCTAAGGGAGCCGAGAGCTTGAAGACCACCAAGAGACGCCTGTCTCCGGAAACTCTCGAGGTGATACGCCAGCGTGGAGCAGCACGAGCGTCAGGCAACTACCAACTGACGTCCGAGCTTGCAAAGCTATGCAGAGCGGCGATAAAGGAAGATCTCAAGGAGAGAAGGGCGGAAGTGTTGGCTGAAGCAGCAGAGGCAGGGCTGAGCATTCGCAATGCCCGCCGGAACTTCGCCAACTTCAAGACCAAGATGACCGCTCTCCGACGTCCTGACGGAACCATCACCTCTTCCAGAAGGACCATGGAGAAAGTCATCCACGACTTCTACTCCGATCTCTTCGATAGCCACGTCCACCTGCCCCCATGCCATCTTCCGCAGGATGGATACGTCGTTCCCTCTGTTCTCCCTTCCGAGATCCGACACGCCATCTCGTCGGTGAAGAAACGTACAGCACCCGGTCCTGACAGGATCAGAGCTGAACACCTGAAGAACCTCCCGTCAGCGCTCATCAACACCCTGGCGCGGCTCTTCACACGCTACCTGTCCGAATGCAAGGTTCCATCTCAGTGGAAGACCAGCAAGACCGTTTTGCTGTACAAGAAGGGAGACGTGCACGACATTGGCAACTATCGCCCGATCTGCCTGTTGTCCGTAGTCTACAAGCTGTTCACTCGAGTCATCATGAATAGGATCAGTAGAACGCTGGACGAAGGACAGCCATGCGAACAAGCAGGATTTCGGAGAGGATTCAGCACGATCGACCACATACACACCATTACGAAGCTCATCGAAGTGTCGCGAGAGTACAAGCTGCCGCTGTGCCTTACGTTCATTGACCTGAAGAAGGCATTCGACTCCGTCGAGACTGAAGCGGTCATGGAAGCCCTGCTCACCCAGGGCGTTCCTACTCAGTACATCAGAGTTCTTCGAGAGTTGTACAGTGGATTCACGACCAAGATCTCACCATTCTACAACGACGTCGTCGTTGACGTGAAGAGAGGGGTTCGACAAGGGGATACCATATCCCCGAAGCTCTTCAGCGCCACCCTCGAAAACGTCATGCGCGAACTAGAATGGGAAGACATGGGAGTGAAGGTCGACGGCCGGCAACTGCACCATCTTCGCTTCGCTGACGACATCGTGCTCATAACCCCGAGCATCAGTCAGGCGGAACGAATGCTGGCCGACTTCGATCGTGTATGTGGAAGCGTTGGACTGCAGCTGAATCTTACGAAGACGATGTTCATGAAGAACGGATGGGTTTCTGATGCCCCATTCTCGCTCAACGGAACGAACATCTCCGAATGCTCCAGCTATGTGTATCTGGGTCGCGAAGTCAACATGACCAACGACCTAGCACCAGAGCTGAGCAGAAGGAAACGAGCGGCTTGGGGAGCTTTCAAGAGCGTCGAAGAAGTCGTGAAGAAAACGAAGAACGTCCGACTCCGTGCCCACCTATTCGACTCCACTGTTCTTCCTGCCCTAACATACGCCTCAGAGACCTGGGCTATACGAAAGCAGGATGAACACGCGATCAGCGTCGCGCAGCGTGGAATCGAGAGGACGATGCTCGGAGTGACACGACTCACGCAAGTGAGAGAAGGCCTCCGGAGTTCCGAGCTTCGCCGACGTTCGAAGATCAGAGACGCTGTCGCATGGGCCAAGTCGTCGAAAATTAGGTGGGCCGGCCACGTAATGCGATTCGCAGACACCCGCTGGACGAGAGCCGTCACAGATTGGATTCCGCGGGATGTCAAAAGAACACCAGGACGCCCACCAACGCGTTGGTCGGACTTCTTCGTGAAAGCCCTGAACGACCGATATGACGCTCTCTGTGTCCCTCGAGCGAGGAGGATCCATTGGACCACTCTGGCACGCGATAGGGACGAATGGAGACGCTGCTGGCGCCCGCTCGAGCAAGTCGATGATCAACGGGACGACAGGTGATACAGGTGATATGCAACGAATCTATTTGACACTTAGGCCTATGTTATACTTCGGCGACGCGTCGCCGACGCTGCGACACGTCAGCGACGGCCCGTCACCGACGTCGGCCGACGCTGACGTCACCAGCGACGTCGCCGACGTCGCCACAGACGCCGCCGACGTCGCCACAGACGCAGCCGACGTCGCCACAGACGCGTGGTCGACGTCGGCGACGTCGTCAACAGATTCTGTGGCGGCGTCGGGGACGTCGTTGACAGGAGAGCATCGGAGCGCATTTTTAGCATCGGAGCGCGCTTTCAATGTCATCATTTGGCCACCAGTCTGCCGATTGCATACATTTTGTGCTTTTCTTAATCTTCAAAAGGATTTTTTATTCTTAATTCTTCTTGTTTCAAGACTTGATGATGATTTGTTGTTCTGTATGTACGGTAGTCTGCTCAACCATAATCTGCCGAACCTTAATCTCCGAATGTTCTCTTACTAACCAATTTTGGCTTTAGAAGGATGGATAAGTGTGATTACAAGCAGGTTTTCAAAGCGATCTTGAGAAAGAGATGCGTGAGATGTCGAATGAGAGGGTCAGAGTCATATCCTTTTATCTTTCTTCTCCTCTCTATTGAGGGCTAACCTAAAGCCACATGATTTCCAGGCGCAGGTACTGCTCCAAAGGGGTTCGTACGTTATGCCGCTCCCTGGGTTACGGTAGTGGGCCGCGCCGCGCGCCACCGCCCCCGATCACGGTAGCTTGGCGTGTTGTTGAGCCCGCCTCGGACGGACGGGTCCGACTGCTGCCGACAGGGACGGCTAGTGACGTCATACGCGGGCGATCGCCGAGTCTGCTGGGCGCGCTAGGGCGCGAAAGGGTGTGCCGACTGCTTTCGACTGCGCTCCTTCTACTAGCGCAGAAGAAAGGAAACAGTTAAATGGTATGGTAACAGTTAAATGTTTGTGGAACATTTGACGTCTTTTGGTAGACTGAGGAAGTGGGAGCGTTTGTTAACTACGTTCGAGTGGGATGAGATCTGCTCACTCAGAAACCTTCGTATTTTTCCAACATACATGCTGAAGCGGAGGTATTTCACTGTCTCCCTTTTCTACCAAGCCGATAGAGCGTAGCCAACAGTCGGTGGTGCATAACTTCGTGCTCTAGCGCGCCCATTGAATAGGCGCGTATGACGTCACTAGCCGTCCCTGTCGGCAGCAGTCGGACGCGTCCGTCCGAGGCGGGCTCAACAACACGCCACGCTACCGTGATCGGGGGCGGTGGCGCGCGGCGCGGCCCGCTACCGTAACCCAGGGAGCGGCATAACGTAACGCACCCGCTCCAAAGCTGTTATCCTTTGTGTAGCGCTGGCCTTGAACGATGAAAGAGGAAGAGTTAGAGTCGGTCGCTGGGGACTGCATTGGCGATAGCGGCGCTGCTCACGTCCGCATCAGATGATAGCGTCGGGCACTCGGCCGTGGAACGGGCGGACTTTGAATGCCGAGCGCGAACGCCATCTGACTAAATGGACATGAAGAGTAAAAAAGGCACCATTTGTGCCCGCAAGATGGGCGTTTTTGCACTTTCGATTTCGTAATTCGAGGTCCGCCGGGAACGAAGAACCCACCCACAAACAAAATACTCCCTCTGAGCGCATTTTTTCCCAGCCTTGAATGAGGCCGGCGACGGCCCGTCGCCGTGCACAGCGCGGCGACCGACCCACGGACGACGTCGCCACCGACGTCGGCGGCGGAAGTATAACACCCCCCTGCGGAGCTCTCGGCGACGTCGTCGGCGACGCTGTGTTGGGCGGGCTGCCACGCAGTGCGTAGCTGCCCGCAAAGCACAGCGTCGCCGACGTCGGCCGACGCGTCGCCGAAGTATAACATTGGCCTTACCGAGCGGCTCTTACAGAACAACATCTAAACCTGAACAAGAAAAGTTGCAAAGAAAAAACGAAAAAAACACATTTGTTGCGGTTGTAAGCAGGCAAAGTTGTGTGCCCTCCTTACCATGTTAGATCCTGGTTATAACATGTCAGGCGGCGGTCAGCACGCAGCATTCGGCTTCATGCGCCCTCCTCACCATGGTGGACCCTGGTTATAACATGTCAGCCGGCGGTCAGCACGCGGCATGCCTCCATTCCGTCGCCCTTTGCCCGCCGAGATGGTTGTAAGCCAGGGTGATTTTTTATTTTTATGTTTGTTTGTTCGCTTTTTAGTCCCGTTTAGGTTTCATTTCGTTCTCTAGGAGCCGCTGGGTAAGTTTCAATTTATTTTGTTACCTATTTTTAGTTATGTGGCCCCCCCCCCCGGACTAGGATAGATCCCGATCGCAGACCTCAAAGGCCCCGTTTAGGCCTTGTTTATTGTGCGCGCGACGCGCGACGCGATGTCATGCGTAGTGGTTGAATTGATCAATCGCGTCGCTCGATCAATTTGGCCACTACACATGCATCGCGTCGCGTGTCGCGTGCACACTAAACAAGGCCTTACACTTCCGACGCCGAGCGACGCGATGGCATGTATAGTGGCCAGATTGATCAATCGCGTCGCTCAATCAATGTGGCCACAATACGTGACGTTGCGTTGCTACACGTCGAAGTATAAACGGGTCCTAAGGCCTCCGCACACTTTGGCGGCACGCGGCAAACGTCGTGAAGCGCGCCGCCTGCCGCAGAGCTTACAGCCGCCGTTTGCCGCCGGCGGGGAGCTCCGCGTCCCTGCCCTATGGATAAGGATAGGCTGCGGCGCCGCCGCAGAAGTGTGTGGAGCCTTTAAGGACGCGTCTGTACTCCAGCCTAGTCGCCTGCTACGAACCCACAGAACGCAGACGAACTCTGCCAACGCTGTTGTCGCGCAAGTTCGTAAATCAAAAGTGTGCTAGCACGACACGACACCGCTCGTCGCCGGTGTCTTGCCACAAATAGGTGTGTAGGGGCCAACAGCGCTGACTTTAAATAGTATTACGTCATCGATTATTCGCGCGCGAGCCTATAGAAGGCTCAGGAGGTTCTTTATTCAACTTCCCGGTGCACTTGTAGTCAGCTCTCGTAATAAACGGCTGTTTATTTATTCTACTTCACTCACACAGCCCGGGCGCTGGGCCATCTCTGCGTTACAAGAAAACATTAAAGGAAAATGAGACCTTGAAATTAACGACTAACCTTTAAAGATCGCTGTCCAGCAGTGTCGACGCGCAGGTCATAGCTTGGTCGCCAGCTTGCACCGTACACTTGGTACGAGACCTCCAGCTCAATAGGACCGCCTTTCTCGCTTTCCAAGGTGATCACAATGGACCTAGACAGAAAAACAGAAATGGAGGAAGAAGAGATTCGATTCATTGGCAATCTTACTGGTGTGAGGTACCTTTTGGTGTGAGGCATCTGGCATACCTCCGAGTCGCTCCAGCGACTGGTCGCGGTGATAGTGTTACGCGGGTAGCTACGAACTGCGTAGCTACCCTCGCAACACTGTCGTCGCAAACGGTCGCTAGAGCGATTCGGAGGTATGATGCCTAAGAGCCATATATTGTTAATTTGAGAAATAAAGAGACTAATTTCACTTCATTCCAGTTTACTTACGCTATCAAGTAAAAGTGATGCCGTATCAAATTTTTTCAATTTTTTCTTTTGAAATCTTACAAGTAAGCGCTAAGGGGGCATGCATGCTTCTGATGATTTTGAAGGGAAAATGACACCATTCTTATACATGGTGCAAAGATGCTCCTCCTACAGTCTTTCTGAGTCATTTAACGCCGACAGATGAAAGCCTCTCAGTCCGCCAGAGTAATATCAAGTTAAATTTCTATACTGTATCGGAGATACTAGTCATACGGGACACATTACAAATCGTATCTCCAATTCAGCGATCGAATAGTAGGATGGTCGGAGGATGGCTGGCTGTGGTGTGCACTCCCAATCGAGGTTCTCGATTCAGATCCCGCCTATATCAGTCAAGTCTTTCATCCCTTCGGGATCGATGAATTGGTGCTAGTCTTGCCTGGAGATAAAACACTGACCTCCAGATTGGGTGGCCACCGTAGGGGAAATACAGGGTGTCTCAAAAAATGTATACACTGTTTGAAAGCTGATGACTTTGCTCGCAGTAAAGGCACTGAAGAAGTTAACGGCTCATATGAGAGCTTAAGAAAATAGAAATTTTCTGACATATGAGTGGTATGGAATGCGACGTGCGCTCGTCTGAAAGTTTTCATTTTACTCTCGATTGATTGTGCTTCGCTTGAATACTTATTATAATTTCTTCACAAAGTGGCCGTTTCGATTGATTTGCGCTTCGATTTTCTTTCAGGGTTCAAAACTCAAAAACGCATGTGGCTTGCGGAAAGTGCAGGATGCCCTAAAAAATGCAGATAGTACTTGAAACGTTCTAGCATTGCTGCTAGTGAAGCATTTGAAGATGGGTGACACTCACATTAAAACGCAGGGTAACGAAATTACTGTGACGTGCCAACAGTAAAGATTGTGCCATGCTTCCGCCTGAACCATGCACTTCAGACTCGATTGATTATGCAAGGAATGAATGCCTGCTACAATCTTGTTACTACTTAGTAAGATTAACCTATGCTGTGCTTCTTTTAACGTTTAAAACTTGACAATCATCTGGAAGACACACGATATGCGAGTTTTTTGAAATCACGATTTAAATGTGAGCAGGAACCTCATTTTACATGACGCGCTCCGTGGACTGATGAAGAAACATTCAAACTGAATGGAGAGGTTAATCGGCATAGTTGCAGCTAGTGGGCGACGGTAAACGTTAAAAGAAGCACAGCACGGTCAATCTGGCCAAGTAATAACAAGACTGTAACACGCACCAACACTCATGCACAATCAATCGAGTCTGGAATGCGAAGTTTCAGGCGAGCGCATGGCCTTATCTTGCCTGCTTGCACGTCCCAGAAATCTCGTTACTCTTGCTTTCATATGAGCCTCAAACATCAACATTCAAAAGCTTCACTAGCAGCAATGTTAGAACGTTTCAAACAGTACTTGCATTTTTCAGAATACCTGCATTTTCTGCAGACCATAGTGTGTTTTCATTCGAAACCCTAAAAGAAACACATATCAATTGAGACGGCCACTTCGTGAAGAAATTATAACATGTATATAAGCGAAACACAATCAATCTAGTGTAAAATGCTAAATTTCAGACGAGTGCATGGCGCATTCCATGCCGCTTGTATTTCAGAAAATTTCTATTTTCTTAGGCTTTCATATGAGCCCTTAACTTCTTTTGTACCATTACTGTGAGAAAAGTTATCACCTTTCAAAGAGTGTTCGCATTTTTTGAGACACCATGTATGTGTTCACACTGACTCCACGATTATCTCATAGAACAAGAATGCATTCCAAACAGGACCAAGCATTAACGTCACGCCCTGCTTTATCTAACGTTGGACCACCACAATTTGCAACAAAATTATATAGGTGACATGGGGCGATCGAAATCGCAGAAAATTGTGGCTTCAGGTATATTGAAAAAGTGTGCAATCCTGTGCACTTAGGATAGGAGATAAGGCTGACGCACGAGCTCATACAGTTTCCACTTTGAAGATTTTCATGAGCATCTCCTTAAATTGCACTATTTCTAGCAACTCCGAGCCTTGTCTAAATGATGTACACTATAACCTCTCCACTATAAGAACAACGTGCATTCTCAATTTTCCCGTTGAGTTGTGACTCAATTTTAAGCGACTTGTGGCAAGTAAACTTACTTGCTGAACCGCTGCTGGAACACGTCCGACTCAGCTCTGTTGAGCTCTTGCTGAAGAGTGTTCAGCTCTCTCTCGCTCTTCTCGAGAGATTTGTTCACATCGCGTAGCTCTGAGCAATAGACTTATGTTATCCGAAGGGAATTTTGAGCCCGAAGGATGAGTCACACAGCTAACTCACGGGATCGGACAGAAGTCGAGCTCTGATCGTAAAAGTTGTAGAAATTCGTGAGACTTTCCAGCGTTTCCTGGCTCAAAATGAAAGGCTCCCTCGTGTCTTTCGGAGGGCAAACGACGTTATTAGCAGCCTAAAACTGTATTCTTTATGCGTTATATTGGAAGTTACGCATATAACTAGTGATAAAAGTGTGGTAAACGCGCTACAAATCAGGCGAATACCGTTCTTAGGTCATAACCATAGTAATTATTTCCCGCCCCGATGGCCAGCCGTCTTGTCGGCACTATTTGTACTTTCACAACTCCAGGGTCGAGGAGAGGTTGGTAAAAATTTTCGCCCAAACTTCGGCTAGGGAGGTTATTTGGGGTGCTGATCACGAATCTGCGATCCGTTTAAAATTACGGCCGATTACGGTAGGTTACGGTAAGTGCGGATGACTAAGGCTGCCAAGGTCATGGTCACCGATTTCGCCCAAACTTCGGCTAGGGGGTTATTTAGGGCGCTGATCACGAATCTGACATCCGTTTTCAAAATTACGGCCGATTACGGTAAGTTACGGTAGGTGCGGATGACTAAGGCTACCAAGGTCATGCTCACCGATTTCGCCCAAACTTCGGCTAGGGGGTTATTTAGGGCGCTGATCACGAATCTGACATCCGTTTTCAAAATTACGGCCGATTACGGTAAGTTACGGTAGGTGCGGATGACTAAGGCTACCAAGGTCATGCTCACCGATTTTGCCCAAACTTCGGCTAGGGGTTATTTGGGGGTGCTGATCACAAATATGACATCCGTTTTTTCTAATGACCCCTTAGCCGAAGTTTGGGCGAAATCGGTGATCATGACCTTGGAAGCCTTAGTTACCCGCACCTACCATAACCTACCGTACTCCAGCGTAAAACGAGAAACGAATGGCATATTCGTAATCAGCACCCCAAATAACCCTCCTAGACGAAGTTTGGGCGAAATCGGTGACCATGACCTTGACAGCCTTAATCACCCGCACCTACCGTAACCTACAGTAATCGGCCGTAATTTTGAAAACGGATCTCTGATTTGTGATCAGCATCCCAAATAGCCCCCTATCCGAAGAAAATTTTTTTCCGATCTCTCCTCGACCCGTGGAGTTGTGAAAGTACAATAGTGCCGCCTTGTCTATCTGCGGCTTTGAACTCAGGAATGGAAAATCACGAGAGCTCACATGATTCTCCGGGAGTGGCTGCCCCAACACCAACACCAACTCGCCCATGTGCTCTAGAGCCACTCCCGAATATAGCACTAAGGGCCTGTTCATAGTTCGACGACAAGAGCGACAAGAGCGACTAGGCCTGACGTAATTAATTACGTATGCTACACTACATCCCCGCCCCAGTCGCTCTTGTCGCCGATGTATGAACAGGGCCTAAGGATGCTGCTGTGATAACAGTACAGTAAAAGAGATAAATTTCACTAATAAGCTACTACTCACGCCTTCGACCACTTTGTCCAACACTTCAATCCTTCGCTGCAGAACACTGACACGGTCCTTCAGCTCGTTCACCTGCTGCTGCTTGGCCTCGAATCTTGCGCGTATTTCAGCAACCTGACCTCGTCATTTTGCTTGAAAGACGGTGAAACTGCCAATCCCAAACACGAACCTTTGGCGAATCGGTGTCCTCGTGGACTGCAGCCTTATCGGAGAGTTGAACATCGTGAATGACTCCATCACCTCGTCCATCGACGCGCACCGAGTCGTGAATTATGTGTTGAGTGACGTTCTGAATCACGAACGTGAAGAAAGGAGGTATGATCAACTATGACGATCAGTAAGGCTTATGTTATATTTCGGTGACGCGTCGGCGAAATATAACATAGGCCTAAAGCTGCACTGCGGTCGATTCTTTTGCTCATCATGGGAGGTAGTACATACTTGCGTTGCCGAGCCGCGCGGCGCCATTGTCTGATGAATATCGGTTTTTTCCACCGCATCCCGTTTATAGACCGCCGTTGCAATACACCCCATTTGAATGGAAATTTGAGATAATCTATTCGGCGAATTCCGACGCAGAGTTAGGACATAGTTTAGTAGCACTAGCACTAGTACTTAGTATTTGCGTCGTCGCACTTTGATCGGCATAGATATCGGCTTCGCGTCGCGCGGTGTCTCCGTATCGCATTTAAACTTCACCACCGTAAGGAACTGTTTAATGTGTATGCAACGCGCGACGCGATGTATTCATAAGCTATCATTTCGATTCATAGCCTCCCACGACCGATAAAGCCCGTTTATACTTCCGACGCCGAGCGACGCGACGGTATGTATAGTGGCCAAATTGATCGATCGCGTCGCTCGATCATGTGGCCACAATACGTGACGTTGAAGTATAAATGGGCCACATGGGAGCTTATTTTTACGCGCGTCGCGAGCACACTGAACGATGCCATCGCGGCGCTCAGTTCATGAAGATTTTCGCGCTCGGTCGAACAGTCAAAGAAAACCGCTGCAACAGTGGATAGCTGCATACACACTCGGCTGTAGCGGCAGCGGCAGCCGTGATTAAGCATAGCAGCATTGATTTGGCGGGAATCGATGCCCTATGCTTAATCATGGCTGTCGTCGATGCCGAGTATTTTCGGATATCCGATTCGGATAACCCGATCCGAATCATCTAAAAATCCGAGGTCCGCGAAATTACCCGTGTTCGATTCATCCAAAAATCCGGGGTCACCGAAATTAGGAATTAACCTCCTGAAAAGACACTAACAAACAGTCATACTACCTACATCATCAATCCATCACTCAAAAGAAGTATAATAGCGTGCTTTACCTTGACCTGAAGAGTGGCAGAAAGGGAATAGTTTCCTTTCTGCCACTCTTCAGATCAACTAGTGTGCTATCGGGTAATTACGTGTTCCACACTCCGTCCGTCGCTCAGTCGCTCCCGTTGCCGGCGCGAAGTATGAACAGGCGACAGCAGCAACGAGAGCGATGGGAACGACAGCGTCGGCGCTTGGATATGAACAGATTTCAGTAGCGATGGATCGGTTTTAGTCGATCTGCATGTTTTCCACGGATGACAAGTCACTCGCGTCGCGAAGTATAAGCAGGCCCCTTGCAGTGAACCCAGGAATGTGTGCACATATACGTACAAGTACGCAATCGTGCGTCATCGCGTGATCGCGTTGCTGGCGTTTCGGAGTTCTCATCGTCGTCCAAACCAGCGAAACGCGATGGAACGTTCAAATCCGATCGGATCGCGTCGCCCGGCGATAAAAATATAAACGGTGCCTAAAGACACCCACACTTCTGCGGTAATGCCGCGGCCCTATCCTTAACCATAGGGCAGGAATGCAGAGCTCGCCGTGGCGGCGTCCCTGCCCTATCATTAACCACACGCCGAGCAGCGCTGCCGCAAAGTGTGTGGAGGCCTTAGGGCCTTTGGCACACTCGCACCACGTGATGAGATGACCGGAGGCAAAGTCAGCGTAGAGCATTTAAGCAAAGTGTTGAAGAATACCGAGAGCTGCAGAGCTCTAAGCGAACGGTCCCGCCCGATTGTCTGATCCAGACATTTTGGAAGCAGACAAATCTGCCCAAATGTCTGCATTTTTCTATGATCATCTTATGCTTGTAGGATTCACCTCAAGATGAACTTCTGTGATTCCCGGCTGTAGATCACACTGCACTTTGCGTTTCAACTCGGCTCTGTCGTTGAACACGACCACTCGCTCCAGAGGCTGGTCACGGCACTGCTTCTTCTGCACAGATACGTCGCTTTGTTCGGACATTCTAAACAGAGTCGACTGATCAGTCGTTAAACGCGGCGTATTTCGGAAGGGATCGAGTATAACTAGTACGGCACAAAACACGCAGCTGTTGCTAAGAGTTCAATAGGACTGAGGAGTTGCAAGACCTGTGTGACCTTTGTGAGGTCAGTGATACAACAATGAAGCCATCATGACTCTATACACACAGATGAATGTTGAGAAATTAAAGTGTCCGAACACATGTGACCATACCGAACACAATAAATAAGAAATTTATTGGTCGACGCAAGTATCCAATGGTAAAAATGCGTGACTATCCTGCTTCATACATTTACGAAAATAATCACAGAGTAAAACTTGCAGATTCGAAACGAGTATTGTACAGTACCTGATTAGAGTATCTACATCGTTAAATACGATCAGTGCTTAGTGACGCTCCACAAACTCGATTGTCTCGTCCTTGGGATGCTCGACCGCATACTTGACATGGAGTTCAGCCGACTTGCCGTCATGAGCAGTGATGGTCCACTCAAGGATGCCGCCCTTCATGCGTGCGCCTTCTTTGGGAAGTTCGGCCGCTAATGTCAGATCCCCTGGAACGATAAGATTCTCGGGGGGAGGTCGGAACATATGGATACACTCATACCTTCTCCATTGTTTGCTGCTTCTTCAGATTGAGATGCCACCGGGTTGATCAGTCTCACCTAGAAGATCGTGTTAGAAGGCTGACCCTCCTTAGATAGTAGATAGGGAGCTGACCTTGATCTTCTCGTCAGTGCTGCGCGGAATATGTTCCTTCACAGTGAGCAGGATCGGCTCAGCCCGAGAGTTCTTGACGATAATGATCTGCTCGTAAACTGTTGACGAGGTCTTGTTGATGATACCAAGCTGAAAAGGCACGTGAAGTTCACGAGTAGGAATGGCTATCCAACTAAGCTACAAACCTGCTCATGGTACTTCTTTACCGGCTTGTACTCCACTCGTACAGCAGTATCAACGCCAAGAGAGCAGGAGAACCGCTCACCCGGCGACACGTTCTTCATTTGAGTCTGAAGAAGAAGTCATCTAGTAGCAAGGTTAACAAAGATTACCAATTAGATATCAGAATGGAGACTGGAAAATGGAACATAGTCTCGGCACTGTGTCCTTAAGGCCCATTTATACTTCTGATGACGAGCGACGCCATGGCTTGTAGAGTGGCGGAATTCAGAAACGATAGCATCCGGACTAATCCTCGGGGTTAAGTCTCATAAACCAAGCAAGAAAGCAGGATATAGCCTCGACATAGCTTCGCATTTTTTCAAGGAATGGGGCGGTTTTTTTAATCTTTTCCAAAGCCAGGTTAATTACAGTAAGAATTCTCCTCACCGCTACCTAATAATCAGTCTGGACATCGAAACATAAAGATACAGTGGGACCTGGTCGGGAAGCCTAAGAGGTGATGCAAAGCAGACTTTTCGGGCCGAAATGACGTCACAGCAGCGACTTGATAAGACTTACTAATAAAAAATCGTGAACTTATTAAATAAAATAAATCACATGGAAAGAACGAGTTAGAACGCGCAGCGAAATACCATGGCACAACTACTAGACCTCTCTGACAGACTCAGAGAAGTCAGTGCCGGAGCGAATTACTCTCTTTGGGCCAAAATATCCGTGGATGTAGGACAAAAATTCATTTTCCTAAGGCAATGTCACGACTGCGAGCTTCCTTTTTTACCCAAAGAGCTGGTTCGGAGTTTCTAAAAATTTCTAAAAAAATTTGGTCTACCGAGTTCCATTTCACAACTGAAAAAGCTCATTGACAGGTACATCAAAGGATGATTCATTAGGGTGGTGTATTTCTAATCATCTATCATGCATGCATGTTTTGTTATTCTCGTTGTGTTTATCTTTTATTGTCTTTTCGGATAACTGGTTCTGTCTGCGTGAATATCCACGTACTATAAATAAATAAATAAATAAAATGACGTCACAAAGAAGAGTTGCCCGTCGTTGAAATTTATTAAATAAACCACGTAAGAAAAGTCTGTGAAAATTGTAGTGAAATACCATGGTTCAGCTACTGTGAGTTCTTCTGGGGGTAACGGCAAGGAAGCGGGTAGGAGACGGGGGGGGGGGGGTCAAATACAGCTTTCGAAACAGAATGACGTTAGATTCCCGTTGAGAAATGTTGGCTAAATGATCTGAAATAAATTGCAGATGTGACAACAGCAACATGGCGCCATGCCTATACCACAAAACATGAAGGAACAGAAAAAGACACGGCATCAAAATGTAACGCTGGTACTGGTCATTAATGTGGCCTACATGAAGAGGCGGGAACGTGTCGGTCAGTATCAGCCAACCAGAGAACCGACCGTGTACAAATCTTTTGGTGGCACGTCTATTCGATTCGGCCTGCTTGATAGTCTGGTGTGGCGCCCTGCTCCTCCATGCAGGCCACACTGACGACTAGTACCGAACCCTCGCAGTCAGAGAGATTCTTAAACTCCAGCCTCATAGGTATACACCTCGATACCCTAGTCAAGACCTCTCCAAAACACCGCTCAAGCGTATTATCCACTGCAATGAATCAAACGAACCTTCGCGACAAAGCTGCTGTTCAGATAGACGGCTGTGTCTCCAGGTAAGAACGGCAGCGACGAAGAGTTCACAGCCGACGCGGTCAAGAAAGTGCTCGTGTTCTTCGATGGAACGCACTCGTGGACGAACTGAGGGCTCAGGTCGACGATGCCGATTGTCACCTGCAACGAACGATGAGAAGGCAGCCATTAACTAGGTCTTATCCTGGCTTCTACCTTGTGTTCAGCACCATCCGATGGAATAGCTGCCGGCTTGGCGATGGCAAATTCGGTGCTCAGCGCGTTCTCGACTGGTGTAGCAACGGAGGCCGTCTGCAAGTAATACCTTTCGCATGAGAAGACAAAAGTAGAGGGGGGGGGGACCTACAGCTGCCTTCATCATCATCATGGGAGCTGCACCACAAAGCGAAGCCTCTTCAACCTCACCATCATAGGCCATGGTACGCGCTGCCATCCTGAAAAAGAATGCAGCTTTGCGATCGCTGAAACAGCCTTCGTTAAGTCCTACCTGTTGCTCACACCAAAACAGGGTCTTGGTGCTGCTGCAGGAGGTGGACGGTAGAACACAGCTTCTAAGACACCGAGCTCCGGAATCTGTCCACCAAGACACGGCTGAGCCGTTGAAAGCACCTACATGAACTCATGATTACCTCGGTCTTGTTGTCTGAAGATTGAGGATGAATATCACATTGAGAATCTCCACCCTTCAAATAGTAGAAAAATATTTCCGTTTTTGCAGTCCTTGAACAGGGTTACAATACCGAGTTAGAGGCTCCGGTAGATAACTATGGAATCGCGCAGTCGTACGAGGCAATCCTTTCTAAACGTAAATTTTGCAAAAACAAATGCATAAATACTACAAGGAGAGCAATCGACCACCCCACCCCGCACCCATGGAACAGTATATTTGCCTTTTTCGGATACTCGATGTTTGGAAACTATTTCGTCGTGTAGTGTGCTATTCCATAGTAAATCGTCAGTCTTTCTAACTGATATGCTCGAGGATTTCGCAAAACTTGAACATACTTTTGCACCATTTGAAGGGTGGAGATCCTCGGATAGGCGTTCTTCTTCACCGTTAAGACATACGCCTGACAAGGAGAGCCTCCAAAGTGGCGATGAACTTCGCGATGCAATTTTTGCGGGATGTAGGATCTCGCGTGGGGAGTCCAAACCGTAGTTAATTTTTATCGGAATGCTCTTCTGTGGTCGAAAAATAGGTGTGTGGAAGTGTGATTTCGAAGTGCATCACGCCCTGCTGCCACCCTTGCATCACGCCCTGCTGCCACCCTCCGAATGTGGGCGGTTGGCGCAACGGGTAACGGTGTCGCCTCTCGGGCGTACCGAGTGGGTTTTCTGGTTCGATCTCTTGTGCGGGCAAAGTCTTTGCACGACCACTGGGGTCAATTTGTACACGATTAATGCTTTTAATAAGTAGATGTAGCCCGTTTTTGTTTTTATTTGAGTTACCTTTCAATGGATCCTATTTGCACTGTGTCATATCAACAACGATACCGTAAATGCGTATAAACACATACACTTCACGGAATAGGTCATGAAATTGATTTGATACCGGTAAATACTTGGCACTTACTAAAAGCAATAATTGCGTACAAATTGATCGTGCAAAAACTTTGGCGACACGAGAGACCGAACCAGAAAACCCGCTGGGTACGCCTGAGAGGCGACACCGTTATTCATTGCGCCAACCGCCCACATCCGGAAAGTGGTAGCATGAGAGGGATGAAACTCGCGCTCAGGCTTCCACACGCCTTTTTCCGACCACAGAAGAGCGTTCTGAAAAAATTTACTACGGTTTTGTACTCCCCAGGGGCGCGTGTAACGCAGTCGGAGGAGGCGCCACTGCCGCGTGCACCCGATACCAGGTTCCTGGTTCGGATTTCCCGCCCAGGCCAACCAAGCCCTCCATCCCTCCGGGGTCGGTGAATTGGTACCAGACTTGTCTGGGAAGGATAGAGCGCTGACTTGTTCATCGGCTGGCCACCGCAAGTCATTGTATGGCCAAATACGCATTCATGTCGCCTCCACGACATCCCGTAGAAGTAGAATGCGCTGGCGCATCCCAGAAGGGATTGAATAACGTCGTCCTTTATCCTTATCCTTATCCTTGTACTCCCCAAACAGGATCCTACATCCTGTAAAAATTGCACCGCAAAAGCGCACCGCACTTTGGAGGCTCTCCCTGTGTATCCCTCTCCTGGTCGGTACATGTTCACAAAGGTTAAGAAGTAAATAAGTGGGCATGCCACTCACCAGAAAAGCGTTGTTCCAGTCCTCATTTGTTGATTGCGTTATGCTTCCGAAATAGGTTATCTGCAACACTCGCTCGTAAGCTTAGATAGAGAGCTCTCTATTCAAAACTATTGCATACCTACACAAGAAAAAAAAATTAAGTGAAAAGTAACCTTCAAAGATCGCTGTCCGGCAGTATCAACCCGCAGATCGTAGCTTGGACGCCAGCTTGCACCATGCACTTGGTAGGAGACTTCCAGTTCAATAGGACCACCTTTTTCGCTTTCCAGAGTGATTATGATTGACCTAAACTGAGAACAGTAAGTCAACACGCTGTTAGACATCTTCAAAATTTAAGCGTATCCCACCCGGAAACAGGTGGGTGCGGCCTCTGCTCCCCTTTGCGTAAGAGTTTTGATCTCACCATCAAAAAAAGTTCCTTGTGACAATGCTGATTCAGAGGAATATTCAGAAGCCCATCTACATCGCTTTTGTTTCGAAGAAATGTAGTACCAGGAGTCATAAGTAAAGCGTATGGTAGCTAGGAAGAATAAAGGTCGGCGTTACTCAGTCCTTTGGAAGATGAGCCACGCATCCTACCTCTATGAGATACCATGAGTCAATGTGTTTGGCTTCTACAATGATATGTCGTGGCTAAGCGATGAATAATTCAGTCCCGGGGATGGGAGATCTGTAGGCCTGAACAGGATCCAAACCAAGAAAATCGATTAGGAGTGTACGCGCAACCGGCGCCTCCTCCAGCTGCACTACTACCCATCCTGACCATAAATAGGACCTACTGCTAAGGCTACTAGACACTAGTGAAGTGGACTCACTTGCTAATTCGCTGCCGGAAGACGTCCGACTCAGCTCTGTTGAGCTCTTGCTGAAGAGCATTGAGCTCTCTCTCGCTCTTCTCGAGAGATTTGTTCACATCACGTAGCTCTGAGCGATAGAGTTATGTTATTCGAAGAGAAGCTTGAGTGCGGAAAATCAATCACAAAGCTAACTCACGAGATCGAACAGAAGTCGAGCTTTGATCGTAGAAGTTGTAGAAATTCGTGAGACTTTCGAGAGTTTCCTGGCTCAAAATGAAAGGCTCCCTCGAGTCTTTCGGAGGGCAAACGACGTTATTAGCAGCCTAAAACTGTATTCTTTACTGACTAAATTCGAAGCTGCGCATATAACTAGTGACAGAAGCGTGGTCAAAGGGAAACAATTTAGGCGGAAAATCGTTCTTAGGATGATGTGATTACCGCTCTTCATCCGTTGATCAGTAGTCTTGCCGTCGCGCCTTTGAACTCATCCATGGAACAAGCAGGAGACCCTTGAGACCTGCCCTAGTCGGGAGGGGGCAGTGCTAAGATGACAGGTGACAGTTGCGTCCAGCATCTCGCGACATGGCACAACATTCTATGAGTCCCCATAAGTGACACCGTTACATGTCGCGAAAGTGGGCAGCATCTGAAGGAGGAAGCGCGCCAGCGAATCAGATCGCATCATATTGGCGTGACGCTCAGAGAGCGTATGGCGCGCCACCAGCTGCCAATGCTGTCCATCTTCACGACATGAACAGTGCCACCTTATCATTTGTTAGTGGCTGAGGCACTGAGACAAATTCAAGGGAGGGGTTGGAGTTGCAAAACAATGCATGCTCCCTCCGATTAGGATACAACCGCCTCTAGAAATGTCTCCTCGACCCCAGGACAACTCGTCCAGCTGTTGCAAAGCTAGACCCGGATACAGTCTTAGGGGTACTGCTGTTATAGTAATGCAATAGCCGAACGAATGTCATTCATAAGCTACTACTCACGCCTTCGACCACTTTGTCTAACACCTCAATCCTTCGCTGCAGAACACTGACACGGTCCTTGAGCTCGTTCACCTGCTGCTGCTTCGCTTCGAATCGTGCGCGTATCTCGGCGATCTGAGAAAGTAGTTGGTCATTTCACTGAACAAATAAAGGAAATGAAACCGGTAAATGCGAACGAACTTACCTTTGGTGAGTCAGTGTCTTCGTGGACTGCAGCTCTATCGGAGAGTTGAACATCGTGGATGACTCCATCACCTCGTCCATCCACGCGCACCGAGTCGTGAATGATGTGATGAGTAACATTCTGAAAGAAACAGCACTTTGGATACGGCCGCTGTTCTCGAAGATCATTCAGGCAGCGTCAGTATGGAGGCTTCCATAGTTTGATCTGCTCCTAATGACGCGGCAATGGACTGCAGTCTAAATTTCCAAGTGTTGCCCTCCACTTTCCTCTGCGGTCTAAGGCCCCGTCTATATTTCCCGTCGGTGAGTTTTGCAGAGCGACACAAAACGATGTGAAGCCTTCAGTGCTCGTCGCACCACTTATCGCTCTGCAAGGGAGCGCAACGGTGATCCGTCCAGGACCAACGCTAAACAGCGGGTGCGGCGCGAAAAAGTATGTTATGCTCGCGATGACTTCCCGTGTCCACAGCCAGCACGGCATACTTCTTCGAGATGCGCGCGGTGTTTAGCGTCGGTCCTGGGTGGATTGCCATCGTGCTGCCATCACGGAGAGACGAGCTATGAGGACTCCACACCCTTTCGCGTCGCTCTGCAAAACTCAGCAGGAAGTATGAGTTTTGCAGAGCGACGCGATGGCATCGAAGAATGAACGTCAGAGTGGGTGTAAACCTGTCATGCACAGGAGTGGGTAATTTTGTGATCATTTCATACTCGCACAACTCACCTCGAGTTGAACCTCGTTGACTCCCGGCTGTAGTGCACACTGCACCTTGCGTTTCAATTCGGCTCTGTCGTTGAACACGACCACTCGCTCCAGAGGTTGGTCACGACACTGCTTCTTCTGCACGGATACGTCGCCTTGTTCGGGCATTCTAAACAGAACCGACTGATCAGTCATAAAAACGTGAAATATTTCGGAAGGGGTCGATTACAAATAGTACGGAACAAAACACGCAGGTATGCATGCAATAAGCGGATAGAACAACAGGATATCGTTCTAGGACCAATATAAGGTCTTCAGTTTACAATGAGGGCTCCACTCAGACCGATGACTGATGCTAAGCAATGTAATCGCCACGGAAAGAGCACTTTCAAGAGAGGAACAGCTGGCACCATCACATAGGCCTTATTGTCTGCCTTCTTCCTATCTTTACCTAGTAGAAGATGTCCCATCTACTTCCAAGCTGTAAAATGGTGCAGCATGTGACCTCGAGAACTTCAAGAAGGCCGCGATAGAAGGGCTCCACAGAGGATCCAGGCTTGAGATTCGAGAATGGAAGGAGGAGGGCGGTACAGTATCTCGTTTTGGAAGAGAATTCTCTCGCGTTTAAAGTTTTTTTTAGGAGATTTCTATATCTGATAATAAAATGCCTTTCCAGGTGTGGCTTCGACAATGCCGAGATGCAGGAATTTGTTCGCTAAAGGAGACATGTTATGAACATGGAATGGAATCCTATGAAACTTTGAATGCTTGTTGTTTTGCAGTTAAAAATAAATATTTTCTGCGGGCATTCATCGAATTAATCAGGTCGCGTTCAATTTTTCGCCGATTTTTGCAGAATGTTATGGTACAACGCATTTTCCTATCTGGAGAAGAGAGATCTAAAGCTTAAATTCTATCTTATTAAATTTTATTTGTTAACTGCCAATGGCGATTTAAGTGCTTGACCTACAGAGTTTTTTTTTTGAAGCACTCTTCTAATCAGTAACGGGATCGTAGTTGGAAGCTTGACTTGTCACGAAAATAACGTTTTCTACCCGAGAGGTAGTATGAAGACAGGACTGCCATCTCTGAAATCTCGAGTTCTGTTTATTTTCCAATAAAAAATCAAGATCGTTCAAAATTGTCTTTTTCTAGGATTTTTCTACCTGATTGAGACGAAAAATGCGAATGGAATCGTATTCATAAGTATTTAAGCCTTTGTTGACCTACAGTAAGGACCAGTTTTCTGTAACGATATTCTGTATGATCCCAATTTTGTATTCATTACCGAAAAAATGCAAAAACTGAGCTCCTTTGGTCATATATACCATTTTGGACACTTTTCAGATCAAACTGGACACCTCTCAAATGAACTCGGACACTTTTCACGTCAAATTGGACACTCTTCTAAGCTAACCTAAAACTTTTCAAATCAAAGAGAACTCTTCCAAATCGAAATGATCAGGCTAGAGACTCTCCAAAAATTTTAGAAAAATTTTTTGTTCAAAGAAAACTTTAGTTTAACTTTCTTTGAAGTGTTAATTTACTTCCCAATAAGAGAACACACAGTTCGAAATTTTATAATTTTTTTTGAGAAAAAACAATGAATTAAAGCTTGTTTTGAAGAGTAGGAAGGCGGCCATTTTATTTTGCCGAAATGGAGATTACGCCATGCCCCCGTCTGATTTTCATTCGATTGATAGCAAAATTTCTGTTTGCATGCAGTTCCACATCTGTAAACGGCGGAACACTAACAATTGAAGAAAACGTACATATCCTGACTTTCTTGCTGCATGTAAGCAGTATTTACTTTACCAATCCGATAAAAGTTGCTTTGAACTTTTTGAATGCATGGCGCGATCCAGTATTTTGATGCAGGACATGCTTGCTCCATTGATGCTGCTTAACACAAAATTTAATTTATTATTTTTTTCTCAAAAAAAATTTATAAAATTATTTCAGTCATTCTGCAGCTATTGTAAAAAACAAGTTCAAAGAAGTCACACCAAATTTTCCTTTGAACAAAGAAATATTTTTACCATCTTGAATTGTCTATAGTTTAACCTGTAAGGAGCTCTTCTCGATTTGGAAGCCGTTCACTTTGATTTCAAAGTTCATAGGCCAGTTTAGAAAAGTGTCCAATCCGACGTGAAAATGGTATAGATAATCACTACAGAAAAGCATGATTTTGTTTAGTGTGAAATAAGCAGAAGTGAAAGTTTCAGCTCGCAATTTCATCTTCATATCTTGTCTCCTTCAGGTAGAGAAAAATTTGTTGCCGTGGAAACACAGCCTTCGCATGTGACTGACGTTGTCAGAGATCGCAGTTATCAGAACTTGAACAGTCATAACTCGGAAAGCTTTCGGTATTTTTGGAAACCCAGTAATGCATTGAAAAATAGAGAAAAAGAGAAATTTCGCATTGAAAAGTAGCTTCTATCAGGTTGTCCGGAAAGTTCTCAGCGTTTTGAGGGCTTCACCTTGAACTACTATAACCTTCTCAAATCTTATGGGATTTAGTCGAAATAAGCACCGTTTGCATCAGCACACTTTTGCCAACGAGCCAGCAGTCGAGTTATTCCATCAGTGAGAAAATTATGTGGTCGAGATTCGACAAAATCCATGAAAGCTGTTTTAGCTAGTCCTGATTGGTGAAGGTTTTACCAGCGAGAAAGTTCTGAAAGTGTTTGAAAGGTGGAATTCGGTTGGTGAGAGGTCTGGAGAATATGGCAAGTGAGGCAGAAGTTCACCTCTTAATTCGTTCAATTTTCGAATAGTGATCTATGAACCGTGGGCGGGCATTGTCGTGCAGAAGAATCGGACCTCTTCTGTTGACCAACGCTGGCTGAAGTTGACGCAATTTTCGGTGCATTCCATCGACTTCCCTACAGTAGAACTCTGCTGTGATCGTTTGGCTGAGGGCCAAAAGGTGTAATGGATCATACCAGCCACCGACCACCACACAGTGACCGTCACCTTTTTTGGTGGAGGTTCGCCTTCGGAAAACGCCTAGGGGTTCGTCGACGTCCAACCACTGTCCCGAACGTTTCCTGTTATCATGCAGAATCCACTTTTCATCACTAGTGATGATTCGATCCAAAAACGGGCCAGATTTGTTGCGTAAAAGTATAGAACCAACAGATCTCGAAGCGTGGCAATTTCTGCCGCTCACTCTACACCTGGGGCATCCACGTTTCGAGTTTTTTCACCTTCCCAAGGTGAAAAAGCACCTGCAACAACAGTTTTACTGACGTCTGGCTCTTCCGCAATCCCGCGAACTGCTTGGGATGGTTCAGCTTCCACCAATTCCTTAAACTCGTCGACCAGGATTGCTCTAGGTGGACCGCCACGTGGGTCATCATCGAGGCTGAAATCTCCGGTCCGAAATTAACTGAACCACTGGCACACAGTGCTTTCTCCAACACTATCAGGCCCCACACTCGATTGATTCGTCGAGCTGTCTCGGCTGCGGATTGTCCCAATTTGGAGTCAAAATAAAATTTCACTCGGTGCTGCTCCTACGACATACTTCAATAAGCCCTCCAAGAACAGAGATATAAAACAACGTTGAAACATAAATTATTCAGTCAGATAGAGCGAAAAATTCTGTACAGAAATTAGCATTAAAGCGCAATGCAAGTTGAATTTTTACTTAATAATAGACAAATGAAGATAGTAACACAAGACGCTGAGTACTTCCCGGACAACATAATAGATGTAGCAGCTCACACGTGTGCCGCGTGAGTAGGTGAGAGGGAGATATTCGATTTGTCCTCGATTTTCGCCAGAAATTGACAAAAAAATCGACCCATTCCGCATGGGAGTTAACACTTTAAAATCCTGTTTTCTTTTTGGGTGGAGGAGGTGGAAGTTACAGGAGCATGATGGGAAATGAACAAACAAATTTCACGCCAATGTCGAAGTGTCCACTCCTCAAAAGTTTGCTTGAGATGTTTCATTCAATATGTCGACGCTTTTCTTGTTTCGACCAAATATTTGTCCTGACCTACTGCAACCCAAAATTTTCGCTCGAACTTTTGATGATTCTAGCCTTATTCATCACTTCTGATTTGTTCACATGTAATGCTGTTTGGTTTACGATCACTGCAAAAAATCTAATGCAACTATTAGGTTGGAAAAAAGTCTCTTCACACTTCGAAATTTTTTTACCCTTCTCCTTGTAAACGCACTAGCCAATGCTGATTGCTGATTTCGTAATCCTATCACACTTGTCTACCGTTCGCACGCAGACACAGGTTGAGACTCTTCTTGTAATTCGTTATCCATCCAATCTTCCGAACTCAATGCCAGATCTACCTCATGGCCGTTTTCAGCACGGCATTCTTCAAGAATTCATTAAAGAATCCACAGCACGTCAGGCAGCAGACCAAATTAACCACATATATGGCTTGGGATCTACTACTCATCGCGCCTGTTATGAATGGTTCGGAAAGTCTTTAAAGGGAAATTATTCACTGAGGGCAAAGCATGGTCAGGAAGGCCAACTGGATTGGACGACAGTGAACTACACCATCTTCTTCGTACCGATAGTTGGCAGACGACACGTCAGCTGGCAGAGAAGCTCGAAGTCTATCTCATAGGATAGTGGGGATCCATCTGAAGAATCTTGGCTTTCATGGAAATTTGGAGCTTGCATTCCACATGCCCTGTCAGACACTCAGAAAGGTCGACGGCTCTCCATCGCTGCTTCTCTTCTGTCCAGATAAGGAAGAAAATCGTTTCTTCCGCGGATTGTGACAGGCGAAGAGTCCTGGGTTCTGTGTGCCAACTTCCGAGGAAAAGGCAATGGGTACAAAAGGGAGAGAGCCCTAAGTCTGATCTCAAGCCCAATGTTCACGAAAGGAAGATTCTCATGACTGTTTGGTCGGATGTCAGAGGAGTGATTTACTGGAAAACTCTCAGAAGTGGAGAGACACTTACTGCTGTCACATACAGTGGCCAACTCCACAAAGTCGCCGCAGCTTTCCAAGAAAAGAGGCCTGAGAAGTCGAAGGTGATGATCCTGCATGACAACGCAAAGCGACATGCTGCAAGACTCACAAGAGAAACAATAAAGAAGCTGGGCTGAGAGGTAATGCCACATCCACCGTATAGCCCTGACTTCGGCCCTCCCGAATGCTATTTCTTCCACGCTTTCAAGCAAGAAATTGGAGAGAAATATTTTGAAACGGACGAGGACCTCAAAAATTGGATTCAGCGGTGATTCGACTTCAGAACTGCAGTCTTTTACGCGAGAGGAATTGGAAAATCACCCAGTCTTTGGAGAAGTGTAGTAGAACAAAATAGAGTTTATCTCAATTGATTTGACTTCGTAGTTGTGAAGTAATAAATCTTTGATAAAAATGAAAAGACTTTTTTTCCAACCTAATAGATAACGAAATAATTAAATATTAGGACTTACGTCCCATAAGTCCCCGCCGTTTCTTTTCAACGATTCATTGCGGATTCTCTTGCATAGCGCTATACAGATTTCGAAAGAGAATGGTTTGCTCTATCAGAGCATGTATTGCATTTCTTTTTTCATCCTGAATTTTGTCAATTTTTAGGTCGTTGAAGTGAAAAGTGAAAAAGTGAAAAAGTAGCCATTTGCGCACTTGTTGCGCACTTGTTCTCTCCGCATAGGTTTGTAATTTTCGCGCAGTTTTTCATAGAATTTGGAAGACAATGTTCTGTACTACAAGAATGTGTGTTGGTCCTATTTGCTGACTTGTCCTTTATTGATTTTCAGGCCATCACATTGGGATGTCCGAAAGAGAAGATTTATTTTTACCGACAGCTCCTGCTTGTGGTAGGACTTTTTAGCTTGGTGTTATATGTCGTTCGGAAGAGAATGTCTTGCTCTATAAGAACATGTGTCGCGTTTATTGGCTCAAGCTGATTTCTGTAGAGTATCAACAACTGAACAAGGAGAAGGAGTTGTTGGTGAAGACGATTTTTCTCTTTTTGGCATCTTGTTGATATTCGGCAGAAATCAATAAACGCGACACAAATTCTTATTGAGGAAGACTTCCTCTTTCGAACGACGTATAACACAAATCAAAAAAGTCCAACCACGGAACTGAGCTGTAGGTAAAATTTCGGACGAAAAAGTCAGACGTCCCAATTTGATGGCTTAAAAACCAATAAAGGAAAATGAGCAAATACGACCAACACGTATTCTTGTAGCACAGAACATTGCCTTCCAAATGTTATGAAAAACTGCGCAAAAAACTCCAAACCTAAGCGGAGAGAACAACTGCGCAAATGGCTACTTTCTCACTTTTTCACTTTTCACTTTAACGACCTAAAAAATTGACAAAATTCAGGATGGAAAAAGAAATGCAATACGCGGTCTGACAGAGCAAATCATTCTCTTTCGAAAGCTGTATAGCACTATGCAAGAGACCGCCGGCGAAGTCCGCAATGAATCGTTGAAAAACGGCGGGGACTTGTGGGACAACCTAATGAAAATAACGATTATTACGGATATCTCACTCAAATCGTCCCCTGTCAGTAGTTAAACCGGCAGCTAGGAAAGGAAGGCTGACTACTGGTTGACATCACAAACACTAAGCAATGGCCTTCACAATATCACCTAAAAATGAAATGCGTACGTATCCAGAAAGGCTCCCATCTACATATATCCCTGAACTTATGGTTAACAGTAGAAAAACGGCAAACTGATCACATTTGCCAGCAGAACCAGGGCTTCCTAGACCCTCACTCATGCGGTATAATGAAGAAGAAGCGAAACCCCTGCAAGAGACACCGCTGGAGGTTAGCAGTTGCAACCAAGGTCAGCCCCGGCGCATTAGTTGGTCAGACAGAACTCGCAACGAAGTACCTAATCAGGCAGAGACCGGTTTCAACCGTTGGGGTTGGAGCGTCGAGCAGTCGGAGTGGCAACGTCGGGGAGCCCCGTCAACGCCGGCCGGCCGGCATGGCGACGGCGTGAAGACCAAAGAATGGATCGCTGGCGCCGCCAGTCAACGACGTTGCGACGAGTGCAGCCGCCGAGCAGTGACTCACTTCAGATGGTGTGTTCGGGGAAACTTACCTCCAGATGGCACAGAGTGGGATCTTAGGCAGCTTACTGAACGATCTAGAATGCTCTGAGAGTCCCGTGAGGGCGTTTATAGGTAAAAGAGGAAGGGCGTGGCCTCGGTCAGCCTGCTGGGAATGAGTCACCCATACCTTTGAATGTTGCAAAAAAGTCAGGACACTGAACGCGCCCACATCTATCTGACTGCTCAGCAGTCATACAAGTTGCAGGAGACGTGCTAGTTACTGAGACTGCTCGCAAATGTTCTCCCAACGGTGACAGATGAACGGCGGCTGCCCATAAGTCACGCATGTTTTCCGTGAGAATAAGTAAGAGAAGCCGAGATCTAGGAACTACTGGTTATTGCAAGGTCAGAAATCACAGAAGAAAATTCGTGCAAAAGAATCCGATTCTATGTGAATAGCAATACGTCGCCCATTTCGCAAAGGGCTGACTAACGTCGAACTCTTTCCTTTATCTATTGTGGTCAAAATGCTAATGTTCTCTGCATGCATCTTATCAGAACACCTGCACTCCAAGAAAAAAAAACGCGGCACTAGTCGCTAAATGCCAATCTAATTCATGTGTTGTGCACTGTGAAAAAATCAATTTTCGCGAAGTTCGCCGAGGTTGATACCATTCGATAGCGCTTTTCATGGTGAACAGAGTGGTGCCATTACGAGTGTCGAAGACTCAATGTTGGCTGAGTAAGAGCGTAAGAAACTCTAACTGCTATCTTCTGCCGCTTCAAACTGGCAGCTGAAGCTATAGCAGTTTATGCAGCTTAGGTGTTCTGAGCATGTAATCGTAAAGTACCCTTAACATCCTGTTCGCCTACGCGTTTTGAGGCTGTCAACTTGCCGCGTCTTCCCGCAGTGGTCCACCGAAATCGGAAAAAATACGTCACACAAGCCTCACCTTCATATTCGCAACTCTGCAACATTGCCGCTTCTTAAGCTACCCCGCTCTACTTTAGCGTACTACTAGGCCGTTTTACTGATTACAAGACCCAGGAGTTGCAGACGAAACGATTCGAATTTGACAGAGTTACTGCGCTCTGAAAACTCCCGTGCGTGCAATCTGCGAGCGGTTGCCCCACTCGATTGATAGGTTCCATTCCATATGCATTGCTCCGGCGCACTCCTTAGTCTCGCCAAAGAGAGTACAGCAAATCCTGAGTAGGGCGGTTGCGAATTTCTGATAAAAACTCTCCAAACGCCCACTCTACGAGCTGTCGCGCCCAGTCGATTGATAGGTTCGATCCTATATACATTGTGCACAGCGCACTCCAAAGTCTCGCCGGAACAGAGTACAGCAATTCCTGAGTAGGGCGGCTGAGAATTTCTCATAAAACTCCCTAAATGCTCACTCTACAAACTGTCTCCCCCCTCGATTGATAGGTTCGATCCTATATGCATTGTGCACGGCGCACTCCCAGAGGATTCCCGGCATGAGAAAACACTTTATGCCAAGCTTCAGATGCTCCGAGAACATGCAAGTCCTGGAATATAAGCTTCCCCAGTGGCAAAAAGTCTCCTCCGGACATCTTTAACCACCCACTGCGAAAATGCGGTGGTTTGGCGAATTTGTATACATGGTTGTGTAGATCTCGAGGAGACGAATCGAACGGTACCATCCGTTTCTCAGAACACCTCAAATTAGAGGAATTGTGGACATGTAACGGTTTTCGACGCCTTGCGGCCGACAACTCGTCCGCGGCCGGCCTTCTCAATGGAGCGCAAGTTTTCAGTTTTGGCCATTTTTGATCTTTCGTATAAAATGTATATACCAAACGATAGAGCTCCATCTCCTGAGCTCAGACGTACCCTTGGTTTTTCAAATGGATGACTTTCGGCCGAGTTATAGCAAAAAGACGCAAAAACCGCAAAAGTGCGGTTTTTTCGGCGTCTATTCGTCCGGTACTGTAACTGACCTTGTATCACTTTTTGATTGAATAATTTCTGCGTATTGTTTTTGCCGATCTTTATGAAAGCCAGCTTTCGCTGTAATCGTTTGTGTTGAACTAATTTTGAATCTGTTTTTGACTCAATGCATGTATAACGTTTTATGTTATGTTTGTTATGTTTCAGAAGCGTCAAGCTTGCCTAGTAGAGTATCCAGCTTCATTTAAAAGCGTCCAATTTGAAGTGGAAATGGTAATACCATTTCGAATTGGTCACTTTTCAAATAAAATTGGACACACTTCCATGCAAGCTTTAAGGCTTTAAAAATTAACTCGTACTCTTCCAAATCGAAATGATCTTCAAACAAATTAAACTCAATTAGATGGTTAGAATAATTCTTTGTTCAAAAAAATTTGGTACAAATTTCTTTGAAATTCTTTGTCCAAGTGCCCCAATAAGTGTAACAATTTAACAAAAAAATCTTTAACAAAAAAATCCATCCACAGAAATAGAAATACAGAAACCAAACAAAAACTTCTTTTTCTCCACAGAAACCCAATAGATACTGTGGAGAGAAAGATCAATGAAGCACTGGAGACAAAGCACTGGCAACCACCAATCAACAAGAAGGAAGAAATGAAGCATGCAAAGAACCTTATCAGTCTCTGAGGGCGCACGACGTGACTGCTGAGGATGATGGCGACTTTGGGAGACGAGAGACCGGCTACTGTCTGCGGATCTATATAAAGAGCCCAGAGACCCTGCACCTCATTTACGGCCAAAACGCCCAATATCTAGTCCTTGGCCCGCCCCCCCCCCCTTCCTTCTTTCCCGTGAGGTTCCAGGTCTGTAAATCGTCAGTTGTTCTGTTGAGCGTATATATGTGTATGTCGCAGACACCCGCTGGACGAGAGCCATCACCGACTGGATTCCGCGGGATGTCAAAAGAACACCAGGACGCCCACCAACGCGTTGTTCAGACTTCTTCGTGAAAGCCCTGAACGACCGGTATGACGCTCTTCGTGTTCCTCGAGCGAGGAGGATCCATTGGACCACTCTGGCACGCGACAGGGACGAACGGAGACGCTGCCTGCGCCCGCTCGAGCAAGTCGATGATCAACGGGACGACAGGTGATGCAGGTGATATGCAGCACAGTTGTTTTAAACCTGAAGAAGGGCTTAAGGGCCGAAACGTTGTCAATAAATATTGGACAACTTCGAGTTTCACAACTGATAAGAAGACGATACCAGAGTGAAACTCAGGAAACAAACAATCTTGAGGAATAAAAAAAACAAAAACATGGTAAATTGTCGATTTGTTTAAAGCCCAGCAAAGAAGCAAACCTGCAGGGCAACACGAAATCAGATTGCGTCGTGAACTCGAAAAGCTCGTCGTGATTTTTGTTCGATTGACACTGTAAATGCTTGCATTGAGCGGATGAGGATATATGGGATCTATCCTAGTGGGAGGAAGGGATGAGTCCACTCCGACTCTTGGACAATGGCGGCAAAACTGCCAGTTTACAAATATTAGGTTGGCAACTAATTTCGTGGACTCTCAAAGAATCTTCAGCAAAACTGTTCATTAACAAATAACTAATGACAATCTTTAATTAAAATAAGATCCCTCGGAACGCAGAAGTGCTTCCCATATATCAGGTAGCTGGTCTATCCCACGGCCATAGAATTATTGTGCTTTTAAGGCCGAGAATCTTTGGAGGCGCATTTTGACCCGGTCCACATTATTGAATCGTCTTCCAACCAAGAAGTACTGCACCGCACTAAAAATGTAGTAGTCACTCGGCGCAAGGTCTGGGCTGTAAGGTGGATGAATTTGACGCTCCCAGTCAAGGTCTTCTATTTTTTGAGGTGTCCGGTTAGCTACGTTCTCTCCGTTCGGTGGTGTCAAGAAGGTACTGACTTCTGGGAGCTCGTCAAGAACGGTTCCAGCATTAATGCTGTAACCTACTCTTCTCAACCTGGCCGCGCACAGGCTGAACTCCGCTGGAATCGGTTCAGACAGATTTTCAGGAGCGGAATTATCTATCAGCAAGATAACGCCAGATCACACGTCACGAATCGGGAGCTTCAAGATATCGAAGACCTTAGCTGGGAGCGTCTAACTCACCCACCTTACAGCACAGGCTGTGCGCCAAGTGATTAGCACCTTTATAGCACGCTGCAGCACTTCTTGGTTGGAGAACGACTTATTAATGTGGACCATGTCAAAATGCACCTCCAAGGATTCTTGGCTTCAAAAGCACAAGAATTCTACAGCTGTGGGATGGGCCAGGTAGCTGGTAAATGGGAAGCAGTCCCGCGTTCCAACAGATCTTACTTCGGTTGAAAACTGTTATTTGTTATTTGTTTATGAACACTTTTGTTGAAGGCGCTTGGGAGTCCGCGAAATTAGTTGCCAACCTAATACAATATCGTGAAGTGATCTACGAGAGTACCTTCCTTTGAAATTTTCTAGCCGGGAGGTGCCTCACTGTTCACATTTATTGCGCTTTTCTAGCGATGCCCCCTCTGACTAGGATAAATCCTTTATGTGTGTTCTTTACAGTTTTCCTTGCATCATTTACAAGTGTAAACCTCCATGCAAGTAGAAATTTTGTAATTGGTCGAGTAAAAATATATAAAAGTGTACAAAAGGTCCCGAAGAAGACGTGCAGAAGGCATTCCACTGATTCAATTTTTCTAGAAAATGTGTTACGCTGGTGTTCTGGGGCCAGATTCATCAACGACTTAAGTAATTTTAAAGGAGAATTCACAGCGGAAAACTCAGATAGCGCGGCTTATCGCTCACCATTTCCTATCGCTTGATAAGCCGCGTTATCTGAGCTTTTCGCTTACAATTCTCCGTTGAAGTTACGTAAATCGTTGATGAATCCGGCCCCTGGACAGAAGCGGAACGGAATGTCGTGGAAAAGGCACCAACGAAACGAACGACTGAAGCGGGCTTGAAGCGGAGAATGGCTCCTCATCCGGCTAAATAGTCGCTGCTGATCATGGCGGGTCGCGTGTCGAAACGAGGGCGCTGCCTGCACAATAGGCGGTCGGCGATGAGTCAGCGCCGCCAGCGCCGGCGCCATGTCGCCCGCACGTGCACAGGCCATTTCGGCGTAAATATCCGTCGAGAACTGCCGGTGAGTAATGCTAGGAGAGGATGGGGGAGGGGAAAAGGGGGGGGGGGGTGAAGCAGGGTCAAGCTTGGGGTGCGACAACCGCAAGGAGGTCGTGCTCCTTCTTGGTGTTGGGAAGATTGGCTTCGATTTTTCAGCTTTTTAGGTGATGCTTGTAAATATTAACAAGTTCTTACTTCCTGGGGCAGGATTCATCAACGACTAACCGGCGGGTGTAAGGGGTAGAGATACCCATGATGTCTGCGTCTCTGTCCCCTTCCTTATCTCTACCCCTTACATCCCTCATACCCGCGTGTTTAATTGCTGATGAATTTTGTCCCAGGTGTGGATCAATATTGAAGAAATTGTTCACTGACGATGAAGTATTACTGAATGTACATAAATTAATTGATTAACGTTTTGAATACTAGTTATTCTACAGTTAAAATAAAGACTTTCTGCCCGTAGTTTTCGATTCAATAAGTCCAATTTTTAAAGTTTTTTTTTCAGGACGTCATGGAAATGGTGGCTTTCTACAGGAAGGATCGACATTTGCATCCGAAATTGAACTCATTTACAATTAACAATTACATTATCAAAAAAATTAAATAATTAAAAGACGAAAGCAAAATTGTGCTCTACAAAATTTTAATCCCAGCATGACACTGTCTGATGAGGTGCTTTTCTGAAGCTATCTTCCATGTGATCAGAAGCATTGGTTCTGCGTCATTTGCCGGAAAAGCGTTCCTAAAAACCGATCCCTCTCCCAATCAAGAAGACTATCACTTTTAGAACCTGCCTTTTGAAGAACAAAATCCACTTTCCTTATAATTCTTATTCTCTTTGAACGTTTCAGATGCTCCAAAAATCTCCGAATAATGGAAGTTTACACATGCGGCAGTTGCGCTCTCTGATTTCGTCGATCGCATGCGGAGGATGGGCTTCTTCCGGGAATAATTTTCTACCTTCTGAAGGAAAGAACGTTGGAAAAGGAAGTTGTGCCCTACAAAAATGCAAAGGCGCATCATACAGCAAAAAACCAAGCTTCTCCGCCGCGAAGTTCGATATGATTAGGGAGATTGTTTTCAAGGTCCTCTTTGTTCGTGAAAATAAAATGATTTTCTTTCTGAAGCGCACCACCTATACGGTTAAAATTCTGCCAAAAGAAGTTTCAAGCCTTGATCGATGCACAGAAAAAATCACAATTTTCTGAGACGAGCAGGTTGGCTCGACCTCGAGTCGACCTTGTACCGACGTCATTGAAACGACAAAATTGGACGTTCACAAAATTGATCATAACTCGGTAAGATTTTTTGAATTTTGAAAAAGCCAAGGAATTTTTAAAGTAGAAGACAAAAGCTTTCTTACTATGCGGAAAACAGTTTTCGAAAAAGAAGGCTTTATTCGGGGCGAATAGTGGGGGGGGGGGAAGTTCCAAACCCGTCTCGGAAGGGGTGCGGGGCGTAAATTGTCTTCAGAAATCGCACTTCAAGTAGCCATAGGGACGCGCCGTGTTCTTCAACGCGTGCCCGGTAATGCTCAATAAACGCTGCAGAGGTGGAAAGAGTCGAAGCAGCCTTAATTTTTTCGCCGAAGATGGCGAAGATAGCAAGTCAACCGAAGAAAATGGGAGAAATACAGTCGCAGTTGAGACGTCCCTTGTTCAAATACGTTTTTATTAGGCGTAAAAAAACGCACTTCGAGATACGAATCGGTCGAGAGAAGAGCAAACAGTGCTGAGTCATCCTAAACTAAGCTGCGGGAAAAGGCGATGAAGAAGGAAAAAGTAGGGCGTTGCCCTTTAGCAGAGAAGCGTTTATTTCAAAGCCCGCAGTAAAGGAAAGGGTCCTGAACTCCTCACAACATGAAGACCAGTTGTCGATGAGATGCCGTGGATTACGTAGTCCTGGTCGGGAGGACTGCTTTCTCTTACACCTTTTACCTCGAACTAGTCTAAAAGTGCCAGTTCATGCCGTATAGTACAAGAAAGTTGAAATTCATAGAGAAAATATCCCCCTATATTTAATAAAGAAATAAGAAGGTTCGTTTCACCACTGTCTTCAGACAAGTCTTCTTGTTTGCTCTTCCCATGGCTCTTCAGCTAAGAAGAGTTGCTTCTTTTATGTTATCTTTAAAATCTGTTTACATGGGAGAGGAATGGCAAATTAAAAGTAGAAAATATAAAGGACATAAGTTGAGGAAAGCAGTGTAGGAAAGAAAAGATAATGAAAGGAGCTGTCAAGTTGACGGCTGCTTTCTCTTACACCTTTTACCTCGAACTAGTCTAAAAGTGCCAGTTCATGCCGTATAGTACAAGAAAGTTGAAATTCATAGAGAAAATATCCCCCTATAGTTTAATAAAGAAATAAGAAGGTTCGTTTCACCACTGTCTTCAGACAAGTCTTCTTGTTTGCTCTTCCCATGGCTCTTCAGCTAAGAAGAGTTGCTTCTTTTATGTTATCTTTAAAATCTGTTTACATGGGAGAGGAATGGCAAATTAAAAGTAGAAAATATAAAGGACATAAGTTGAGGAAAGCAGTGTAGGAAAGAAAAGATAATGAAAGGAGCTGTCAAGTTGACGGAAAAATCTGGACAGGGATTTCATTTCAAAAAATAATAGTTTTGTAACGTTACATTCTCATTCAACTACATACATAGCTGCTGAAGTTGTATATTAGTGGATTACTATGGAATTGCCGCAGTACAAAGTACGGCGAATTCTTTACCTCAAACTTGGGTGATTAAACCGTACACAATTGCGTCGTCTTCAATGACCTGTAAGAAATTTTAAACCTAACAATAAACAATCATCCCAAGCGCACAAGATATCATAATAGAAGCGTGAGGAAGCACGAAATGATAAAGTACAATAAAAATGCAGAGAAACGAATGCGATTATGTGTAA